>NC_069463.1:10482114-10532114 GCF_026875155.1 Cherax quadricarinatus | reverse complement strand
ATATATAATATATTGAACAAATAAGGGTTTTTGGACAAGGGTGAGAACGGGAAAATGAACACATGGAGGTTGAACTTTCAATTCAGATGAAGAAAAGATGAGAGGAAGGGTGAACTATAATGATCATCTAGAAGCAAGAATGTGGTTACCCACTAACAGTCTTGTTTCCAGTGGTAAACAACCACTGTGTACTGATGTACCCACCTATTTGTGGTTGCAGGGGTCGGAATATAGCTCCTGCCCCCTCCTCTTCACTGATCGCTACTAGGTCCTTTCTCATCCTGATCATTGAGGTTTATCATACCTCGTCTTAAAGCTATGTATGGTTCCTGCCTCCACTACGTCACTTGCCAGACTATTCCACTTCCTGACAAATCTATGACTAAAGAAATACTTCCTAACATCTCACTGACTCATATGAGTATTCAGCTTCCAATTGTGACCCCTTATTTCTGTGTCCCATCTCTGGAACATCGTCTCTCTGTCCACCTTGCCAATTCCTTATAGTATTTTCTATGTCGTTATCATGTCTCTGCTAATCCTACTGTCCTCCAGTGTCGTCAAGCAGATTGAGTGAGTGTGTGTGTGTGTGCTTGTGTGTGTATGTACTCACCTATTTGTGGTTGCAGGGGTCGAGTCCTAGCTCCTGGCCCCGCCTCTTCACCGGTTGCTACTAGGCCCTCTCTCTCCCCGCTCCATGAGCTTTATCAAACCTCGTCTTAAAACTGTGTATGGTTCCTGCCTCCACTACGTCATTTTCTAGGCTATTCCACTGCCTTACAACTCTATGACTGAAGAAATACTTCCTACTATCTCTCTGACTCATTTGTGTCTTCAACTTCCAATTGTGGCCTCTTGTTTCTGTGTCCCCTCCCTGGAACATCCTGTTTTTGTCCACCTTGTCTATTCCACGCAGTATTTTATATGTCGTTATCATGTCTCCCCTGACCCTCCTGTCCTCCAGTGTCGTCAGCCCGATTTCCCTTAATCTTTCTTCATAGGACATTCCCCTTAGCTCTGGAACTAACCTTGTCGCAAACCTTTGTACTTTCTCTAGTTTCTTGACGTGCTTTATCAAGTGCGGGTTCCAAACAGGTGCTGCATAGTCCAGTATGGGCCTGACATACACGGTGTACAGTGTCTTGAACAATTCCTTACTAAGGTATCGGAATGCTGTTCTCAGGTTTGCCAGGCGCCCATATGCTGCAGCAGTTATCTGATTGATGTGTGCTTCCGGAGACATGTTCGGTGTTATACTCACCCCAAGATCTTTCTCCTTGAGTGAGGTTTGCAGTCTTTGGCCACCTAGCCTATACTCTGTCTGTGATCTTCTGTGCCCTTCCCCTATCTTCATGACTTTGCATTTGGCCCGGTGGCCTGGTGGCTAAAGCTCCCGCTTCACACACGGAGGGCCCGGGTTCGATTCCCGGCGGGTGGAAACATTTCGACACGTTTCCTTACACCTGTTGTCCTGTTCACCTAGCAGCAAATAGGTACCTGGGTGTTAGTCGACTGGTGTGGGTCGCATCCTGGGGGACAAGATTAAGGACCCCAATGGAAATAAGTTAGACAGTCCTCGATGACGCACTGACTTTCTTGGGTTATCCTGGGTGGCTAACCCTCCGGGGTTAAAAATCCGAACGAAATCTTATCTTATCTTATCTTATCTTAATTCGAGAAGCCATTTGCTGGACCAGGTGTCCAGTCTGTCCAGGTCTCTTTGAAGTCCTGCCTGGTCCTCATCAGATTTAATTCTCCTCATTAACTTCACATCATCTGCAAACAGGGACACTTCTGAGTCTAACCCTTCCGTCATGTCGTTCACATATACCAAAAATAGCACTGGTCCTAGGACCGACCCCTGTGGGACCCCGCTCGTCACAGGTGCCCACTGTGATACATCATTACGTACCATGACTCGTTGTTGCCTCCCTGTCAGGTATTCTCTGATCCATTGCAGTGCCCTTCCTGTTATATGCGCCTGATGCTCTAGCTTCTGCACTAATCTCTTGTGAGGAACTGTGTCAAAGGCCTTCTTGCAGTCCAAGAAGATGCAATCAACCCACCCCTCTCTCTCTTGTCTTACTTCTGTTATTTTATCATAAAACTCCAGAAGGTTTGTGACACAGGATTTGCCTTCCGTGAATCCGTGCTGGTTGGCATTTATACTCCTGTTCCGTTCCAGGTGCTCCACCACTCTCCTCCTGATAATCTTCTCCATAATTTTGCATACTATACACGTCAATGACACAGGTCTATAGTTTAGTGCCTCTTTTCTGTCTCCTTTTTTGAAAATGGGAACTACATTTGCCGTCTTCCATACCTCAGGTAGTTGCCCAGTTTCCAGGGATGTGTTGAAGATTGTGGTAAGTGGCACGCACAACATATCTGCTCCCTCTCTAAGGACCCACGGAGAGATGTTGTCCGGTCCCATTGCCTTTGAGTATCGATGTCCCTTAGCAGTTTCTTCACCTCCTCCTCATCTGTATGTATGTCGTCCAACACGTGTTGGTGTATTCCTTGCTGGTGTCCCCATCTGGTCTGTCCCCCCAGAGTCCTTCCTGTCTCTACTGTAAATACTTCCTTAAATCTCGTGTTGAGCTCCTCACATACCTCTTGATCGTTTCTTGTGAGTTCTCCACCTTCTTTCCTCAGCCTTATCACCTGGTCCTTGACTGTTGTCTTCCTCCTAATGTGGCTATACAGCAGTTTCGGGTCAGATTTGACTTTCGATGCTATGTCGTTTTCATACTGTCGCTGGGCCTCCCTCCTTATCTGCGCATACTCGTTTCTGGCTCTTCTACTAATCTCCTTGTTTTCCTGGGTCCTATGCCTCCTGTACCTTTTCCATTCTCTGTTGCACTTAGTTTTTGCCTCCCTACACCTTCGGGTAAACCAAGGACTCGTTTTGGTCTTCCTATTATTTCTGTTTCCCTTGGGAACAAAACTTTCCTCTGCCTCCTTGCACTTTGTTGCCACATATTCCATCATCTCGTTTACTGATTTTCCTACCATTTCTCTGTCCCACTGAACCTCCTGCAGGAAGTTTCTCATACCTGTGTAGTCCCCCCTTTTATAGTTTGGCCTGTCCCCTTCAGTTCCTGTTATCTTCTCCACTTGTAACTCTACTATATAGTCAAAACTCAGAACCACATGATCGCTAGCTCCAAGGGGCCTCTCGTAAGTGATGTCCTCAATGTCTGAACTGCTCAGGGTGAACACAAGATCCAGTCTTGCTGGCTCATCCTCCCCTCTCTCTCTGGTTGTGTCCCTGACATGTTGATGCATGAGGTTTTCAAGTACCACATCCATCATCTTGGCTCTCCATGTTTCGGGACCCCCATGTGGCTCCAGGTTTTCCCAGTCGATCTCCCTGTGGTTGAAATCGCCCATTACCAGTAACTTTGCTCTGCTCGAGTGAGCTCTTCTTGCCACCTCAGCCAGTGTGTCCACCATCACCCTATTGTTTTCTTCGTACTCCTCTCTTGGCCTCCTGCAGTTCTGTGGTGGGTTATACATCACTCCAATGACTACTTTATGTTCTCCGGACTGAATTGTACCTACAATGTAGTCTCTTTCTCCAATCATGTCCATGCCTTCCATTTCCTCAAATCCCCATTGGTGTTTTATGAGCAGTGCAACCCCTCCTCCCCCTCTACTCCTTCTATCTTTCCTCAGGATCTGATATCCTGTTGGAAGATTGTGGTCTGTTATTGTCTCAGCGAGTTTTGTTTCTGTGACTGCTATGATGTCTGGGGATTTTTCACTGATTCTTTCATTCCACTCCTCATGTTTATTCGTTATTCCATCCGCGTTTGTGTACCAAACCTTTAGTTTCTTTTCTATCATTGTGGTCATGCAAGAATATTGGAGTTGGGGAGGGAGAGCCTTGGTGGGGGCCTATATGGGGCTGTGGTGTAGGTGGGGTTTGTGTTGATGGGGTGGGGTCAGAATGCCCATAAGGGACAGCTGTTGGGGTGAGGTTTGTGATATGGGGGTTGGTGGCAGAGGAACAGTGAGTGGGTTGTAGTATAGGTTGCTCAGTTGCGTTGGGAATGTCGCGGGTGGAGTCTTTTTGGTGGGAGATTCTGTGGGGTGTGTTTGCCCTTCCTCCTGTGTCTGGGTCCTGCTCATTTTCATTGCTTCTCGTTCCTCCTTGCGTCTCTGTACCCTCTCTTTCAGTGTAGTCCTTTCTTCTTGTGTTCTGTCGCGGTCGAGGTATACTCTCTGGTACCCCTCTTTGTCCCTCAGTCTTGCTTTCTCTTGCAGAATCCTGGTTCGAACTGATTCTTCCTTGAAAATTACTTTGACAGGCCGTATCCTTCCACTCGCAAACCACCCAATTCTCTGAAAATTTGTCACCTGGGTCATATTGCCCTCCCCTATTGTTTTCATGATGCCTTCAATCATTTTTTCTCCTCCTGTTTTATTTCTTCAAAGTTGGCCCCCTTGGCTTCTTGGAGCCGGTACACAAAAACTGACCTCCCCCTTTCCTCCTCCCACTGAGTCTCCATCTGCTTCCTCTGAGGCATTTTATTTCCTTCCATTGACATGTTCTTGCCTTCAGTCCCTGTCATATCTGAAACTTCTATTCTCAGTGAACTGTCTTTCCTGACCAGCTGTCCCTTGCTACTGCAGTTGGCTGTTAGAATCTCTGCATATAGCATACCTTCATTGTCTTCGGACCTGTCGTTTGATCTTAGTGTGCTCATCGTCTTTTCCCTGGCCCCACGTGGGTCTGATAGGGCCTTCGTGTACGGCATGTTTCCTTTGTTGCTTACCATCCCCATGTCTGCGCCTGACTTTGAATTTCCTGATGTCACATCTGAATTGTCATTTGTCTCTCTAATCTGTTTCAGGCTTTGCAGTTTCTCTTCTAAGCACTGTATCCTAGCTTCTGCTGCTAAGACCTGTACTTCCCACTTCCTGCACTCTTCAGCTATCCGCTCCTCCATTTTCTTACCAAGCTCTACTATCTTCCTTCCCCACTCTTCCTCCCTTTTTTGGAGCTCTAACTCCCAGTCTTTCCTCCCTGGTTCGTCTACCAGATCTCTGGTTTTCCGTCCTCTAAGGCCACCCATTGTGTGTGTGTGTGTGTGTGTGTGTGTGTGTGTGTGTGTGTGTGTGTGTGTGTGTGTGTGTGTGTGTGTGTGTGTGTGTGTGTGTGTGTGTGTGGTTATCCACTACCAGTCGTGTTACCAGTAGTAAACAACCACTGTGTACTGGTGTGCGTGGATAAACACAAGTCATGGAAGCACAAGAACTGAATAAACAGAGATGGACTAACGCACAAAAGAAGACAAATATCAATACATTAAATACTCTTTACAGCAACACAACAATGAACAAAGCTAAAAAGAAACCTAAACGCATTTCCTTAAATATACAAACATCACCAAAATTTATTCCATGACGAAAGTGGGAGAGAAAACTTAAAAAAAAAAAAAAACTGGTTTACCATAGCAATATATGGAATCTAAATAACTTAGACACATGTGCAACACTTGGGAATCTTTACACAGTGGCTTCCTCAGTCCTATACAAAGAAGAATGTTGAAGAAGGAGTTAGAGGTAATCAGTCCCTCAGCCTAGAGTCGACGTGATCAGTCTGTCAGTCTTGGCAAAAGTACAGCATATGCGCGGAGGACCTTATATAGTTCAGACAGGTGAGGTGAAGCAGTGGTAGGCGGTGTCACCTTGGACATCCACAAGTGGAAGTAGGTCATGACTATACGTTCTGTGAACCATTTATCTACATTCCTGTCAGACACAGCTACATCTATGAATCTTGATACAAGTAATTCTACATTTGCTTAACCTATAGTCATGAACTAATTCCACCTGTGGATTCATCCAAGGTGACACTACCTACTACTGCTTCACCTCACCTGTCTGCAGTATATAAGATCCTTCTCCGCGCATATACTGTATTCTTATCAAGACTGTTGAACTGATTATATCGACTTCATGCTGAGGGACTGATTACCTCAAACTACTTCTGATTTTCAATCATTCTTCTTCGTATAGGACTGATGAAGCCACTGTGTGGCGAAACGTTTCCACAGTCAAGATGCCCAAGTGTTGCACATGTGTCTAATTTATCAACTTGTTTGTCCTCTGAACCATTTATCAACATGGAATCTAAAACTAAAAATGATTGAGCATAGAAAAAATGTAGAAGACGGTGGACAGAAAATAGGAAAGCCCATGATGAAATTTTTTGAAATTAAAAAAAAAAAGTGATTAAAAATAACTAATGTAGTAGATAAGGCTGAAACCTATATTAATTGAGTTGAATACCCTATATAAAACACTGAAAATCCTACTTAAAATAGGTTGAAAGTCCTACATTAAACTAGCCTGAAGATTCTACCTCTGGCCTCTTAGTACCACCTGAGAGACCAAAGGTAGAGTACCACCTGAGAGACCAAAGGTAGAGTACCACCTGAGAGACCAGAGGTAGAGTATCACCTGAGAGACCAGAGGCAGAGTACCAGCTGAGAGACCAGAGGCAGAGTACCAGCTGAGAGACCAGAGGCAGAGTACCACCTGAGAGACAAGAGTTAGAGTAAACAGATAACCTGCACATAGGAAAATGAAACTTATGACGACGTTTAGGTCCGACTTGGACCATTAACTAGTCACAAAGAAGTGTGAAGGGAAGAGAGCCAGTATATATACGAGAGGGGGCGGGGCCGGGAGGAGTAGAACGAGAAGAGGGAGTAGTATAATGCAGAAGTAATGGAAGTAGTGGGACAGGTTATGGTGGCAGCAGTAGTAAGTAGTGTAATAATGGCAGAGGTGGTAATAAGAAGGAAATGATAGTAACATAAGTGGAGCAATAGTGGTGATAGTAGTAGTAACAGTAATATTAGTAGTAATAGGAGGAGCAGGAAATGGAGTAGACTCCGGAAGTATCAGCAGCAGGAGGAGAGGTACGAACTAGGTTACTACGAAAGGTATTAGTTTGGCAGAAAGTAAGTTTGATTCTTAAGAAACGGAGAATTGTTTAAATTTAGGAGACTGTAAATATAGGAAAGGCAAAGAACAGGAGATTTCACAGGAGTAGAGAGTTTGGGAGAGAAGAAAGTCAGTTTAGCAGGTGAGAAGGCAGAGTTTATGAAATTGGAAGGGTAGTCATGACGAGAGAACGAATTACGAAGAGTGGAAATTTCCGAGTCAAGGAACTGAGGGTCATAAATGCGGAAGGCATGGAGAAAGAGAGAAATAAGAACACTTTTCTTGACAGAGGGAGCATGGTTAGAAAAGTAGAGATTGTACATACCACTGTGCATAGATTTGTGATAAACGGAAAAGCCTGGAGCCGGGCGATGGACATCAAGGAAAGGAAGCAAAGAGTTAGATTCCCATTCAGCTTTAAAGCTGATAGAAGGAGCGTGATTATTTAGGGCATCGAGAATTGGTTGGAAGAGACTAAAATCATGGAGCCAAAGAGCAAAGATGTCATCTGTACAGCGAAATCAGAGTGAAGGGCGCACACCAATAGCAGAAAGAAGAAGAGTTTCGAAGCATTCCATACGAAGGTTAGCAAGAACATGGGACAGAGGAGAGCCCATAGCGATACCGAAAATTTGAGAATTAAATTTACCTGTGAAATCTCCTATTCTTTGCCTTTCCTATATTTACAGTCTCCTAAATTTAAACAATTCTCTGTTACTTAGACATCAAACTTACTTTCTGCCAAACTAACACCGTTCGTAGTAATCTAGTTAGTACCTCTGCTCCTGCTAATGATACTGTCGGAGTCTATTCCATTTCCTGCTCCTCTTGTCCTCTCCAATACTTTGTAAAAGCTAGCCGCTCTATTTCTCTGACAGATTTAAAAATCACAAAAGAAGTATTAGACTTACCGACACCAAGAATGTTCTTTTCAGCCATGTTAGAGATCAGTCATCCTATCAACTGGTCCTCTGCCAAAACTGTTCTTTCTTCTTCTAGCTTTCACAATCTCTGTCTTCTTGAAACAGCATTTATGTATTACTCTCGTGGCTCTGTCTCTATAGATGTTTTCCTTTCTTATTACATTATCAAATATTCTAAACCTCAGAACACTCGGGACTTGATCTCATCTCCTCCTCTTCTTACCTCTTCTCCTTTCCTATATTTTCTTTACGTTTCCTGTCTTCTGTCCAGGTGGGTCTGTCCCATGAATTTATCCCTGTGTTTTTGTCTCTGCCTCGTGAGCCATTAGTTCTTCTGTACTGCTCTTTCTTCTTCTTTATCATTTTCTTTGACAACGTCTGCAACTGCTGTTACTACTACTACTACTACTACTATTACTAGCACATTACTACTACTATTAATATTAATAATAATACTATTACTACTACTATTGCTTGGCTTACACTCCACTCTCTGACTCTTGTATCAATACCACTACGCCCATCTTATTGATACTATTGTACTACTTACTACCACTACTACTGTTACCACAACCACTCCCACTACTTTCAATGCTCCTACATAATACTACTCCCTCCTCTTGTTCTACTACTCCCGGCCCCTTCCCCTCTCGTATATATACTGGCTCTCTTCCCTTCACGCTTCTTTGTGACTAGTTAATGGTCCAAGTCTGACCGAAACGTCGTCATGAGTTTCAGTCACCTATGTGCGAGTTATTTGTGTATTGCTCCAGTCACGGTACTGTGTTTGTTTATCCTCTTCAGATGTTGAGTACCACCTGAGAGACCAGAGGTAGAGTACCACCTGAGAGACCACAGGTAGAGTACAACCTGAGAGACCACAGGTAGAGTACAACCTGAGAGACCAGAGGTAGAGTACAACCTGAGAGACCAGAGGTAGAGTACCACCTGAGAGACCACAGGTAGAGTACCACCTGAGAGACCACAGGTAGAGTACAACCTGAGAGACCAGAGGTAGAGTACAACCTGAGAGACCAGAGGTAGAGTACCACCTGAGAGACCAGAGGTAGAGTACAACCTGAGAGACCAGAGGTAGAGTACCACCTGAGAGACCAGAGGTAGAGTACCACCTGAGAGACCACAGGTAGAGTACCACCTGAGAGACCACAGGTAGAGTACAGCCTGAGAGACCAGAGGTAGAGTACCACCTGAGAGACCACAGGTAGAGTACCACCTGAGAGACCAGAGGTAGAGTACCACCTGAGAGACCAGAGGTAGAGTACCACCTGAGAGACCAGAGGTAGAGTACCACCTGAGAGACCAGAGGTAGAGTACCACCTGAGAGACCACAGGTAGAGTACCACCTGAGAGACCAGAGGTAGAGTACCACCTGAGGGGACCACAGGTAGAGTACCACCTGAGAGACCAGAGGTAGAGTACCACCTGAGAGACCAGAGGTAGAGTACCACCTGAGAGACCACAGGTAGAGTACCACCTGAGAAACCACAGGTAGAGTACAACCTGAGAGACCACAGGTAGAGTACCACCTGAGAGACCAGAGGTAGAGTACCACCTGAGAGACCACAGGTAGAGTACAACCTGAGAGACCAGAGGTAGAGTACCACCTGAGAGACCAGAGGTAGAGTACCACCTGAGAGACGACAGGTAGAGTACCACCTGAGAGACCACAGGTAGAGTACCACCCGAGAGACCACAGGTAGAGTACCACCTGAGAGACCAGAGGTCGAGCACCACCTGAGAGACCAGAGGTAAGGTACCACCTGAGAGACCAGAGGTCGAGTACCACCGGAGAGACCAGAGTACAACCTGAGAAACCAGAGTACCACCTGAGAGACCAGAGTACCACCTCAGAAACCAGAGTACCACCTGAGAGACCAGAGTATCACCTGAGAGGTGAGTAGGTGGTGCTGGAGGAGGCGTGGGCGGCCTGGGTGGTAAGTGCGTGGGCGGCAGAGAGAGTGTGGGCGGCAGTTCGATCTAGCTACCCACACACACCCACACACACACACACACACACACACCACCAAGGTAGTAGCTACTCCCTTCCTCTCTCTCTCTCATTCTCCCACATATCTACCTGTCTACGTCTACCCTGTCTACCCGACCGTCAGCGCGGGCGGCGAACGGCGCGTTACGGCCGCTGACGGCCGCTGACACTCTCCATAACTGCATTGTCACTGCTTCAACGATTTTTCCGTTGCTTCCGTTAACAGAAGTACTGAAAATACAGTGACAACGGGCCCCCCAAAACAGTGACCAAAGCGAAGAACAGTGACAACAGTAATAGTGACAACAGGAAAGAAATAACATGGAAAAAAGTGAGGAACGTAATAAACAGTGACAACAGGAAAAACAGTGATAATAAACGGTGACAGCAGGAAAAATTGTGATAACAGTAATAAGCGGTGACAACAGGAAAAACTGTGATGACAGTAATAAACGGTGACAACAATACTGAACCTTAATAAACAGTGACAACGGCATTTAACTGACAGCAGTAATAAACAGTGACAACAATAATAAACAGTGACAACGGTATTTAACTGACAGCAGTAATAAACAGTGACAACAGTTAAAACATTTATAACAGAAACAGTGACAATAATAAGTGACAACAGAAGTAGAGTGACAACAGAAAAAGTCACAAAGTAACAGTGACAATAGAAAAAAATTACAAAAGTGACAACAGAAGAAGTGACAAAAGTAACAGTGACAACAGAAAAAAGTAAGAACGGCAATAAATACAGACAATAAAAAGGAGACAACAATAAATAAACAGATAACAGGAAAGAACTAATACAACAGGATAAACAGTAGCAGTAGGAAAAAACTAACAAACAGGAAAAAACAGTGACAACAGGGTTTCTAAATCAGAAAACATCAATAAAACCTGCGGTTTTTAACTAGAAAACGTAGCAAAACCTGTGGTTTTTAATTAGAAAATATCGCAAAAAATCGCTGGTTTTTAATTAATATATATATATATATATTATATATATATATATATATATATATATATATATATATATATATATATATATGTATATATATATATATATATATATATATATATAATACGTACCTACACTTGAAGCTCGGTAGAAATTTTTCTCGTCGTCTTGTATATATAATTCTTGTCTTTTACTTTTTGATATGATAGTGAAGATGATAGTGAAGATGATAGTGAAGATGATGGTGAAGATGATGGTGAAGATGATGGTGAAGATGATGGTGAAAATGATGGGTGAAGATGATGGTGAAGATGATGGTGAAGATGATGGTGAAGATGATGGTGAAGATGATGGTGAAGATGATGGTGAAGATGATGGTGAAGATGATGGTGAAGATGATGGTGAAGATGATGGTGAAGATGATGGTGAAGATGATAGTGAAGATGATGGTGAAGATGATAGTGAAGATGATGGTGAAGATGATGGTGAAGATGATAGTGAAGATGATGGTGAAGATGATGGTGAAGATGATAGTGAAGATGATGGTGAAGATGATGGTGAAGATGATAGTGAAGATGATGGTGAAGATGATAGTGGAAATGGTTGAAGATGGTAGTGAAGATGATGGTGAAGGTGATAGTGATGATGACTTTCACGTCTCTGTTGCTTTATGTGTGTGTGTGTGTGTGTGTGTACCCATCTATATATGGTTGCAGGGGTCGAGTCACAGCTCCCGGCCCTGCCTCTTCGCTGATTGCTACTAGGTCCACTCTCTTCCTGCTCCAAGAGCTTTATCATACCTCTTCTTAAAGCTATGTATGGATCCTGCCTGCACTACATCGCTCTCCAGATTGTTCCTAACATCCCTGTGACTCATTGTTTTCAACTTCCAGTTGTGACGTCTTGTTCCTGTGTCACATCTCTCAAACATTCTGGCCCTTTCCACAATGTCAATTTGTCTGAGTATTTTGTACATCTTTATCATGTCCCCCCTACCCTTCCTGTTCTCCAGTGTCGTCAGGTTGATTTCCCTTTACCTCTACCCGTAGGACATGTCCCTTAACCCCGGGACTAGTCTTGTTGCAAATCTTTGCACCTTCATTAATTTCTTGACGTGTATGACCAGGTGTGGGTTCCACACTGGTGCTGCATACTCCAATATGCACCTGACGTACACGGTGTTGTGTACGACTCCTAACCTAGATTGTCGAAACGCTATTCTTGCAGCAGTTATTTGGTTGAAGTGTGAATCAGGGGATTTGCTCGATATGATGCCCACCCCAGGATCCTTGTCCTTGAGTGAGTTTTGTAGTCTTTGATCCCCTAGACTGTACTCTGGCTGCGGTCTTCTTTGTCCTTCCCAAGTTTTCATGACTTTGTACTTTGTGGGGTTAAACTCCGAGGAACAATTTGTCGGACCAAGTTTGCAGCCTGGCTAGAGTGCTAGCACTCTTGCAATAGTGCCGATACTCTAGCCACAGTGCCAGCACTCTAGCCATAGTGTTGATACTATAGCCATAGTACCGAAACTCTGGCCATAGAGCCAACACTCTAGCTTGAGTGCTGACACTCTAGCCATAGTCTTGGTACTATAGCCATAGTGTTGGTACTATAGAAATAACGCTGAAACTCTACCCATAGTGTTCGTACTATAGTCACAGTGTTGGTACTATAGCCATAGTGTTGGTACTGAGCCTTTAGTGTTGGTAATATAGCCATAGTGTGACACTCTAGCCATGGTGCTGTTACTCAAGCCACGGTGCTAACAGCCCAGCCCTAGTGTTGGTACTTTAGACATAGTGCGGACACTCTAGCCATAGTAAAGGCACTCTTGAAATAGTGCCAACGCTCTGTCCATAGTAAAGGCACTCTAGCCATTGTGCCAGCACTCTATCCATGGTGTTGGTACAAAAGCCATTGTGCCGACACTCTGGCCATAGTGTTGGAACTATAGCTATAGTGTTGGTAGTATAGACATAGTGTTGGTAGTATAGCCATAGTGTTGGTACTTTAGCCATAGTGTTGGTACTATAACCATTGTGTTGGTAGTATAGCCATAGTGTTGGTAGTTTAGCCATAGTGTTGGTACTATAACCATAGTGTTGGTACTATAGCCATAGTGTTGGTACTATAGCCATAGTGTGGTACTATTAGCCATAGGGGTTGGTACTATAGCCATAGCGTGGTAGTATAGCCATAGTGTTGGTAGTTTAGACATAGGGTTGGTACTATAGCCATAGTGTTGGTACTATAGCCATAGCAATGACACTCTAGCCATAGTCTTAGTACTATAGCCATAGCAATGATACTCTAGCCATAGTCTTGGTACTATAGACAGAGCGCTGAAACACTAGCCATAGTGTTGGTACTATAGTCATAGTGTTGGTACTATAGCCATAGTGTTGGTACTAGAGCCATAGTGTTGGAAATATAGCCACAGTGCTGACACTCTAGCCATAGTGTTGGTACTATAGTCATAGTGTTGGTACTATAGCCATAGTGTTGGTACTATAGCCATAGTGTTGGTACTATAGCCCTAGTGTTGGTACTGTAGCCATAGTGTTGGTACTATTGCCATAGTGTTGGTACTATAGTCATAGTGCTGGTACTATAGCCAAAGTGTTGGTACTATAGCCATAGTGTTGGTACTGTAGCCATAGTGTTGGTACTATAGCCATAGTGTTGGTACTATAGCCATAGTGTTGGTAGTATAGCCATAGTGTTGGTACTATAGCCATAGTGTTGGTACTATAACCATAGTGTTGGTAGTATAGCCATAGTGTTGGTAGTTTAGTCATAGTGGTGGTACTATAACCATAGTGTTGGTACTATAGCCATAGTGTTGGTACTATAGCCATAGTGTTGGTACTATAGCCATAGTGTTGGTACTATAGCCATAGCGTTGGTAGTATAGCCATAGTGTTGGTAGTTTAGACATAGGGTTGGTACTATAGCCATAGTTTTGGTACTATAGCCATAGCAATGACACTCTAGCCATAGTCTTGGTACTATAGCCATAGCAATGATACTCTAGCCATAGTCCTGGTACTATAGCCATAGCGCTGAAACACTAGCCATAGTGTTGGTACTATAGTCATAGTGTTGGTACTATAGCCATAGTGTTGGTACTAGAGCCATAGTGTTGGAAATATAGCCACAGTGCTGACACTCTAGCCATAGTGTTGGTACTATAGTCATAGTGTTGGTACTATAGCCATAGTGTTGGTACTATAGCCATAGTGTTGGTACTATAGCCATAGTGTTGGTACTGTAGCCATAGTGTTGGTACTATTGCCATAGTGTTGGTACTATAGTCATAGTGTTGGTACTATAGCCAAAGTGTTGGTACTATAGCCATAGTGTTGGTACTGTAGCCATAGTGTTGGTACTATAGCCATAGTGTTGGTACTATAGCCATAGTGTTGGTACTGTTGCCATAGTGTTGGTACTGTAGCCATAGTGTTGGTACTGTAGCCATAGTGTTGGTACTATAGCCATAGTATTGGCACTATAGCCATAGTGTTGGTACTATAGTCATATTTTTGTTACTATAGTCACAGTGTTAGTACTATAGCCATAGTATTGGTACTATATCTATAGTGTTGGAACTATACCCATAGTGTTGGTACTATAGCCATAGTACTGACACTCTAGCCATAATGTTGGTACTATAGTCATAGTGTTGGTACTAGAGCCATAGTGTTGGTACTAGAGCCATAGTGTTGGTACTAGAGCCATAGTGCTGGTACTAGAGCCATAGTGTTGGTACTAGAGCCATAGTGTTGGTACTAGAGCCATAGTGTTGGAACTCGAATCATAGTGCTGTCACTCTAGCCATAGAACTAAAGCCATAGTGTTGGTACTATAGCCATAGTGTTGGTACTATAGCCATTGTGTTGGTACTATAGCCATAGTGTTGGTACTATAGCCATAGTGTTGGTAGTATAGCCATAGTGTTCGTTGTTTAGCCATAGTGTTAGTACTATAGCCATAGTGTTGGTACTATAGCCATAGTGTTGGTACTATAGCCATAGTGTTGGTAGTATAGCCATAGTGTTGGTACTATAGCCATAGTATTAGTACTATAGCCAGAGTGCTGACACTCTAGCCATAGGGTTGGTACTATATCCATGGTGTTGGTACTATAGCCATAGTGTTGGTACTCTAGCCATAGTGTTGGTACTATAACCATAGTGCCGACACTCTAGCTATAGTGTTGGTACTATAGCCATAGTGTTAGTACTATAGCCATAGTGCTGGTACTATAGCCATAGTGTTGGTACTATAGCCATAGTGTTGGTACTATAGCCATAGTGTTGGTACTGTAGCCATAGTATTGGTACTATAGCCATAGTGTTGGTACCATAGCCATAGTGTTGGTACTATAGTCTTAGTACCGACACTATAGCCATAGTGTTGGTACTATAGCCATATTGTTGGTACTATAGTCATAGTGTTGGTACTATAGCCAAAGTGTTGGTACTATAGCCATAGCACTGACTCTCTAGCCATAGTGTTGGTACTATAGTCATAGTGTTGGTACTATAGCCATAGTGTTGGTACTATAGCCATAACAATGACACTCTAGCCATAGTCTTGGTACTATAGCCATAGCGCTGAAACTCTAGCCATAGTGTTGGTACTATAGTTGTAGTGTTGGTACTATAGCCATAGTGTTGGTACTAGAGCCAAAGTGTTCGTAATATAGCCATAGTCCTGACCCTCTAGCCATAGTGTTGGTACTATAGTCATAGTGTTGGCACTATAGCCATAGTGTTGGTACTAAAGCCATAGTGTCGGTACTATAGCCTTAGTGTTGGTACTATAGCCATAGTGTTGGTACCATAGCCATAGTGTTGGTACTATAGCCTTAGTGCCGACACTATAGCCATAGTATTGGCACTATAGCCATAGTGTTGGTACTATAGTCATATTTTTGTTACTATAGTCACAGTGTTAGTACTATAGCCATAGTATTGGTACTATATCTATAGTGTTGGAACTATACCCATAGTGTTGGTACTATAGCCATAGTACTGACACTCTAGCCATAATGTTGGTACTATAGTCATAGTGTTGGTACTATAGCCACAGTGTTGGCACTATAGCCATAGTGTTGGTACTATATCCATAGCACTGACACTGTAGCCATAGTTTTGGGTTTACTATAGTCATAGTGTTGGTATATAGCCATAGTGTTGGTACTATAGCCATAGCAATGACACTCTAGCCATAGTCTTGGTACTATAGCCATAGCGCTGAAACTCTAGCCATAGTGTTGGTACTATAGTTGTAGTGTTGGTACTATAGCCATAGTGTTGGTACTAGAGCCATAGTGTTCGTAATATAGCCATAGTCTTGACACTCTTGCCATAGTGTTGGTACTATAGTCAGGGTGTTGGCACTATAGCCATAGTGTTGATACTATAGCCATAGTGTCGGTACTATAGCCTTAGTGTTGGTACTATAGTCATAGTGTTGGTACTATAGTCATATTATTGGTACTATAGCCATAGTGTTGGTACTATAGTCATAGTGTTGGTACTATAGCCATAGTATTGGTACTATAGTCATAGTGTTGGTACTATAGCCATCGTGCTAACACTCTAGCCATAGTCTTGGTGTAGGGACTAGAGCCATAGTGTTCGTACTAGAGCCATAGTGTTGGTACTAGATTCATAGTGCTGACACTCTAGCTATAGTGTTGGTACTATAGTCATTGTGTTGGTACTATAGCCAGAGTGTTGGTACTGTAGCCATAGTGTTGGTACTATAGCCATAGTGTTGGTTCTATAGACATAGTATTGGTACTATAGCCATGGTGTTGGTACTATAGCCATAGTGTTGGTACTATAGACATAGTATTGGTACTATAGCCATGGTATTGGTACTATAGCCATAATGTTGGAACTATAGACATAGTGTTGGTGGCCTGGTGGTTAACACTCTCGCTTCACACGGTGAGGGCCTGGGTTCGATTCCCAGCCAGAGTAGAAACATTGGACGTGTTTCTTTCACCTGTTGTCTATGTTCCCCATCAGTAAAATGGGTACCTGGGTGTTAGTCGACTGGTGTGGGTCGCATCCTGGGACACTGACCTAAGGAGGCCTGGTCACAGACCGGGCCGCGGGGGCGTTGACCCCCGGAACTCTCTCCAGATAAACTCCAGATAGTGTTGGTACTATAGCCATAGTGTTGGTACTATAGTCATAGTGTTGGTACTATAGTCATTGTGTTGGTACTATAGTCATAGTGTTGGTACTATACCATAGTGTTGGTACTATAGCCATAGTGTTGGTACTATAGCCATAGTGTTGGTACTATAGTCATAGTGTTGGTACTATAGTCATAGTGTTGGTACTATAGCCATAGTGTTGGTACTGTAGTCATAGTGTTGGTACTATAGTCATTGTGTTGGTACTATAGCCATAGTGTTGGTACTATAGTCATAGTGTTGGTACTATAGTCATTGTGTTGGTACTATAGTCATAGTGTTGGTACTATACCATAGTGTTGGTACTATAGCCATAGTGTTTGTACTATAGCCGTAGTGTTGGTACTATAGTCATAGTGTTGGTACTATACCATAGTGTTGGTACTATAGCCTTAGTGTTTGTACTATAGCCATAGTGTTGGTACTATAGCCATAATGTTGGTACTGTACCATAGTGTTGGTACTATAGTCATAGTGTTTGTACTATAGCCATAGTGTTGGTACTATACCATAGTGTTGGTACTATAGCCATAGTGTTTGTACTATAGCCATAGTGTTGGTACTATAGCCATAGTGTTGGTACTATAGTCATAGTGTTTGTACTATAGTCATAATGTTGGTACTATAGCCATAGTGTTGGTACTATAGCCATAGTATTGGTACTATTGCCATAGTAATGGTACTATAGCCATAGTGTTGGTACTAGAGCCATGGTGTTGATACTATAGCCATAGTATTGGTACTATAGCCATAGTGTTGGTAATATAGCCATAGTGTTGGTACTATAGCCATAGTATTGGAACTATAGCCATAGTGTTGGTACTATAGCCATAGTGTTGGTACTATAGTCATTATGTCGACACTGGCCATAGTGCCAACACACTAGGCAGAGTGCTGACACTCTAGCCATAGTGTTGGTATTATGGCCATAGTGCCGACACTTAACCATAGTTCCAGCACTCTAACCATAGTGCCGAAACTCTAGCCATAACGCCAACACTCTAGGCAGAGTGCTGACACTCTAGCCATAGTGTTGGTATTATGGCCATAGTGCCGACACTCTAGCCATAGTTCCAGCACTCTAACCATAGTGCCGAAACTTTAGCCATAATACCAACACTCTAGGCAGAGTGCTGACACTCTAGCCATTGTGAATGCGCTGTAGCCATAGTGATGGTACTCTAGTCATAATGCTAGCACTCTAGAAATAGTGCTGGTACTGTAGCAAGAGTGCCGGCACTCTAGCCATAGTGCCAGCACTAAAGTCTTAGTGCTGATACTCTAGCCAGAGTGCCAGCACTATAGCCATAGTGCTGATACTCAACCCATAGTGCCAGCACTCTAGCCATAATGCTGGTACCCTAGCCATAGTGCTGGTACTCCAGCCACAGTGCTTGTACTCCAGCTATAGTGCTGATACTGTGGCCATAATGCTGGTACCCTACCCACTGTACCAGCACTCTAGCTATAGTGCCGACTCTACCCATAGTGCCAGCACTATGACTGGAGTGTCCGCGCTATGGGCAAAGTGTCAGCACTGTACCTAGAGTGCTGGCACTATATCTGTAGTGGCAAAACTCTAGCCTGAGTTCCTACACTCTAGCCATTGTGCCAGCACTCTACCCACGGTACTGGTACTCAAGCCAGAGTCCCGACACTCTAGCCATAGTGTTAGTACTTTAGCCATAGTGCCGACAATCTAGCCATAGTACCGACACTCTAGCTATAGTGCCGGCACTCTATCCATAGTGCACGCACTCTAGCCATAGTGCTGACACTCTAGCCATAGTGCCGGCACTCTAGCCGTAGTGTCGGCACTCTAGCGCTAGTGTCGACACTCTAGCTATAGTGCCGACACTCTAGAAATAATGCCAAAACTCTAACAACAGTGCCAGCACTCAAGCCATAGTGTCGACACTCTAGCAATAGTGCAGGTACTCTAGCGATAGTGTCGACACTCTAGCCGTTTGTGCTGACACTCTAGCCATAGTGCCAGCACTCTAGCCATAGTGCCGACAATCTAGCTATAGTACCGACACTCTAGAAATAGTGCAGGCACTCTAACGATAGTTCCAGCACTCAAGCCATAGTGTCCACACTCTAGCAATAGTGCAGGCACTCTAGCGATAGTGTCGATAGTCTAGGTATAGTGCCGGCACTCTACCTATAGTGCCGGCGCACTATCCATAGTGCCGGCACTCTAAGCATAGTGCCGGCACTCTAGGCATAGTGCCGGCACTCTAGTCATAGTGCCGGCACTCTAGCTATAGTGCCAGCGATCTAGGTATAGTGCGGCACTCTAGCTATAGTGCCTGCACTCTAGCTATCGTGCCGACACTCTAGCTATCGCGCCAGGAATCAAGCCATTTTGCCAACACTCAAGCTTTAGTGCCGGCACTCTAGCCATAGTGCCGGCACTCTATCTATAGTGCCGGCACCCTTGCCATAACGCCAGGAATCAAGCCATTTTGCCAGAACTTAAGCCATAGTGCCAGCACTCTAGCCATAGTGCCAGCACTCTAGCCACAGTGCCGGCACTCTAGCCATAGTAAGAAGACTTACTGAAACTCCAGCAAGGTCTTTGTTCATGTTTAGACTAATACATAATTGACTGAAATACAGTCACCTGGTGCAGCTAGTAACATGTCTTCTTGTACTCTGGATACTGACTATGTCTTCTTGTACTCTGGATACTGACTATGTCTTCTTGTACTCTGGATACTGACTATGTCTTCTTGTACTCTGGATAGTGACTATGTCTTCTTGTACTCTGGATAGTGACTATGTCTTCTTGAACTCTGGATAATGGCTAGTTATATCTTCTATCTAGCTCTTTATCTATCTATCTATCTATCTATTTATCTATCTATCTATCAGTTACATTCACATGTTGAACATCTTCATGTCTATCAAGTGTTTTAAGCAAGTGATCATTGTTAAGACTGAACGATGTTCTTACAGTCGCTGAACATATGGTGAACACTCTAGAACTGAACATAGGGTGAACACTCTAGAACTGAACATGGGGTGAACACTCTAGAACTGAACATAGGGTGAACACTCTAGAACTGAACATGGGGTGAACACTCTAGAACTGAACATGGGGTGAACACTCTAGAACTGAACATAGGGTGAACACTCTAGAAACTGAACATGGGGTGAACACTCTAGAACTGAACATAGGGTGAACACTCTAGAACTGAACATGGGGTGAACACTCTAGAACTGAACATGGGGTGAACACTCTAGAACTGAACATAGGGTGAACACTCTAGAACTGAACATGGGGTGAACACTCTAGAACTGAACATAGGGTGAACACTCTAGAACTGAACATGGGGTGAACACTCTAGAACTGAATATGGGGTGAACACTCTAGAACTGAACATAGGGTGAACACTCTAGAACTGAACATGGGGTGAACACTCTAGAACTGAACATAGGGTGAACACTCTAGAACTGAAACATGGGGTGAACACTCTAGAACTGAACATAGGGTGAACACTCTAGAACTGAACATGGGGTGAAGACTCTAGAACTGAACATGGGGTGAACACTCTAGAACTGAACATAGGGTGAACACTCTAGAACTGAACATGGGGTGAACACTCTAGAACTGAACATAGGGTGAACACTCTAGAACTGAACATGGGGTGAACACTCTAGAACTGAACATGGGGTGAACACTCTAGAACTGAACATGGGGTGAACACTCTAGAACTGAATATGGGGTGAACACTCTAGAACTGAACATGGGGTGAACACTCTAGAACTGAACATGGGGTGAACACTCTAGAACTGAACATGGGGTGAACACTCTAGAACTGAACATGGGGTGAACACTCTAGAACACTTCAAAAGAAACAGTTAAAGAAACAATAGAGAAGTTTTTGAACAGCAGTTATTTTGAATAAGAGTAATTATTTTGAACAATAGTAATTATTTTGAACAATAGTAATTATTTTGAACAATAGTAATTATTTTGAACAATAGTAATTATTTTGAACAATAGTAATTATTTTGAACAGTAATTATTTTGAACAATAGTAATTATTTTGAACAATAGTAATTATTTTGAACAATAGTAATTATTTTGAACAGTAATTATTTTGAACAATAGTAATTATTTTAAACAGTAATTATTTTGAACAATAGTAATTATTTTGAACAATAGTAATTATTTTAAACAGTAATTATTTTGAACAATAGTAATTATTTTGAACAATAGTAATTATTTTAAACAGTAATTATTTTGAACAATAGTAATTATTTTGAACAATAGTAATTATTTTGAACAATAGTAATTATTTTAAACAGTAATTATTTTGAACAATAGTAATTATTTTGAACAGTAATTATTTTGAACAATAGTAATTATTTTAATCAGTAATTATTTTGAACAATAGTAATTATTTTGAACAGTAATTATTTTGAACAATAGTAATTATTTTAAACAGTAATTATTTTGAACAATAGTAATTATTTTGAACAGTAATTATTTTGAACAATAGTAATTATTTTGAACAGTAATTATTTTGAACAATAGTAATTTTTTTAAACAGTAATTTATTTTGAACAATAGTAATATTTTGAACAGTAATTATTTTGAACAATAGTAATTATTTTGAACAGTAATTATTTTGAACAGTAATTATTTTGAACAGTAATTATTTTGAACAATAGTAATTATTTTGAACAGTAATTATTTTGAACAATAGTAATTATTTTGAACAGTAATTATTTTAAAACAATAGTAATTATTTTGAACAGTAATTATTTTGAACAGTAATTATTTTAAACAGTAATTATTTTGAACAATAGTAATTATTTTAAACAGTAATTATTTTGAACATTAGTAATTATTTTAAACAGTAATTATTTTGAACAATAGTAATTATTTTAAACAGTAATTATTTTGAATAAGAGTAATTATTTTGAACAATAGTAATTATTTTAAACAGTAATTATTTTGAATAAGAGTAATTATTTTGAACAATAGTAATTATTTTAAACAGTAATTATTTTGAACAATAGTAATTATTTTGAACAGTAATTATTTTGAACAATAGTAATTTTTTTAAAACAGTAATATTTTGAACAATAGTAATTATTTTAAACAGTAATTATTTTGAACAATAGTAATTATTTTGAACAGTAATTATTTTGAACAATAGTAATTATTTTGAACAGTAATTATTTTGAACAGTAATTATTTTGAACAGTAATTATTTTGATCAGTAATTACTTTAAACGACTGTAATTATTTTGAACAACAGTAATTACTTTGAACAATAATTTTAAACAAATGTAATTATTTTGAATAATAATTACTTTGAATAATAGTTACTTTGAATAAAAATTACTTTGAACAATAATTACTTCGAACAATAATAATTACTTTGAAGCCCAATAATTATTTTGAACCCCAATAATTACTTTGAACAATAGTAATTTATTTTGAACAATAGTAATTTTTCAACAAAAATAATTATTCTGAATAGAGATTATTTTTGAATAAATAAAAATAATTTGAAAAATAGTAATTATTTTGAACATTTGAAATTTTAAACATTATTAATGACTTTGAATTTATCAGTTATTTTAAACAACAGTAATAATTCTAGAGTAGTAATTATTTTGAACAGTAATTACTTTGAACAATAGAAATTATTTTCAATAATAATTATTTTGAACAATAGTAATTATTTTGAACAGTAATTATTTTGAATATCAATGATTGCAAAATCCAACTCAGAAGTCCTGATCGCCACTGGGGAATATTGCACCGCTTGCCACTGGGGAATATTGCACCTCTTGTTGGGTCTACGGCTTTCGAAGGGAGTGATTTCAGTGTGCAGATTTGGAAGCAGTCCCTCTAGGAAATTCTCAGGTGTAAATTATGATGTATCTTTCTCGCCTACATTCCAGAGAGTACAGGTTAAGGGACTTCAAACGGCCCAGGCAGTTTAAGTGCTTAACTGTACCTATATGTGCAGTAAAGGTTCTTTTCATATTCTCCTGGACTGTAATTTTGCCTACTTTGAAAGGGGCCGTTAGTGTATAAAAGTATTCTAGACTAGAGAGAACAAGTGATTTAAAGAGAATCATCACTGGCTTGACATCCCTTGTTTCAAAGGTTCTTACTATCCATCCTACCATTTTCCTAGCAGTTGTGATAAAAATAGTGTTGTGATGTTTGAAAGTGAGATCATTTACATCATTACTCCCAGGTCCTTCACATTAGTGTTCTGCTTTGTTGTGTTTTTTTTTTAATTTTATACTCCGATCTAGCTTTTATTTCCTCAAGTTTTTCCATAGATGAATAATTGAAATTTGTCCTCACTGAATTTCATACTGTTTCTGTGGTCCATTTGAAGACTTCTTTTATACCCACTTGGAGATTTGCAGTCCTCAGTGGATGACACTCTCGTGAAAATACTCGTATCGTCAGCAAAGGAAAACAGTATTATGGTTTATATTTCTGTGTCAGATATGAGGATGAGGAACAGGATGGGAGCGAGTATTGTACCTTGTGGAACTGAGCTTTTCACTGTAAGCGACTCTAACTGTACTCTGTTTACTATTACTCTTTGTGTTCTAGTGGTTAGAAAGCTGAAGATCCATATATCCACTGTTCCTGTTATTCTTTTATCCCGCATTTTGTGTGTTATGACATCATGATCGCACTTTTGCAAAGTCTGGGTATATTACATCGACAATCTGTTTGTCTTCCAGTGTATACAAGGCCTTGTCATAGTGGCCCAGTAGCTGTGAGAGGCAGGAGTGACCTTCTCTAAACCCATATTGCCCTGAGTCATGCAATTGCTGGGCATCTAAGTGGTTGGCGATCTTGCTTCTTAGAACCTTTCGAAGATTTGTATGATGTGAGACGTTAGTGCTATCTCTCTATAATTCTTTGTAACTACTTTACTGCCACCTTTGCAGGGTGGGGCTATGTCTGTTGTTTTTGGTGACTGTAGGGTGACACCTGTCCAGACTCCCTCACTATAACCCACGTAAAGGTTCCTGCAGTTCTTGATGAACACGGAGTTCTACGCCCATGCACTCAAATATTTTGGAAATATTAACCAAATTTTGAGTCTTAGTCATAAAAAAAATTAGATTGTCGATTCTCAGTCTGATAAACGCCTCACTAAAAACCGAGTCATACTGAGACTTCAGAATCTTTCTAATTTGTTTGCTGTCATTTGTGTAAGTCCCATCTCGTTTAAATAAGGGTTTAATACTGGATGTAGTTTTTGCCCTAAATTTGGCATATGAAAACAAATACTGTATTTTGTATTTCAACTTCATTTAGTGCTTTAAGTTCTTCCTGTGTTCCTGGATCCTTAATGATTCCTTTAACACAAGTTCGATATTTTATATTTCTCTAGCTAGTGCCTCCTTCCGTATTTCAGAAAGACTGGCTCCTCGAAGAAGCTCTGTGATTCTTCACCTTCTCCTGTAGAAGGAGTATCTCTCTCTTTCTAGTTTACATCTCTTCTTTTTCCTGAGGGAGATGTGTCTTGACCAGACCTCAAGTGACAGAGTTAATTCTCACTAGGCAAAGGTTCGTATCCGTGTTGTTTAGGATATCTTCCCAGCATGTTTTGTTTAAGACATGGTTAATTTAATCCCACTGAATGTTCTAGCCACTGACGTGGAATTTAGTGAAGGAAACCACATAACTGATCCATTTTTGCTGGTTAGGATCCTTGTGTATACAATTCTGAACTTGGATTAGGCTGTGATCCGAATTTAGTGTCCTGGATACAGTTATATTTCACATCAGATAGTCTTTATTAGTATAGACAAGATCAAGTACATATTCCAGTCTTGCTGGCTCCAGTATTTGCTGGCTTAAGGTGAATTTGTTGCCGAGATTAAACAGGTCTTGTGCGTGAGAATTTTCATCTGAGCTGCCTCCTGCGGTTATCTCCGCTAAAACATAATTTCCCACATTCCTTCATTTTAAGTGTCTTAAATTGAAATCGCCCAGCAACAAGATGTTTATGGCTGGGTCTGGAAGATTTTCCAGACAGTAGTCAGTTTTTAGTAGCTGTTCCTTGAACTATTGGGAAGTTGTATCTGATGCTCAGT
This sequence comes from Cherax quadricarinatus, assembly GCF_026875155.1. Lineage (NCBI taxonomy): Eukaryota > Metazoa > Arthropoda > Malacostraca > Decapoda > Parastacidae > Cherax > Cherax quadricarinatus. Next base: position 10,506,945 of record NC_069463.1, on the reverse strand, counting down.
CTTGCCGTCTAGTGACAGCTGGTGCTCCATCTTGCCGTCTAGTGACAGCTGGTGCTGTATGTTGCCTCCTAGTGACAGCTGGTGTTGTATGTTGCCTCCTAGTGACAGCTGGTGCTGTATGCTCCCCCTAGTAACAGCTGGTTCTCTATCTTCCCTCCTAGTGACAGCTGGTGCTGAGTGTTGCCTCCTAGTGACAGCTGGTGCTATATGTTCCCCCCTAGTAACAGTTGGTTCTCTATCTTTCCTCCTAGTGACAGCTGGTGCTGAGTGTTGCCTCCCAGTGACAGTTGGTGCTGTATGTTGCCTCCTAGTGACAGCTGGTGCTCTATCTTTCCTCCTAGAGACAGCTGGTGTCCCATCTTGCCGTCTAGGGACAGCTGGTACTCTATCTTTCCTCTTAGTGACAGTTGGTGCTGTATGTTGCCTCCTAGTGACAGCTGGTGCTCTATCTTTCCTCCTAGAGACAGCTGGTCCCATCTGCCGTCTAGGACAGCTGGTACTCTATCTTTCCTCTTAGTGACAGTGGTGCTGTATGTTGCCTCCTAGTGACAGCTAATGCTGTATGTTGCCTCCTAGTGACAGCTGGTGCTGTATGTTGCCACCTAGTGACAGCTGGTGCTGTGTGTTCCACCCTAGTGAAAGCTGATTCTCTATCTTTTCTTCTAGTGACAGCTGGTGCTCTCTCCTAGTAACTCTCCTCTTACAAGATCTCTTCCTCCCTCCATCACTTCCTCCATCTGTCACTTTCTTCCTTCGTCACTTCTTCCGTCACTCCTCCGTCACTTCCTCCCTTCGTCACTTCCTCCATCTGTCACTTTCTTCCTTCGTCACTTCTTCCGTCACTCCTCCGTCACTTCCTCCCTTCGTCACTTCCTCCATCTGTCACTTTCTTCCTTCGTCACTTCTTCCGTCATCCTCCGTCACTTCCTCCCTTCGTCACTTCCTCCATCTGTCACTTTCTTCCTCCGTCACTTCTTCCGTCACTCCTCCGTCACTTCCTCCCTTTGTCACTTCCTTTCTCTGTCACTCCCTCCCTCCGTCACTTCCTCCCTCTGTCACTTCCTCCCTCTGTCACTTTCTTCCTCCGTTACTTCCTCCCTCCGTCACTTCTTCCGTCACTCCTCCGTCACTTCTTCCATCCGTCACTTCCTCCTTCTGTCACTTCCTCCTTCAGTCACTCCCTCCCTCTGTCACTTCCTCCCTGTGTCACTTCCTCCATCTGTCACTTTCTTTCTAATTCACTTCTTCCGTCACTCCTCCGTCACTTCCTCCCTCCGTCACTTCCTTTCTCTGTCATCCCTCCCTTCGTCACTTTCTCCCTCTGCCACTTCCTCCTTCTGTCACTTTCTTCCTCCGTCCTTCCTCCCTCTGTCACTTTCTTCCCTCCGTCACTTCCTCCCTCCGTCACTTCCTCCTCCCGTCACTTCCTATCTCCGTCACTTCTCCCCTCCGTCACTTCCTCCCTCTGTCACTTCCTCCCTCTGTCACTTTCTTCCTCCGTCACTTTCTCCGTCTGTCACTTCCTCTCTCCGCCACTTCTCCCTCCGTCATTTCCCTCCCTCTGTCACTTCCTCCCTCCGTCACTTCCTCCCTCTGTCACTTTCTTCCTCCGTCACTTCCTCCCTCCGTCACTTCCCCCCTCCGCCACTTCCTCCCTCCGTCACTTCTCCCTCTGTCACTTCCTCCGTCACTTTCTTCCTCCTCCACTTCCTCCCTCCGTCACTTCCTCCCTCCGTCACTTCCTCCCTCTGTCACTTCCTTCCTCAGTCACTTCGTCCCTCCATCACTTCCTCTCTCCATCACTTCCTCTCTCCGTCACTTCCTCCGTCACTTGCTCCCTCTGTCACTTCCTCCGTCACTTTCTTACTCCGTCACTTCCTCCTCTGTCACTTCCTTCCTCAGTCACTTCCTCCCTCCATCACTTCCTCTCTCCACCACTTCCTCCCTCCGTCACTTCCTCCGTCACTTCCTCCCTCTGTCACTTCCTCCCTCTGTCACTTTCTTCCTCGGTCACTTCCTCCCTCTGTCACTTCTTCCGTCACTTCCTCTCTCTGTCACTTCCTCCGTTACTTCTCCCTCTGTCACTTCCTCCCTCTGTCACTTTCTTCCTCCGTCACTTTCTCCGTCTGTCACTTCCTCTCTCCGCCACTTCCTCCCTCCGTCACTTCCTCCTCTTGTCACTTCCTCCCTCCGTCACTTCCTCCCTCCATCACTTCCTCTCTCCACCACTTCCTCTCTCCGTCACTTCCTCCGTCCTTCCTCCCTCTGTCACTTCCTCCCTCTGTCACTTTCTCCGTCACATTCCTCTATCACTTTCTTCCTCCATCACTTCCTCTGTCACTTCCTCCCTCTGTCACTTCCTCCCTCTGTCACTTTCTTCCTCGGTCACTTCCTCCCTCTGTCACTTCTTCCGTCACTTCCTCTCTCTGTCACTTCCTCCGTCACTTCCATCCCTCTGTCACTTCCTCCCTCTGTCACTTTCTTCCTCCGTCACTTTCTCCGTCTGTCCACTTCCTCTCTCCGCCACTTCCTCCCTCCGTCACTTCCTCCCTCTGTCACTTCCTCCCTCCGTCACTTCCTCCCTCTGTCACTTTCTTCCTCCGTCACTTCCTCCCTCCGTCACTTCCCCCCTCGCCACTTCCTCCCATCCGTCACTTCCTCCCTCTGTCACTTCCTCCGTCACTTTCTTCCTCCTCCACTTCCTCCCTCCGTCACTTCCTCCCTCCGTCACTTCCTCCCTCTGTCACTTCCTTCCTCAGTCACTTCGTCCCTCCATCACTTCCTCTCTCCATCACTTCCTCTCTCTCCGTCACTTCCTCCGTCACTTGCTCCCTCTGTCACTTCCTCCGTCACTTTCTTACTCCGTCACTTCCTCCCTCTGTCACTTCCTTCCTCAGTCACTTCCTCCCTCCATCACTTCCTCTCTCCACCACTTCCTCTCTCCGTCACTTCCTCCGTCACTTCCTCCCTCTGTCACTTCCTCCTCTGTCACTTTCTTCCTCCGTCACTTCCTCCCTCTGTCACTTTCTCCGTCACTTCCTCTATCACTTTCTTCCTCCATCACTTCCTCTGTCACTTCCTCCCTCTGTCACTTCCTCCCTCTGTCACTTTCTTCCTCGGTCACTTCCTCCTCTGTCACTTCTTCCGTCACTTCCTCTCTCTGTCACTTCCTCCGTCACTTCCTCCCTCTGTCACTTCCTCCCTCTGTCACTTCCTCCCTCTGCCACTTCCTCCGTCACTTCCTCCCTCCATCACTTCCTCTGTCACTTCCTCCCTCTGTCACTTCCTCCCTCCATCACTTCCTCCGTCACTTCCTCCCAGTTCAATCCCTCAAAGAATCTTTATATATGATGTGTTATCTTATCCTGGCTAGTTATGTGTTTGTCCTGACCAGTTTGTTATATGTGTTATCCTGGCTAGTCTGTTATACGACGTGTTATACTGGCTAGTATGTTATATGTGTTATCCTTGCTAGTGTGTTATTTGACGTGTTATCCTGGCTAGTGTGTTTCATAACGTGTTATCCTGGCTAGTGTTATATGACGTCTTATCCTGGCTAGTTTGTTATATGACGAGTTATCCTGGCTGGTTTTATAAGACGTGTCATCCTGGCTAGTGTGCTATATACCATGTCATCCTGGCTAGTGTGCTATATACCATGTCATCCTGGCTAGTGTGCTATATACCATTCACCTGGCTAGTGTGCTATATACCATGTCATCCTGGCTAGTGTGCTATATACCATGTCATTCTGGCTAGTGTGCTATATACCATGTCATCCTGGCTAGTGTGCTATATACCATGTCATCCTGGCTAGTGTGCTATATACCATGTCATCCTGGCTAGTGTGCTATATACCATGTCATCCTGGCTAGTGTGCTATATACCATGTCATCCTGGCTAGTGTGCTATATACCATGTTATCCTGGCTAGTGTGCTATATACCATGTCATTCTGGCTAGTGTGCTATATACCATGTCATCCTGGCTAGTGTGCTATATACCATGTCATCCTGGCTAGTGTGCTATATACCATGTCATCCTGGCTAGTGTGCTATATACCATGTCATCCTGGCTAGTGTGCTATATACCATGTCATCCTGGCTAGTGTGCTATATACCATGTCATTCTGGCTAGCCTCCTTGTTTCCCCAGCGTCTATCTTCCTTCTCTCCCTCATACTTAATAGATAATAAATTCCCAGTACCTGCAGTGATAAAAATTAAACATATTAAGTTGAAAAACTAATTAATATTTAATTTTGAGGATGATACAGCGAGTCTGTGTCAGTGTTGCTAATGAATGTCTCAGACTCAAATTCTCTGAGAGGACTTCGGATTCTCCCTCCACCTTTTGAACGAGTCTTGAGACTTACCGAAGCGTGTGTGTCTCACAGACACAGTGGTCTTGTGAAGGGGGTTTCGCTACAACCAGGTTTATGTAATGTCAATGGGTTCACCTCTGTCACCTGTGTGATCGTGAAGTATGGTGAATGTAAGCTCAGTTAACTAAGTTTTTTAATATTTTTGCTGTTATTTTAGTATACTGTTAACTAACCATTGTTCTTGCGTCTCCAGACACCGAGAAACAGAAGCGAATCGAAATATACAGATCAGTTTTTTGAGTTTCTGTCTTCATGTTGATTACTGAGCAAAAAGCTTCAAGTTGATCCTGACGAAAATAACCCTCTATAGTTTTTGGATGCCTTAGTAAGTTGAAGAGACAGACCTTGTGTTAAAGTACACCGCGACACCACCACCTTCCTACACGACTTACCATCACGACTTACCTACACGACTTACCATCACGACTTACCTACACGACTTACCATCACGACTTACCTACACGACTTACCATCACGACTTACCTACACGACTTACCTTCACGACTTACCTTTCACGACTTACCATCACGACTTACCTACACGACTTACCATCACGACTTACCTACACGACTTACCATCACGACTTACCATCACGACTTATCATCACGACTTACCTACACGACTTATCATCACGACTTACCTACACGACTTATCATCACGACTTGCCTACACGACTTACCATCACGACTTGCCTACACGACTTACAATCACGACTTGCCTACACGACTTACCATCACGACTTACCATCACGACTTACCATCACGACTTACCTACACGACTTACCATCACGACTTGCCTACACGACTTACCATCACGACTTACCTACACGACTTACCATCACGACTTGCCTACACGACTTACCATCACGACTTACCTACACGACTTTACCATCACGACTTACCATCACGACTTGCCTACACGACTTACAATCACGACTTGCCTACACGACTTACCATCACGACTTACCATCACGACTTACCATCACGACTTACCTACACGACTTACCATCACGACTTGCCTACACGACTTACCATCACGACTTACCTACACGACTTACCATCACGACTTGCCTACACGACTTACCATCACGACTTGCCTACACGACTTACCATCACGACTTACCTACACGACTTACCATCACGACTTACCTACACGACTTACCATCACGACTTACCTACACGACTTACCATCACGACTTACCTACACGACTTACCTTCACGACTTACCTACACGACTTACCATCACGACTTACCTACACGACTTACCATCACGACTTACCTACACGACTTACCATCACGACTTACCATCACGACTTATCATCACGACTTACCTACACGACTTATCATCACGACTTACCTACACGACTTATCATCACGACTTGCCTACACGACTTACCATCACGACTTGCCTACACGACTTACAATCACGACTTGCCTACACGACTTACCATCACGACTACCATCACGACTTACCATCACGACTTACCTACACGACTTACCATCACGACTTGCCTACACGACTTACCATCACGACTTACCTACACGACTTACCATCACGACTTGCCTACACGACTTACCATCACGACTTACCTACACGACTTACCATCACGACTTACCATCACGACTTGCCTACACGACTTACAATCACGACTTGCCTACACGACTTACCATCACGACTTACCATCACGACTTACCATCACGACTTACCTACACGACTTACCATCACGACTGCCTACACGACTTACCATCACGACTTACCTACACACGACTTACCATCACGACTTGCCTACACGACTTTACCATCACGACTTGCCTTACACGACTTACCATCACGACTTACCTACACGACTTACCATCACGACTTGCCTACACGACTTACCATCACGACTTGCCTACACGACTTACCATCACGACTTGCCTACACGACTTACCATCACGACTTACCTACACGACTTACCATCACGACTTACCATCACGACTTGCCTACACGACTTACAATCACGACTTGCCTACACGACTTACCATCACGACTTACCATCACGACTTACCATCACGACTTTTCAAGTCACTCTCCACAGAGTGAGGTGACACTTCCCGGTTCACATCTCACAACATGAGAGATGTTCTTAGCGGTTCTCAGAAAGTGACATCAAGAATATTTACGGAACAGTTTTGTAAACTGTTATGCTAAGAATCTTACAGATTCTGTTGAATTTTATACAACAGAGAAACAGGAAACAGGGGACTGTTGCGCATTTGATTGGAAAAAACAGAAGACTGTTGTACATATGAACAAGAACATGAACAGGAAATTAAGAATATAAAAAATGAAAAAAGATATAAACAGAAAAAAATACGAACAGGAAAAATAAACAAGAATAAAAACAAGAAAAAGTAAACTACAATATAAACAAAAAAAGAATATAGAGAGGAAACAATAAATAAGAAAAAAAATATAAACAAGAATAAAGAAACAAGAATACAAATTCAGGTTTTTAAAACCTTTCAAAACCAAGAAAACAGAGACTCGAGGCAAACAGAAAACCCAAAGAATATTTGTTCTCAGAAACAGTGTTCTTCACCACCACGTCATAACACAGTTAAATGTTCCCTGTTCTTCACCCTGTTCTTGAGAACACAGCGTTTTTCCAGCCCAGAGTTTACATTAAATCAAGAAGAATACGGTGTTATACTGTACTAAGAATACGGCGTTATATTGTACTAAGAATACGGCGTTATATTGTACTAAGAATACGGCGTTATACTGTACTAAGAATACGGCGTTATATTGTACTAAGAATACGGCGTTATACTGTATTAAGAATACGGCGTTATATTGTACTAAGAATACGGCGTTATACTGTACTAAGAATACGGCGTTATATTGTACTAAGAATACGGCGTTATTACTGTATAAGAATACGGCGTTATATTGTACTAAGAATACGGCGTTAAATTGTACTAAGAATACGGTGTTATACTGTACTAAGAATACGGTGTTATACTGTACTAAGAATACGGCGTTATACTGTACTAAGAATACGGCGTTATATTGAACTAAGAATACGGAGTTATATTGTACTAAGAATACGGCGTTATATTGAACTAAGAATACGGAGTTATATTTTACTAAGAATACGGTGTCATATTGAACTAAGAATACGGAGTTATATTGTACTAAGAATACGGCTTTATATTGAACTAAGAATACGGAGTTATATTTTACTAAGAATACGGTGTCATATTGAACTAAGAATACGGAGTTATAATGTTCTAAGAATGCGGTGTTATTTTGAACTAAGAATATGGAGTTACACTGAACTAAGAATACAGTGTTATAGTGAACTAAGAATACGGTGTTATATTGAACTAAGAATATGGAGTTATAGTGAACTAAGAATAAGGTGTTATATTGAATTAAGAATGCGAAGTTATACTGAATTAAGAATATGGTGTTATACTGAACTAAGAATAAGATATTATATTGAACTAAGAATAGTCACATTGAACTGAGAATACGGAGTTTTATTGTACTAAAAACATGTAGTTGTATTGAACTAAGAATATGGAGTAATATCGAACTAAGAATACAGAGTTATACTGAACAAGAATAGCAGTATTGAACTAAGAATACCAAGTTTATTGTACTAAGAATTCCGAGTTATACTAAACCAAGAATAATCACATTGAACTAAGAATATGGGGAAATATTGAACAAAGAATATGCTGGTCCTGACAGTGAGAAATATTCTTTGTATATCTTTTTCTAAATAAGAATTTCGACAAGAATACAGCGAGTGGAAAGAATATGGTGAAAGATTACAGTGATAAGGACCTGCCTCGTATGGGCCAGTAGGCCTTCTGCAGTGTTCCTACATTCTTATGTTCTTATGTTCTTATACTGTACTAAGAATACGGCGTTATATTGTACTAAGAATACGGCGTTATATTGTACTAAGAATACGGCGTTATATTGTACTAAGAATACGGCGTTATATTGTACTAAGAATACGGCGTTATATTGTACTAAGAATACGGCGTTATATTGTACTAAGAATACGGCGTTATACTGTACTAAGAATACGGCGTTTATTGTACTAAGAATAACGGCGTTATATTGTACTAAGAATACGGCGTTATTTGTACTAAGAATACGGCGTTATATTGTACTAAGAATACGGCGTTATATTGTACTAAGAATACGGCGTTATATTGTACTAAGAATACGGCGTTATATTGTACTAAGAATACGGCGTTATACTGTACTAAGAATACAGTGTTATATTGAACTAAGAATACAGTGTTATACTGTACTAAGAATACGGTGTTATATTGTACTAAGAATACGGCGTTATATTGTACTAAGAATAGGGCGTTATACTGTACTAAGAATACAGTTTTTATATTGAAACTAAGAATACGGTGTTATACTGTACTAAATACGGCGTTATACTGTACTAAGAATACGATGTTATACTGTACTAAGAATACGGCGTTATACTGTACTAAGAATACGGTGTTATATTGAACTAAGAATACGGTGTTATACTGTACTAAGAATACGGTGTTATACTGGGTTTTAGAATACGGTGTTATATGTACTAAGAATACGGTGTTATACTGTACTAAGAATAAGGTGTTATGCTGTACTAAGAATACGGTGTTATACTGTTCTAAGAATACGGTGTTATACTGTACAAAGAATACGGTGTTATATTGAACTAATAATACGGAGTTATATTGTACTAAGAATACGGTGTTATACTGCACTAAGAATGCAGTGTTTAACTGTACAAAGAATACGGTGTTATACTGTACTAAGAATACAGTGTTATATTGAACTAAGAACACGGTGTTATATTGAACTAAGAATACGGTGTTATATTGCACTAAGAATACGGTGTTTAACTGCACAAAGAATAGGGTGTAATACTGTACTAAGAATACGGTGTTATATTGAGCTAAGAACACGGTGTTATACTGAACTAAGAATACGGTGTTATACTGTACTAAGAATACGGTGTTATACTGTACAAGGAATACGGTGTTATACTGTACTAAGAATACGGTGTTATACTGTACTAAGAATACGGTGTTTAACTGTACAAAGAATACGGTGTGATACTGTACTAAGAATACGGTGTTATATTGAACTAAGAATACAGTGTTATACTGTACTAAGAATACGGTGTTATACTGCACTAAGAATACGGTGTTACACTGTATTAAGAATACGGTGTTATACTTCACTAAGAATACGGTGTTATACTGCACTAAGAATACGGTGTTATATTGAACTAAGAATACGATGTTATATTGAACTAAAAATACGGTGTTATATTGAACTAAGAATACGGAGTTATATTGTACTAAGAATACGGTGTTATACTGTGCTAAGAATACGGTGTTATACTGTACTAAGTATACGGTGTTATATTGTACTAAGAATACAAAGTTATATTGAACTAAGAATACGGTGTTATACTGTACTAAGAATACGGTGTTATACTGTACTAAGAATACGGTGTTATACTGTACTATGAATACTGTGTTATACTGTACTAAGAATACGGAGTTATATTGAACTAAGAATACGGAGTTTTATTGTACTAAGAATCGGTGTTATATTGTACTAAGAATACGGTGTTATACTCTACTATGAATACGGTGTTATACTGTACTAAGAATACGGTGTTATACTGTACTAAGAATACGGTGTTATACTGTACTAAGAATACGGCGCTATACTGTACTAAGAATACGGTGTTATATTGAACTAAGAATACGGAGTTATATTGTACTAAGAATACGGTGTTATACTGTACTAAGAATACTGTGTTATACTGTACTATGAATACGGTGTTATACTGCACTAAGAATACGGTGTTATACTGTACTAAGAATACGGCGCTATACTGTACTAAGAATACGGTGTTATATTGAACTAAGAATACGGAGTTATATTGTACTAAGAATACGGTGTTATACTGTACTAAGAATACTGTGTTATACTGTACTAAGAATACGGCGTTATACTGTACTATGAATACGGTGTTATACTGTACTAAGAATACGGCGTTATACTGTACTAAGAATACGGCGTTATACTGTACTAAGAATACGGTGTTATATTGAACTAAGAATACGGAGTTATATTGTACTAAGAATACGGTTTTATACTGTACTAAGAATACTGTGTTATACTGTACTAAGAATACGGCGTTATACTGTACTAAGAATACGGTGTTATATTGAACTAAGAATACGGCGTTAAATTGTACTAAGAATACGGTGTTATACTGTACTAAGAATACGGTGTTATACTGTACTAAGAATACGGCGTTATACTGTACTAAGAATACGGCGTTATATTGAACTAAGAATACGGAGTTATATTGTACTAAGAATACGGCGTTATATTGAACTAAGAATACGGAGTTATAATTTTTACTAAGATACGGTGTCATATTGAACTAAGAATACGGAGTTATATTGTACTAAGAATACGGCTTTATATTGAACTAAGAATACGGAGTTATATTTTACTAAGAATACGGTGTCATATTGAACTAAGAATACGGAGTTATAATGTTCTAAGAATGCGGTGTTATTTTGAACTAAGAATATGGAGTTACACTGAACTAAGAATACAGTGTTATAGTGAACTAAGAATACGGTGTTATATTGAACTAAGAATATGGAGTTATAGTGAACTAAGAATAAGGTGTTATATTGAATTAAGAATGCGAAGTTATACTGAATTAAGAATATGGTGTTATACTGAACTAAGAATAAGATATTATATTGAACTAAGAATAGTCACATTGAACTGAGAATACGGAGTTTTATTGTACTAAAAACATGTAGTTGTATTGAACTAAGAATATGGAGTAATATCGAACTAAGAATACAGAGTTATACTGAACAAGAATAGCAGTATTGAACTAAGAATACCAAGTTTATTGTACTAAGAATTCCGAGTTATACTAAACCAAGAATAATCACATTGAACTAAGAATATGGGGAAATATTGAACAAAGAATATGCTGGTCCTGACAGTGAGAAATATTCTTTGTATATCTTTTTCTAAATAAGAATTTCGACAAGAATACAGCGAGTGGAAAGAATATGGTGAAAGATTACAGTGAAAAAAGAATATAGTGAAACAAGAATACAGTGAAATAAGAATACAGTGACATAATAATACAGTGAAAAAAAGAATACAGTGAAAAAAGAATACAGTGAAAAAAGAATACAGTGAACAAAGAATACGTTGAAAAAAGAATACAATGCAAAAAAATTTAGTGAAAAAGAATACAATCACAAAAACAACAGTAATCACAATACTAACAACAGTAATTACAATACTAACAACAGTAATTACAATACTAACAACAGTAATTACAATACTAACAACAGTAATCGTAATACTAACAACAGTAATCGTAATACTAACAACAGTAATTACAATACTAACAACAGTAATCGTAATACTAACAACAGTAATCGTAATACTAACAACAGTAATCACAATACTAACAACAGTAATTACATACTAACAACAGAATCGTAATACTAACAACAGTAATCGTAATACTAACAACAGTAATTACAATACTAACAACAGTAATCGTAATACTAACAACAGTAATCGTAATACTAACAACAGTAATTACAATACTAACAACAGTAATCGTAATACTAACAACAGTAATCACAATACTAACAACAGTAATTACAATACTAACAACAGTAATCGTAATACTAACAACAGTAATCACAATACTAACAACAGTAATTACAATACTAACAACAGTAATCGTAATACTAACAACAGTAATCGTAATACTAACAACAGTAATCACAATACTAACAACAGTAATTACAATACTAACAACAGTAATCGTAATACTGACAACAGTAATCACAATACTAACAACAGTAATCGTAATACTAACAACAGTAATCGTAATACTAACAACAGTAATCGTAATACTAACAACAGTAATCGTAATACTAACAACAGTAATCGTAATACTAACAACAGTAATCGTAATACTAACAACAGTAATTACAATACTAACAACAGTAATCGTAATACTAACAACAGTAATCGTAATACTGACAACAGCAATCACAATACTAACAACAGTAATCGTAATACTAACAACAGTAATCGTAATACTAACAACAGTAATTACAATACTAACAACAGTAATCGTAATACTAACAACAGTAATCGTAATACTGACAACAGCAATCACAATACTAACAACAGTAATCGTAATACTAACTACAGTAATCGTAATACTAACAACAGTAATCGTAATACTAACAACAGTAATTACAATACTAACAACAGTAATCGTAATACTAACAACAGTAATCGTAATACTGACAACAGTAATCACAATACTAACAACAGTAATCGTAATACTAACAACAGTAATCGTAATACTAACAACAGTAATCGTAATACTAACAACAGTATTACAATACTAACAACAGTAATCGTAATACTAACAACAGTAATCGTAATACTAACAACAGTAATCGTAATACTAACAACAGTAATCGTAATACTAACAACAGTAATTACAATACTAACAACAGAAATCGTAATACTAACAACAGTAATCGTAATACTAACAACAGTAATCACAATACTAACAACAGTAATTACAATACTAACAACAGTAATCGTAATACTAACAACAGTAATCACAATACTAACAACAGTAATTACAATACTAACAACGGTAATCGTAATACTAACAACAGTAATCACAATACTAACAACAGTAATTACAATACTAACAACAGTAATCGTAATACTAACAACAGTAATCACATTACTAACAACAGTAATCGTAATACTAACAACAGCAATCGCAATACTTAACAACAGTAACATCACACTAACAAAGCAGTAGCAGCTTAACAACAGTAACAGCACACTAACAAAAGCAGTAAAAGCTTAACAGCAGTAACACCACACTAACAAAAACAGTAGCAGCTTAACAACAGTAACACCATACTATCAAAAGCAGTAGCAACTTAACAATAACATGTAATACAACAACAATAGTAACAACGCACTATCAACAGGAGCAACATGAACAGTAACAGTACACTAACAATAACTTCAGCAAAAACAGCAACGATATACTAACAGTAAGAAGACACTAACAATAGTAATTGCAATGTTAACAAGAACAAAACCACAGTAACCACAACAGTAGCGACACACTAACAACAGTAACACAAGCAGAAAAAACATACAATACCACACTAACAACAGAACTGACACAAAAACAGTAATAGCACACTAACACTACCAGTAATAATACACGAACAGTACTCACAACACTAACAACAATAGCAGCAAGCTAACAATAACAGACAACACACTATTAGCAAGAGTAGCAATATAATAACAGCATCAGTAGCACAAACAATAGTAACAACACACTAACAACAGCAGTAGCAATACACTAATAATGCCAACAACAACAGTAGCAATACACTAATAACACTAACAATATTGCTAATAACAGCAGTAGCAATACACTAATAACGCCAACAACACAGTAAGAACAGCAACAATACACTAACAACAGTAATTGCAAACATAAGCAATAGGAGGTAACACTAACACCAACGATACCAAACCAAAAATGGTAACAAACTAACAGTAATCACAGCACTGACACCAGACTAACAACAGAAACAGAAGAAACACACTCTAACAACAGTAATAACACACAACCAACAACAGTAATGGTAACACAAACAAAAGTATAACTGGGACAACTTCTATGGCAAACGTGATATGTATGCAAGGGATGGGGATCATCTCTCTAGGCTGGAGTGGTTGCATTAGCCAGTTCGATTGCAATCAAATCTCTGTCCCAGATTTTCGTTTGGCCGATTTCATGGGACTGAGAAATTACCTGAGTGGGCTAAATTGGGATGTCCTGACTATGGGTCAGGTAGGTGATCTTGGTTGCCAATATGACGATTTTCAGAGCATAGTTCTAGCTGCCCAGACAACTTTTGTTCCGAGTAGGGAAATTAGATCTACCAAAAATGATCCCAAATGGATGAACAATAGATTAAAACATCTCATTGGTCAAAAGAGAGGCATATATAGGCGTATCAAAAGAGGGGATGGGCAGTTAAGAAATCAATATATTCAATTAAAGAGAGAAATAAAAAAAGAAATTAGAAAAGCAAAAAGGGATTATGAGGCTAAGGTCGCAAGGGATTCAAAGACTAACCCAAAAGGGTTCTTTCAGGTATACAGAAGTAAGATTAGGGACAAGATTGGCCCACTCAAGAGTAACTCAGGTCAGATCACTGACAGTGATAAAGATATGTGTGAAAATTTTCAATACTTACTTCCTCTCAGTTTTTACCCAGGAAAATATTATCGAAATTCCTGAAACTATAGATTATGTAGACCAGGACGATAATAAACTATGTACGATTGTGGTAACTAGTGACATGGTCCTCAGACAAATAGAGAAACTAAAACCTAACAAATCCCCAGGTCTTGATGAACTGTTTACAAGGGTGTTAAAGGAATGTAAAGAGGAACTTAGCATACCTTTGGCTAATCTTTTTAACATATCACTACAAACTGGCATAGTGTTTGATAAGTGGAAAATGGCAAATGTAATACCTATTTACAAGGCAAGTGACAGGTCCTTGGCTTCGAACTATAGACCAATAAGTCTTACGTCCACAGTGGGAAAATTTATGGAATCAATAATTGCCGAAGCAATTCGTAGCCACCTTGACAGGCACAGATTGATTAATGAATCTCAACACGGATTTACAAAGGGGCGTTCCTGTCTTACGAATTTACTAAATTTTTTCACTAAGGTGTTTGAGGAGGTAGATCATGGTAATGAATATGATATTGTGTATATGGACTTCAGTAAGGCTTTCGATAGAGTTCCACATCAGAGGCTATTGAGGAAACTTAAGGCACACGGAATAGGAGGAGAAATTTTTTCCTGGGTAGAGGCATGGCTGACAAATAGGCAGCAGAGAGTTTGCATAAATGGGGAGAAATCAGAATGGGGGCACGTCACAAGCGGAGTTCCTCAGGGTTCAGTGTTAGGCCCGTTGTTGTTCACAATTTACATAAACGATATAGATGAAGGAATAAATTGCTGATGACAATTTACATAAACGATATAGATGAAGGAATAAATTGCTGATGACACCAAAATTGGCCGTCCAATTCATTCTAATGAGGACACTAGAGCACTCCAGGATGATTTGAATAGACTGATGCAGTGGTCGGAGAAGTGGCAGATGCAGTTTAATATTGACAAATGCAAAGTTCTAAATGTTGGACAGGACAATAACTATGCCACATATAAACTAAATAATGTAGATCTTAATACTACTGATTGCGAAAATGATTTAGGAGTTCTGGTTAGCAGTAATCTAAAACCAAGACAACAGTGCATTAGTGTTCGCAATAAAGCTAACAGAATTCTTGGCTTCATATCTAGAAGTATAAATAATAGAAGTCCTAAGGTTGTTCAACTCTATACATCCTTGGTTAGGCCTCATTTAGACTATGCTGCACAGTTCTGGTCACCGTATTACAGAATGGATATAAATGTACTGGAAAACGTACAGAGGAGGATGACAAAGATGATCCCATGTATCAGAAATCTTCCCTATGAGGATAGACTGAAGGCCCTGAATCTGCACTCTCTCGAAAGGCGTAGAATTAGGGAGGATATGATGGAGGTGTATAAATGGAAAACAGGAATAAATAAAGGGGATGTAAATAGCGTGCTAAAAATTTCCAGCCAAGACAGGACTCGCAGCAATGGTGTCAAGTTGGAAAAATTCAGATTCAGGAAGGATATAGGAAAGCACTGGTTTAGTAATAGAGTTGTGGATGAGTGAAACAAACTCCCGAGTACAGTTATTGAGGCTAAAACGTTGTGTAGTTTTAAAAATAGGTTAGATAAATATATGAGTGGGTGTGAGTGGGTGTGAGTTGGACCTGACTAGCTTGTGCTACTAGGTCTGATGCCTTGCTCCTTCCTTAAGTGTAAGTGACCTGACTAGGTGGGTCATTGGGCTAATCGGGGGGACATGGACCTGCTTCGCATGGGTCAGTAGGCCTGTTGCAATGTTTCTTCTTTCTTATGTTCTTAAAAGTAACAAGACACTAACACCAACAGTAACTACACAATAACAGAAGTAAATACAACACAAACAACTACAGTAACTACAGTAACAATACACTAACAGCAACAACAACAACACACTAACAATAGTAACAATATGCTAATAACAGTAGTGGCCAGGGGCTATGACTCGACCCCTGCAACCACAATCAGGTGAGTATAAACAACAGTAACAACAAAGTAACAACAGCAATAGCAACATAAACAACAGTAACAACTAACATCAAAAGTAACAACAGTAACAACACACTAACATCAAAAGAAATTATATAATGAGAACAACAGTAACAATAACCTAACAAAACCCATAACATACAAAAACAGTAATATGTAAACAATAAAAACAAAAGTAACAGCACAATAGCAACACAAACAGCACAATAACAACACAAACAGCACATTAACAACACAAACAGCACAATAACAACACAAACAACACATTAACAACACAAACAACACATTAACAACACAAACAGCACATTAACAACACAAACAGCACAATAACAACACAAACAACACATTACAACACAAACAGCACAATAACAACACAAACAGCACATTAACAACACAAACAGCATTAACAACACAACAGCACATTAACAACACAAACAGCACAATAACAACACAAACAGCACATTAACAACACAAACAGCACAATAACAACACAAACAACACATTAACAACACAAACAGCACAATAACAACACAAACAGCACAATAACAACACAAACAACACATTAACAACACAAACAGCACATTACCAACACAAACAGCACAATAACAACACAAACAACACATTAACAACACAAACAGCACAATAACAACACAAACAGCACAATAGCAACACAAACAGCACAATAACAACACAAACAGCACATTAACAACACAAACAGCACATTAACAACACAAACAGCACAATAACAACACAAACAGCACATTAACAACACAAACAGCACATTAACAACACAAACAACACATTAACACACACAAACAACACATTAACGACACAAACAGCACAATAACAACACAAACAACACATTAACAACACAAACAGCACATTAACAACACAAACAACACATTAACAACACAAACAGCACAATAACAACACAAACAGCACATTAACAACACAAACAGCACATTAACAACACAAACAGCACAATAACAACACAAACAACACATTAACAACACAAACAACACATTAACAACACAAACAACGCATTAACAACACAAACAACGCATTAACAACACAAACAACGCATTAACAACACAAACAACGCATTAAAACACAAACAACGCATTAACAACACAAACAACGCATTAACAACACAAACAGCACATTAACAACACAAACAGCACAATAACAACACAAACAGCACATTAACAACACAAACAACACATTAACAACACAAACAACGCATTAACAACACAAACAACGCATTAACAACACAAACAGCACAATAACAACACAAACAGCACAATAACAACACAAACAGCACAATAACAACACAAACAACACATTAACAACACAAACAACGCATTAACAACACAAACAGCACAATAACAACACAACAACAGCACATAACAACACAAACAGCACAATAACAACACAAACAGTACAATAACAACACAAACAGCACAATAACAACACAAACAGTACAATAACAACACAAACAGCACAATAACAACACAAACAGCACAATAACAACACAAACAACACAATTAACAACACAAACAACGCATTAACAACCAAACAGCACAATAACAACACAAACAACACATTAACAACACAAACAACGCATTAACAACACAAACAGCACAATAACAACACAAACAGCCACAATAACAACACAAACAGCACAATAACAACAAAAACAGTACAATAAACAACACAAACAGCACAATAACAACACAAACAGTACAATAACAACACAAACAGCACATTAACAACACAAACAGCACATTAACAACACAAACAGCACAATAACAACACAAACAGCACAAAAACAACACAAACAGCACAATAGCAACACAAACAGCACAATAACAACACAAACAGCACATTAATAACACAAACAACACATTAATAACACAAACAGCACATTAATAACACAAACAGCACAATAACAACACAAACAGCACAATAACAACACAAACAGCACAATAACAACACAAACAGCACATTAACAACACAAACAGCACAATAACACACAAACAGCACAATAGCAACACAAACAGCACATTAACAACACAAACAGCACATTAACAACACAAACAGCACATTAACAACACAAACAGCACATTAACAACACAAACAGCACATTAACAACACAAACAGCACATTAACAACACAAACAACGCATTAACAACACAAACAGCACAATAACAACACAAACAGCACAATAACAACACAAACAGCACAATAACAACACAAACAGCACAATAACAACACAAACAGCACAATAACAACACAAACAGCACAATAACAACACAAACAGCACATTAAACAACACAAACAGCACAATAACAACACAAACAGCACAATAACAACACAAACAGCACATTAACAACACAAACAGCACAATAACAACAAAAACAACACATTAACAACACAAACAGCACATTAACAACACAAACAGCACAATAACAACACAAAACAGCACAATAACAACACAAACAGCACAATAGCAACACAAACAGCACAATAATAACACAAACAGCACATTAACAACACAAACAGCACAATAACAACACAAACAGTACACATAACAACACAAACAGCACAATAACAACACAAACAGTACAATAACAACACAAACAGCACAATAACAACACAAACAGCACATTAACAACACAAACAGCACATTAACAACACAAACAGCACACATTAACAACACAAACACAGCACAATAACAACACAAACAGCACAATAACAACACAAACAGCACAATACAACACAAACAGCACATTAACAACACAAACAGCACAATAACAACACAAACAGCACATTAACAACACAAACAGCACAATAACAACACAAACAGCAACATTAACAACACAAACAGCACAATAACAACACAAACAGCACAATAACAACACAAACAGCACATTAACAACACAAACAGCACAATAACAACAAAAACAACACATTAACAACACAAACAGCACATTAACACACAAACAGCACAATAACAACACAAACAGCACAATAACAACACAAACAGCACAATAGCAACACAAACAGCACAATAATAACACAAACAGCACATTAACAACACAAACAGCACAATTAACAACACAAACAGTACAATAACAACACAAACAGCACAATAACAACACAAACAGTACAATAAACAACACAAACAGCACAATAACAACACAAACAGCACATTAACAACACAAACAGCACATTAACAACACAAACAGCACATTAACAACACAAACAGCACAATAACAACACAAACAGCACAATAACAACACAAACAGCACAATAACAACACAAACAGCACAATAACAACACAAACAGCACAATAACAACACAAAACAGCACAATAACAACACAAACAGCACAATAACAACACATACAGCACATTAATAACACAAACAACACATTAATAACACAAACAGCACATTAACAACACAAACAGCACAATAACAACACAAACAGCACATTAACAAACACAAACAGCACAATAACAACACAAACAGCACATTAAACAACACAAACAGCACAATAACAACACAAACAGCACAATAACAACACAAACAGCACAATAACAACACAAACAGCACATTAACAACACAAACAGCACAATAACAACACAAACAGCACAATAACAACACAAACAGCACATTAAACAACACAAAACAGCACAATAACAACACAAACAGCACAATAACAACACAAGCAGCACAATAACAACACAAACAGCACAATAACAACACAAACAGCACAATAACAACACAAACAGCACAATAACAACACAAACAGCACATTAACAACACAAACAGCACATTAACAACACAAACATGCAACATTAATAACACAAACAGCACATTAACAACACAAACAGCACATTAACAACACAAACAGCACAATAACAACACAAACAGCACATTAACAACACAAACAGCACGCGCAACAACGGAAACAGTACACTAACAACAGAATCATACAATACACTAACAACAGAAACAGTACACTAACAACAGAAACAGTACACTAACAACAGAAAACAGTACACTAACAACAGAAACAGTACACTAACAACAGAATCATACAATACACTAACAACAGAAACAGTACACTAACAACAGAAACAGTACACTAACAACAGAATCATACAATACACTAACACAGAAACAGTACACTAACAACAGAAACAGTACACTAACAACAGAAACAGTACACTAACAACACAAACAGTACACTAACAACACAAACAGTACACTAACAACACAAACAGTACACTAACAACACAAACAGTACACTAACAACACAAACAGTACACTAACAACACAAACAGTACACTAACAACACAAACAGTACACTAACAACACAAACAGTACACTAACAACACAAACAGTACATTAAACACACAAACAGTACACTAACAACACAAACAGTACACTAACAACACAAACAGTACAATAACAACACAAACAGTACACTAACAACACAAACATGTACACTAACAACACAAACAGTACACTAACAACAGAAACAGTACACTAACAACACAAACAGTACACTAACAACAGAAACAGTACACTAACAACACAAACAGTACACTAACAACACAAACAGTACACTAACAACACAAACAGTACACTAACAACACAAACACATTAACAAGGAGAGTAACAACAAACACATTAACAACAGTAACCACACACTAGTAACAGTAAGAACGCAATAACAACAACAGTAATAAAACAGTAACAGTAAATACGGCAATAAAAGTAACGGCAGACTAACAATAACAATATGCTAACACAAACAGTAACGACACACTAACAACAGTAACATACTAAAAACCGTAAGAGTTCAATAACAAACAACGATAACAATATACTACAGCAACAATAGACTAACAATAACAAAAACAGTAACAATAGACTAACAATAACAAAAACAGTAACAATATACTAACAACAGTAAAAATACACTAGCAGGAGCACTAATATTCTAAGATCAAGTAACAACAGTAACAATACACTAACAATAGAAACAATATACTAACAACAGTAACAATAGCAACAAAACACTAACAAACAGCATCAGTGTACTAAAAACAGCTACGAAACAACAGTAACTATCCACTAATAACAAAAGTAAGTAACAACACACTAATAATAGTAAGAGTATATTAAAAACAACAGTAACAAAACACTAACAACGGTAACAAAACAGTGATAACATACAGCTATAACAACAACATAACAGTAACACCAAGAGTAACAACACACTATCAACAACAGTAACAAGACGCTAACAATAACAGTAACAACACACTATAAACAACAGTAGCAATAAACTAACAACAATAACAATAAACTAACATTAACAGTAACAACACACTACCAACAACACTAACATTAAACTAACAATAGTGGCAACACACTTAGCAACAGTAGCAATACACTAACAACAACAGTAATAACAGACCAACAACAGTAATAACAAACTAACAGAAAAATAGGTTCAAAATATAATAAATAATAACAAGAGTAACAGAATGGTAGCAACAGGAGCAAAGCAACAGTAGTAACAGTGTCAACAAAACAGTAATAACAGGAGAAACCCTTTCAATTGATAGTAAAACAAACAGATCCCTCTTCAACGCATCAACAGAAGCCGTTGCAACGCAACCCATTCCTTAAATGATCTCCTGTTATTGCACAATGCAATATGAAATTGTGCAGTGCAATACGGAATTGTGCAGTGCAATACGGAATTGTGCAGTGCAATACGGAATTGTGCAGTGCAATACGGTATTGTACAGACCAATACGTTATTGTATGTTGTAATACGTTACTGCACATGTAATATGGAATTGTACAGTGTAATACGTTATTGTACAGTGTAATACGGTATTGTACAGTGTAATACGGTATTGTACAGTGTAATACGGTATTGTACAGACCAATACGTTATTGTATGTTGTAATACGTTACTGCACATGTAATATGGAATTGTACAGTGTAATACGTTATTGTACAGTGTAATACGGTATTGTGCAGTGCAATACGGAATTGTGCAGTGCAATACGGTATTGTACAGACCAATACGTTATTGTATGTTGTAATACGTTACTGCACATGTAATATGGAATGTACAGTTGTAATACGTTATTGTACAGTGTAATACGGTATTGTACAGTGTAATACGGTATTGTACAGTGTAATACGTTATTGTACAGTGTAATACGGTATTGTACAGTGTAATACGGTATTGTACAGTGTAATACGTTATTGTACAGTGTAATACGGTATTGTACAGTGTAATACGGTATTGTACAGTGTAATACGTTATTGTACAGTGTAATACGGTATTGTACAGTGTAATACGGTATTGTACAGTGTAATACGGTATTGTACAGTGTAATACGTTATTGTACAGTGTAATACGTTATTGTACAGTGTAATACGGTATTGTACAGTGTAATACGGTATTGTACAGTGTAATACGTTATTGTACAGTGTAATACGGTATTGTACAGTGTAATAACGGTATTGTACAGTGTAATACGTTATTGTACAGTGTAATACGGTATTGTACAGTGTTATACGGCATTGTACAGTGTAATACGTTATTGTACAGTGTAATACGGTATTGTACAGTGTAATACGGTATTGTACAGTGTAATACGGTATTGTACAGTGTAATACGTTATTGTACAGTGTAATACGTTATTGTACAGTGTAATACGGTATTGTACAGTGTAATACGGTATTGTACAGTGTAATACGTTATTTGTACAGTGTAATACGGTATTGTTACAGTGTAATACGGTATTGTACAGTGTAAATACGGTATTTGTACAGTGTAATACGGTATTGTACAGTGTAATACGGTATTGTACAGTGTAATACGAACAACAACAACCACAATTCAACAGCACAGTCAAAACCAACCACAACAATATCAATAACAAAAACATCACCACCATCAACCACAATTCACCAACAACCACAATCAGACAAACAACCACAATCAGACAAACAACCACAATCAGACCAACAACCACAATCAGAACCAACAGCCACAATCAACACAAACAACCACAATCACACAAACAACCCACAATCAGCCCAACAACCACAATCAGACCAACAGCCACAATCACACAAACAACCACAATCACACAAACAACCACAATCACACAAACAACCACAATCACAAAAAACAACCACAACCACACCAAAAAACCCACAATCACACCAACAACCACAATCACACAAACAACCACAATCACAAAAAACAATAACAATCACACCAACAGCCACAATCACACAAACAACCACAATCACACAAACAACCACAATCGCACAAACAACCACAATCACACAAACAACCACAATCACACAAACAACCACAATCGCACAAACAACTACAATCACACAAACAACCACAATAAACACCACAACCACAATCACACCAACAACCACAATCACACAAACAACCACAATCACACAAACAACCACAATCACACCAACAACCACAATCACAAAAACAACCACAATTACACAAACAATCACAATCACAACCAACAACCACAATCACACAAAACAACCACAATCACAAAAACAACCACAATCACAAAAAACAACCAAAATCACACAAACAACCACAATCACACAAACAACCACAATCACACAAACAACCACAATCACACAAACAACCACAATCACACAAACAACCACAATCACACAAACAACCACTATCGTACATAATGAACCTCCACCAACATCATCAAAGGTCGAATTTCCTCGACAGATTGACATGATACAAATTTATCCCCGTGGGAGAAACTCTTGGTGCGTGGGAGAAACTCTTGGTGCGTGGGAGAAACTCTTGGTGCGTGGGAGAAACTCTTGGTGCGTGGGAGAAACTCTTGGTGGGGGGGGGGGGGGGGGGGGGGGGGGGGGGGGGGGGGGAAAAAAAAAAAAAAAAAAAAAAAAAAAAAAGGGCGGGGAGAGAGGGTAGGGGGGTTTTTGGGGGCGTGGGAGA
>NC_069463.1:10466674-10481614 GCF_026875155.1 Cherax quadricarinatus | reverse complement strand
CTTTTACGTTACCTCCTATTTTCCCTCTTCCTCTCTCTTTTTCTTCTATTCCAACTTCTGTGCTATCTGTTTTTCTTTATTCAATATCTCTACATGTCTAACTTATCTAGAAACCTTTCCCTCATTTTTCTATTTGGGATTTTTTCCTGTCTCGAAGACAGCAGACTTCAGCCCCGCCTCTACAAGACTCTTGCAACAAACTTCAAGTCACTAAAAATCTGTTCACTTGACAAGTGCACAACTCACATGTTTGTTGATCATTATACACATAGTTGTCTAAACTTAAGTTGTAATGAGTAGGGACTGTGTAGTACAGTGGTGGGGATGGTACACCACCACGAGTACAGACTGTGTGGTACAGTGTTGGGGATGGGAAACCACACGAGTACGAATGTGTGGTTACAGGTTTGTTGGGGATGGTACACCACCACGAGTACAGACTGTGTGGTACAGTGTTGGGGATGGTACACCACCACGAGTACAGAATGTGTGGTACAGTGTTTGAGCTGCTACACCACCACGAGTACAGACTGTGTGGTACAGTTTTGGGATTGCTACATCACCACGAGTACAGACTGTATGGTACAGTGTTGGGGCTCCTACACCACCACGAGTACAGACTGTGTGGTACAGTGTAGGGATTACTACATCACCACGAATGAAGACTGTATGGTACAGTGTTGGGGATGTTACACCACCACGAGTACAGACTGTGTGGCACAGTGTTGAGGCTGCTACACCACCACGAGTACAGACTGTGTGGTACAGTGTTGGGATTGCTACACCACCACGAGTACAGACTGTGTGGTACTGTGTTGGGGTTGAGGTTGCATACACCACCACGAGTACAGACTGTGTGGTACAGTGTTGGGGTTGCTACACCACCACGAGTACAGACTGTGTGGTACAGTGTTGGGACTGCTACACCACCACGAGTACAGACTGTGTGGTACAGTGTTGGGATTGCTACACCACCACGAGTACAGACTGTATGGTACAATGTTGGGGTTGCTACACCACCACGAGTACAGACTGTGTGGTACAGTGTTGGGGCTGCTACACCACCACGAGTACAAACTGTGTGGTACAATTGTTGGGGGCTGCTACCCACCCACGAGTAACGGGACTGTGTGGTTCCATTGCTGGGATTGCTACACACACGAGTACAGACTGTGTGGTACTGTTGTTGGGGTTGCTACACCACCACGAGTACAGGACTGTGTGGTACAGTGTTTGGGGCTGCTACACCCACGAGTAGACTGTGTGGTGACAGTGTTGGGGCTGCTACAACCACCACGAGTACAGACTGTGTGGTACAGTGTTGGGATTCCTACACCACCACGAGTACAGACTGTGTGGTAAAGCGTAGGGATTACTACATCACCACGAATGAAGACTGTGTGGTACAGTGTTGGGGATGGTACACCACCACGAGTACAGACTGTGTGGTACAGTATTGGGGCTGCATACACCAACGAGTACCAGGACTGCGTGGTACAGTGTTGGGGCTGCCTATACACCACGAGTACAGACTGTGTGGTACAGTGTTGGGGCTGCTACACCACCACGAGTACATACTCTGTGGTACAGTGTTGGGGTTGCTACACCACCACGAGTACAGACTGTGTGGTTTCAGTGTTGGGGTTCTACACCACCACGAGTAGAGGGACTGTTGTGGTACAGTGTTAGGGCTGCTACACCACCACGAGTACAGACTGTGTGGTACAGTGTTGGGGATGGTACACCACCACGAGTACAGACTGTGTGGTACAGTGTTGGGGCTGCTACACCACCACGAGTACAGACTGTGTGGTACAGTGTTGGGTTGCGACACACACCACGAGTACAGACTGTGTGGTACAGTGTTGGCGCGCTATACCACACGAGTACAGACTGTGTGGTACAGTGTTGAGGCTGCTACACCACCACGAGTACAGACTGTGTGGTACAGTGTTGTGGTTGCTACACCACCACGAGTACAGACTGATGTGGTACAGTGTTGGGATTGCTACCAACCACCTCGAGGTACAGTACTGTGTGTGTGCAGTTGTGGATTGATACACCACACGAGTACAGACTCATGTGGTTACAGTGTTGGGGTTGCTACACCACCACGAGTACAGGACTGTGTGGTACAGTGTAAGGGGTTGTGTACAACCACCACGAGTACAGACTCTGTGGTACAGTGTTGGGGCTGCTACACCACCACGAGTACAGACTGTGTGGTACAGTGTTGGGGCTGCTACACCACAACGAGTACAGACTGCGTGGTACAGTGTTGGGGCGCTACACCACCACGGTACAAGACTGTTTGATACAGTGTTGGGGTGCTACACCACCACGAGAACAGACTCTGTGGTGATGCAGTGTTGGGGCACTGCTACACCACCACGAAGAGTACAGACTGTGTGGTACAGTGTTGGGGGCTGCTTACACCACCACGAGATACAGACTGTTGTGCGTACAATGTTGGGGTTGCTACACACCACGAGTACAGGACTGTGTGGTTACAGTGATTAGGGCTGCTAACCCCACGAGGTACGACTGTGTGGTACAGTGATGGGAATGGTACACCCACCACGA
The DNA here is from genome assembly GCF_026875155.1 of Cherax quadricarinatus. NCBI lineage: Eukaryota > Metazoa > Arthropoda > Malacostraca > Decapoda > Parastacidae > Cherax > Cherax quadricarinatus. The sequence goes on along the minus strand of NC_069463.1, from coordinate 10,479,031 downwards.
GTACAGACAGTGTGGTACATTTGTTGGGGCTGCTACACCACCACGAGTACGACTGTGTGTGGTACAGTGGTGGGGCTGCTACACCACCACGAGTACAGGATGTGTGGTACCAGTGTTGGGGCTGCCTACACCACCACGAGTACAGACTGTGTGGTACAGTGTTGGGGCTGCTACACCACCACGAGTACAGACTGTGTGGTACAGTGTTGGGGCTGCTACACCACCACGAGTATAGACTCTGTGGTACAGTGTTGGGGTTGCTACACCACCACGAGTGCAGGCTGTGTGGTACAGTGTTGGGGTTGCTACACCACCACGCGTACAGACTGTGTGGACAGTGTTGGGGCTGCACACCACCACGAGTTACCAGGACTGTTGTGGTACAGTGTTGGAGATGGTACACCACCACGAGTACAGACTGTGTGGTACAATGTTGGGGCTGCTACACCACCACGAGTACAGACTGTGTGGTACAGTGTTAGGGCTGCTACACCACCACGAGTACAGACTGTGTGGTACAGTGTTGGGGATGGTACACCACACGTGTACAGACGTTGTGGTACAGTGTTGGGGCTGCTACACCACCACGAGTACAGACTGTGTGGTACAGTGTTGGGGCTGCTACACCACCACGAGTACAGACTGTGTGGTACAGTGTTGGGGTTGCTACACCACACGAGGTACAGGACTGTATGATACAGTGCTGGGATTGCTACACCACCACGAATACAGACTGTGTGGTACAGTGTTGGGGCTGCTACACCACCACGAGTACAGACTGTGTGGTTACAGTGTTGGGGGCTGCTAACACCACCCACGAGTTAGAGATGTGTGGTACAGTGTTGGGGTTGCTACACCACCACGAGTACAGACTGTGTGGTACAGTGCTGGGATTGCTACACCACCACGAGTACAGACTGTGTGGTACAGTGTTGGGGCTGCTACACCACCACGAGTACAGACTGTGTGGTACAGTGTAGGGGCTGCTACACCACCACGAGTACAGACTGTGTGGTACAGTGTTGGGGCTGGTACACCACCACGAGTACAGACTGTGTGGTACAGTGTTAGGGGCTGCCCTACAACCACACGAGTACAGACTGTGTGGTACAGTGCTGGGATTGCTACACCACCACGAGTACAGACTGTGTGGTACAGTGTTGGGGTTGCTACACCACCACGAGTACAGACTGTGATGGAACTGCGTTGGGTGTTCACCACCACGAGTACAGACTGTGTGGTACAGTGTTGGGGCTGCTACACCACCACGAGTACAGACTGTGTGGTACAGTGTTGGGGCTGCTACACCACCACGAGTACAGACTGTGTGGTACAGTGTTGGGGCTGCTACACCACCACGAGTACAGACTGTGTGGTACAGTGTTGGGGCTGCTACACCACCACGAGTACAGACTGTGTGGTACAGTGTTGGGGCTGCTACACCACCACGAGTACAGACTGTGTGGTACAGTGTTGGGGCTGCTACACCACCACGAGTACAGACTGTGTGGTACAGTGTTGGGGCTGTTACACCACCCACGAGTACAGGACTGTTGTGGTACAGTGTTGGGGCTTGCTATCCACCACGTGTACAGACTGTGTGGAATACAGTGTTGGGGGGGCTGCTACACCACCACGAGTACAGACTGTGTGGTACAGTGTTGGGGCTGCTACACCACCACGAGTACAGACTGTGTGGTACAGTGTTGGGGGCTGTACACCACCACGGTACAGGACTGTGTGGTACAGTGTTGGGGTCTGCTACACCACCACGGAGTTACAGACTGTGTGGTACAGCGTTGGGCTGCTTACACCACACGAGTACAGACAGTGTGGTACAGTGTTGGGAATGGTTTTCCACACCCGAGTACAGACTGTGTGGTTTTTTAACAAGGGGTTTTTTGTTGGGGCTGCTACACCACCACGAGTACAGACTGTGATGGTACCGCGTTGGGGCGGCTGCTACACCACCACGAAGTACATACTCTGTGTGCAGTGTTGGGGCTGCTACACCACCACGAGTACAGACTGTGTTGGTAACAGTGTTGGGGATGGTTACACACCACGAGTCAGACGGTGTGGTACAGTGTTTGGGGCTGCTACACCTCCACGAGTACAGACTGTGTGTACAGCGTTGGGCGATACACACCACGAGTACAGACTGTGTGGTTACAGCGTTGGGGGGCTGACTACACACCACGGTTCGAATCCCTGTTCATTTATTATAAACACAAGTCTCATTTACCAGTTATTAGAGCGTCATATTTGCTCCGAGAGTAAAAAAAAAACTTCATTACTTATAATTAATTATTTTATTCCCTTATTACCTAATTTATTACTTAATTACACTGATAAATCTCTTAAATTACGTTTAATTGATGGAAGAAGTGATTGTCCACTGACATCACTGTCTGTCACATATTCCACTGACATCAGTTTATAGTCACATATTCCACTGACATCAGTGTACAGTCACATATTCCACTGACATCAGTGTACAGTCACATATTCCACTGACATCAGTGTACAGTCACATATTCCACTGACATCAGTGTACGGTCACATATTCCACTGACATCAGTGTACAGTCACATATTCCACTGACGTCAGTGTACAGTCACATATTCCACTGATATCAGTGTACAGTCACATATTCCACTGACATCAGTGTACAGTCATATTCCACTGACATCAGTGTGCAGTCACATATTCCACTGACATCAGTGTACAGTACATATTCCATGACATCAGTGTCAGTCACATTTCCACTGACATCAGTGTACAGTCACATATTCCACTGACATCAGTGTACAGTCACATATTCCACTGACATCAGTGTACAGTCACATATTCCACTGACATCAGTGTACAGTCACATATTCCTTAACATCAGTGTTTTACAGTCACATATTCACTAACATCATGGTACAGTCACGTATCCACTGACATCATTGTTCAGTCACATATTCACTGACATCAGTGTACAGTCACATATTCCACTGACATCAGTGTACAGTCACATATTCCACTGACATCAGTGTACAGTCACATATTCCACTGACATCAGTGTACAGTCACATATTCCACTGACATCAGTGTACAGTCACATTTCCACTGACATAGTGTACAGTCAAATATTCCACTGACAATCAGTGTACAGTCACATATTCCACTGACATCAGTGTACAGTCACATATTCCACTGACATCAGTGTGCAGTCACATATTCCACTGACATCAGTGTGCAGTCACATATTCCACTGTGACATCGTGTACGGTCAATATTCCACTGACTTCAGTGTACGTGCACATATTCCACTGACTTCAGGCTGCAGTTCACATATTCACACTACATCTGTGTCCCAGTCACATAATCCACTGACATCAAGTGTACTGTCACATATTCCACTGACATCAGTTTGTACAGTCACATATTTCCACTTGAATCAGTGTGCTTGCAGTACATATTCCACTGACATCAGTGTGCAGTCACATATTCAATGAACATCAGTGTACGGTTCATTATTCCACTGATCTTCAGTGTTCCTGTCACATATTCCACTGACGTCAGTGTTCCAGTCCACTTATTCCCACTGATATCAGTGTACAGTCACATAGTCCACTGACATTCAGTGTACAGTCATATTCACTGACATCAGTGTGTATAGTCTCATGATCATGACTCAGTTGTACAGCCAAAATTCCACTGACTTCAGTGTTACTGTCACATCTTTCACTGAATCAGTGCTACAGTCACATATTCCACTGACATCAGTGTATACAGTCACATATTCCACTGACTTCAGGTGCAGTCTCTTATTCACTTGACATCAGTGTACAGTCACATTATTCCACTGACAACAGTGTACAGTCAATATTCCACTGACATCAGTGTGCAGCACATATTCCACTGACATCAGTGTGCAGTCAATATTCCAATGACATCAGTGTACAGTCACAATATTTTTCCACTGAACATCTGTGTTACAGTCACATATTCCACCCATGACCTTCAGTGTACAGTCACATATTCCACTGATATCAGTGTGACAGTCACATATTCCATGACATCAGTGTACGGTCACAGTCACCAGCAGTGGACACAGACTTTTTCGTAACAAATATTATGTAAGACCAACTTGTTACAAGGGCTGCACAAATATGAACACCTTGTTCTATAACATTTTATATTTTCATATAGAATTCCTCCTCCACATTTCACAGCTAAAACAGCATACAATTATTTCTAGAAAACTGATATACACAACGTTCGGTCAGCATCCATGGATCTGTGAGTTCATTCCTTCAAGCAAAATCTGTTCTAAACTCTTCCAGAGAACGGACGGTGAAGGTGATCACTTGCTGAAATATGATTCCGCTGGACCCACACCAGATGACTCATAATACTTACAACCGGTGTGATTCTGGAGGCCAATCGAAAGTTGTTCCATTTTTACTCATGTTCTTCATGTCATTTATGAATTCTAGTGGTGTGAATTGGTGTATATGTCTTGGAAATTAGCACAAAAAGGGTCCGTACCAGATTTAATTGATTAGCCCCCAGTCATTCGACAGTTTGACAGTTAATCAGCAAGTGTTTATATTATTTTTTTACAAGATCATCTTTAAATCTCTTACAGATGTACGATCAAGATTCACAAATTGTTCTATGAGAGTATATCTTCTGACCAAATTAAGCTCTGGATACCGTACTCTGGCGATGGAGAACATATTTGGTCATCTGTGAGCACTGACGTCAAATTCAGTGTTGACCATTTAGCAGTTCTGTACTCTTCAGTTGTGGTAAACTGTAGTTCAAACACAAGTTCAGTTTCTGTTTTGAATCATGTCTTCTCTGTGCTGTGCAGAGATTTCGTGTTGTGGGTGTTCAGTTATCTATAGATCACTGTTTGTTATCTTAGTCAAGTGGACGAATATTTTAAAGATATCCACAATAATGTCCGTTGAAGTCTTTGCACGGGTAATGGGGGGGGGTGGGGGATGTCACGGAGGTCAATGCGAAATAATGGAAGGTTCAAAATTGATATTTCTAGATATTCTTATTGTTAACTGAAGGGATGAACGTTCAAGTACTTGAACGTAAACTAACAATATTTATTGAAGTACGTTTCAAAATATTAGCGTGTTTTTTTATTTTTTACCCAAAACTGATTGACGTCATTTTTAGAAGGGCATATTACTTCGGATTTAAGTTTTAATTTTTCACTTCTTTGAAATCCCTCTTCTTCAATAAATCAGTCTTCCTCAAAATCCATTTTCCTCAGGAATCCATCTTCTCAAAATCTTCTTCCTTAAAAATCATCTTCCTCAAAATCCAGCTTCCTCAAAAATCCATCTTCCTCAGAATTGTCTTCCTCAAAATCATCTTCTCAAATTCCATCTTCTCAAAAATCTATCTTCCGCAAAATCATCTTCCTCAAAATTTATCTTCCTCAATACCTCCAATCTTCTAAAAATCAATCTTCTTCAAAATTCAGTCTCATCAAAAATCCTTCTTCCTCAAAATCCAGGCTTCCTCAAAAATCCTTCTTCCTCAAAATCTATCTTCAAAATATATCCTCCTCAAAATCCATCTTCCTCAAATCCATCTTCCTCAAAATCCATCATTCCTCAAAATCATCTTCCTCAATATCCATCTTCCTCAAAATCCCTATCTTCTCATAATCCATCTTCCTCCAAAAACCATCTTCCTAAATCCATCTTCCTCAAAATCCATCTTCCTTAAAATCCATCTTCCTCAAAATCCATCTTCCTCAAAATCCATCTTCCTCAAAATCCATTTCCTCCAAAAATCCATCTTCCTCAAAATCCATCTTTCTCAAATCCATTCTTTCCCAAAATCATCTTTCCTCAAAATCCATCTTCCTCAAATCCATCTTCCTCAAAAATCCATCTTCCTCAAATCCATCTTCCTCAAAATCATCTTCCTCAAAATCCATCTTCCTCAAAATCCATCTTCCTCAAAATCCATCTTCCTCAAAATCCATCTTCCTCAAAATCCATCTTCCTCAAAATCCATCTTCCTCAAAATCCATTTCCTCAATCCATCTTCCTCAAAATCCATCTTCCTCAAAATCCATCTTCCTCAAAATCCATCTCCTCAAACTCCATCTTCCTCAAAATCCATCTTCCTCAAAATCCATCTTCCTCAAAATCCATCTTCCTTAAAATCCATCTTCCTCAAAATCCATCTTCTCAAAATCCATCATCCTCAAAATCCATCTTCCTCAAAATCCATCTTCTCAAAATCCATCTTCGCTCAAAATCATCTTCCTCAAAATCATCTTACTCAAAATCCATCTTCCTCAAAATCCTTCTTCTCATAATCCATCTTCCTCAAAATCCTTCTTCCTCAAAATCCATCTTCTCAAAATCATCTTCCTCAAAATCCATCTTCCTCAAAATCCATCTTCCTCACAAATCCATCTTCTCAAATCCATCTTCCTCAAAATCCATCTTCCTATTAAAAATCCATCTCCTCAAAAATCCATCTTCCTCAAAATCCCACTCCTCAAAATCCATCTTCCTCAAATCATCTTCCTCAAAATCCATCTTCCTCAAAATCCATCTTCCTCAAAATCCCATCTTCCTTCAAAATCCATCTTCTCAAAATCCATCTTCCTCAAAATCCATCTTCCTCAAAATCCATTCTCCTTCAAAATCCATCTTCCTGAAAATCCATCTTCCTCCAAAATCCATTCTTCCTCAAAATCCATCTTCCTCAAAATCATCTTCCTTTAAGAATCATCTTCCTCACAAAATCCATCTTCCTCAAATTCCATCTTCCTCAAAATCCATCATTCCCTCAAAATCCATTCTTCCTAAATCCTTTCTTCCTCAAAAATCCATTTCCTCAAAATCCATCTTCCTCAAAAATCCATCTTCCTCAAAATCCAATCTTCTCAAATCCATCTTCCTCAAAATCCATCTTCCTCAAAATCATCTTCCTGAAAAATCCATCTTCCTGAAATCCATCTTCCTCAAAATCCATCTCCTCAACAAAATCCATCTTCCTCAAAATCCAATCTTCCTTAAAAATCCATCTTCCACAAATCCATCTTCCTCAAAAATCCATCTTCCTCAAAATCCATCCTTCTCAAAATCCATCTTCCTCAAACTCATCTTCCTAAAAATCATCTTCCTCAAAATCCATCTTCCTCAAAATCCATCTTCCTCAAAAATACATCTCCTCTCAAAATCCATCTTCCTCAAAATCATATTCCTCAAATCCATCTTCCTCAAAAATCACATCTTCCTCAAAAATCCATCTTCCTCAAAATCCGTCTTCCTCAAAATCCATCTTCAAAATAATCCTCACAAGAACCTAACAGTAAGGGTGAGACATATCGTGTTCACGAAACCGGTGTTACCTACTGAAACCCTGGTGGTTTCTGGTACAAACGCAAAACATGAGGAGTGATCAAATTCGTGAAGGGAACTTCGTATTGTACTGTAGTACTTTGCAGTGTGCAAGATTGTGTTCACTGCTCAACTCTTGCAGTGTTGCAAGATTGTGTTTCACTGCTCAACTCTTGCAGTGTTGCAAGACTTGTTGTTCACTGTCAACTCTTGGCAGAGGGTGCAAGACTTTTGTGTTCACTGACTCAACTCTTGCAGTGTTGCAAAGACTTGTGTTCACTGCTCAAACTCTTGCATTGTTTGCAAGACTGTGTTCACTGTCAACAAAAATGTTGACTGTTTGCATCACAGATTGTTGCTGATTTTCCGACCTGTGACCAGCGGTGCGTCTCTCCCGACGTGTTCCACCTGTCATGATCGATACATGGCGACGTATACTACTTTAAAGATACATGGCGACGTATACTACGTTAGTTACATGGCGACGTATACTATGTTAAAGATACATGTCGACGTATACTACGTTAGTACATGGCGACGTATACTACGTTAGATACACGGGGAATATCTTACGACGATACTTTATACACTGCATCTCAAAAACGCACCTACGCACGCACGCACGACACACACACACACACACACACACACACCACCACACACACACACACACACACACACACACACACACACACACACACACACACACACACACACACACACACATAATATATATATATATATATATATATATATATATATTATATATATGTATATATATATATCTATATATATATATATATATATATATATATATATATATATATATATATTTATATATATATATATATATGGGAGAGTGTGTAGCTTGGTGTGAGTTAAGCACCTAGTGTTGGGAGAGCCTGTCCACTGCAGTATTCATGTACCAAAGGTCAGAGTGCCATTGCAAATGCCACACTGACAGAGCCATCCCCGCTGTTGACACTGCCACACCACACAGACCTGAATGTGCCACCCACATTGCCTCTTCCGCCCACCCATGGAGTTCCTCACACCCACCCAGTCTCCTACACCCACATAGCCTTACCAGGTGATTTATAGGTGGGAGCAGAGAGAGCGTGTGCTCACGTAATGACGAAGAGGAGACACCAAGAGTGTAGAAGTGTGGAACAACTGCAGGAAGAGGACAGACAAGAACAGAGAAACAAGGAGAAGAGCCAGAGACGAATAAATACGAGTTGTGAAGTGAAGAAGAATACTTTGGCGAATAACAACGGGAAGAGCAAAGTGTGAACTAAACCTTCATTATACTCACATCAGAGTAAACACGAAGAGTAGCGGCCAGTTGAAGAGGCGGGGCCAGGAGCTGTAACTCGACCCTCGCAACCACAACTACGTGAGTACAACTAGGTGAGTACGACAATAAAATATCAGAGAATAAGACTGAAGGAAGACAAGTCAAGGGGCCAGAGAATGGAAGTGTGTGATTTGTGGAACAGGTTACTGAGACAGAGATGATGTGAGGGGTAACTGAAGTAATACCAGGCAACTCAGGAGAGAGGATACGCTGACAGGTACTGGACACTGTGCTCACAACAGGGGAATGAAGTGAAGAAAATTTTGAGTGAGTTGGATATATGAAAGACAGTGTGAGTTGTCTGGAGGTCAGCATGGTTTCTGCCAGAGGAAGAACCTGTGTGAACCACTAGAGAGGATCAACAACAGTCACAGAACAGTAGACAGTTGTCAGAGATCTGGAAGACAGCAAATGTAATTCTTTTATTTGAGAAAGGAGACAGACAGGAAAAGTTAAATTACAAAGCCGGACCACTGCCATGAATACCATGCTAGGTGATGGAGACGGTAGTCAGGAGAGTGGTAGAGCACTTGCTAGGTGATGGAGACGGTAGTCAGGAGAGTGGTAGAGCACTTGCTAGGTGATGGAGACGGTAGTCAGGAGAGTGGTAGAGCACTTGCTAGGTGATGGAGACGGTAGTCAGGAGAGTGGTAGAGCACTTGCTAGGTCATAATTTCTTTAATAATAATCACATCACTGGTCACGTTGTCCAGCGGTGAGAGTAGTCACTCTCATTGCTGAGGTCCAGGTAACAAACCCTGGAGATTAACATAACATTTAACAATAATCAACATGGGTTGAGAGAAGGTAAACCATGATAAAGTTGTAAGATAATGTAAGAGAAGTGAGGAGAGAGAGAGAGAGAGAGAGAGAGAGAGAGAGGAGAGAGAGATGAGAGAGAGAGAGAGAGAGAGAGAGAGAGAGAGAGAGAGAGAGAGAGAGAGAGAGAGAGAGAGAGAGAGAGTGAGTGAGATGGGTCGACTGCATATTTCAGGACTGTAAGACAGTGTGTGATAATACATCTTATAAAGACTGGAACAAGAAGTTGATGTGCAGGCAACACTAACAGGGAACTTATTATACTAAGTAAAAGTCTAACTTATGAACAACTTGAGAAGAGAGACAATAAACATAGTGAAAGAGAGAGACAGTGAAGGAGACAATAAAAGAAGAGACAGCGAAGAAGAGAGACAGTGAAGGAGAGAGACAATGAAGGAGAAAGACAGTGAAGGAGAGAGACATTGAAAGAGAGAGACAGTGAAAGAGAGAGACATTGAAAGAGAGAGACAGTGAAAGAGAGAGACTAGAGTGTAACCTACAGTTAGGGTTACAGTTTCAGTCTTGTTGTGAAGGAATACTCAAAGACCCTGACCTTCCTGACACACTCGTAGGAACACTACATCTACCTTCCTTCCCACTACCTCCTTTCCTCCTACCTCCCTCCCACCATCCTCCCTCAAACCTTCTTCCTATCTCCCTCCTCCCTCCCTCCCTCCCACCTCAATCCTTCCTACGCAATTTTACCTATGGTTACAAGCAAAGAAATTCTGCAATCAATAATGTACAATCTCTCAGAAAGATAGTACAACCAATAACTTACAATCTCCCAGTAAGATAATGCAACCAATAACTTACAATCTCCCAGTAAGAATAATACAATCAATAACTACAATCTCCCAGTAAGATAATACAATCAGTAACTTACAATCTCCCAGTAAGATAATACAATCAATAACTTACAATCTCCCAGTAAGATAATACAACCAATAACTTACAATCTCCCAGTAAGATAATGCAACCAATAACTTACAATCTCCCAGTAAGATAATACAATCAATAACTTACAATCTCCCAGTAAGATAATACAATCAGTAACTTACAATCTCCCAGTAAGATAATACAATCAATAACTTACAATCTCCCAGTAAGATAATACAATCAATAACTTACAATCTCCCAGTAAGATAATACAATCAGTAACTTACAATCTCCCAGTAAGATAGTACAATCAATAACTTACAATCTCCCAGTAAGATAATACAATCAATAACTTACAATCTCCCAGTAAGATAATACAATCAATAACTTACAATCTCCCAGTCAGATAATACAATCAATAACTTACAATCTCCCAGTAAGATAATACAATCAATAACTTACAATCTCCCAGTAAGATAATACAATCAGTAACTTACAATCTCCCAGTAAGATAATACAACCAATAACTTACAATCTCCCAGTAAGATAATACAATCAATAACTTACAATCTCCCAGTAAGATAATACAATCAGTAACTTACAATCTCCCAGTAAGTAATACAACCAATACTTACAATCTCCCAGTAAGATAATACAATCAATAACTTACAATCTCCCAGTAAGATAATACAATCAGTAACTTACAATCTCCCAGTAAGATAATACAATCAATAACTTTACAATCTCCCAGTAAGATAATACAATCAGTAACTTACATCTCCCAGTAAGATATACAATCAATAACTTACAATCTCCCAGTAAGATAATACAATCAATAACTTACAATCTCCCAGTAAGATAATACAATCAATAACTTACAATCTCCCAGAGCAAGTAAAGACAGTCACAAACTTAACAATAAAACAATCAGCTGACTGAGAGACAACAGTAAGACTTATAAAGATAATCTTTATTTCTCCCTTCTTAAAGTCTTCTTTCAAGTGGGAGACAGTGTGTAGACCCCAGAGCTGGAGAACAACACTGCCGATACACAGTCTAGTTCTCTTTCTCTCTCTCTCTCTTTCTATATATATATTATATATATATATATATATATATATATATATATATATATATATATATATATATATATATATATATATAAATATATATATGTCGTGCCGAATATGTAAAACTGGCCAATTAGCAAGAACTCATTTAAAATTAAGTCCATTCTAAAATTTTCTCTTGTACATTTAAAGATATATTTTTTCATTAATGTTGATGTAAAAATTTATAATTTTGCACCAAAAGAATCTTAGAAAACTTACCTAACCTTATTATAACAAGAACAATTTATTTTAGCCTAACCTAACCAAATATATTTTAGATTTGTTTACAATAATTTAATACTAAACAAACACAGTGAAATATATTTTTTTCGTTAGGTTCAGAATGATTTTGGCGAAATTACTGCATACATAAATTTTCACTTGTCCTATATGGCAAGATGAACGTTGCTATTTAAGCCGGCCATATCCCACCAAGGCAGGGTGGCGTGAAAATAAAAACAAAAATTTATCTTTTAAATGTAGTAATTTATACAGGAGAAGAGGTTACTAGCCCCTTGCTCCCGGCATTTTAGTCGCCTCTTATAACACGCATGGCTTACGGAGGAAGAATTCTGTTCCACTTCCCCATGGAGATAAGAGGAAATAAACAAGAACAAGAACTAGTAAGAAAATAAAAGAAAACCCAGAGGGGTGTGTATATACATGCTTGTACATGTATGTGTAGTGTGACCTAAGTGTAAGTAGAAGTAGCAAGACGTACCTGAAATCTTGCATGTTTATGAAACAGACAAAGACACCAGCAATCCTACCATCATGTAAAACAATTACAGATTTATGTTTTACACTCACT
>NC_069463.1:10426674-10464174 GCF_026875155.1 Cherax quadricarinatus | reverse complement strand
ATATATATATATATATATATATATATACATATATATATCCAACAAATTAAGGATTGAACAAGGATGAGAACGGGAAAATGAACAACATGGAAGTTGAACTTTCAATTCAGATGAAGAAAAGATGAGAGGAAGAGTGAAGTATAATGATCATCTAGAAGCAAGAATGTGGTTACCCACTAACAGTCTTGTTTCCAGTGGTAAACAACCACTGTGTACTGATGTACCCACCTATTTGTGGTTGCAGGGGTCGGAATATAGCTCCTGCCCCCGCCTCTTCACTGATCGCTACTAGGTCCTTTCTCATCCTGATCATTGAGGTTTATCATACCTCGTCTTAAAGCTATGTATGGTTCCTGCCTCCACTACATCACTTGCCAGACTATTCCACTTCCTGACAAATCTATGATTGAAGAAATACTTCCTAACATCTCACTGACTCATCTGAGTATTCAGCTTCCAATTGTGACCCCTTGTTTCTGTGTCCCATCTCTGGAACATCGTCTCTCTGTCCACCTTGCCAATTCCTTATAGTATTTTCTATGTCGTTATCATGTCTCTAGTAAGTAAGTAAGTAAGTAAATTTATTCAGGTATACACAATACAGTTACATAGAATTATCATACATAGCAGCATATGTGTAGAGAACCTGGGATAACCCAAAAAAGTCAGACAGAGTGACTTATTTCCATTGGGGTCCTCTGCTAATCCTACTGTCCTCCAGTGTCGTCAAGCAGATTGTGCGAGTGTGTGTGTGTGTGCTTGTGTGTGTATGTGTGTATGTGTGTGTGTGTGTGTGTGTGTGTGTGTGTGTGTGTGTGTGTGGTTATCCACTACCAGTCGTGTTACCAGTGGTAAACAACCACTGTGTACTGGTGTGCGTGGATAAACACAAGTCATATAAGCACAAGAACTGAATAAACAAAGACGGACTAACGCACAAAAGAAGACAAATATCAATACATTAAATACTCTTTACAACAACACAACAATGAACAAAGCTAAAAAAAAACCTAAACGCATTTCCTTAAATATACAAACATCACCAAAAATTTATTCCATGCGAAGTGGGAGAGAAAATTTAAAAAAAAAAAAAACTGGTTTACCATAGCAATTATGGAATCAAAAAACTTAACACATGTCAACATTTGGGAATCTTTATGAGAAAACGTTTCTACACACAGTATTTCCCTCAGTCCATCAAAAAAGAATGTTGAAAAAGGGAGTTAGAGGAATCGTCCCCAGCCTAGAGTCGCGTGACAGTCTGTCAGTCTTGGAAAAAGTACAGCATATGCGCGGAGGATTTTTATATGGTTCGCGGTGGGTGAAGCAGGGGTAGGGGGTGTCACCTTACATCCACAAGTGGAAGTGGGTCATGACTATAGGTTCTGTAAACCATTATTACAGTCCTGTAGACACAGTCATCTATAAATTTTTGTCAAGAAATTTACATTTGTTTAAACCCTATAGTCATGAACAAATTTCCCACCTGTGGTTCATCCAAGGTGACACTCCCTATACTGTTTCCCCCATGTCTCAGTATATAAGACCCTTCTCCGCCATATACTGTATTCTTATAAGCATTGAACTGATTATATCGACTTCATGCTGAGGGACTGATTACCTCAAACTACTTTGATTTTCAACCATTCTTTTTCTATAGGACTGATGAAGCCACTGTGTGGCGAAAGTTCCACAGTCAAGATACCAAATGTCAAGGGTCTAATTTATCAACTTGTTTGTCCTCTGAACCATTTATAACATGGAATCTAAAAAAGAAAATGTTGGCAAGAAAAAATGTAGAAGACGGGGACAAAAATAGGAAAACCCCTGATGAAATTTTTTTAAATTAAAAAAAAAGTGAAAAAATAACTAATTTTAGTAAGGGTGAAACCCTTATTAATTGGTTGAATACCCTATATAAAAAAACTGAAAATCCTACTTAAAAAAAGGTTTTAAAGTCCACTTAAACTGCCCGAAGATTTTATCGGTTTTTAGTACCACCCGAGAGACCAAGGAGAGTACCCCCTGAGAGACCAAAAGGGAGAGTCCCCCTGAGAGCCAAAGGGGAGTACCCCCTGAGAACCAGAGGCAGAGTACCCAGTGAGAGACAGAGGCGAAGTACCAGCTGAGTGACCAAGGGAAAGTACCCCTGAGGACCCGAGGCGGTTCCAGCTGAGAGACCAGGGCAAAATACCACCCAGAGACAAGAGTTTGAGTAAAAGATAACCTGCACATAGGAAAATGAAAATTATGACGCGTTTAGTCCCACTTGGACCTTAATAGTCACAAAAAAAGTGTGAAGGGGAAAAGCCAGTATATATACGAGAGGGGGGGGGGCCGGGAGGAGTAGAAAGAGAAAGGAGTGTATAATGCGAAGTAAGGAAGTGTGGGGCAGGTTATGGGGGGGCGCAGTAGTAATGTGTAATAAAGGGAGGTGGTAATAAGGGGAAAAAATGATAGAACATAAGTGGGGCAATTGGGGGGAGTAGTAGTAACAAAATATTAGTAGTAATAGGAGGAGAGGGGAAAGGAGAGACTCCGGAAATATCAGTAGCAGGAGGGAAAAGGGACGAATAGGTTATACGAAGGTATTAGTTTGGCAGAAAGTAAGTTTTATTCTTAAGTAACGGAGAATTGTTTAAATTTAGGAGACTGTAAATATAGGAAAGGCAAAGAACAGGAGATTTCACAGGAGTAGAGAGTTTGGGAGAGAAGAAAGTCAGTTTAGCAGGTGAGAAGGCAGAGTTTATGAAATTGGAAGGGTAGTCATGACGAGAGAACGAATTACGAAGAGTGGAAATTTCCGAGTCAAGGAACTGATGGTCACAAATGCGGAAGGCATGGAGAAAGAGAGAAATAAGAACACTTTTGTTGACAGAGGGAGCATGGTTAGAAAAGTAGAGATTGTACATACCACTGTGCATAGATTTGTGATAAACGGAAAAGCCTGAAGCCGGGCGATGGACATATACATGAAGGAAAGGAAGCAAAGAGTTAGATTCCCATTCAGCTTTAAAGCTGATGGAAGGAGCGTGATTATTTAGGGTATCGAGAAATGGTTGGAAGAGACTAAAATCATGGAGCCAAAGAGCAAAGATGTCATCTGTACAGCGAAATCAGAGTGAAGGGCGCACACCAATAGCAGAAAGAAGAAGAGTTTCGAAGCATTCCATACGAAGGTTAACAAGAACATGGGACAGAGGAGAGCCCATAGCGATACCGAAGATTTGAGAATTAAATTTAACTGTGAAATCTCCTATTCTTTACCTTTCCTATATTTACAGTCTCCTAAATTTAAACAATTCTCTGTTACTTAGACATCAAACTTACTTTCTGCCAAACTAACACCGTTCGTAGTAATCTAGTTAGTACCTCTGCTCCTGCTAATGATACTTCCGGAGTCTACTCCATTTCCTGCTCCTCTTGTCCTCTCCAATACTTTGTAAAAGCTAGCCGCTCTATTTCTCTGACAGATTTAAAAATCACAAAAGAAGTATTAGACTTACCGACACCAAGAATGTTCTTTTCTGCCATGTTAGAGATCAGTCATCCTATCAACTGGTCCTCTGCCAAAACTGTTCTTTCTTCTTCTAGCTTTCACAATCACTGTCTTCTTGAAACATCACCTATGTATTACTCTCGTGGCTCTGTCTCTATAGATGTTTTCCTTTCTTATTACATTATCAAATATTCTAAACCTCAGAACACTCGGGACTTGATCTCATCTCCTCCTCTTCTTACCTCTTCTCCTTTCCTATATTTTCTTTACGTTTCCTGTCTTCTGTCCAGGTGGGTCTGTCCCATGAATTTATCCGTGTGTTTCTGTCTCTGCCTCATGAGCCATTAGTTCTTCTGTACTGCTCTTTCTTCTTCTTTATCATTTTCTTTGACAACCTCTGCAACTGCTGTTACTACTACTACTACTACTACTACTACTACTACTACTACTACTATTACTAGCACATTACTACTACTATTAATAATAATAATACTACTATTACTACTACTATTGCTTGGCTTACACTCCACTCTCTGACTCTTGTATCACTACCACTACGCCCATCTTATTGATACTATTGTACTACTTACTACTACTACTACTGTTACCACAACCACTCCCACTACTTTCAATGCTTCTCCATAATACTACTCCCTCCTCTTGTTCTACTCCTCCCGGCCCCTTCCCCTCTCGTATATATACTGGCTCTCTTCCCTTCACGCTTCTTTGTGACTAGTTAATGGTCCAAGTCTGACCGAAACGTCGTCATGAGTTTCAGTCACCTATGTGCGAGTTATTTGTGTATTGCTCCAGTCACGGTATTGTGTTTGTTTATCCTCTTCAGATGTTGAGTACCACCTGAGAGACCAGAGGTAGAGTACAACCTGAGAGACCACAGGTAGAGTACCACCTGAGAGACCAGAAGTAGAGTACCATCTGAGAGACCAGAGGTAGAGTACAACCTGAGAGACCAGAGGTAGAGTACCATCTGAGAGACCAGAGGTAGAGTACAACCTGAGAGACCAGAGGTAGAGTACCACCTGAGAGACCAGAGGTAGAGTACAACCTGAGAGACCAGAGGTAGAGTACCACCTGAGAGACCAGAGGTAGAGTACCACCTGGAACCACAGGTAGAGTACCACCTGAGAGACCAGAGGTAGAGTACCACCTGAGAGACCACAGGTAGAGTACCACCTGAGAGACCACAGGTAGAGTACCACCTGAGAGACCAGAGGTCGAGCACCACCTGAGAGACCAGAGGTAAGGTACCACCTGAGAGACCAGAGGTCGAGTACCACCGGAGAGACCACAGGTAGAGTACCACCTGAGAGACCAGAGGTAGAGTACCACCTGAGAGACCACAGGTAGAGTACCACCTGAGAGACCACAGGTAGAGTACCACCTGAGAGACCACAGGTAGAGTACCACCTGAGAGACCACAGGTAGAGTACCACCTGAGAGACCAGAGGTCGAGCACCACCTGAGAGACCAGAGGTCGAGCACCACCTGAGAGACCATAGGTAAGTACCACCTGAGAGACCAGAGGTCGAGTACCACCGAGAGACCAGAGTACAACCTGAGAAACCAGAGTACCACCTGAGAGACCAGAGTACCACCTCAGAAACCAGAGTACCACCTAGAGAGACCAGAGTATCACCTGAGAGGTGAGTAGGTGGTGCTGGAGGAGGCGTGGGCGGCCTGGTGGTAAGTGCGTGGGCGGCAGAGAGAGTGTGGGCGGCAGTTCGATCTAGCTACCCACACACACCCACACACACACACACACACACACCACCAAGGTAGTAGCTACTCCCTTCCTCTCTCTCTCTCATTCTCCCACATATCTACCTGTCTACGTCTACCCTGTCTACCCGACCGTCAGCGCGGCGGCGAACGGCGCGTTACGGCCGCTGACGGCCGCTGACACTCTCCATAACTGCATTGTCACTGCTTCAACGATTTTTCCGTTGCTTCCGTTAACAGAAGTACTGAAAATACAGTGACAACGGGGCCCCCCAAAACAGTGACCAAAGCGAAGAACAGTGACAACAGTAATAGTGACAACAGGAAAGAAATAACATGGAAAAAAGTGAGGAACGTTAATAAACAGTGACAACAGGAAAACAGTGATAATAACGGTGACAACAGAAAAATTGTGATAACAGTAATAAGCGGTGACAACAGGAAAAACTGTGATAACAGTAATAACGGTGACAACAATACTGAACCTTAATAAACAGTGACAACGGCATTTAACTGACAGCAGTAATAAACAGTGACAACAATAATAAAACAGTGACAACGGTATTTAACTGACAGCAGTAATAAACAGTGACAACAGTTAAAACATTATAAACAGAAACAGTGACAATATAAGTGACAACAGAAGTAGAGTGACAACAGAAAAAGTCACAAAGTAACAGTGACAATAGAAAAAAATCACAAAAGTGACAACAGAAGAAGTGACAAAAGTAACAGTGACAACAGAAAAAAGTAAGAACGGCAATAAACACAGACAATAAAAAGGAGACAACAATAAATAAACAGATAACAGGAAAGAACTAATACAACAGGATAAACAGTAGCAGTAGGAAAAAACTAACAACAGGAAAAAACAGTGACAACAGGGTTTCTAAATCAGAAAACATCAATAAAACCTGCGGTTTTTAACTAGAAAACGTAGCAGCAAAACCTGTGGTTTTTAATATATATATATATATTTATATATATATATATATAATATATATATATATATATATATATTATATATAAATATATATATATATATATATTATAAATATATATATATATATATATATATATATATAATACGTACCTACACTTGAAGCTCGGTAGAACATTTTTCTCCTCGTCTTGTATATATAATTCTTGTCTTTTACTTTTTGACATAATAGTGAAGATGATGGTGAGGTGATGGTGAAGGTGATAGTGATGATGACTTTCACGTCTCTGTTGCTTTATGTGTGTGTGTGTGTGTGTGTGTGTGTGTATGTGTGTGTGTGTGTGTGTGTGTGTGTGCCCATCTATATGTGGTTGCAGGGGTCGAGTCACAGCTCCCGGCCCCGCCTCTTCGCTGATTGCTACTAGGTCCACTCTCTTCCTGCTCCAAGAGCTTTATCATACCTCTTCTTAAAGCTATGTATGGATCCTGCCTGCACTACATCGCTCTCCAGATTGTTCCTAACATCCCTGTGACTCATTGTCTTCAACTTCCAGTTGTGACGTCTTGTTCCTGTGTCACATCTCTCAAACATTCTGGCCCTTTCCACAGTGTCAATTTGTCTGAGTATTTTGTACATCTTTATCATGTCCCCCCTACCCTTCCTGTTCTCCAGTGTCGTCAGGTTGATTTCCCTTTACCTCTACCCGTAGGACATGTCCCTTAACCCCGGGACTAGTCTTGTTGCAAATCTTTGCACCTTCATTAATTTCTTGACGTGTATGACCAGGTGTGGGTTGCACACTGGTGCTGCATACTCCAATATGCACCTGACGTACACGTACGACTCCTCACCTAGATTGTCGAAACGCTATTCTTGCAGCAGTTATTTGGTTGAAGTGTGAATCAGGGGATTTGCTCGATATGATGCCCACCCCAGGATCCTTGTCCTTGAGTGAGTTTTGTAGTCTTTGATCCCCTAGACTGTACTCTGACTGCGGTCTTCTTTGTCCTTCCCAAGTTTTCATGACTTTGTACTTTGTGGGGTTAAACTCCGAGGAACAATTTGTCGGACCAAGTTTGTAGCCTGGCTAGAGTGCCCGCACTCTTGCAATTGTGCCGATACTCTAGCCACAGTGCCAGCACTCTAGCCATAGTGTTGATACTATAGCCATAGTACCGAAACTCTGGCCATAGAGCCAACACTCTAGCCTGAGTGCTGACACTCTAGCCATAGTCTTGGTACTATAGCCATAGTGTTGGTACTATAGAAATAACGCTGAAACTCTACCCATAGTGTTGGTACTATAGTCACAGTGTTGGTACTATAGCCATAGTGTTGGTACTAGAGCCATAGTGTTGGTAATATAGCCATAGTGCTGACACTCTAGCCATGGTGCTGTTACTCAAGCCACGGTGCTAGCAGCCCAGCCCTAGTGTTGGTACTTTAGACATAGTGCGAATACACTAGTGACAGTGCGGACACTCTAGCCATAGTGCCAGCACTCTCACCATGGTGTCGGCACTCTCGCTATAGTGCCGACACTCTAGGCATAGTAAAGGCACTCTTGCCATAGTGCCAACGCTCTGTCCATAGTAAAGGCACTCTAGCCATTGTGCCAGCACTCTATCAATGGTGTTGGTACAATAGCCATGGTGCCGACACTCTGGCCATAGTGTTGGAACTATAGCTATAGTGTTGGTAGTATAGCCATAGTGTTGGTAGTATAGCCATAGTGTTGGTACTATAGCCATAGTGTTGGTACTATAACCATAGTGTTGGTAGTATAGCCATAGTGTTGGTAGTTTAGCCATAGTGGTGGTACTATAACCATAGTGTTGTTATTATAGCCATAGTGTTGGTACTATAGCCATAGTGTTGGTACTATAGCCATAGTGTTGGTACTATAGCCATAGCGTTGGTAGTATAGCCATAGTGTTGGTAGTTTAGACATAGGGTTGGTAATATAGCCATAGTGTTGGTACTATAGCCATAGCAATGACACTCTAGCCATAGTCTTGGTACTATAGCCATAGCAATGATACTCTAGCCATAATCTTGGTACTATAGCCATAGCGCTGAAACACTAGCCATAGTGTTGGTACTATAGTCATAGTGTTGGTACTATAGCCATAGTGTTGGTACTAGAGCCATAGTGTTGGAAATATAGCCACAGTGCTGACACTCTAGCCATAGTGTTGGTACTATAGTCATAGTGTTGGTACTATAGCCATAGTGTTGGTACTATAGCCATAGTGTTGGTACTGTAGCCATAGTGTTGGTACTATTGCCATAGTGTTGGTACTATAGTCATAGTGTTGGTACTATAGCCAAAGTGTTGGTACTATAGCCATAGTGTTGGTACTGTAGCCATAGTGTGGTACTATAGCCAAAGTGTTGGTACTATAGCCATATTGTTGGTACTATAGTAACAGTGTTAGTACTATAGCCATAGTATTGGTACTATAGCCATAGTGTTGGAACTATACCCATAGTGTTGGTACTATAGCCATAGTGCTGACACTCTAGCCATAATGTTGGTACTATAGTCATAGTGTTGGTACTAGAGCCATAGTGTTGGTACTAGAGCCATAGTGTTGGTACTAGAGCCATAGTGTTGGAACTAGAATCATAGTGCTGACACTCTAGCCATAGTGTTGGAACTAAAGCCATAGTGTTGGTACTAGAGCCATAGTGTTGGTACTATAGACATTGTGTTGGTACTATAGCCATAGTGTTGGTACTATAGCCATAGTGTTGGTAGTATAGCCATAGTGTTCGTAGTTTAGCCATAGTGTTGGTACTATAGCCATAGTGTTGGTACTATAGCCATAGTGTTGGTACTATAGCCATAGTGTTGGTAGTATAGCCATAGTGTTGGTACTATAGCCATAGTATTAGTACTATAGCCAGAGTGCTGACACTCTAGCCATGGGGTTGGTACTATATCCATGGTGTTGGTACTATAGCCATAGTGTTGGTACTCTAGCCATAGTGTTGGTACTATAACCATAGTGCCGACACTCTAGCCATAGTGTTGGTACTATAGCCATAGTGTTGGTACTATAGCCATAGTGTTGGTACTATAGCCATAGTGTTGGTACTATAGCCATAGTGTTGGTACCATAGCCATAGTGTTGGTACTATAGTCTTAGTACCGACACTATAGCCATAGTGTTGGTACTATAGCCATATTGTTGGTACTATAGCCATAGTGTTGGTACTATAGCCAAAGTGTTGGTACTATAGCCATAGCACTGACTCTCTAGCCATAGTGTTGGTACTATAGTCATAGTGTTGGTACTATAGCCATAGTGTTGGTACTATAGCCATAGCAATGACACTCTAGCCATAGTCTTGGTACTATAGCCATAGCGCTGAAACTCTAGCCATAGTGTTGGTACTATAGTTGTAGTGTTGGTACTATAGCCATAGTGTTGGTACTAGAGCCAAAGTGTTCGTAATATAGCCATAGTCCTGACACTCTAGCCATAGTGTTGGTACTATAGTCATAGTGTTGGCACTATAGCCATAGTGTTGGTACTAAAGCCATAGTGTCGGTACTATAGCCTTAGTGTTGGTACTATAGTCATAGTGTTGGTACTATAGTCATATTGTTAGTACTATAGCCAGAGTGCTGACACTCTAGCAATAGGGTTGGTACTATATCCATAGTGTTGGTACTATAGCCATAGTGTTGGTACTCTAGCCATAGTGTTGGTACTATAACCATAGTGCCGACACTCTATCCATAGTGTTGGTACTATAGCCATAGGGTTGGTACTATAGCCATAGTGTTGGTACTATAGCCATAGTGTTGGTACTATAGCCATAGTGTTGGTACCATAGCCATAGTTTTGGTACTATAGCCATAGCAATGACACTCTAGCCATAGTCTTGGTACTATAGCCATAGCGCTGAAACTCTAGCCATAGTGTTGGTACTATAGTTGTAGTGTTGGTACTATAGCCATAGTGTTGGTACTAGAGCCATAGTGTTCGTAATATAGCCATAGTCCTGACACTCTAGCCATAGTGTTGGTACTATAGTCAGGGTGTTGGCACTATAGCCATAGTGTTGATACTATAGCCATAGTGTCGGTATTATAGCCTTAGTGTTGGTACTATAGTCATAGTGTTGGTACTATAGTCATATTATTGGTACTATAGCCATAGTGTTGGTACTATAGTCATAGTGTTGGTACTATAGCCATAGTATTGGTACTATAGTCATAGTGTTGGTACTACAGCCATCGTGCTGACACTCTAGTCATAGTCTTGGTACTATAGTCATAGTGTAGGGACTAGAGCCATAGTGTTGGTACTAGAGCCATAGTGTTGGTACCAGATTCATAGTGCTGACACTCTAGCCATAGTGTTGGTACTATAGTCATAGTGTTGGTACTATAGCCATAATATTGGTACTATAGTCATAGTGTTGGTACTATAGCCATCGTGCTGACACTCTAGCCATAGTGTTGGTACTATAGTCATAGTGTTGGTACTATAGCCATAATATTGGTACTATTACCTGGAGTTTACCTGGAGAGAGTTCCGGGGTCAAACGCCCCGCGGCCCGGTCTGTGATCAGGCCTCCTTAGGTCAGTGTCCCAGGATGCGACCCACACCAGTCGACTAACACCCAGGTACCCATTTTACTGATGGGGAACATAGACAACAGGTGGAAAGAAACACGTCCAATGTTTCTACTCTGGCTGGGAATCGAACCCAGGCCCTCACCGTGTGAAGCGAGAGCGTTAACCACCAGGCCACCGGAGTCATAGTGTTGGTACTATAGCCATAATATTGGTACTATAGTCATAGTGTTGGTACTATAGCCATCGTGCTGACACTCTAGCCATAGTCTTGGTACTATAGTCATAGTGTAGGGACTAGAGCCATAGTGTTGGTACTAGAGCCATAGTGTTGGTACTAGATTCATAGTGCTGACACTCTAGCCATAGTGTTGGTACTATAGTCATTGTGTTGGTACTATAGCCAGCGTGTTGGTACTGTAGCCATAGTGTTGGTACTATAGCCATAGTGTTGGTACTATAGACATACTATTGGTATTATAGCCATGGTGTTGGTACTATAGCCATAGAGTTGGAACTATAGCCATAGTGTTGGTACTATAGCCATAGTGTTGGTACTATAGCCATAGTGTTGGTACTATAGTCATAGTGTTGGTACTATAGCCATAGTGTTGGTACCATAGCCATAGTGTTGGTACTATAGCCATAGTGTTGGTACTATAGCCATATTGTTGGTACTATAGTCATAGTGTTGGTACTATAGCCACAGTTTTGGCACTATAGCCATAGTGTTGGTACTATAGCCATATCACTGACACTCTAGCCATAGTGTTGGTACTATAGTCATAGTGTTGGTACTA
Source organism: Cherax quadricarinatus (assembly GCF_026875155.1). NCBI lineage: Eukaryota > Metazoa > Arthropoda > Malacostraca > Decapoda > Parastacidae > Cherax > Cherax quadricarinatus. Next base: position 10,452,603 of record NC_069463.1, on the reverse strand, counting down.
TAGACATAGTGTTGGTACTATAGCCATAGCAATGACACTCTAGCCATAGTCTTGGTACTATAGCCATAGCACTGACACTCTAGCCATAGTGTTGGCACTATAGCCATAGTGTTGGTACTATAGCCATAGTGTTGGTGCTATAGTCATAGTGTTGGTACTATAGCCATAGTGTTGGTACTAGAGCCATAGTGTTCGTAATATAGCCATAGTGCTGACACTCTAGCCATAGTGTTGGTACTATAGTCATAGTGTTGGTACTATAGCCATAGTGTTGGTACTATAGCCATAGTTTCGGTACTATTGCCTTAGTGTTGGTACTATAGTCATAGTGTTGGTATTATAGCCATAGTGTTGGTACTATAGCCATAGTGTTGGTATTGTAACCATAGTGTTGGTACTATAGCCATAGTGTTGGTACTATAGTCATATTGTTAGTACTGTAGTCATAGTGTTGGTGCTATAGGCATAGTGTTGGTACTATAGCCATAGTATTCGTACTATAGCCACAGTGTTGGAACTATAGCCATAGTGTTGGTACTATAGCCATCGTGCTGACACTCTAGCCATAGTGTTGGTACTATAGTCATAGTGTTGGTATTATAGTCATTGTGTTGGTACTATAGCCATAGCGTTGGTACTGTAGCCATAGTGTTGGTACTATAGCCATAGTGCTGGTACTATAGCCATAGTGTTGGTACTATAGCCATAGCGTTGGTATTATAGGCATTGTGTTGGTACTATAGTCATAGTGTTGGTACATTAGTCATAGTGTTGGTACTATAGCCATAGTGTTGGTACTATAGACATAGTATTGGTACTATAGCCATGGTGTTGGTACTATAGCCATAGTGTTGGTACTATAGCCATAGTGTGGTACTATAGCCATAGTGTTGGTACTAATTAGCGTCTATAGTGTTGGTACTATAGTCATTGTGTTGGACTATAGTCATAGTGTTGGTACTATACCATAGTGTTAGCTACTATAGCCTATAGTGTTGGTACTATAGCCATAGTGTTGGTACTATAGTCATAGCCTGTTGTGTATTATAGTCATTGTGTTGGTACTATAGCCATAGTGTTGGTACTATACCATAGTGTTAGTACTATATGCCATAGTGTTGGTAACTATAGCCATAGTGTTGGTACTATAGTCATAGTGTGGTATTATAGCATTGTGTTGGTACTATAGCCATAGTTGTGGTACATATAGTCATAGTGTTGGTACTATAGTCATTGTGTTGGTACTATAGTCATAGTGTTGGTACTATACATAGTGTTGGTACTATAGCCATAGTGTTGTACTATAGCCATAGTGTTGGTACTATAGTCATAGTGTTGGTACTATTACCATAGTGTGGTACTATAACCATAGTGTTTGACTATAGCCATAGTGTTGTACTAAAGCCATAATGTTGGTACTATATCATAGTGTTGGTACTATAGCCATAGTTGTTTGTACTATAGCCATAGTGTTTGGTACTATAACCATAGTGTTGGTACTATAGCCATAGTGTTGGTACTATAGTCATAGTGTTGGTACTATAGTCATAGTGTTGGTACTATACCATAGTGTTTGGTACTATAGCCATAGTGTTTGTACTATAGCCATAGTGTTGGTACTAATAGCCATAGTGTTGGTACTATAGTCATAGTGTTTGTACTATAATCTAATGTTGGTACAATAGCCATAGTGTTGGTACTATAGCCATAGTATGGTACTATAGCCATAGTATTGGTACTATAGCCATAGTGTTGGTAATATAGCCATAGTGTTGGTACTATAGCCATAGTCATTTTGGGACATATAGCCATAGTATTGGTACTATAGCCATAGTGTTGGTACTATAGCCATAGGTTGGTACTATAGTCATTATGTCGACACTGGCCATAGTGCCAACACACTAGGCAGAGTACTGACACTTAGCCATAGTGTTGGTATTATGGCCATAGTGCCGACACTTTAGCCATAGTTCCAGCACTCTACCATAGTGCCGAAACTCTAGCCATAATGCCAACACTCTAGGCAGAGTGCTGACACTCTAGCCATTGTGAATGCGCCTGTAGCCATAGTGATGGTACTCTAGCCATAATGCTAGCACTCTAGAAATAGTGCTGGTACTGTAGCAAGAGTGCCGGACTCTAGCCATAGTGCCAGCACTAAAGTCCTTAGTGCTGATACTCTAGCCAGAGTGCCAGCACTATAGCCATAGTGCTGATACTCAACCCATAGTGCCAGCACTCTAGCCATAATGCTGGTACCCTAGCCATAGTGCTGGTACTCCAGCCACAGTGCTTGTACTCCAGCTATAGTGCTATTCTGTGGCCATATGCTGGTACCCTACCCACTGTACCACACTCTAGCTATAGTGCCGACTCTACCATAGTGCCAGCACTATGACTGGCGTGTCCGCGCTATGGGCAAAGTGTCAGCACTGTACCTAGAGTGCTGGCACTATATCTGTAGTGGCAAAACTCTAGCCTGAGTTCCGACACTCTAACCATTGTGCCAGCACTCTACCCACGGTACTGGTACTCAAGCCAGAGTCCCGACACTCTAGCCATAGTGTTGGTACTTTAGCCATAGTGCCGACAATCTAGCCATAGTACCGACACTCTAGCCGTAGTGTCGCCACTCTAGCCCTAGTGTCGACACTCTAGCTATAGTGCCGACACTCTAGAAATAGTGCCAAAACTCTAACGACAGTGCCAGCACTCAAGCCATAGTGTCGACACTCTAGCAATAGTGCAAGCACTCTAGCGATAGTGTCGACACTCTAGCCGTAGTGCTGACACTCTAGCCATAGTGCCAGCACTCTAGCCATAGTGCCGACAATCTAGCTATAGTACCGACACTCTAGAAATAGTGCAGGCACTCTAACGATAGTGCCAGCACTCAAGCCATAGTGTCCACGCTCTAGCAATAGTGCAGGCACTCTAGCGATAGTGTCGATACTCTAGGTATAGTACCGGCACTCTACCTATAGTGCCGGCGCACATATCCATAGTGCCGCACTCTAAGCATAGTGCCGGCACTCTAGGCATAGTGCCGGCACTCTAGTCATAGTGCCGGCACTCTAGCTATAGTGCCAGCGATCTAGGTATAGTGCCGGCACTCTAGCTATAGTGCCTGCACTCTAGCTATCGTGCCGACACTCTAGCTATCGCGCCAGGAATCAAGCCATTTTGCCAACACTCAAGCCTTAGTGCCGGCACTCTAGCCATAGTGCCGACACTCTATCTATAGTGCCGGCACCCTTGCCATAACGCCAGGAATCAAGCCATTTTGCCAGAACTTAAGCCATAGCGCCAGCACTCTAGCCATAGTGCCAGCACTCTAGCCACAGTGCCGGCACTCTAGCCATAGCGCCAGGAATCAAGTCATTTTGCCGATACTCAAGCCATAGTGCCGGCACTCTAGCCATAGTAAGAAGACTTACTGAAACTCCAGCTAGGTCTTTGTTCATGTTTAGACTAATACGTAATTGTCTGAAATACAGTCACCTGGTGCAGCTAGTAACATGTCTTCTTGTACTCTGGATAGTGGCTAGTTATGTCTTGTACTCTGGATAGTGACTATGTCTTCTTGTACTCTGGATAGTGGCTAGTTATGTCTTGTACTCTGGTAGTGACTATGTCTTCTTGACTCTGGATAGTGGCTAGTTATGTCTTGTACTCTGGATAGTGACTATGTCTTCTTGTACTCTGGGATAGTGGCTAGTTATGTCTTGTACTCTGGATAGTGACTATGTCTTCTTGTACTCTGGATAGTGGCTAGTTATGTCTTGTACTCTGGATAGTGACTATGTCTTCTTGTACTCTGGATAGTGGCTAGTTATGTCTTGTACTCTGGATAGTGACTATGTCTTCTTGTACTCTGGATAGTGGCTAGTTATGTCTTGTACTCTGGATAGTGACTAGTTATGTCTTCTTGTACTCTGGATAGTGGCTAGTTATGTCTTGTACTCTGGATAGTGACTATGTCTTCTTGTACTCTGGATAGTGGCTAGTTATGTCTTGTACTCTGGATAGTGACTAGTTATGTCTTCTTGTACTTTGGATAGTGGCTAGTTATGTCTTCTTGTACTCTGGATAGTGGCTAGTTATGTCTTCTTGTACTCTGGATAGTGACTAGTTATGTCTTCTTGTACTCTGGATAGTGACTAGTTATGTCTTCTTGGACTTTGGATAGTGGCTAGTTATGTCTTCTTGTACTCTGGATAGTGGCTAGTTATGTCTTCTTGTACTCTGGATAGTGGCTAGTTATGTCTTGTACTCTGGATAGTGACTATGTCTTCTTGTACTCTGGACAGTGACTAGTTATGTCTTCTTGTACTCTGGATAGTGGCTAGTTAGTTATTCTTGTACTCTAGATAATGGCTAGTTATGTCTTCTTGTACTCTGGATAGTGGCTAGTTAGTTATTCTTGTACTCTAGATAATGGCTAGTTATGTCTTCTTGTACTCTGGATAGTGGCTAGTTAAGTCTTCTTGTACTCTGGATAGTGACTAGTTATGTCTTCTTGTACTCTGGATAGTGACTAGTTATGTCTTCTTGTACTCTGGATAGTGACTAGTTATGTCTTCTTGTACTCTGGATAGTGGCTAGTTATGTCTTCTTGTACTCTGGATAGTGGCTAGTTATGTCTTCTTGTACTCTGGATAGTGGCTAGTTATGTCTTCTTGTACTCTGGATAGTGGCTAGTTATGTCTTCTTGTACTCTGGATAGTGGCTAGTTATGTCTTCTTGTACTCTGGATAGTGACTAGTTATGTCTTCTTGTACTCTGGATAGTGGCTAGTTATGTCTTCTTGTACTCTGGATAGTGACTAGTTATGTCTTCTTGTACTCTGGATAGTGACTAGTTATGTCTTCTTGTACTCTGGATAGTGGCTAGTTATGTCTTCTTGTACTCTGGATAGTGGCTAGTTATGTCTTCTTGTACTCTGGATAGTGACTAGTTATGTCTTCTTGTACTCTGGATAGTGACTAGTTATGTCTTCTTGTACTCTGGATAGTGGCTAGTTATGTCTTCTTGTACTCTGGATAGTGGCTAGTTAGTTATTATTGTACTCTAGATAATGGCTAGTTATGTCTTCTTGTACTCTGGATAGTGGCTAGTTAGTTATTCTTGTACTCTAGATAATGGCTAGTTATGTCTTCTTGTACTCTGGATAGTGGCTAGTTAAGTCTTCTTGTACTCTGGATAGTGACTAGTTATGTCTTCTTGTACTCTGGATAGTGACTAGTTATGTCTTCTTGTACTCTGGATAGTGACTATTTTATTGTCTTCTTGTACTCTGGATAGTGGCTAGTTATGTCTTCTTGTACTCTGGATAGTGGCTAGTTATGTCTTCTTGTACTCTGGATAGTGGCTAGTTATGTCTTCTTGTACTCTGGATAGTGGCTAGTTATGTCTTCTTGTACTCTGGATAGTGGCTAGTTATGTCTTCTTGTACTCTGGATAGTGGCTAGTTATGTCTTCTTGTACTCTGGATAGTGGCTAGTTATGTCTTCTTGTACTCTGGATAGTGACTAGTTATGTCTTCTTGTACTCTGGATAGTGACTAGTTATGTCTTCTTGTACTCTGGATAGTGGCTAGTTATGTCTTCTTGTACTCTGGATAGTGACTAGTTATGTCTTCTTGTACTCTGGATAGTGGCTAGTTATTCCTTCTTGAACTCTGGATAATGGCTAGTTATGGCAATATAAACACAAATGCAGTATAATGTGATCCTTTATTGACTACGTTTCGCCCACACAGTGGGCTTTTTCAAGTCACAAACAGTTCTGTTTGTGACTTGAAAAAGCCCACTGTGTGGGCGAAACGTAGTCAATAAAGGATCACATTATACTGCATTTGTGTTTATATTGCCATTGTGTCGGTATTTTATACCATTTATTTCCAATGGCTAGTTATGTCTTCTATCTAGCTCTTTATCTATCTATCTATCTATCTATTTATCTATCTATCTATCAGTTACATTCACATGTTGAACATCTTCATGTCTATCAAGTGTTTTAAGCAAGTGATCATTGGTAAGACTGAACGATGTTCTTACAGTCGCTGAACATATGGTGAACACTCTTGAACTGAACATGGGATGAACACTCTTGAACTGAACATGGGATGAACACTCTTGAACTGAACATGGGATGAACACTCTTGAACTGAACATATGGTGAACACTCTTGAACACTTCAAAAGAAACAGTTAAAGAAACAATAGAGAAGTTTTTGAACAGCAGTTATTTTTAATAAGAGTAATTATTTTGAACAATAGTAATTATTTTGAACAGTAATTATTTTGAACAGTAATTATTTTGAACAATAGTAATTATTTTGAACAGTAATTATTTTGAACAATAGTAATTATTTTGAACAGTAATTATTTTGAACAATAGTAATTATTTTGAACAGTAATTATTTTGAACAGTAATTATTTTGAACAATAGTAATTATTTTGAACAGTAATTATTTTGAACAATAGTAATTATTTTGAACAGTAATTATTTTGAACAATAGTAATTATTTTGAACAGTAATTATTTTGAACAATAGTAATTATTTTGAACAGTAATTATTTTGAACAATAGTAATTATTTTGAACAGTAATTATTTTGAACAATAGTAATTATTTTGAACAGTAATTATTTTGAACAGTAATTATTTTGAACAATAGTAATTATTTTGAACAGTAATTATTTTGAACAATAGTAATTATTTTGAACAGTAATTATTTTGAACAATAGTAATTATTTTGAACAGTAATTATTTTGAACAGTAATTATTTTGAACAATAGTAATTATTTTGAACAGTAATTATTTTGAACAATAGTAATTATTTTGAACAGTAATTATTTTGAACAATAGTAATTATTTTGAACAGTAATTATTTTGAACAGTAATTATTTTGAACAGTAATTATTTTGAACAGTAATTACTTTAAACGACTGTAATTATTTTGAACAACAGTAATTACTTTGAACAATAATTTTAAACAAATGTAATTATTTTGAATAATAATTACTTTGAATAATAGTTACTTTGAATAAAAATTACTTTGAACAATAATTACTTCGAACAATAATAATTACTTTGAACCCCAATAATTATTTTGAACCCCAATAATTACTTTGAACAATAGTAATTATTTTGAACAATAGTAATTTTCAACAAAAATAATTATTCTGAATAGAGATTATTTTTGAATAATTAAAAATAATTTGAAAAATAGTAATTATTTTGAACATTTGAAATTTTAAACATTATTAATGACTTTGAATTATATCAGTTATTTTAAACAACAGTAATAATTCTGAGTAGTAATTATTTTGAACAGTAATTACTTTGAACAATAGAAATTATTTTCAATAATAATTATTTTGAACAATAGTAATTATTTTGAACAGTAATTATTTTGAATATCAATGATTGCAAAATTCAACTCAGAAGTCCTGATCGCCACTGGGGAATATTGCACCGCTTGCCACTGGGGAATATTGCACCGCTTGCCACTGGGGAATATTGCACCGCTTGTCGGGTCTTTGGCTTTCGAAGGGAGTGATTTCAGTGTGCAGATTTGGAAGCAGTCCCTCTAGGAAATTCTCAGGTGTAAATTATGATGTATCTTTCTCGCCTACATTCCAGAGAGTACAGGTTAAGGGACTTCAAACGGCCCAGGCAATTTAAGTGCTTAACTGTACCTATATGTGCAGTAAAGGTTCTTTTCATATTCTCCTGGACTGTAATTTTGCCTACTTTGAAAGGGGCCGTTAGTGTATAAAAGTATTCTAGACTAAAGAGAACAAGTGATTTAAAGAGAATCATCACTGGCTTGACATCCCTTGTTTCAAAGGTTCTTACTATCCATCCTACCATTTTCCTAGCAGTTGTGATAAAAATAGTGTTGTGATATTTGAAAGTGAGATCATTTACATCATTACTCCCAGGTCCTTCACATTAGTATTCTGCTTTGTTGTGTTTTTTTTTTTAATTTTATACTCCGATCTAGCTTTTATTTCCTCAAGTTTTTCCATAGATGAATAATTGAAATTTGTCCTCACTGAATTTCATACTGTTTCTGTGGTCCATTTGAAGACTTCTTTTATACCCACTTGGAGATTTGCAGTCCTCAGTGGATGACACTCTCGTGAAAATACTCGTATCGTCAGCAAAGGAAAACAGTATTATGGTTTATATTTCTGTGTCAGATATGAGGATGAGAAACAGGATGGGAGCGAGCATTGTACCTTGTGGAACTGAGCTTTTCACTGTAAGCGACTCTAACTTTACTCTGTTTACTATTACTCTTTGTGTTCTAGTGGTTAGAAAGCTGAAGATCCATATATCCACTGTTCCTGTTATTCCTTTATCCAGCATTTTGTGTGTTATGACATCATGATCGCACTTTTGCAAAGCCTGGGTATATTACATCGACAATCTGTTTGTCTTCCAGTGTATACAAGGCCTTGTCATAATGGCCCAGTAGCTGTGAGAGGCAGGAGTGACCTTCTCTAAACCCATATTGCCCTGAGTCGTGCAATTGCTGGGCATCTAAGTGGTTGGCGATCTTGCTTCTTAGAACCTTTCGAAGATTTGTATGATGTGGGACGTTAGTGCTATCTCTCTATAATTCTTTGTAACTACTTTACTGCCACCTTTGCAGGGTGGGGCTATGTCTGTTGTTTTTGGTGACTCTAGGGTGACACCTGTCCAGACTCCCTCACTATAACACACGTAAAGGTTCCTGCAGTTCTTGATGAACACGGAGTTCTACGCCCATGCACTCAAACATTTTGGAAATATTAACCAAATTTTGAGTCTTAGTCATAAAAAAAAATTAGATTGTCGATTCTCAGTCTGATAAACGCCTCACTAAAAACCGAGTCATACTGAGACTTCAGAATCTTTCTAATTTGTTTGCTGTCGTTTGTGTAAGTCCCATCTCGTTTAAATAAGGGTTTAATACTGGATGTAGTTTTTGCCTTAAATTTGGCATATGAAAACAAATACTGTATTTTGTATTTCAACTTCATTTAGTGCTTTAAGTTCTTCCTGTGTTCCTGGATCCTTAATGATTCCTTTAACACAAGTTCGATATTTTATATTTCTCTAGCTAGTGCCTCCTTCCGTATTTCAGAAAGACTGGCTCCTCGAAGAAGCTCTGTGATTCTTCACCTTCTCCTGTAGAAGGAGTATCTCTCTCTTTCTAGTTTACATCTCTTCTTTTTCCTGAGGGAGATGTGTCTTGACCAGACCTCAAGTGCCAGAGTTAATTCTCACTAGGCAAAGGTTCGTATCCGTGTTGTTTAGGATATCTTCCCAGCATGTTTTGTTTAAGACATGGTTAATTTAATCCCACTGAATGTTCTAGCCACTGAAGTGGAATTTAGTGAAGGAACCCACATAACTGATCCATTTTTGCTGGTCAGGATCCTTGTGTATACAATTCTGAACTTGGATTAGGCTGTGATCCGAATTTAGTGTCCTGGATACAGTTATATTTCACATCAGATAGTCTTTATTAGTATAGACAAGATCAAGTACATATTCCAGTCTTGCTGGCTCCAGTATTTGCTGGCTTAAGGTGAATTTGTTGCCGAGATTAAACAGGTCTTGTGCGTGAGAATTTTCATCTGAGCTGCCTCCTGCGGTTATCTCCGCTAAAGCATAATTTCCCACATTCCTTCATTTTAGGTGTCTTAAATTGAAATCACCCAGCAACAAGATGTTCATGGCTGGGTCTGGAAGATTTTCCAGACAGTAGTCAGTTTTTAGTAGCTGTTCCTTGAACTATTGGGAAGTTGTATCTGATGCTCAGTCTTGCCGTCTAGTGACAGCTGGTGCTCCATCTTGCCGTCTAGTGACAGCTGGTGCTGTATGTTGCCTCCTAGTGACAGCTGGTGTTGTATGTTGCCTCCTAGTGACAGCTGGTGCTGTATGCTCCCCCCTAGTAACAGCTGGTTCTCTATCTTCCCTCCTAGTGACAGCTGGTGCTGAGTGTTGCCTCCTAGTGACAGCTGGTGCTATATGTTCCCCCCTAGTAACAGTTGGTTCTCTATCTTTCCTCCTAGTGACAGCTGGTGCTGAGTGTTGCCTCCCAGTGACAGTTGGTGCTGTATGTTGCCTCCTAGTGACAGCTGGTGCTCTATCTTTCCTCCTAGAGACAGCTGGTGTCCCATCTTGCCGTCTAGGGACAGCTGGTACTCTATCTTTCCTCTTAGTGACAGTTGGTGCTGTATGTTGCCTCCTAGTGACAGCTGGTGCTGTGTGTTGCCTCCTAGTGACAGCTGGTGCTGTGTGTTGCCTCCTAGTGACAAATGGTGCTGTATGTTGCCACCTAGTGACAGCTGGTGCTCTATCTTTCCTCCTAGTGACAGCTGGTTCTCTATCTTCCCTCCTAGTGACAGCTGGTGCTCTCTCCTAGTAACTCTCCTCTTACAAGATCTCTTCCTCCCTCCATCACTTCCTCCATCTGTCACTTCCTCCATCTGTCACTTTCTTCCTCCGTCACTTCTTCCGTCACTCCTCCGTCACTTCCTCCCTTCGTCACTTCCTCCATCTGTCACTTTCTTCCTCCGTCACTTCTTCCGTCACTCCTCCGTCACTTCCTCCCTTTGTCACTTCCTTTCTCTGTCACTCTCCTCCCTCCGTCACTTCCTCCCTCTGTCACTTCCTCCCTCTGTCACTTTCTTCCTCCGTCACTTCCTCCCTCCGTCACTTCTTCCGTCACTCCTCCGTCACTTCTTCCATCCGTCACTTCCTCCTTCTGTCACTTCCTCCTTCTGTCACTCCCTCCCTCTGTCACTTCCTCCCTTTGTCACTTCCTCCATCTGTCACTTTCTTTCTAAGTCACTTCTTCCGTTACTCCTCCGTCACTTCCTCCCTCCGTCACTTCCTTTCTCTGTCACTCCCTCCCTCCGTCACTTCCTCCCTCTGCCACTACCTCCTTCTGTCACTTTCTTCGTCCGTCACTTCCTCCCTCTGTCACTTTCTTCCTCCGTCACTTCCTCCCTCCGTCACTTCCTATCTCCGTCACTTCCTCCCTCCGTCACTTCCTCCCTCTGTCACTTCCTCCCTCTGTCACTTTCCTTCCTCCGTCACTTTCTCCGTCTGTCACTTCCCCGTCACTTCCTCCCTCCGTCACTTCCTCCCTCTGTCACTTCCTCCCTCCGTCACTTCCTCCCTCTGTCACTTTCTTCCTCCGTCACTTCCTCCCTCCGTCACTTCCTCCCTCCGCCACTTCCTCTCTCCGTCACTTCCTCCTCTGTCACTTCCTCCGTCACTTTCTTCCTCCGCCACTTCCTCCCTCCGTCACTTCCTCCCTCTGTCACTTCCTCCGTCACTTTCTTCCTCCGCCACTTCCTCCCTCCGTCACTTCCTCCCTCCGTCACTTCCTCCCTCTGTCACTTCCTTCCTCAGTCACTTCCTCCCTCCATCACTTCCTCTCTCCATCACTTCCTCTCTCCGTTACTTCCTCCGTCACTTGCTCCCTCTGTCACTTCCTCCGTCACTTTCTTACTCCGTCACTTCCTCCCTCTGTCACTTCCTCCCTCTGTCACTTTCTTCCTCCGTCACTTCCTCCTCTGTCACATTCTCCGTCACTTCCTCTATCACTCTTCTCCCTCCATCACTTCCTCCGTCACTTCCTCCCTCTGTCACTTCCTCCCTCTGTCACTTTCTTCCTCCGTCACTTCCCCCTCTGTCACTTTCTTCCTCCGTCACTTCCTCCCTCTGTCACTTCTTCCGTCACTTCCTCCCTCTGTCACTTCCTCCCACCATCACTTCCTCCGTCACTTCCTCCCTCTGTCACTTCCTCCCTCCATCACTTCCTCCGTCACTTCCTCCCAGTTCAATCCCTCAAAGAATCTTTAGATATGATGTGTTATCTTATCCTGGCTAGTTATGTGTGTTGTCCTGACCAGTTTGTTATATGTGTTATCCTGGCTAGTCTGTTATACGACGTGTTATACTGGCTAGTATGTTATATGTGTTATCCTTGCTAGTTATGTGTTATCCTTGCTAGTGTGTTATTTGACGTGTTATCCTGGCTAGTGTGTTTCATAACGTGTTATCCTGGCTAGTGTTATATGACGTCTTATCCTGGCTAGTTTGTTATATGACGAGTTATCCTGGCTGGTTTTATAAGACGTGTCATCCTGGCTAGTGTGCTATATACCATGTCATCCTGGCTAGTGTGCTATATACCATGTCATCCTGGCTAGTGTGCTATATACCATATCATCCTGGCTAGTGTGCTATATACCATATCATCCTGGCTAGTGTGCTATATACCATATCATCCTGGCTAGTGTGCTATATACCATGTCATCCTGGCTAGTGTGCTATATACCATGTCATCCTGGCTAGTGTGCTATATACCATGTCATCCTGGCTAGTGTGCTATATACCATGTCATCCTGGCTAGTGTGCTATATACCATGTCATCCTGGCTAGTGTGCTATATACCATGTCATCCTGGCTAGTGTGCTATATACCATGTCATCCTGGCTAGTGTGCTATATACCATGTCATCCTGGCTAGTGTGCTATATACCATATCATCCTGGCTAGTGTGCTATATACCATGTCATCCTGGCTAGTGTGCTATATACCATGTCATCCTGGCTAGTGTGCTATATACCATATCATCCTGGCTAGTGTGCTATATACCATATCATCCTGGCTAGTGTGCTATATACCATATCATCCTGGCTAGTGTGCTATATACCATGTCATCCTGGCTAGTGTGCTATATACCATGTCATCCTGGCTAGTGTGCTATATACCATGTCATCCTGGCTAGTGTGCTATATACCATGTCATCCTGGCTAGTGTGCTATATACCATGTCATCCTGGCTAGTGTGCTATATACCATATCATCCTGGCTAGTGTGCTATATACCATGTCATCCCGGCTAGTGTGCTATATACCATGTCATCCTGGCTAGTGTGCTATATACCATATCATCCTGGCTAGTGTGCTATATACCATGTCATCCTGGCTAGTGTGCTATATACCATGTCATCCTGGCTAGTGTGCTATATACCATATCATCCTGGCTAGTGTGCTATATACCATATCATCCTGGCTAGTGTGCTATATACCATATCATCCTGGCTAGTGTGCTATATACCATGTCATCCTGGCTAGTGTGCTATATACCATGTCATCCTGGCTAGTGTGCTATATACCATGTCATCCTGGCTAGTGTGCTATATACCATGTCATCCTGGCTAGTGTGCTATATACCATGTCATCCTGGCTAGTGTGCTATATACCATATCATCCTGGCTAGTGTGCTATATACCATGTCATCCTGGCTAGTGTGCTATATACCATGTCATCCTGGCTAGTGTGCTATATACTTCCAACTCGAACAGTCGCCGTTTAGTTGAATCTTCTCTTATACACAACTTTCCTTGTATGAACCTTAGCCCTGGCTTCGTCTCTGTAGATGCCTTCCTCTCCCACTACATTGTAAAATGCTCCAAACTTCAGAACACCCGTGACTTAACCTGAATCCTCATTTTTTCTTCTTCTTCTTCTTTTTCTTCTTCCTCTTCCCCTTTCCTCTCTCCTTTTCTCCTCTGGGTTGTCTTTCTCTCTCCTGTCTCGTGTTTCTGTTCCTTCTTTATTTTATTTCACCACTTCCCCTTTCACGCACCTCGGTGCGCTTGCTCTCCCTCTGTGGGTTTCTAGCTCTCTTGCAGTGCTCCCCTTCCTTTGTATTTGACTGGCTCGTCTTCCTTATTTCCCACTTCTACCACTACCACTACTACTACCTCTTCTTCTACTACATCTACTGATGAAATTAGACACATGTGCGGCGTCTGGTTGTCTTTGTTGTGGACGTTTCGCCATCCAGTGGCTGGCTGGATGGCGAAACGTCTACGGTGGGGATGCCCGGGTGTTGTGCGTGTGTCATTTCATCCTGTCGGTATTATATACAATTCTTGTACTACTACTACTACTACTACTACCACTACTACTACCTCCACCTCTTCCTGCCTATATATAGCCGTCCTGCTCCTCCTCTGTTAGTGTGACTTTGTCAATGGTCCAAGTCGGACCGAAACGTCGTCGTAAGCTTCTGTCTTTTATGTGCGGGTTATTTGAGTATCGTTCCAGTCACGGTATTGTGCCTTTTTGTTATTTACAATACTAACAACAGTAATCGTAATACTAACAACAGTAATCGTAATACTAACAACAGTAATCACAATACTAACAACAGTAATCGTAATACTAACAACAGTAATCGTAATACTAACAACAGTAATCGTAATACTAACAACAGTAATTACAATACTAACAACAGTAATCGTAATACTAACAACAGTAATCGTAATACTAACAACAGTAATTACAATACTAACAACAGTAATCGTAATACTAACAACAGTAATCGTAATACTAATAACAGTAATCACAATACTAACAACAGTAATTACAATACTAACAACAGTAATCGTAATACTAACAACAGTAATCACAATACTAACAACAGTAATCGTAATACTAACAACAGCAATCGCAATACTAACAACAGTAATCGTAATACTAACAACGGTAAAGGTAATACTAACAACAGTAATCACAATACTAGAAACAGTAATAACAATACTAACAACAGTAATCACAGTATCACAATTCTAACAACAGTAATCTCAATATCACAATACTAACAAAAGTAATCACAACACAACAATAATCACAATACTAACAACAGCAATCACAATACAACAGTACTCACAATAAAATAGTAATCACAATACACGAGTATTCACAACACTAACAACAATAATCCTAATACTAACAACAGTAATCACAATACTAACAACAGTAATCACAAAACTAACAACAATAATCACAATACTAACAACAATAATCACAATACTAACAACAATAATCACAATACTAACAACAGTAATCACAATACAACAGTATTCACAATACTAACAACAGTATCACAATTCTAACAACAGTAATCACAATATCACAATACTAACAAAAGCAATCACAACACAGCAGTAATCACAACACTAACAACAGTGATCGCAACACTAACAACAGTAATCACAATGCTAACAACAGTAATCACAATACTAATAACAGTAATCACAACATTAACAACAGTAATCACAATATTAACAAAAGTAATCACAATACAACAATATTCACAATACTAACAACAGTAATCACAATACTTACAATAATAATCACAATACTAACAACAGTAATCACAATACGACAGTATTCACAATACTAACAGCAGTAATCACATTACTAGCAACAGTAATCACAATACTGACAACAGTAATCACAACCCTAACAACAGTAATCAAAGCACTAACAACAGTAATCGCAATAATTCTAACACGAGTAATCACATTGCTAACAACAATAATAATAATAATAAAAACAAAAGTAATAACAACACTAAAACAACTGTAATAATAATACTAACAACGACAGTAATATCAAACAATAGCATCAGTAATCACGACACTAACAATAACAATAATCAAAACAGTAATCACAACACCAACAGCAATCACTAACAATAACAGTAATTGCAACACTAACGGTAAGAATAATATCAACAAAACACTGACAACAGTAACAATGCACAAAGAATAGTAACACTAACATAAACAGTAGCAATATAACAACAGCAGGTACAACGCCTAAACAACAGTAAAAACGCAAACAACGGCGACACGAAAACAACAAAAGTAAAAGACTAAAAACAATACACTAGCAACAGTAACAACATACTAACAACAGTAATAACACACAATCAAGAAAACACAAACAATAACATCAGTAACAATGTTTTAATAACAGTAACATCACACTAACAAAGCAGTAGCAGCTTAACAACAGTAACATCACACTAACAAAGCAGTAGCAGCTTAGCAACAGTAACAGCACACTAACAAAAACAGTAAAAGTTTAACAACAGTAACACCACATTAACAAAAGCAGTAGCAGCTTAACAGCAGTAACACCACACTAGCAAAAACAGTAGCAGCTTAACAACAGTAACACCATAATATCAAAAGCAGTAGCAACTTAACAATAACATGTAATACAACAACAATAGTAACAACGCACTATCAACAGGAGCAACATGAACAGTAACAGTACACTAACAATAACTTCAGCAAAAACAGCAACGATATACTAACAGTAAGAAGACACTAACAATAGTAATTGCAATGTTAACAAGAACAAAACCACAGTAACCACAACAGTAGCGACACACTAACAACAGTAACACAAGCAGAAAAAACATACAATACCACACTAACAACAGAACTGACACAAAAACAGTAATAGCACACTAACACTACCAGTAATAATACACGAACAGTACTCACAACACTAACAACAATAGCAGCAAGCTAACAATAACAGACAACACACTATTAGCAAGAGTAGCAATATAATAACAGCATCAGTAGCACAAACAATAGTAACAACACACTAACAACAGCAGTAGCAATACACTAATAATGCCAACAACAACAGTAGCAATACACTAATAACACTAACAATATGCTAATAACAGCAGTAGCAATACACTAATAACGCCAACAACACAGTAAGAACAGCAACAATACACTAACAACAGTAATTGCAACATAAGCAATAGGAGGAACACTAACACCAACGATACCAAACCAAAAATGGTAACAAACTAACAGTAATCACAGCACTGACACCAGACTAACAACAGAAACAGAAGAAACACACTCTAACAACAGTAATAACACACAACCAACAACAGTAATGGTAACACAAACAAAAGTATAACTGGGACAACTTCTATGGCAAACGTGATATGTATGCAAGGGATGGGGATCATCTCTCTAGGGCTGGAGTGGTTGCATTAGCCAGTTCGATTGCAATCAAATCTCTGTCCCAGATTTTCGTTTGGCCGATTTCATGGGACTGAGAAATTACCTGGGTGGGCTAAATTGGGATGTCCTGACTATGGGTCAGGTAGGTGATCTTGGTTGCCAATATGACGTTTTTCAGAGCATAGTTCTAGCTGCCCAGACAACTTTTGTTCCGAGTAGGGAAATTAGATCTAACAAACATGATCCCAAATGGATGAACAATAGATTAAAACATCTCATTGGTCAAAAGAGAGGCATATATAGGCGTATCAAAAGAGGGGATGGGCAGTTAAGAAATCAGTATATTCAATTAAAGAGAGAAATAAAAAAAGAAATTAGAAAAGCAAAAAGGGATTATGAGGCTAAGGTCGCAAGGGATTCAAAGACTAACCCAAAAGGGTTCTTTCAGGTATACAGAAGTAAGATTAGGGACAAGATTGGCCAACTTAAGAGTAACTCAGGTCAGATCACTGACAGTGATAAGGATATGTGTGAAAATTTTCAATACTTACTTCCTCTCAGTTTTTACCCAGGAAAATACTAGCGAAATTCCTGAAACTATAGATTACGTAGAACAGGATGATAATAAACTATGTACGATTGCAGTAACTAGTGACATGGTCCTCAGATAAATAGAGAAACTAAAACCTAACAAATCCCCAGGTCCTGATGAACTGTTTGCAAGGGTGTTAAAGGAATGTAAAGAGGAACTTAGCATACCTTTGGCTAATCTTTTTAATATATCACTACAAACTGGCATAGTGCCTGATAAGTGGAAAAGGGCAAATGTAATACCTATTTACAAGGCAGGTGACAGGTCCTTGGCTTCGAACTATAGACTAATAAGTCTTATCTCCACAGTGGAAAACTTTATGGAATCAATAATTGCCGAAGCAATTCGTAGCCATCTTGATAGGCATAGATTGATTAATGAATCTCAACACGGATTTACAAAGGGGCGTTCCTGTCTTACGAATTTACTAACTTTTTTTACTAAGGTGTTTGAGGAGGTAGATCATGGTAATGAATATATTGTGTATATGGACTTCAGTAAGACTTTCGATAGAGTTCCACACCAGAGGCTATTGAGGAAACTTAAGGCACATGGAATAGGAGGAGAAATTTTTTCCTGGGTAGAGGCATGGTTGACAAATAGGCAGCAGAGAGTTTGCATAAATGGGGAGAAATAAGAATGGGGGCACGTCACAAGCGGTGTTCCTCAGGGGTCAGTGTTGGGCCCCTTGTTGTTCACAATTTACATAAACGACATAGATGAGGGAATAAATAGCGACATAAGCAAATTTGCTGATGACACCAAAATAGGCCGTCCAATTCATTCTAATGAGGACACTAGAGCACTCCAGGATGATTTGAATAGACTGATGCAATGATAGGAGAAGTGGCAGATGCAGTTTATAGACAAATGCAAAGTTCAAAATGTTGGACAGAAAATAACCATGCGACATATAAACTAAATAGTGTAGATCTTAATACTACTGATTGCAAAAAGGATTTAGAAGTTCTGGTTAGCAGTAATCTAAAACCAAGACAACAGTGCATTAGTGTTCGCAATAAAGCTAACAGAATTCTTGGCTTCACATCTAGAAGTATAAATAATAGAAGTTCTCAGGTTGTTCTTCGACTCTATATATCCTTGGTTAGGCCTCATTTAGACTATGCTGCTCAGTTCTGGTCACCGTATTACAGAATGGATATAAATGCTCTGGAAAACGTACAGAGGAGGATGACAAAGTTGATCCCATGTATCAGAAATCTTCCCTATGAGGATAGACTGAAGGCCCTGAATCTGCACTCTCTCGAAAGGCGTAGAATTAGGGGGGATATGATTCAGGTGTATAAATGGAAGATAGGAATAAATAAAGGGGATGTAAATAGCGTGCTGAAAATTTCCAGCCAAGACAGGACTCGCAGCAATGGTGTCAAGTTGGAAAAATTCAGATTCAGGAAGGATATAGGAAAGTACTAGTTTGGTAATAGAGTTGTGGATGAGTGGAACAAACTCCGGAGTACAGTTATTGAGGCTAAAACGTCGTGTAGTTTTAAAAATAGGTTAGATAAATACATGAGTGGGTGTGAGTGGGTGTGAGTTGGACCTGGCTAGCTTGTGCTACTAGGTCTGATGCCTTGCTCCTTCCTTAAGTGTAAGTGACCTGACTAGGTGGGTCATTGGGCTAATCGGGGGGACATGGACCTGCTTCGCATGGGTCAGTAGGCCTGTTGCAGTGTTTCTTCTTTCTTATGTTCTTAAAAGTAACAAGACACTAACACCAACAGTAACTAACCAATAACAGAAGTAAATACAACACAAACAACTACAGTAACTACGTAAAAAATACATAACAGCAACAACAAACAACACACTAACAATAGTAACAATATGTAAAAAACAGTAATGGCCAGGGGCTATGACTCGACCCTGCCCAACACAATCAGGTGAGTTTAAACAACAGTAACAACAAAGTAACAACAGCAATTTGCAACATAAACAACAGTAAAACTAACATCAAAAGTAACAACGTAACAACACACTAACATCAAAAGAAATTATATAATGAGAAAAAACAGTAACAATAACCTAACAAAAACCCCTAACATACAAAAACAGTAATATGTAAACAATTTAAAAAAAAAATAACAGCACATAACAACACAAACAGCACAATAACAACACAAACAGACAATAACAACACAACAGACAATAACAACACAAACAGCACAATAACAAAAACAAACAGCACAATAACAACACAAACAGCACAATACAACACAAACAGCACAATAACAACACAAACAGCACAATAGCAACACAAACAGACAATAACAACACAAACAGCGCAATAACAACACAAACAGCGCAATAACAAAAACAAACAGCACAATAACAAACAAACAGCACAATAACAACACAAACAGCACAATAACAACACAAACAGCACCAATAAAAAACACAAACAGCACAATAGCAACACAAACAGCACAATAACAACACAAACAGCGCAATAACAACACAACAGCACATTAACAAACAAAACAGCACAATAACAACACAAACAGCACAATAGCAACACAAACAGCACAATAACAACCACAAACAGCACAATAACAACACAAACAGCACATTAACAACACAAACAGCACATTAACAACACAAAAAAGCACATTAACAAACAAAACAGCACATTAACAACACAAACAGCACATTAACAACACAAACAAACCATTAACAACACAAACAGCCCATTAACAACACAAACAGCACATTAAAAAACACAAACAGCACATTAACAACACAAACAGCCCCAAAACAACACAAACAGCACAAATAACAAACCACAAACAGCACATTAACAACACAAACAGCACAATAACAACCAAACAGCACAATAACAACACAAACAACACATTAACAACACAAACAGCCCCCATTAACAAAAACAAAAAGCACAATAAAAAACCAAACGCACAATAACAACACAAACAGAACAATAACACACAAACAGCACATTAACAACACAAACAGCACAGTAACAACACAAACAGCACAAAAACAACACAAACAGAAAAAATAACAACACAAACAGCACATTAAACAACACAAACAGCACAGTAAAAACACAAAAAAGCACATTAACAAAAACAACAGCACAATAACAAAACAAACAGCACATTAACAACACAAACAGCACAATAACAACACAAACAACACATTAACAACACAAACAGCACATAACAACAAAACAGCACAATAACAACACAAACAGCACAATAACAACACAAACAGCACAATAAAACACAAACAGAACAATAACAACACAAACAGCACAATAACAACACAAACAGCACAATAACAACACAAAGCACAATAACAACACAAACAACACATTAACAACACAAACAGCACATTAACAAAACAAACAGCACAATAACAACACAAACCCGCACAATAACAACACAAACAGAACAATACAACACAAACAGCACATTAACAACACAAACAGCACTTTAAAAACACAAACAGCACAATAACAACACAAACAGCACAATAACAACACAAACAACACATTAAACAACACAAACAGCACAAATAACAACACAAACAGCACATTAACAACACAAACAGCACAATAAAACACAAACAGCACAATAATAACACAAACAACACATTAACAACACAAAACAGCACATTAACAACACAAACAGCACATTAACAGCACAAACAGCACATTAACAACAAAAACAGCACAATAACAACAAACAGCACAATAACAACACAAACAGCACAATAACAACAAACAGCACAAAAACAACCAAACAGCACAATAACAACAAAAAAACCCGCACAATAACAACACAAACAGCACAATAACAACACAACAGCCCCAATAACAACACAAACGTACAATAACAACACAAACAGCAACATTAACAACACCAAACAGCACAATAACAACACAAAAAGCACAATAACAACACAAAAGCACAATAACAAAAACAAAAAGCACATTAACAACACAAACAGCACAATAAAAAACACAAACAGACAATAACAACACAAACAGCACAAATTTAAAAACCCCAAACAGCACAATAACAACACAAACAGCGCAATAACAACACAAACAGCACAAAAACAACACAAACAGCACAATAACAACACAAAAAAGCACAATAACAACACAAAAAAGCACAGTAACAACAACAAACAGCACTTAACAACACAAACAGCACAATAACAACACAATCAGCACAATAACAAAAACAAACAGCAGATTAAAAACACAAACAGCACAATTTAAAAACACCAAACAGCACAATAACAACACAAACAGCACAAAAACACACAAACAGCAACATTAACCCAACCCCAAACAGCACAATAACAACAAAACAGCACAATAACAACACAAACAGCGCAATAACAACACAAACAGCGCAATAACAACACAAACAGCACACTAACAACCAAACAGCACAATAACAACACAAAAAGCACAATAACAACACAAACAGCGCAATAACAACACAAACAGCACTTAACAACACAAACAGCCCCACAACCAAAAAAAACAGCACAATAACAACACAAAAAAGCACAATAACACACAAACAGCGCAATAACAACACAACAGCACAATAACAACACAAAAAACAAATAGCAAAACAACAGCACAATAACAACACAAACAGCACAATAACAACACAAACGGCACATAACAACAAAACGCCCCAAAAAACAAACACAAACGCACATTAACAACACAAAAAAGCACAATAACAACACAAACAGCACAATAACAACACAAACAGCACATTAACAAACACAAACAGCACAATAACAACACAAACAGCAAATAACAACACAAACGCACATTAACAACACAACAGCACAATAACAACACAAACAGCACAATAACAACACAAACAGCACATTAAAAAACACAAACAGCACAATAACAACCAAACAGCACAATACAACACCAAACAGCACATTAACAACAAAACAGCACAATAACAAAAACAAACAGCACATTAACAACACAAACAGCACAATAACAACACAAAACAGCACAATAAAAAACACAAACAGCCATTAACAAACAAACAAACACAATAACAACACAAACAGCACAATAACAACCAAACAGTACACTAACAACAGAAACAGTACACTAACAACCCGGGAAAAAGTACACTAAACAAACAAACAGCACAATAACAACACAAAACAGTACACTAACAACAGAAACAGTTTAAATAATAACAAAAAACAGTACACTAACAACACAAACAGTACACTAACAACACAAACAGTACACTAAACAACACAAACACAAACAAGGAGAGTAACAAAAACACATTAACAACAGTAACCACACACTAGTAACAGTAAGAACGCAATAACAACAACAGTATAAAACACTAACAGTAAATACGCAATGAAAGTAACGGCAGACTAACAATAACAATATGCTAACACAAACGAACGACACCTAACAACAGTAACATACAAAAAAACCGTAAGAGTTCAAAAACAAACAAGATAAATATACTCAGAACATTAGATAACAATAAAAAAAAACAGTAACAATAGACATCAATAATAAAAACAGTAACAATATACTAACAACAGTAAAAATTCACTAGCAGGAGCACTAATATTCTAAGATCAAGTAACAACAGTAACAATACACTAACAATAGAAACAATATACTAACAACAGTAACAATAGCAACAAACACTAACAAACAGCATCAGTGTACTAAAAACAAGCTACGAAACAACAGTAAACTATCCACTAATAGCAAAAGAAGTAAAAAAACACACTAATAATAGTAAGAGTATATTAAAAACAACAATAACAAAACACTAACAACGGTAACAAAACAGTGATAACATACAGCTATAAACAACATAACAGTAACACCAAGGTAACAACACACTATCAACAACAGTAACAAGACGCTAACAATAACAGTAACAACACACAATAACAACAGTAGCAATAAAACTAACAACAATAACAATAAACTAACAATAACAGTAACAACACATACCAACAACACTAACATTAAACTAAACAATAGTGGCAACACATATAACAACAGCAGCAATTACATACCAACAACAGTAATAACAGACCAACAACAGTAATAACAAACTAACAGAAACATAGGTTCAAAAATATAATTAAATAATAACAAGAGTAACAGAATGGTAGCAAAAGGAGCAAAGCAACAGTAGTAACAGTGTCAACAAAACAGTAATAACAGGAGAAACCCTTTCAATTGATAGTAAAACAAACAGAGCCCTCTTCAACGCATCAACAGAAGCCGTTGCAACGCAACCCATTCCTTAAATGATCTCCTGTTATTGCACAATGCAATATGAAATTGTGCAGTGCAATACGGAATTGTACAGTGTAATACGGAATTGTACAGTGTAATACGGTATTGTACAGTGTAATACGGAATTGTACAGTGTAATACGGAATTGTACAGTGTAATACGGTATTGTACAGTGTAATACGGAATTGTACAGTGTAATACGGAATTGTACAGTGTAATACGGAATTGTACAGTGTAATACGGAATTGTACAGTGTAATACGGTATTGTACAGTGATAATACGGTATTGTACAGTGTAATACGGAATGTACAATGTATACGGGATTGTACATGTGTAATACGGATTGTACGTGTAATACGGTATTGTACAGTGTCAATACGGGAATTGTACGTGTAATACGGAATTGTACAGGTAATACGGAAATTGTACAGTGTAATACGGAATTGTACAGTGTAATACGGTATTGTACAGTGTAATACGGTATTGTACAGTGTAATACGGAATTGTACAGTGTAATACGAAGAACAACAACCACATTCAACACCAAGTCATCACCAACCACCAATATCATAACAAAAACATTCACCACCACAACCACAATTCACAACAACACAATCAGACAACAACCACAATCAGACAACACCACAAATCGACCATCAGCCACAATCACACCAACAACCACATCAACACAAACAACCACAACCACCAACACCACATATCCACACAACCACAATCACACAAAAACTCACAATCCACCAACACCACAATCACACAAACAACCACAATCACACATAACAACCACAATCACACAAACAACACAATCACACAAACAACCACAATCACACAACAACCACAATCTACACAAACAACCACAATCACGCCAACAGCCACAATACACAAACAACCACAATCACACAAACACACCACAATCGCACAAAACCACAATCACACAACAACCACAATCACACAAACAACAAATCGCACAAACAACCACAATCACCACAAACAACCACAATCACACAACAACCACAATCACACCAACAACCACAATCACACCACAACCCACATCACACAAACAAACCACAATCACCAAACAACCACAATCACACAGCAACACAATTACACAAACAACCACAATCACACCAAACAACCACAATCAACAACACACAATAACAAACCACAATACACAAACAACCACAATCACACAAACAACCACAATCACACAAACAACCACAATCGCACAAACAACCACAATCACAAACAACCACAATCACACAAACAACCACAATCACACAAACAACCACAATCACACAAACAATCCACCAATCAACAAAAACAACCCTATCGTACATAATGAACCTCCACAACATCATCAAGGTCGAATTTCCCGACAGATTGACATGATACAAATTTATCCCCGTGGGAGAAACTCTTTGTGCGTGGGAGAAACTCTTGGTGCGTGGGAGAAACTCTTGGTGTGTGGGAGAAACTCTTGGTGCGTGGGAGAAACTCTTGGTGCGTGGGAGAAACTCTTGGTGCGTGGGAGAAACTCTTGGTGCGGGGAGAGAAACTCTTGGTGCGTGGGATAAGCAGAATCTCTTGTGTGGTGGGAGAAACTCTTGGTGTCCCTGTAGGGAGAGATTCTTGGTGCGGGGGAGATGACCTTCTAGGTGCCGTAGGAGAGCTTTCTTCAGTGCGTGGACGGAGATCTTGCGTGGTAGGAGAGACTCTTGGTGCGTGGGAGAGACTCTTTGTGCGTGGGAGAGGACTCTTAGTGCGTGGTGGGAGAGACTCTTGTGTGCGTGGGCGACACCTAATGGTGCGTGGAGAGACTATTAGCGCGTGGACGAGGACCTCTTGGTGCGTACGGAGAGGCCTATTGGTGCATCGGGAGAGACAGGTACTCTTGGTGGTGGGCGAGCCATTCTTAGCTGCGTGGACGAGAATCTTGCGTGCTTAGGAGTGTTACTCTTGGTGCCATGGCGCAGAGCATCTTGGTGCGTTGGGAGAGACTCTTAGTGCGTGGGACGAGACTCTTGGTGGTAGAGAGACTCCCTTTGGTGCGTTCGGTAGGACGCCTTGGTGCGTGGGAGAGTACTCTTGGTGCGGGGGATGAGAGAGACTCTTGGTGCGTGGGAGAGATATTGGTGCCGTTC
>NC_069463.1:10264174-10419174 GCF_026875155.1 Cherax quadricarinatus | reverse complement strand
GGGCAGGCGGAGTGGCTTGACCAGCTGGTGGGTCAGGAGTGGCTTGAACAGCTGGTGGGTCAGGAGTGGCTTGGGCAGCTGGTGGGTCAGGAGTGGCTTGACCAGCTGGTGGGTCAGGAGTGGCTTGAACAGCTGGTGGGTCAGGAGTGGCTTGGGCAGCTGGTGGGTCAGGAGTGGCTTGAACAGCTGGTGGGTCAGGAGTGGCTTGGGCAGCTGGTGGGTCAGGAGTGGCTTGAACAGCTGGTGGGTCAGGAGTGGCTTGAACAGCTGGTGGGTCAGGAGTGGCTTGAACAGCTGGTGGGTCAGGAGTGGCTTGGACAGCTGTAGTTGGAAGATCTGACGGGGTGTTGATGTCTTCTACGTTGGAGAAGATTTTCGGTATTTGTGTTGATGGTGCGTTTTAGGAAACCTGAAGCTGGGAAGGTAGTTGAGGCGGAAGAGCTCATTGATTGTGGAGTTGAAGGTTGCAGGGAAAGCAGCGTTCATCCCGTGAGCATACATCATGCACTACAAAATCATCACGAGCATACATCATACACTACACGATCATCACGTGAGCATACATCATGCAGTTTATGATCTTGGTTGAAGCATCGTCTGGCAGTCTTGGAATAAAGGTGGTAGCGGAAGTAAGCTGCTGGGAACTTGGAGAATTCTTTGAGTGTCGTCTTGAAGTTTAGTGATTGCAGCCTAAGTCGTGGTGTTGAGTTTTTTCTTATTGACGATTACCTTACCTTAAAGCACATTTCGGTTGTGAGGTTGAGGTGCAGTTATGAGTGTGTCCTTCAGTGAACCTGTTGGAGCAGTATGTCTCATCCTTTAAATGGCAGTCCTTGGTGAGGTGGGTACAGGCATAGCAGTCCCAACATGGAATGATGTGGTAGGCTTCCTCTGGTTCTGTATATCGGGGATTAACATAGTAATCCCCAGAACTGAGTGCTTGAGATGTTATGGGGATTTCAACGAACTTGATTTTGATAACAGAGCTTGCAGTTAGAATTTTTGTGATGGAGTCGACGGTGGTTCAGTCATTTTGATCTTCAATGAGTCATTTTCAGTCGCTTATTGACGGTCTAGTGACGCTTTTTTTACGAACACTGATTTCTTGGCCGTCAACGCAAAGGAAGGAGCCACTTCGAAGTCAGGGTCCTTGAAAGCCAAGGGGGTAGTGATCTTGTCAGCTTCGTCATCGTTAAGGTAGACGGTGATGAAAACGTCTTGAATGTTGGACAGTTTTACATACAGGATGGTCGTCAGGGGTGTTGTCACAGTCTATTTCGTTGTGTCCTAGAAATGGTCCCACCAAGTGGGAAGTTTCTGACAACCTTGGAGAGAGCAGACTCAGTGATGCGGTGTGTGTACGTCATACCATTACGTGCTTAAAATACAAGCATGCATCCAGACATGCAAAAATGAGTTGAAGCAGCTGGAGGTGACGTGACTGGTGGCCGGGGCCCACTAGTAGAAACAGGTCATGCTAGTTAATTACTTAGCAAAGGAGTTGCAGAAGGTTTCCTCTGTACTATGGTGTTATGCATCAGTTATACACAATACCAACAAGTTAGTGAATCAAACACAACACCTGTACCTAGGTGGAGGGACTGATTGCTTCATCTTCTACTGCCTTCTGTATATAATTTTGCGAGGCTGAGGGACTGATTACCTCCTGTTCTACAGTCTTCTGTTGATGTCTCTGTATAGCATTGATAAAGCACTGGTTGGCGAAAGGTCAGAAAATAAAGCTACCCAGATGTTACACGAGTGTAATTCTTCATGTCAGTGTGTTGCTGTGTCGCACAAGTATCATACCAAGTATCATACATCTTAAGTCATACCGAATGTGCAAAACACGGATCTTAGAAAATGAGTTTAAGCATATTTACAACACATTTTCTAAGTTACATTAAGAACTTTATAGTAATAACTGCAGAATTACCAACAAAATGCTACGTAAATGGACACAGATGCTATTAATGTTTGTAACGGCTTGACAAGGCTCCTGGAGAGCGAAACGTTGCAATAATAAAATGTCACATTAGTTGCATCAGTGGTCATTTACCTAAGAAGAATTTCATAAACTTAGTTCATTACTCAGCCTAGAAATTTAACTGTTTTTTTTACTGGACGAACTTAAATCTGCCAATACAACTGTCTCTCGTAATGCTGTAAACATCGCCTCCGCCATACTGCTAAAAACGAGGTTTTCAAAAGATCCTCAAATGAATGCTGGAACATACATGATATCATGCACACATGCAACATCTGGGTATCTTTATTGTAGACGTTTCGCCATCCAGTGGCTTTATCGATATAAATTCAAGGACATAACCGGAAGACAGTAGAACTATATACAAAAGATGAGGTAATGAGTCCCTCAGTCTTGGAGATGAAGATCACCGAAGTCGTGAGAATCTTCACGACTACGGTGATCTTCACCACCTCCAAGACTGAGGGACTGATTACCTCATCTTTTGTAATAGTTCTACTGTCTTCAAATTATGTACTTGAATTTGAATTGATAAAGCCACTGGATGGCGAAACGTCTACAATAAAGATACCCAGATGTTGCACATGTCTAATTTTCAGTATTGCCACTAATGTACAAGATATCACGACCAGAGAGTGATAAAGTGTTATAGTGGGGAGAGTAGTGATTATAACCGTTGACTGTATCAACACAGACACTGTTTGCCCGCCAGGAAAGATGGTGATGCTGGAGCAAGAACATAAGGACGTAAGAAAGGAGGAACACTGCAGCAGGCCTACTGGTCCTAAGACACATGTGTAACATATAGGATTTTCATTGTAGATGAATGGTTCAGAGAACCGACATGTTGATAAATTAGACACATGTGCAACTCTTGGGTATCTTTATTGAGAAAACGTTTCGCCACACAGTGGCTTCATCAGTCCTATACAAAGGAGAATCTTGAAGAATAGGAGGAGAATGAGGTAATCAGTCCCTCAACCTTGAGTCGATGTGGTCAGTCCATCAATCTTGAATAGAATAGATTGATGGACTGACCACATCGACTCAAGATTGAGGGACTGATTACCTCATTCTCCTCCTGTTCTTCAAGATTCTCCTTTGTATGGACTGATGAAGCCACTGTGTGGCGAAACGTTTCCTCAATAAAGATACCCAAGAGTTGCACATGTGTCTAATTTATCAACAGGATTTTCATTGCTAAAACGTTCCGCCTACACAGTAGACTTCCTCAGTCAAATAATGCTACACGTGTCTTAAATCATCAACTTGTCGGTATTTTATACAATTTTCAACAAATACTGGCCCATACTTGGCAGTTCCTTGTCAAACCCACTAACAAAATATTGGCCCAACCCATTATCAATGTTACTCAAGGAATAAGCTTTCATAACCCCATTCTTACATCCCAGGCACAATAAGGCCTGCTATCCTGGGTGTAAAGGGGAACAAGGAGCAGAACAAACCCAAATGAATGACTTTGAAATATATTTTCCTTCAAGAGTGATATTAAGTATTTACAAGTATGTACACTATATACAGTTGGAAATGTATGTGTATAACACGGTTATTCAAAGGCCAAGACACAGCCTGGAGACAGAATGGACAACCGTGTTCAACCAGCTCAAGAATGGAAATGACAGGGGTGGACAGGTGAGTGGTTACCTGGAGGTTACCTGGAGGTTATTCCGGGGATCAACGCCCTCGCGGTCCGGTCCATGACCAGGCCTCCCGATGGATCAGGGCCTGATCAACCAGGCTGTTACTGCTGGCCGCACGCAGTCCAACGTACGAGCCACAGCCCGGCTGATCCGGCACTGACCACTACACCTCCACAATTGCCAGACCCACCTTCTCATTGGCTTAACCTAGATACTGATCGGACGACGGGGCCCCATGATCCGACCCTTAGTACTAGTTTGCTGGTTGGGGAAATAGCCTTTCAATGAGGGTGTGTACATGCGCCGAATAAAGGTTATGTACTCTTTGCATACCACACATGTTAACTCGTGGGCAAGTCCCAATTAAATCCAACCCCTCTCACTCATTTATTTATCTAACCTATATAAAAAATAAGGGTTGGATGTGAAAAGTGGGTCATACTAAGCGTGTATGCACCTGGAAAAGAAAGGAGTGTAGAGGAGAGAGAGAGATTTTGGGAGATGTTAAGTGAGTGTGTAGGAACTTTTGAACCAAGTGAGAGAGTAAGTGTGGTAGGGGACCTAAATGCTAAAGTAGGAGAAACATTTAGAGAGGGTGTGGTAGGTAAGTTTGGGGTGCCAGGTGTAAATGATAATGGGGCCCTTTGATTGAAATTTGTATGGAAAGGGGTTTAGTTATAGGTAATATATATTAAGAAAAAGAGGATAAATAAGTATAAAAGATATGATGCAGGGTGTAATGACAGTAGTTTGTTGGACTACATACTGGTAGATAAAAGGCTGTTGAGTAGACTTCAGGATGTACATGTTTATAGAGGGGCCACAGATAGATCACTTTTTAGTTGTAGCTACAGTGAGAGCAAAAGGCAGATGGGATACAAAGGAAATGGAAGCAGCACGTAAGAGAGAGGTGAAGGTTTATAAGCTGAAGGAGGCAGTTAGGGTAAGATATAAACTGCTATTGGAGGATAGATGATCTAGTGAGAGTATAGGCAATGGGGTTGAAGAGGTATGGGGTAGGTTTAAGAATGTAGTGTTAGAGTGTTCAGCAGAGGTTTGTGGTTACAGGAAAGTGGGTGTGGGAGGGAAAAAGAGCGATTGGTGGAATGATGTACAGAGAAAAAGTTAGCATATGAGAGGTTTTTACGAAGTGGAAGTGATGCAAGGAGGGAGGAGTTTATGGACAGGAAAAGAGAGGTTAAAAGAGTGGTGAAGCAATGTAAAAAGAGAGCAAATGAGAGAGTGGGTGAGATGTTATCAACATATTTTCTTGAAAATAAGAAAAAGTTTTGGAGTGAGATTAATAAGTTAAGGAAGCCTAGAGAACGAATGGATTTGATTGTTAAAAATAGGAGAGGAGAGTTATTAAATGGAGAGTTAGAGGTATTGGGAAGATGGAGGGAATATTCTGAGGAATTGTTAAATGTTGATGAAGATAGGGAAGTTGTGATTTCGTGTATTGGGCAAGGAGAAATAACATCTTGTAGGAGTGAGGAAGAGCCAGTTGTGAGTGTGGAGGAAGTTCGTGAGGCAGTGAATAGAATGAAAGGGGGTAAAGCAGCTGGGAATGATGGGATAAAGATAGAAATGTTAAAAGCAGGTGGGGATATAGTTTTGAAGTGGTTGGGGCTTTAATTTAATAAATGTATGGAAGAGGGTAAGGTACCTAGGGATGGGAGAGAACATGCATAGTTCCTTTGTATAAAGGCAAAGGGACAAAAGGAATGCAAAAATTATAGGGGAATAAGTCTGTTGAGTACACCTGGTAAAATGTATGGTAGAGTAATTATTGAAAGAATTAAGAGTAAGGAGAGTAGGATAGCAGATGAACAAGAAGGCTTTAGGAAGGGTAGAGGGTGTGTAGACCAAGTGTTACGTTTACAGTGAAACATATAGGTGACCGATATCTAGATAAGGGTAAAGAGGTTTTAGTGGCATTTATTGATTTGGAAAAGGCATGTGACAGGGTGGATAGGGGGGGCAATGTGGCAGATGTTGCAGGTGTATGGTATAGGAGGTAGGTTATTGAAAGCAGTGAAGAGTTTTTACGAGGATAGTGAGGCTCAGGTTGGAGTTGTAGGCGAGAGGGGGATTATTTCCCAGTAAAAGTAGGCCTTAGACAAAGATGTGTGATGTCACCGTGGTTGTTCAATATATTTATAGATGGGGTTGTAAGAGCAGTGAATGCTAGGGTCTTGGCAAGAAGTTTGGGGTTAAAAGAAAAAGAATCTAACACAAAGTGGGAGTTGTCACAGTCGCTCTTTGCTGATGACACTGTGCTTTTGGGAGATTCTGAAGAGAAATTGCAGAGGTTGGTGGATGAGTTTGGTAAGGTATGTAAAAGAAGAAAATTGAAAGTTAATATAGAAAGAGTAAGGCGATGAGGACGAGTCAGCAGATGGGTCTGTGAAAGATGAGGTGAATCACAGAATTGACGAGGGGAAAAAGGTGAGTGGTGCACTGAGGAAGCAGAGGGAATGTTGGGTTAGTTACAAATCTTATATGGATGTGAAACATGGGTGGTGAATGTTGTAACAAGGAGAAGGCTGGAGGCAGTAGAGATGTCATGTCTGAGGGCAGTGCGTGGTGTGAATATAATGCAAGGAATTCGTAGTTTGGAAAGTAGGAGGAGGTGCGGGATTACCAAAACTATTATCCAGAGGGCTGAGGAGGGGTTGTTGAGGTTTTCCGGACTATGTAGAGAGGATGGAACAAAATAGAATGACTTCGAGAGTGTATAAATCTGTAGTGGAGGGAAGGCGAGGTAGAGATCGGACTAAGGAAGGTTGGAGGGAGGGGGTAAAAGAGGTTTTGTGTGCGAGGGGCTTGGACTTCCAGAAAGCATGCGTGACTGTGTTAGATAGGAGCGAATTGAGACAAATGGTTTTTAGGACTTGACGTGCTGTTGGAGTGTGAACAAGGTAACATTTATGAAGGGGTTCAGGGAAACCGGCAGGCCGGACTTGAGTCCTGGAGATTGGAAGTACAGTGTCTACACTCTTAAGGAGGGGTGTTAATGTTGCAGTTTTATAACTGTAGTGTAAGTGCGTCTCTGGCAAGACAGTGATGGAGTGAATGGTGGTGAAAGTCTTTTTTTTCGGGTCACCCTGCCTTGGTGGGAAACGGCCGATGTGTTAATAATAAAAAAAATAATATGTGAAAATACATACCCAAGCCTTTAGCTTCAATGGCCCTACCAGGCAGATTGTTCCAATCATCGAATACTCTATTTCCAAACCAATACTTTCCTATATCCTTTCTAAATTTAAATTTATCCAATTTGAATCCATTACATCGAGTTCTTTCTTGACGGGATATCCTCAGAGTTTATTTATATCTCCCATATTTATACTCATCTTCCACTTACATCAATCATGTCTACCCTCATTCTGCCTCTTACAAGAGAATGTAGGTTAAGGGATTTCAATCTCTCTTCGTAAGGAAGATTTCCTATGCAATATATTAATTTTGTCATTCTTCTTTGAATGTTCTCTAACGAATTTATATCCATTCTGCAGTATGGAGACCAGAACTGAGCTGCATAATCTAGGGAGACCTCTGGTCTCCTGTTGCTTGTACTTCTTGATATAAATCCCAGTAATGTATTTGCCTTGGAGATAAATGGTATTAAATACCGACACGATGGAAAAATGAACACAAATACGATTCTTTATTGACGACGTTTCCTCCACACAGTGAGCTTTATCAAGTCACAAACAGAACTACCTGGGAATAATACATCAGTATATATAGTGTGAGAGTCAGGTGGAGAATGCTGGGTAGGTTGTACTTGAGATGGACCTGTAAGTGACAGTCGAGAATGTATGGTAGATCGGATCTGAGACGGATCCTCACGGGATCGGGCGGTTGTGTATGTTGTTATGTGGGATGACGATGATGAAGTTGCTTGGCGAGTGGTTGAGCTGTTACAAAAGCCGTTGTCCTGGTTGAAACTGTTGGATATACAGATAAGTGATGATTCCATGATTCTGCTGTACTGTTATCTTCCCTGGTGATAAGTCGTGCGTTTCTGTAGTTGATTACATGTTTGTGGAAAATTCGGTGAACGCAGTCGTTCCTTAAATCGTCGGTTCTGTCTGTCTGTCTGTGTTCCGAAATACGTGTTTGGGGGTCTCTTGACGTCTCGCCCACGTATAATTGGTCGCAATCGTTGCAAGGGATTATATATACCCCTGCAGAGGATTAAACCTTGTGGTGTCTATTACTGGTGATGTCCTTGATGGTGATGGATGTGGAGGCAGATACTTGGAATGAAGTATTGGAAAAGACGTTGAAGATGTGTTTGGTAACGGGGTTAGTGGGGAGGACTATTTATCTCCCTTCGGCTGTATCTCGTCTGGGTGAGTTAAAGATGTTAGGTAAAAGGACACAAGTGCAACTAATGTGACATTTTATTGTGGCAACGTTTCGCTCTCCAGGAGCTTCATCAAGCTGTTACGAGCAATACATTGATACACAGAGGTATATATTGGTACAGAGGTGCAATATATAATATAATCGTTGTAGGTGGTAGTACTTGTGGTGGAGGTGGTGGTAGTAGTAGTACTTGTGGTGGTAGTAGTAGTAGCAGCAGTAGTACTTGTAGTTGTTGTTGTGGTGGTAGTAGTAGTAATTGTAGTAGTACTTGTTGTGGTGGTGAAAGTAGTAGTAGTACTTGTTGTTGTTGTGGTGGTAGTAGTAGTAGTAGTAGTAGTAGTAGTAGTAGTAGCAGTACTTGCTGTTGTGGTGGTAGTAGTAGTAGCAGTTACGTGATGGCAGGGCTTATTGCTTTGAATTTAATTCTTGGTAATACTTCCGAGATGATGAAGTTGTCTTTATTATGTTTAACTGTGTTAGAAACACCTATTAATGATGATTCAAGGCATTTACGTCTACGGAAATTGTGTTCTTTTAACACTAGGCGGACGTCGTTGAATTGCATCAGGTGGTTGGCGGAGTTCCAGTGTTGCACGCAGGCGTTGTTTAAGTACTAGATGCCATCGCAACCAGTACTAGATGCCATCGCAACCAGTAATAGTTGCATCCACCAGTCTAGATGCCATCGCAACCAGTACTAGATGCCATCACAACCAGTACTAGTTGCCATCACAACCAGTACTAGTTGCCATCACAACCAGTACTAGTTGCCATCCGCAACCAGTACTAGTTGCCACCGCAACATAAGTTCCACCGCAACCAGTATAGTTGCCACGCAACAGTACTAGTGCACGAACTACTATTGCCATCGCAACCAGATCTAACAAGGGCGAAATCGAAAAATGAACCATACGCTGGGGTTTATATGTCCTTGTGAGTGTGACAGTATCGTAGTGAAACAGCAAGAAACTTTGAAACACGTCTTAGTGAACACATTAACTTAAACAATGCCTCCATACAACACCGAAATTCCGCCAACGTCCTGATGAAATTCAACATCAGCCTGGTGATTAAAAAACAAATCTCCGTAGACTTAAATGCTTTGAATCATCATTAATTTGCAGTTTCTAACACAATTAAACATAATAAAGCATCTTAACATCACCTGAAGTAATAGCAAGAATTCTCTCAAAGCAGTAACCTGCTATCACATAGCAACCCCACCCAACAACAACAAGTATACTACTCGAAGTACTACTATCTACTAACGATTATATTATGTATGACATCTCACTCTGTACGTATTATATATATATATATATATATATTATATATATATATATATATATATATATATATATATAATATATATATATATTAATATATAATCTGTGTCTCTGTATTGTTTGTAACAGCTTGATAAAGTTCCTGGAGAGCGAAACGTTGCCACAATAAAATGTCACATTAGTTGCACTTGTGTCCTTTTACCTGACGTATTGTCAGTAATTCTACCAACATTATTACATGGGTTAAAGATGTTATATGCCCGGCGTCTACAGTCTCTTATGAAGTGACGAGGATAGTGAAGTTTAGAAAATACTTGTTCGATGAGAGAGCATTCTTCCTCAAGGAACTCATTACTACAGATTCGGAGTGCACTCAGGAAAAAGCCTATAATTACATAATGTTTGGTTTTGGTGTCGTGGTGAGAGTAGAAGTGGAGAAGTTCGTGTTAGTTGGTAGGTTTTTGACAGACTTTAAAACAAAGTTCTTGGTCTGCTTTGCTGAGGACACCAAGGAAAGGAAGAGCGTTGTTAATTTCTTCTAGTGTGAACGGGATTGAGAACTCGACCTGGTTCAGCGATGTTACATGCTCCTCGGACCAGGAGCAGATGGAGAGCGTGGTGCTTGTCGAGCGATGACCAGCTAGACTTAGGCATAAACAGTAACTAATTAAACGTCCTCAAATAGTCAGGAACAAGGAGACAAAATAACGACTCTATCTGGAGACCATCAGCAGATCCACCATGAAAGTCATCAAACTCCCTTAATACTGAATCTAAGTTCAGCATAACCAAATCCCCGACTATGATGGTGTGTAGATGCCACACAAAATAGGTCAGAAGCTTTAGCTTGAGACCTGGGTTGACTTAGAGTGCAGGTACGACACACAACCTCAGCAAAACGTCAAAAAACACTAAGTCTGAGCAATGCTCTGTGTACAGAGTTACACAGAGTTACAAGATGCACGTTTCGACTCACATACATGTATGTTTCGAGTTATAAGATGTATGTCTCGACTCCCGGACAGGCCCCCGGCATCTGCGCTCCATCATAGTCGGCGATTTGGTTATGCTGAACTTAGATTCAGTATTAAGGGATTTTTATGACTTTCATGGCGGATATGCTGATGGTTCCCAGTTAGG
This sequence comes from Cherax quadricarinatus, assembly GCF_026875155.1. Taxonomy (NCBI): domain Eukaryota; kingdom Metazoa; phylum Arthropoda; class Malacostraca; order Decapoda; family Parastacidae; genus Cherax; species Cherax quadricarinatus. The sequence continues at coordinate 10,408,723 of NC_069463.1, read as the reverse complement.
GTCGTTATTTTGTCTCCTTGTTGTTGACTCCGTGCTGCTGCTTTGTACATTATTGTTCGGTGAATCATTCGTCATATTGTTCAAACAAGTTGTTTTGATTGTCATGCTGGTCAAGAAGACAGACTATTTGAGGATATTTAGCCAGTCACTCTTTATGTCTAAGTGGATTCTAATCTTACTGAAACATAAACATTCTCTCACACACACACGCTTGTTTATGCTAGTATTATTTCTATAATTGATAACAACGTACCAGACGGTATTTACGAGTCGTACTGTTAGGAAATGTGACTTCAGCACTATAACAATATATGTACAATATAACTTTGCACTACAAGAGAAGTGTAGGAGCTTATATCCTAAATTATATCAAATTCATTTACTTTGTCCACCCAAACAACTTTGTTAATAAACTTCTCAGTTTTTATTTCGTTAGTATCCTATCAGTTGCAGTCCTAAAGCATTATTAAAATTTATTATAATTTTAAAAGATAACTGGACCAGAATACTTTCCAAAAAGCAGTTACAAAACCAGAAACATGCTAGATGCTTGAGGGGATCAATAAGTTGACCTTCAAGTATTCTCTGCAGATGTCTATACTTTATACGTATCGCATTTTGTAACAATCTTATCGGCCATTGTGTGGACTCCGTTTTCTTTCAAGGCAATATTTCATTTTCTATTTTATGATGTTGATGCCTGCTGCTCTCTGCCTGTACTGTGTACATGATGCCTGCTGCTCTCTGCCTGTACTGTGTACATGATGCCTGCTGCTCTCTACCTGTACTGTGTACATGATGCCTGTGCTCTCTGCCTGTACTGTGTACATGATGCCTGTGCCTCTGCCTGTACTGTGTACATGATGCCTGCTCCCTCTCTACCTGTACTTGTACATGATCCCTGCTGCTCTCTGCCTGTACTGTGTACATGATGCCTGCTGCTCTCTGCCTGTACTGTGTACATGATGCCTGCTGCTCTCTGCCTGTACTGTGTACATGATGCCTGCTGCTCTCTGCCTGTACTGTGTACATGATGCCTGCTGCTCTCTGCCTCTACTGTTTTACATGATTGCCTGATGCTCTCTGCCTGTACTGTGTACATGATGCTGCTGCTCTCTGCCTGTACTGTGTACATGTTGCCTGCTGCTCTCTGCCTGTACTGTGTACAGATGCCTGCTGCTCTCTGCCTGTACTGTGTACATGATGCCTGCTGCTCTCTGCCTGTACTGTGTACATGATGCCTGCTGCTCTCTGCCTGTACTGTGTACATGATGCCTGCTGCTCTCTGCCTGTACTGTGTACATGATGCCTGCTGCTCTCTGCCTGTACTGTGTACATGAGGGCCTGGTGCTCTCTGCCTGTACTGTGAAACATGATGCCTGCTGCTCTCTACCTGTACTGTGTACATGATGCCTGCTGCTCTCTGCCTGTACTGTGTACATGATGCCTGCTGCTCTCTGCCTCTACTGTGTACATGATGCCTGCTGCTCTCTGCCTGTACTGTGTACATGATGCCTGCTGCTCTCTGCCTGTACTGTGTACATGATGCCTGCTGCTCTCTGCCTCTACTGTGTACATGATGCCTGCTGCTCTCTGCCTGTACTGTGTACATGTTTGCCTGCTGCTCTCTGCCTGTACTGTGTACATGATCCCTGCTGCTCTCTGCCTCTACTGTGTACATGATGCCTGCTGCTCTCTGCCTGTACTGTGTACATGATGCCTGCTGCTCTCTGCCTCTACTGTGTACATGATGCCTGCTGCTCTCTGCCTGTACTGTGTGATGATGCCTGCTGCTCTCTGCCTGTACTGTGTACATGATGCCTGCTGCTCTCTGCCTGTACTGTGTACATGATGCCTGCTGCTCTCTGCCTCTACTGTGTACATGATGCCTGCTGCTCTCTGCCTCTACTGTGTACATGATGCCTGCTGCTCTCTGCCTGTACTGTGTACATGATGCCTGCTGCTTCTGCCTGTACTGTGTACATTATGCCTGCTGCTCTCTGCCTGTACTGTGTACATGATGCCTGCTGCTCTCTGCCTGTACTGTGTACATGATGCCTGCTGCTCTCTGCCTGTACTGTGTACATGATGCCTGCTGCTCTCTGCCTGTACTGTGTACATGATGCCTGCTGCTCTCTGCCTGTACTTTTGTACATGATGCCTGCTGCTCTCTACCTGTACTGTGTACATGATGCCTGCTGCTCTCTGCCTGTACTGTGTACATGATGCCTGCTGCTCTCTGCCTGTACTGTGTACATGATCCCTGCTGCTCTCGCCCTGTACTGTGTACATGATGCCTGCTGCTCTCTGCCTGTACTGGTAACATGATGCCTGCTGCTCTCTGCTGTACTGTGAACATGATGCCTGCTGCTCTCTACCTGTACTGTGTACATGATGCCTGCTGCTCTCTACCTGTACTGTGTACATGATGCCTGCTGCTCTCTGCCTCTACTGTGTACATGATGCCTGCTGCTCTCTGCCTGTACTGTGTACATGATGCCTGCTGCTCTCTGCCTGTACTGTGTACATGAGCCTGCTGCTCTTTTGCCTGTACTGTGTACATGATGCCTGCTGCTCTCTGCCTGTACTGTGAACATGATGCCTGCTGCTCTCTACCTGTACTGTGTACATGATGCCTGCTGCTCTCTACCTGTACTGTGTACATGATGCCTGCTGCTCTCTGCCTCTACTGTGTACATGATGCCTGCTGCTCTCTGCCTCTACTGTGTACATGATGCCTGCTGCTCTCTGCCTGTACTGTGTACATGATGCCTGCTGCTCTCTGCCTGTACTGTGTACATGATGCCTGCTGCTCTCTGCCTGTACTGTGTACATGATGCCTGCTGCTCTTGCCTCTACTGTGTACAGATGCCTGCTGCTCTCTGCCTGTACTGTGTACTGATGCCTGCTGCTCTCTGCCTGTACTTTTGTACATGATGCCTGCTGCTCTCTGCCTCTACTGTGTACATGATGCCTGCGGGCTCTCTGCCTGTACTGTGTACATGATGCCTGCTGCTCTTGCCTGTACTGTGTACATGATGCCTGCTGCTCTCTGCCTCTACTGTGTACATGATCCCTGCTGCTCTCTGCCTTACTGTGTACATGATGCCTGCTGTTTCTGCCTGTACTGTGTACATGATGCCTGCGCTCTCTGCCTGTACTGTTACATTATGCCTGCTGCTCTCTGCCTGTACTGTGTACATGTTTGCCTGCTGCTCTCTGCCTGTACTGTGTACATGATTGCCTGCTGCTCTCTGCCTGTACTGGTACATGATGCCCTGCTGCTCTCTGCCTGTACTGTGTACATGATGCCTGCGGCTCTCTGCCTGTACTGTGTACATGATGCCTGTGCTCTCTACCTGTACTGTGTACATGATGCCTGCTGCTCTCTCCCTGTACTGTTTTACATGATGCCTGCTGCTTCTGCCTGTACTGTGTACATGATGCTGCTGCTCTCTGCCTGTATGTGTACATGATGCCTGCGCTCTCTGCCTGTACTGTGTACATGATGCCTGCTGCTCTCTGCCTGTACTGTGAACATGATGCCTGCTGCTCTCTACCTGTACTGTGTACATGATGCCTGCTGCTCTCTACCTGTACTGTGTCATGATGCCTGCTGCTCTCTGCCTTTTACTTGGACATGATCCCTGCTGCTCTCTGCCTGTACTGTGTACATATCCCTGCTGCTCTTTTGCCTGACTGTGTACATGATGCCTGCTGCTCTCTCCCTGTACTGTGTACAGATGCCTGCTGCTCTTGCCTGTACTGTGAACATGATGCCTGCTGCTCTAACCTGTACTGTGTACATGATGCCTGCTGCTCTTACCTGTACTGTGTACATGATGCCTGCTGCTCTCTGGCCTCTACTGTGTACATGATGCCTGCTGCTCTCTGCCTCTACTGTGTAATGTTTGCCTCCCTGCTCTCTGCCTGTACTGTGTACATGATGCCTGCTGCTCTCTGCCTGTACTGTGTACATGATGCCTGCTGCTCTCTGCCTGTACTGTGTACATGATGCTGCTGCTCTCGCCTCTACTGTGTACATGATGCCTGCTGCTCTCTGCCTGTACTGTGTACATGATGCCGGGTTGCTCTCTGCCTGTACTGTGTACATGATGCCTGCTGCTCTCTGCCTTACTGTGTACATGATGCCTGCTGCTCTCTGCCTGTACTGTGTACATGATCCCTGCTGCTCTCTGCCTGTACTGTGTACATGATGCCTGCTGCTCTCTGCCTCTACTGTGTACATGATGCCTGCTGCTCTCTGCCTGTACTGTGTACATGATGCCTGCTGCTCTCTGCCTGTACTGTGTACATGATGCCTGCTGTTTCTCTGCCTGTACTGTGTACATGATGCCTGCTGCTCTCTGCCTGTACTGTGTACATGATGCCTGCTGTCTCTTGCCTGTACTGTGTACATGATGCCTGCTGCTCTCTGCCTGTACTGTGTACATGATGCCTGCTGCTCTCTGCCTGTACTGTGTACATGATGCCTGCTGCTCTCTGCCTGTACTGTGTACTGATGCCTGCTGCTCTCTACCTGTACTGTTTTACATGATCCCTGCGGCTCTCTGCCTGTATGTGTACATGTGCCTGCTGTCTTTTGCCTCTACTGTGTACATGATGCCTGCTGCTCTCTGCCTGTATGTGTACATGATGCCTGCTGCTCTCTGCCTGTACTGTGTACATGATCCCTGCTGCTCTCTGCCTCTACTGTGTACATGATCCCTGCTGCTCTCTGCCTGTACTGTGTACATGATGCCTGCTGTTTCTCTCCCTGTACTGTGTACATGATGCCTGCTGCTCTCTGCCTGTACTGTGTACATGATGCCTGCTGCCTCTCTGCCTGTACTGTGTACATGATGCCTGCTGCTCTCTGCCTGTACTGTGTACATGATGCCTGTGCTCTCTGCCTGTACTGTGTACATGATGCCTGCTGCTCTCTCCCTTTTACTTTTTACATGATGCCTGCTGCTCTTGCCTGTACTGTGTACATGATGCCTGCTGCTCTTGCCTGTACTGTGTACATGATGCCTGCTGCTCTCTGCCTGTACTGTGTACATGATGCCTGCTGCTCTCTGCCTGTACTGTGTACATGATGCCTGTGCTCTCTGTCTGTACTGTGTACATGATGCCTGTGCTCTCTGCCTGTACTGTGTACATGATGCCTGCTGCTCTCTCCCTGTACTGTGTACATGATGCCTGCTCTCTCTAACCTGAAACTGTGTACATGATGCCTGCTGCTCTCTTACCTGTACTGTGTAATGATGCCTGTGCTCTCTTACTGTACTGTGTACATGATGCCTGCTGCTCTCTACCTGTACTGTGTACATGATGCCTGCTGCTCTCTGCCTGTACTGTGTACATAAATGCCTGCTGCTCTCTGCCTGTACTGTGTACATGATGCCTGCTGCTCTTGCCTGTAATGTGTACATGATGCTGCTGCTCTCTGCCTGTACTGTGTACATGATGCCTGCTGCTCTCTGCCTGTACTGTGTACATGATGCCTGCTGCTCTCTGCCTGTACTGTGTACATGATCCCTGCTGCTCTCTGCCTTTTACTGTGTACATGATGCCTGCTGCTCTCTGCCTGTACTGTGTACATGATGCCTGCTGCTCTCTGCCTGTACTGTGTACATGATGCCTGCTGCTCTCACCTGTACTGTGTACATGATGCCTGCTGCTGTCTAACCTGTACTGTGTACATGATGCCGGGCTGCTCTTACCTGTACTGTGTACATGATGCCTGCTGCTCTCTACCTGTACTGTGTACATGATGCCTGCTGCTCTCTGCCTGTACTGTACTGTGTACATGATGCCTGCTGCTCTCTGCCTGTACTGTTTACATGATGCCTGCTGCTCTCTGCCTGTACTGTGTACATGATGCCTGCTGCTCTCTGCCTGTACTGTGTACATGATGCCTGCTGCTCTCTGCCTGTACTGTGTACATGATGCCTGCTGCTCTCTCCCTTTGTACTGTGTACATGATGCCTGCTGCTCTCTACCTGTACTGTGTACATGATGCCTGCTGCTCTCTGCCTGTACTGTGTACATGATGCCTGCTGCTCTCTGCCTCTACTGTACTGTGTACATGATGCCTGCTGCTCTCTGCCTGTACTGTGTACATGATGCCTGCTGCTCTCTACCTGTACTGTGTACATGATGTCTGCTGCTCTCTACCTGTACTGTGTACATGATGCCTGCTGCTCTCTGCCTCTACTGTACTGTGTACATGATGCCTGCTGCTTTTCTGCTTGTACTGTGTACTTTGATGCCTGTGCTCTCTGCCTGTACTGTGTACATGATGCCTGCTGCTCTCTGCCTGTACTGTGTACATATGCCTGCTGCTCTCTGCCTGTAACTGTGTACATGAGGGCCTGCTGCTCTCTGCCTGTACGTGTACATGATGCCTGCTGCTCTCTGCCTGTACTGTGTACATGATGCCTGCTGCTCTCTGCCTGTACTGTGTACATGATGCCTGCTGCTCTCTGCCTGTACTGTGTACATGATGCCTGCTGCTCTCTGCCTGTACTGTGTACATGATGCCTGCTACTCTCTGCCTGTACTGTGTACATGATGCCTGTGCTCTCTGCCTGTACTGTGACATGATGCCTGCTGCTCTCTACCTGTACTGTGTACATGATGCCTGCTGCTCTCTACCTGTACTGTGTACATGTTTGCCTGCTGTTTCTCTACCTGTACTGTGTACATGAAGCCTGCTGCTCTCTACCTGTACTGTGTACATGATGCCTGCTGCTCTCTGCCTGTACTGTGTACATGATGCTGCTACTCTCTGCCTGTACTGTGTACATGATGCCTGCTGCTCTTGCCTGTACTGTGTACATGATGCCTGCTGCTCTTACCTGTACTGTGTAATGATGCCTGCTGCTCTCACCTGTACTGTGTAATGATCCCTGCTGCTCTCTACCTGTACTGTGTACATGATCCCTGCTGCTCTCTACCTGAAATGTGTACATGATGCCTGCTGCTCTCTGCCTGTACGTGTACATGATGCCTGCTGCTCTCTGCCTGTACTGTGTACATGATGCCTGCTGCTCTCTGCCTGTACTGGGGTACATGATGCCTGCTGCTTCTTCCTGTACTGTGTACATGATGCCTGCTGCTCTCTGCCTGTACTGTTTTACATGATGCTGCTGCTCTCTGCCTGTACTGTGTACATGATGCCTGCTGCTCTTTTGCCTTTTACTGTGTACATGATGCCTGCTGCTCTCTGCCTGTTCTGTGTACATGATGCCTGCTGCTTCTCTGCCTGTACTGTGTACATGATGCCTGCTGCTCTCTACCTGTACTGTGTACATGATCCCTTGCTGCTCTCTCCCTGTACTGTGTACATGATGCCTGCTGCTCTCTACCTGTACTGGTTACATGATGCCTGCTGCTCTCTACCTGTACTGTGTACATGATGCCTGCTGCTCTCTGCCTGTACTGTTACATGTTTGCCTGGTGCTCTCTGCCTTTTACTGTGTACATGATGCCTGCTGCTCTCTGCCTGTACTGTGTACATGATGCTGCTGCTCTCTGCCTGTACTGTGTACTGATGCCTGCTGCTCTCTGCCTGTACTGTGTACATGATCCCTGCTGCTCTCTGCCTGTACTGTGTACATGATCCCTGCTGCTCTCTGCCTGTACGTGTACATGATGCCTGTGCTCTCTACCTGTACTGTGTACATGATGCCTGCTGCTCTCTGCCTGTACTGTGTACATGATGCCTGCTGTCTCTGCCTCTACTGTACTGTGTACATGATGCCTGCTGCTCTCTGCCTGTACTGTGTACATGATGCCTGCTGCTCTCTACCTGTCTGGGGTACATGATGCCTGCTGCTCTCTCCCTGTACTGTGTACATGATGCCTGCTGCTCTCTGCCTCTACTGTACTTTTGTACATGATGCCTGCTGCTCTCTGCCTGTACTGTGTACATGATGCCGCTGCTCTCTCCCTGTACTGGTACCATGATGCCTGCTGCTCTCTACCTGTACTGTGTACATGATGCCTGCTGCTCTCTGCCTCTACGTACTGTGTACATGATGCCTGCTGCTCTCTGCCTCTACTGTGTACATGATCCCTGCTGCTCTCTGCCTGTACTGTGTACAGGGATCCCTGCTGCTCTCTGCCTGTACTGTGTAACATGATGCCTGCTGCTCCTCCCTGTACTGTGTACATGTTTGCCTGCTGCTCTCTGCCTTACTGTGTACATGATGCCTGCTGCTCTCTGCCTGTACTGTGTACATGATGCCTGCTGCTCTCTGCCTGTACTGTGTACATGATGCCTGCTGCTCTCTGCCTGTACTGTGTACATGATGCCTGCTGCTCTCTGCCTGTACTGTGTACATGATGCCTGCGCTCTCTGCCTGTACTGTGTACATGATGCCTGCTGCTCTCTGCCTTTTACTGTGTACATGATGCCTGCTGCTCTCTGCCTGTACTGTGTACATGATGCCTGCTGCTCTCTGCCTGTACTGTGTACATGATGCCTGCTGCTCTCTACCTGTACTGTGTACATGATGCCTGCTGCTCTCTGCCTGTACTGTGTACATGATGCCTGCTGCTCTCTACCTGTACTGTGTAATGAGGGCCTGCTGCTCTCTGCCTGTACTGTGTACATGATGCCTGCTGCTCTCTGCCTTTTACTGTGTACATGATGCCTGCTGCTCTCTGCCTGTACTGTGTACATGATGCCTGCTGCTCTCTGCCTGTACTGTGTACATGATGCCTGCTGCTCTCTGCCTGTACTGTGTACATGATGCCTGCTGCTCTCTGCCTGTATGTGTCATGTGCCTGCTGCTCTCTGCCTCTATTTGTGTACATGATGCCTGCTGCTCTCTACCTGTACTGTGTACATGATGCCTGTTTGCTCTCTGTCTGTACTTGTACATGATGCCTGCTGCTCTCTGCCTGTACTGTGTACATGATGCCTGCTGCTCTCTACCTGTACTGTGTACTTGATGCCTGCTGCTCTCTGCTTTGGTAACTGTGTACATGATGCCTGCTGCTCTCTGCCTGTACTGTGTACATGATGCCTGCTTCTCTCTCCCTGTACTGTGTCAGGGATGCCTGCTGCTCTCTGCCTGTACTGTGTACATGATCCCTGTTTGCTCTCTGCCTGTACTGTGTACATGATGCCTGCTTGCTCTCTACTGTACTGTGTACATGATGCCTGCTGCTCTCTGTCTGTACTGTGTACATGATGCCTGCTGCTCTCTACCTGTACTGTGTACATGATGCCTGCTGCTCTCTGTCTGTACTGTGTACATGATGCCTGCTGCTCTCTGGCCACAAGACTCGAGTGTCTGCCAACTATTTCTCTACTACCTTGACAATCTTATTCCTTCTGTAAATAAATTAGACACATGTGCAACACTTGGGTATCTTTAATGAGGAAACGTTTCTCCACACAGTGGCTTCATCAGTCCATACAAAGGAGAAATGTGAAGAACAGGAATAGTTTGAGGTAATCAGTCCCTCAGCTTCAGGCTGAGGGACTGATACCCAACAGTTGCATATGTGTGTAATTTATCAACGTGTCGGTTTGTAAACTAATTATTCATAGCAATAACAACAACAACAACCACCGGAACAAGAATCACAACAACCACAACTTCAACCATAACATCCAGAAACAACCATAAAACTATCACAAAAACCACAACACTCACATCAGTCACAACAATCACAACCACGACAACAACCACAAACCACGGCTACCAGCAGTGAGGTGCAGTCCAGCACCTGCTACAAGTGGCGAGTGGTTCACAGTAATGGGAGGCGCATCAGAGTAAGGAAAGTTAAGAGTGAAGATCTGAAGGTAGGAAATCGCTTCTCTGTTCTTCAGGATGAATGTACTTCAGTGGCCAGTGAAGGTAAGGGTACTACTGCCCCTGCTAATGGAGGTAAGCGCAATCTTATGGTTGGTGACTCTCAGGTAAGATATATTGACCGTGCTTTTTGTAATAGGAATAAGAAGATGAGAGATAGAGTGTGCTTCCTGGAGCTGGTGTTGGGGACATTTCAACAGGATGGATAATATCATGTAGGTAATGGGAACAAGCCCATTATCTGTCTCAGTCTGGTGGAAATAATATTGAGAAGGGTTTTGGAGGGGAAGAGCTGCTAGATAAGTACAGGTCAGCTATAGATTTCATTAAGTCTAAGGGAGGGATCCCAGTCAATGTAGCATCTTGCCTAGAAGGGGAGTAGGAAATGAATGGTTGTCTAGGGAACTGGTGTAAATTGCTGGCTAGACAGATACTGCAAGGAACTTGCAATTTCCCCTTAAATTTACAACTGGAACAACTTTTATGGCAAACATGATATGTATGCAAGGGATGGGGTACATCTCTCTGGGGCTGGGGTGGTAGCACTTGCACACTCGATTGAGAAGGCCATTGGTGAAATGCCTATGATTTTAAACTGATGGAAGATAGAGGTATGGGTGTGTGTGGGAAACAAGCAGGTTGCAACACTTGGGTTGGAAACAGTAAATGTATAAAAGGCATTTCAGCATGAAGTTATAAATAAAGACAATAGATCAGGTCAGCAAACAAAGGGGGACAGCAGAGGGCAGCAAGGGACTAGCTCCCTTGATAGATAGAAAGAGAGATGCCCTCTGAATGTCACATACAAGGCTATAAATTATTCCACACTGACAGGGTCAACAGGAAAGGTGGTGGAGTAGCGATGTATGTCAGAGACAATTTAAATTGTTGTGTTAGAACAAGATATTAAATTAGAAGCGTCAGCCACTGAATCTGTTTGGTTACAGCTTCTCGAGGGCCGAGAAAAACTAATTTTGGGTGTGATTTACAGGGCCCCAAATCTTGATAGGGAGTGCAGTAAACTTCTATGGGACGAAATTCGTAAGGCATCTACATACGAAAATGTTGTGCTAATGGGAGATTTCAACTATAGACAGATTGACTGGAGCAATTTGACAGGAAATTTTAGAGTCAGGTGATTTCTTGATACGATCCAGGATTTTTTTTAAAACAGTTTGTGAAAAGAGCCAACTAGGGGAAATAACCTCCCTTTATTGGTTCTTGCAGTAGGGAAACACTAATTAATAATCTTGAGGTTAATGATGAGCTTGGGAAAGTGATCACAAATCACTCAGTATTAATATATCATGGAATTCCCCTAAATAATGGCAATCAAGTCTCCGTCCCTGACTTTCGCTTGGCTGATTTCATAGGACTGAAAAATTACTTAGGTGGGCTGAAAATGGAATGACCTGACTAAGGGTCCAGGTAGGTGGTGATGGTTGCCGATATGATGCTTTCCAGGGCATAGTTCTAGCTGCTCAGTCAAATTATGTTCCAAATAGGGAAATCAGATCAAACAAAAAATGACCCAAATGGATGAAACAATAGATTAAAATATCTGATTGGTCAAAAGAGAGGCATATATAGGCAAATCAAAAGAGGAGAGGGGCAATTAAGAAATCGATATATTTAGTTAAAGAGAAATAAAAGAGGGAATTAGAAAAGCAAAAGAGATTATGAGGTTAAAGTTGCAAGAGAATCGAAGACTAACCCAAAAGGAATTCTTTCAGGTATACAGAAGTAAGATCAGGGACAAGATAGGCCCACTCAAAGTTCCTCGGGTCAGCTCACTGACAGTGATAAGGAAATGTGTAGAAATTTTAACACATACTTCCTCTCAGTTTTTACACAGGAGGATACCAGCGATATTCCAGTAATGATAAATTATGTAGAACAGGACGATAATAAACTGTGCACGATTAGGGTCACAAGTGACATGGCCCTTAGGCAAAAAGATAAATTAAAACCTAACAAATCCCCAGGCCCTGATGAACTGTATGCAAGGGTTCTAAAGGAATGTAAAGAGGAGCTTAAGAAAGATAAGATTTTTTAAGATAAGATTTCGTTCGGATTTTTAACCCCGGAGGGTTAGCCACCCAGGATAACCCAAGAAAGTCAGTGCGTCATCGAGGACTGTCTAACTTATTTCCATTGGGGTCCTTAATCTTGTCCCCCAGGATGCGACCCACACCAGTCGACTAACACCCAGGTACCTATTTGCTGCTAGGTGAACCCGGGGCAAAAAGGTGTAAGAAACGTGTCGAATGTTTCCACCCGCCGGGAATCGAACCCGGGCCCTCCGTGTGTGAAGCGGGAGCTTTAGCCACCAGGCCACCGGGCCACGCCTTTGGCTAATCTTTTCAACATATCACTACAAACTGGCATGGTGCCAGATAAGTGGAAAATAGCAAAAAGTGATACCTATTTTCAAAGCCAAGGTGACAGGTCCTTAGCTTTTGAACTTAGACCAATAAGCCTAACCTCCATAGTGGGAAAAATTTATGGAATCAATAATTGCCGAGGCAGTTCGTAGCCACCTTGAAAAGCATAAATTAATCAACGAATCTCAGCATGGTTTTACAAAGGGGCGTCCTGCCTTCGAATTTATTAAAATTTTTTCACTAAGGTATTTGAGGAGTAGATCATGGTAATGAATATGATATTGTGTATATGGACTTCAGTAAGGCTTTTTGACAGGGTCCCACATCAGAGACTATTGAGGAAAATTAAGGCAAAATGGAAAAGGAGGAGAAATTTTTTTTCCCGGATAGAGGCATGGTTGACAAATAGGCAGCAGAGAGTTTGCATAAATGGGGAGAAAAACAGAGTGGGGAAGCTTCACGAGCGGTGTTCCACAGGGGTCAGTGTTGGGCCCCCTGCTGTTCACAATCTACATAACGACATAGATGGGGGGCATAAAGAGCGACATCGGCAAGTTTGCCGATGACACCAAAATAGGCCGTCGAATTCATTCTGACGAGGACATTCGAGCACTCCAGGAAGATTTGAATAGACTGATGCAGTGGTCGGAGAAGTGGCAGATGCAGTTTAATATAGACAAATGCAAAGTTCTAAATGTTGGACAGGACAATAACCATGCCACATATAAACTAAATAATGTAAATCTTAATATTACGGATTGCGAAAAAGATTTAGGAGTTCTGGTTAGCAGTAATCTGAAACCAAGACAACAGTGCATAAGTGTTCGCAATAAAGCTAATAGAATCCTTGGCTTCATATCAAGAAGCATAAATAATAGGAGTCCTCAGGTTGTTCTTCAACTCTATACATCCTTGGTTAGGCCTCATTTTAGATTATGCTGCACAGTTTTGGTCACCTTATTACAGAATGGATATAAATTCTCTGGAAAATGTACAAAGGAGGATGACAAAGTTGATCCCATGTATCAGAAACCTTCCCTATGAGGATAGACTAAGGGCCCTGAAACTGCACTCTCTAGAAAGACGTAGAATTAGGGGGGATATGATTGAGGTGTATAAATGGAAGACAGGAATAAATAAAGGGGATGTAAATAGTGTGCTGAAAGTATCTAGCCTAGACAGGACTCGCAGCAATGGTTTTAAGTTGGAAAATTCAGATTCAGGAGGGATATAGGAAAGTACTGGTTTGGTAATAGAGTTGTGGATGAGTGGAACAAACTCCCAAGTACCGTTATAGAGGCCAGAACGTTGTGTAGCTTTAAAAATAGGTTGGATAAATACATGAGTGGATGTGGGTGGGTGTGAGTTAGACCTGACAGCTTGTGCTAACAGGTCGGTTGCCGTGTTCCTCCCTTAAGTCAATGTGACCTGACCTGACTAGGTTGGGTGCATTGGCTTAAGCCGGTAGGAGACTTGGACCTGCCTCGCATGGGCCAGTAGGCCTTCTGCAGTGTTCCTTCGTTCTTATGTTCTTATGTTAAATCTTTTCTTACGCAAGTTTTAACTAAGAAAAAAACTGAAAAACAAAATTCATCCCGTCTAATAATAATTTTGTTAATTATTATCAATGAATATTTTTTTGACATTATTATTATTATAATCAAGGGGGAAGCGCTAAACCCATAGGATTATACAGCGCCCAGGGGAGGGGGGGATGTGGAAGGCATTCAGGCTTAATTCGGGGAACTGGAGCACAGATCCAATTCCCTAAATCAAGAGCCCCTCACCAACATCAAGGAACCTTCCATGAGGGGTATTTTTTTTTTTTGACAGAACATATATTTTAGAATTAGAATTTGAAGACTAGAATTAGAAATAACCTAAATGTACTTTTTAACTGAATCAAAGATTATTATATTATCATATTATTATTATTATTATTATTATTATTATTATTATTATTATTATTATTATTATTATTATTATTACTATTATCATATTATTATTATTATTATTATTATTATTATTATTATTATTATTATTATTATTATTATTATTATTATTATTATTATTATTATATTACTATTATCATTATTATTATTATTATTATTATTATTATTGGTGTGTATACTTAGAGCCACAGTGGATGTATACATGGTGTGTATACATGGAGTGTATACATGGAGTGTATACATGGAGTGTATACATGGTGTGTATGAGTTTAGTATAAAAAAGTCTAATTTACGTCAGAAATCTAGTATGCAAATGGAAAAGTCTGATTTACGTACAAATAGCATCTGATTTAAGCATAGACAAAGTCTGACTTACGTATACAAAACGACTGATTTACATACAGAAAAAAAGTCTGATTTACGTATAGAAAGTCTGATTTACATGTATAAAGAAGTCTGACTGATTTATGTATACAAAGAAGTCTATCTTACGTATTTAAGTCTGATTTACGTATAGAAGCCTGATTTACGAATAGAAATCCGATTTACGAATTAACGTCTGATTAACATAAACACACGAATGATTTTCGTATGAAAATATAAGATTTTTTTTCCTTGAACAATTAAAATCTTGTACAACCCCCCAAAAAAAACAAATTAAAAAAATAAGAAATGAAAAAAAATCGACCTTTTAATATGACAAAACTCTCGAAAAAAAATCCATTACGGAAAATATATTATGAATATTTTATTTATTTGTGGAATTTGAATATTTTTTGGTTCGGAGAAATTGATGCTATTGTAATTCTGGGAAAAAAATTATTGGAAAACAAAATGGCGTTTGGTAATTAATGATTAATGAGTAATTATTAGTGTGACAGAACCCACTACCTGTGTTACCTCCGCTGATTGTTGTGACGTTTCGCCCACTATGTAGGCGAAGCATTTCGGAATAATGACGCCTGATTGTTGTATATGTATTTCATCAACTGGTATTGTGTACCATTATATTCGTAAGATAAACAGTGGTGACCAAAATTCCTCCCTTGTACTGACATGTCACTCTGCAGCTTCACCTCACAAGTGACATGACTAACACTTCCCTACACTAACATGCTCAGTGAGTTGTATCATTATATGTGAGGTCATTATATGTGACGTCACTATATGTGACGTCATTATATGTGAGGTCATCATATGTGACGTCATTATATGTGACGTCACTATATGTGACGTCATTATATGTGAGGTCATCATATGTGACGTCATTATATGTGACGTCATTATATGTGAGGTTTTATCTCACCTTTATAATTCTTCTGTTTTATTTCTTTCACTGTTCCTTGATAATATATATATATATATATAATATTATATATATATATATATATATAATATATATATATAGTTAAAACTATTGTTAGTTTTAGGGAGGTTAGATGAGGTTTCTAAGTTAGTTTTGGCCCAAAAATTAAATATATCATTGTTAATGAAAAAAAAACTATTAATCTGTAAAAAAAAATGGTAGAGTTTAATTTTTAAGTGAGTTCAACTTATTTAGTGCGATATTATATTACCGGCTCAAGGGGGAGGGGGGGCATATTTTTTTGGTCCCTCTCTACACTGCCAACTAGAGTGACCTGAGCAGACAGGTATCAGACCCACACCTGACTTGAGGTGACACATGTGCGGCACAACTGCTGGTCCCCCCACACCTGCTGACCTGCATCACCGGAGCTCTGTTCCACACTCTATCCTTTCTGCCTATCTCATCTCCATTTCCGCATTTCTGACCCGAATTTCCAGATCTCCTCAATTCCGGAGCCAATTTCCGCATGTCCAGCTTCAAACTCCACATTTTTTGACCTGTTTTTCGAATCCCTGTTTCCAAGCACATTTCGTACCCCTATTTCCACACACACCAATTTCCACATTTTTGGCCCCAATTTTGAATTCTGACCCTAATGTCCATATTTTTCAGACCCCCATTCCCGAATTTCTGGCCCTCATTTCCGTTCTCTGTTTCCACATTTTTGTCTTCCATTTATACATTTCCGACCACCGTTTCTACACTTCCGACCACCGTTTCTACGCTTCCGGCCGCCGTTTCTACACTTCCGACCACCGTTTCTACACTTCCGACCACCGTTTCTACACTTCCGGCCGCCGTTTCTACGCTTCCGGCCGCCGTTTCTACACTTCCGACCACCGTTTCTACACTTCAGGCCGCCGTTTCTACACTTCCGACCACCGTTTCTTCACTTCCGACCACCGTTTCTACACTTCCGACCACCGTTTCTACACTTCCGACCACCGTTTCTACACTTCCGGCCGCCGTTTCTACACTTCCGACCACCGTTTCTTCACTTCCGACCACCGTTTCTACACTTCCGGCCGCCGTTTCTACACTTCCGGCCGCCGTTTCTACACTTCCGGCCGCCGTTTCTACACTTCCGACCACCGTTTCTTCACTTCCGACCACCGTTTCTACTACACTTCCGACCACCGTTTTCTACACTTCCGGCCGCCGTTTCTACACTTCCGGCCGCCGTTTCTACACTTCCGACTACCGTTTCTACACTTCCGACCACCGTTTCTACACTTCCGACCACCGTTTCTTCACTTCCGACCACCGTTTCTACACTTCCGACCACCGTTTCTACACTTCCGACCACCGTTTCTACACTTCCGACCACCGTTTTCTACACTTCCGACCACCGTTCTCTACACTTCCGACCACCGTTTCATTCACTTCCGACCACCGTTTCTACACTTCCGGCCGCCGTTTCTACACTTCCGGCCGCCGTTTCTACACTTCCGGCCGCCGTTTCTACACTTCCGGCCGCCGTTTCTACACTTCCGACCACCGTTTCTTCACTTCCGACCACCGTTTCTACACTTCCGACCACCGTTTCTACACTTCCGGCCGCCGTTTCTACACTTCCGGCCGCCGTTTCTACACTTCCGACCACCGTTTCTACACTTCCGACCACCGTTTCTACACTTCCGACCACCGTTTCTTCACTTCCGACCACCGTTTCTACACTTCCGGCCGCCGTTTCTACACTTCCGACCACCGTTTCTACACTTCCGACCACCGTTTCTTCACTTCCGACTACCGTTTCTACACTTCCGACCACCGTTTCTACACTTCCGGCCGCCGTTTCTTCACTTCCGACCACCGTTTCTACACTTCCGGCCGCCGTTTCTACACTTCCGACCACCGTTTCTACACTTCCGACCACCGTTTCTACACTTCCGACCACCGTTTCCGCATTTCCGACAAGTGTCTCCGCCTGGGTTATTATTATTATTATTAATATTAATATTATTATTATTATTATTATTATTATTATTATTATTATTATTATTATTATTATTTAATAGTATTATTATATTATTATACAAAATTCCTAAATCCGTTAAATATAATAATAATAATAATAATAATAATAATAATAATAATAATAATAATAATAATAATAATAATAATAATAATAATAATAATAATAATAATAGCAATAATAATAATAATAATAATAATAATAATAATAATAATAATAATAATAATAATAATAATAATAATAATAGCAATAATAATAATAATAATAATAATAATAATAATAATAATAATAATAGCAATAATAATAATAATAATAATAATAATAATAACAATAATAATAATAATAATAATAATAATAATAATAATAATAATAATACCAAAAAATAAGAAAAATTATAAAAGAAAATCACAGAAAACAATAACAAAGGACAACAAAAAACAATAACAATGACAAGGAACAGCAAAGTAATCTAAAAAATAACAAAGAACAAAAAACAACAAAGATAAAGACAAGAACATCAGTAAAGACAATAACAAAGACAATAACAAAGACAACAACAAAGACAATAACAAAGACAACAACAAAGACAATAACAAAGACAATAACAAAGACAATAACAAAGACAACAACAAAGACAATAACAAAGACAATAACAAAGACAACAACAAAGACAATAACAAAGACAATAACAAAGACAACAACAAAGACAATAACAAAGACAATAACAAAGACAACAACAAAGACAGCAACAAAGACAATAACAAAGACAATAACAAAGACAATAACAAAGACAACAACAAAGACAACAACAAAGACAATAACAAAGACAATAACAAAGACAATAACAAAGACAACAACAAAGACAATAACAAGACAATAACAAAGACAACAACAAAGACAATAACAAAGACAATAACAAAGACAACAACAAAGACAACAACAAAGACAATAACAAAGACAATAACAAAGACAATAAACAAAGACAACAACAAAGACAACAACAAAGACAAACAACAAAGACAATAACAAAGACAACAACAAAGACAATAACAAAGACAACAACAAAGACAATAACAAAGACAATAACAAAGACAATAACAAAGACAACAACAAAGACAATAACAAAGACAATAACAAAGACAATAACAAAGACAACAACAAAGACAACAACAAAGACAACAACAAGACAACAACAAAGACAACAACAAAGACAATAACAAAGACAATAACAAAGACAATAACAAAGACAATAACAAAGACAATAACAAAGACAATAACAAAGACAACAACAAAGACAATAACAAAGACAATAACAAAGACAAACAACAAAGACAATAACAAAGACAATAACAAAGACAATAACAAAGACAATAACAAAGACAATAACAAAGACAACAACAAAGACAATAACAAAGACAATAACAAAGACAACAACAAAGACAATAACAAAGACAATAACAAAGACAATAACAAAGACAACAACAAAGACAATAACAAAGACAATAACAAAGACAACAACAAAGACAATAACAAAGACAATAACAAAGACAATAACAAAGACAATAACAAAGACAACAACAAAGACAATAACAAAGACAATAACAAAGACAACAACAAAGACAATAACAAAGACAATAACAAAACAATAACAAAGACAACAACAAAGACAATAACAAAGACAATAACAAAGACAACAACAAAGACAATAACAACGACAATAACAAAGACAACAACAAAGACAATAACAAAGACAATAACAAAGACAACAACAAAGACCAATAACAAAGACAACAACAAAGACAATAACAATGACTTATAAAGACTATAAACAAATAAAAACTTTAATAATGACAAAAACCATAACAGAGACCATAACAAAGACAATAAAGACCATAACAAAGACAATAAAGACCACAACAAAGACAATAAAGACCATAACAAAGGCAATAAAGATCATAACAAAGACAATAAAGACCATAACAAAGGCAATAAAGACCATAACAAAGACAATAAAGACATAACAAAAGGCAATAAAGATCATAACAAAGACAATAAAGACCATAACAAAGACAATAAAGACCACAACAAAGACAATAAAGACCATAACAAAGACAATAAAGGCCATAACAAAGACAATAAAGATCATAACAAAGACAATAAAGACCACAACAAAGACAATAAAGATCATAACAAAGACAATAAAGACCATAACAAAGACAATAAAGCCATAACAAAGACAATAAAGACATAACAAAGACAATAAAGACCATAACAAAGACAAATAAAGACCATAACAAAGACAATAAATACCACAACAAAGACAATAAAGATCATAACAAAGACAATAAAGACCATAACAAAGACAATAAAGATCATAACAAAGACAATAAAGATCATAACAAAGACAATAAAGACCATAACAAAGACAATAAAGACCATAACAAAGGCAATAAAGACCATAACAAAGACAATAAAGATCATAACAAAGACAATAAAGATCATAACAAAGGCAATAAAGATCATAACAAAGACAATAAAGATCATAACAAAGACAATAAAGATCATAACAAAGACAATAAAGATCATAACAAAGACAATAAAGATCATAACAAAGACAATAAAGATCATAACAAAGACAATAAAGATCATAACAAAGGCAATAAAGATCATAACAAAGACAATAAAGATCATAACAAAGACAATAAAGATCATAACAAAGACAATAAAGATCATAACAAAGGCAATAAAGATCATAACAAAGGCAATAAAGATCATAACAAAGACAATAAAGATCATAACAAAGACAATAAAGACCATAACAAAGACAGGAGATTCATTGTTAATGGTGAAAGAAGTGAAGGCAGCGGCGGCGGCGGCGGGGACGGCGGCGGCGGCGGCGGGGCAATAGCAGACCTGCAGAGGTCAGAGGTCAAGCTGCAAAGGTCACTCTACCTCTGTAACAGCTGCACCACCACCAGTACAGCAACAACAACAATCATACAACACCAGGAATCATGCAGCTGCAACAATCATGCAGCACCAAGAATCATGCAGCTGCAACAATCATGCAGCACCAAGAATCATGCAGCTGCAACAATCATACAACAACAAGAATCATGCAGCACCGACAATCATGCAGCACCAACAATCATGCAGCACCAACAATCATGCAGCTGCAACAATCATACAACAACAAGAATCATGCAGCTGCAACAATCATGCAGCACCAACAATCATGCAGCTGCAACAATCATACAACAACAAGAATCATGCAGCTGCAACAATCATGCAGCACCAACAATCACGCAGCACCAAGAATCATGCAGCTGCAACAATCATGCAGCTGCAACAATCATACAACAACAAGAATCATGCAGCTGCAACAATCATGCAGCACCAACAATCATACAACACCAAGAATCATGCAGCTGCAACAATCATGCAGCACCAACAATCATGCAGCACCAAGAATCATGCAGCTGCAACAATCATGCAGCACCAACAATCATACAACACCAAGAATCATGCAGCTGCAACAATCATGCAGCACCAACAATCATGCAGCTGCAACAATCATACAACAACAAGAATCATGCAGCTGCAACAATCATGCAGCACCAACAATCACGCAGCACCAAGAATCATGCAGCTGCAACAATCATGCAGCTGCAACAATCATACAACAACAAGAATCATGCAGCTGCAACAATCATGCAGCACCAACAATCATACAACACCAAGAATCATGCAGCTGCAACAATCATGCAGCACCAACAATCATGCAGCACCAAGAATCATGCAGCTGCAACAATCATGCAGCACCAACAATCATACAACACCAAGAATCATGCAGCTGCAACAATCATGCAGCACCAACAATCATGCAGCACCAACAATCATGCAGCACCAACAATCATACAACACCAAGAATCATGCAGCTGCAACAATCATGCAGCACCAACAATCATACAACACCAAGAATCATGCAGCTGCAACAATCATGCAGCACCAACAATCATGCAGCACCAACAATCATGCAGCACCGACAATCATGCATCACCAACAATCACATATCACAATCATGCAGCACCGACAATTACGCATTACAATCATGCAGCACCAAAAATCATGCATCACAATCATGCATCATCAACAATCATGCATCACCAACAATCATGCATCACAATCATGCAACACTTACAATCATGCATCACAATTATTCAGTACCAACAATCATGCATCACAATCATGCATCATCAACAATCATGCATCACCAACAATCACACATCACAATCATGCAGCACCGACAATTACGCATTACAATCATGCAGCACCAAAAATCATGCATCACAATCATGCATCATCAACAATCATGCATCACCAACAATCATGCATCACAATCATGCAACACCTACAATCATGCATCACAATTATTCAGTACCAACAATCATGCATCACAATCATGCATCATCAACAATCATGCATCACCAACAATCACGCATCACAATAATGCATCACAATCATGCATTACAATCATGCATCACCAACAATTATGCATCACAATCATGCATAACAATCACGCATCACAATCATGCTTCACCAACAATCATGCATCACAATCCCGCATCACAATCACGCATCACAATCATGCTTCACCAACAATCATATATCACAATCATGCATCACAATCATGCATCACATAGTTGCATCACCAATAATCACGCGTCACCAACAATCACGCATCACCAACAATCACGCATCACCAACAATCATGCATCACCAACAATATGCATCACAATCCCCATAAAAATTTCACACTACAATTTTTCACCAACAATCATGACCCAAACCAAAATTGTAAAACAATCACGCTCAAAAAATCCCAAAAATCACCAAAATCAGAACCCAACAATCCCTCACCAAAAAAATCACGCCACAAAGCTCACCAACAATCATTAAAAACCCGCCCAAAATAGTAAATCATGTTTCCCCTTTTCCCCTTTCTGTTTAAATAGTAAACCCAATAACCGCTAAACTCCGATAAAAACCGACCCACAATCTGCTCACCAACGTAAATCCCCCCATGTAACTCACAAATTTTCAAAAAACTTACACAATCGAAAAAGTTGCCCCCACAACCGGGTATAAACCCCGATAAAAAATCACCCCCCCCCTTTAGGTAAAAAACCCGGTAGTAAAACCCGGGCCCGTGGGTTTAATGGTGTTTTGTTTCTGGGGGGGTTATTTTAAAACCCATTAACCCTTAACTTGGGGAAATTAAAAACGGGGAATTCCTAGGGAAGTATTCATGTTTGAACTCACTTTAAAAAACTTACACTGTGTTGAAATACACCTGGTGTTAGAAAATTTACACCGGTGTTAGTAATATCACCTGGTGTTAGAAAATAACACCTGGTGTTAGTAAATACACCTGGTTTTGTAATTACCCCTGGTGTTATTTAATATACACCTGGTGTTAGTAATATACCCCTGGGTTAGTAATTCACCTGGTGTTGTAAATACACCGGGTGTTAGTAAATACACCTGGTGTTAGAAAAATTACACCGGGTGATAAATTACCCCGGGTGTTGTAAAACCCGGGTGTTAAAATAAAACCCCTGGGTTAGTAATTACCCCTGGTGTTGTAATATACACCTGGTGTTAGTATATACACCTGGTGTTATTAAAACACCTGGTGTTATAATTTAACCGGGTTTAGTAATATACAGGGTTTTTAAAATATACCCCTGGTGTTATAATTTTACCTGGTGTTAGAAATATACCCTGGGTTAGAAATTTTAACCCTGGTGTTAGTAATTACACCTGGTTTAGTAATTACCCCTGGTGTTGAAATTAACCTGGTTTAGTAAATCACCTGGTGTTAGAAATTTAACCTGGTGTTAGAAATACCCCCTGGTGTTAGTAATATCACCTGGTGTTAGAAATATACACCTGGGTTAGTAATTAACCTGGGGTTAGTAATTACACCTGGTGTTGAAAACACCTGGTGTTAGAATATACACCTGTGTTAGTAATAACACTGGGTTTAGTAATTTACACCGGTTTTTAGTAATTTTTCACCGGGTTTAGAAATATACACCTGGGTTAGTAATTACACCTGGTGTTAGTAATATACACCGGTTTAGAATAACCCCTGGTTTTTAGTAATTCCCCTTGGTTTTTAGAAATTCCCCCGGGGTTTTTTCCCGGTTTAGAAAATTACACTGGGGGTTAGTAATTACACCTGGTTTTAAAATTACACCTGGTGTTAGTAAATACACCTGGGTGTTTTTGGGTTAGTAATATACCCCTGGGGTTTTGGGAGTAAATACACCTTTGTTAGTAATAACACCTGGTTTTAGTAATTACACCGGGGTTTTAGTAATATCACCTGTGTTGTAATCTACACCTTTGTTTTAGAACTAACCGGGTGGTAGTATCTAACCTTTTAGTAATTACACCGGGTGTTAGAAATATACACTGGTGTTAGTAATTACACCTGGGTTAGTAATAACACCTGGGGTTAAAAAAAGGGTTTTAATATCACCTGGGTTAGAAATTTACACCTGGTGTTGAATTAAAGAATTACCCCTTTGGTTTTGGGTAATTACCCCCTGGTGTTAAAAATTTACACCTGGTGTTGTATTATCACCGGGTTTTGTTTTTTGGTTTAAAATATCCCCTGGTGTGTAAATTTTTAAAATTACACCGGTTTTGTAATTACACCTGGTTTTTAGAAAATATACCCTGGGTTAGAAATTTACACCGGTGTTAGTAATATACACCTGGTGTTATAATATACACCTGGTGTTTTTAATATAACCGGGTTTTTGTAATTCCCCCGGGGTGTTATAATCTACACCTGGTGTTAGTAAATTCACCGGGGTTTTGTTTCCCCGTTTTGAATTCCCCTTTTAAAAACACCTGGTGTTGTAATTACACCTGGTGTTAGTAATTACCCCTGGTGTTAGTAATTACCCTGGGTTAGTTTAAAAGGTTTTTAAAATTACACCTGGTGTTAGTTTTTAACACCGGGTTTTAAAAAAATTAAATTTTTATATTCACCGGGTGTTAGTAATTACCCCTGTGTTAAGTAAATACCCCTGGTGTTAGTAATTACCCTGGTGTTAGAATATACACCTGGTTTTAGTAATATCACTGGTTTAAATTTACACCTGGTGTTAGCAATAACACCTGGTGTTAGTAATTACCCCCTGGTGTTAGAAAATTTACCCGGGGTTTAGAAATAACACCTGGTGTTAGAATATACACCTGGGTTAGTAATATACACCTGGGGCTTTGGTGTTAGAAATTTAAACACCTGGTGTTGAATATACACCGGTGTTAGTATAACACGGGGTTTTTTGGTTTAGAAAATTACACCTGTGTTAGTATATAACCTGGGTTAGAAAATTTTCACCTGGTGTTGTAATATACACCGGGGTGTAGAATATACACCGGTGTTAGTAATATACACCGGGTGTTAGCAATATACACCTGGTGTTAGCAAATAACCTGGTGTTAGAATTACACTGGTGTTAGTATATACACCGGGTTTTTTTTAGTAATTTTTACACCTGGTGTTAGAAATATAACCTTGTTTTTTTCCCTTGTAAAGCAATATACACTGGTGTTACCCAAATTACACCTGGTGTTGTTAAATACACCTGGTGTTAGTAAATACCCCTGGTTTAGTAATAAACCTGGTGTTAGTAAAGACACCTGGTGTTAGAAATATACACCGGGTTGTTGTAATATACACCTGGTGTTAGTAATATACACCTGGTGTTAGAATATACACCTGGTTTAGAAATTACACTGGTTTAGTAATTTACCCCTGGTTTTGTAATATACCCCTTTGGGTTAGTAATTTTACCCGGTGTTAGTAATAACACCTGGGTTAGCAAATCACCGGGGTTTTAGAAATTACACCTGGTGTTGGGGCAATAACCCCTTTGGTTGTTGGGTTAACACCTTTGTTAGTTTAATATAAAAATGGTGCTGGGAAATATACACTGGTTTTTTGTAATATCCCTGGTGTTAAAAATTATACACCTGGTGTTAGAAAATATAACCTGGGGGTTAGTAATATAACCTGGTTTTAGTTTTTCTACACCTGGTGTTAGTAATTTTCACCTGGGTTTTTATAAAAACCCTGGGTTTAATATTCCCTGGTGTTGTAAAAACCCACCTCTTTTAGTAATATACACCTGGTGTTAGTAATCTACACCTGGTGTTAGTAATATACACCTGGTGTTAGTAATATACACCTGGTGTTAGTAATATACACCTGGTGTTAGTAAACTCACCTGGTTTTAGTAATATAACCTGGTGTAGTATATACACCGGTGTTAGAAAATATACACCTGGGTTAGTAATATAACCTGGTGTTAGTAAATACACCTGGTGTTAGTAATATAACCTGGTTTTAGTAATATACACCTGGTTTAGTAATATACACCTGGTGTTAGAAATTCACCTGGTGTTAGAAATATACCCCGGTTTGTAAACACCTGGTGTTAGTAATCTACACCTGGTGTTAGTAATATCACCTGGTGTTAGTAATAAAACACTGGTGTTAGTAATCTACCCCTGGTGTTATAATTACACCTGGTGTTAGTAATATACACCTGTTGTTGTAATATAACCGGGGTGTTAGTAATTTTACACCTGGTTTAGTAATATACACCGGTGTTAGTATTACACCTGGTGTTAGTAATCTAACTTGTGTTGTAATCACACCTGGTTGTTAGTTTTTACACCGGGTTAGTAATCTACAGGGGTGGAGTAATCTACACCGGGTGTTATAATCTACACCTGGTGTTAGAAATACACCTGGTGTTAGTAATAACACCTGGTGTTATTAATTTCACCTGGTTTTTAGTAATATAACCGGTGTTAGAATATACAGGGTTTAGTAATCTACACCTGTGTTAGAAATTACACCTGTGTTAGTAATTACACCTGGTTTTTGTAATCTACACCTGGTGTTAGTAATCTACACTGGGTTATAAATACACCTGGTGTTAGAAATATACATCTGGTGTTGTAATATACACCGGGTGTTTAATATACACCTGGTGTTGAAATTTAAAACCCCTGGGGTTAGTAAATACCCTGGTGTTGAAATACCCCTGGGGTTAGTAAATACACCTGGTTTTAAAATACACCTGGTGTTAGAAATAAAACCCTGGTGTTAGAAAAAACACGGGTGTTAGAAATTAAACCCTGGTTTTAGTAATCTACACCTGGTTTTTTTAAATACACCTTGTTGAAATATACACCTGGGTTAGTAATAACACCTGGTTTTAGTAAAAAACACCGGGTGTTAGAATATAACCGGTGTTAGTAAATACACCTGGTGTTAGAATATAACCTGTGTTAGTAATATACACCGGGGTTTTTAGTAATCTAACCTGGTGTTAGTATAAAAAGGTGTTGTAAAAACCCCTGGTGTTAGTAATCACACCTGGTGTTGTAATCTACACCTGGGTTAGTAAACCCTGTGTTAAAAATTACACCGGGTTTTAGTAATATCACCTGGTTTTTTGTAATATCACCTGGTTTTATTTAATATACCCCTGGTGTTAGCAAATACACCTGGTGTTAGTAATATACACCTGGTGTTACAATTACCCCTGGTTTTAGCAAATACACCGGTGTTAGTAATATAACCGGGTTTTAGTAAAAAACACCGGGGTGTTAGCATTATACACTGGGTTAGTAATATACCCCTGGTTTTAGAAATATAAACCTGGTGTTTGTATTTTACACCTGGGTTGCATAAAACCCTGGTGTTAAAATATACACCGGTGTTGAAAATTACACTGGTTTAGTAATATACACCTGGTGTTAGTAATTACACCTGGTGTTGTAATATCCCCTGGTGTTAGTATTATCACCTGGTGTTTACTAAACACCTGTATTACTTTAAACACCTGGTGTTAGCAATATACACCTGGTGTTAGAATAACCCGGGTGTTAGTAATATACACCTTGTTAGTAATATAACTGGTGTTGTAAATCACCTGGTTAGCAATAACCCCTGGTGTTACCCAATATACCCTGGGTTGTAATATAACCTGGTGTTAGAATATACCCCGGGTTTTGTAAATACACTGGGTTAGTAAATAACCGGTGTTAGTAATATACACCTGGTGTTAGTAAATACACCGGGTGTTAGTAATATACCCCTTTGGGTTGCAATATACACCTGGTTTATAATCTACCCTGGGTTATAATAAAACCCCTGGTGTTAGTAATATACACCTGGTGTTAGTAAATAACCGGTGTTATAATATACACCTGGGGGTTAGCAATATACACCGGGTGTTAGTAATATACCCCTGGGTTTAGCAATAACACCGGGTGTTAGTAAAAACACCTGGTGTTAGTTTTAACACCTGGTGTTAGAATTCAGGGTGTAGTAATTACACCGGGTGTTAGTAAATACCCGGGTGTTAGTAATAACACCGGGTGTTGAAAATTTACACCTGGTGTTAGTAATATACACTTGTTAGCAATATACACCTGGTGTTAGAATAACACCTGGTTTTTAATATACCCCCTGGTGTTAGTAATAACACCGGGTTTTGCAAATAACCTGGTTTTAGCAATATACACCTGGTGTTAAATAACACCTGGGTTAGAAAAACACCTGGGTTAGTAATTAACTGGTGTTATAATCACACCTGGTGTTAGTAAATACACCTGGTGTTAGAAATATACACCTGGGTTGTAACACACCGGGTGTTAGTAATATATCCCTGGTGTTAGTAATATACCTGGTGTTGAAATATACACTGGTGTTGTAATAACACCGGGTGTTAGTAATATACACCTGGTGTTAGTAATTACACCTGGTGTTAGTAATATACACCGGTGTTATAATCTACAGGGGGTTTGTAATATACCCCGGGGTGTTGAATATACACCTGGTGTTGTAATAACACCTGGTGTTGTAATAACCCGGTTTAGTAAATACCCTGGTGTTAGTAATAACACCGGGGTTTTTAGTAATATACACCTGGTGTTTAAAAATTACCCTGGTTACAATATCACCTGGTTTTAGTAATCTACCCCTGGTTTTAGTAATATACACCGGTTAGTAATAAACCCCTGTGTTAAATATCCCTGGTGTTAGTAATATACCCCGGGTGTTAGAAATATACCCCTGGTGTTTAAAATACCCCTGTTTTTAGCATAACCCGGGGTTTTATTTAAATTCCCCTGGGGTTAAAAATATACACCTGGTGTTAGCAATATACCCCCTTGGTGTTAGTAAATAACCTGTGTTAGAAATATACACTGGTTTTAGAAATAAAAACCTGGTGTTAGTAATAACACCTGGTGTTAGTAATATACACCTGGTGTTATAAATACACCGGTTTAGAAAATTTACCCCTGGTGTTAGTAATATACCCCTGGTTTTATAATATAACCTGGTTTTAGTAATATACCCTGGTTTTAGTAAATACCCTGGTTTAGTAATACACCTGGTTTTAGTAATATACACCGGTGTTATAATATACCCCTGGTTTTAGAAATCCCCTGGTTTGCAATAACACCTGGTGTTAGTAATAACACCGGGTGTTAGCAAATACCCCTGGTGTTAGTAATATACCCCGGGTGTTAGATAAAACCCCTGGTGTTAGTAATATACCCTGGGTTAGTAATATAACCGGGTGTTGTATATACACCTGGTGTTAGTAATAACACCGGGTGTTAGAAATTACACCTGGTTTAGTAATATACCCCGGGTGTTAGTAAATACACCTGTGTTAGTAAATAACTGGTTTTTAGAAATTCCCCTGGTGTTAGTAATATACCCCTGGGTGTTAAAAAAATATACCCTGGTGTTTTAATAACACCGGTGTTTAATATACCCGGGGTGTTAAAATTACACCTGGTGTTAGTAATAAACCTGGTGTTAGTAATATACACCGGTGTTAGAATAACATGGTGTTAGTAAATAAAACCTGGGTTAGTAATATACACCTGGGTTGTAATTACCCCTGGTGTTGTAATAACACCGGGTGTTGTAATAAAACCCCCTGGTGTTAGAAAACACCGGTTTAGTAATAACACCTGGTTTTAGAAATACACCTGGTGTTAGGAAATACCCCTGGGTTATAATATACACTGGTGTTAGTAATATACCTGGGTTAGAATATCACCTGGGTTATAATAAAACCTGGGGTTTAATCTACCCCTTGTGTTGTAATCTAAACGGTTTAGCAATATACACTGGTTTTTGTAGCCAGAAATCAGAACTAATAATAACTTGCCATTTTTTGACGAGAAAAAAACGTAATTCAACCCTTTAATAAATAAAAATTAATAATAAAAAAATAATAATAGTAATAATAATAATAATAATAATAATAATAAAAATAATAATAATATCTTAATAAATAATAACAAAAATAATCTTTAAAAACAACAACACGAACAAAAAAAAATGGGGGAAAAAAATTAAAATATTTATATAAAATATATATAAAATATATAATATATATATATATATTATATATATATATATATTTTTAAATATATATATAAATTTTATATTTTTATATATATATATAATATATATATATATTTTATATATTTAAAATTTAAAATTTTAAAAATAAATATGTATTTATTATATGTTTACTAAGCGGGGGTTTTCGCAAGAGCAGGCGAAATATACGAAACACTGATCTTGGCCAAAGGGAGACTCGAACCTACAAACCCTTTGGAAAAAGGTACGCAGTCTTTACCACTCACCACAGGGACCAATACCTTGTCTCCCAGCTCACGCTGGGACGTTGATCCAAAGGCACCCACTTTCAGGGGGGGGCTTACAGTTTTTCATCTCCGGGGGTTGGGTGTGGAACTTCCCCACACCCCACCAGGCAGTGTGTGGTTGGGGGGGGGGGAAAACACTCCCACACACCACTCGGGCAGTGTGTGCTTTGTGGAAAAACTCCCAACCCCCCACTCAGAGTGTGTGCGGTGGGGAAACACTCTCCAACCACTGGCAGTGGGGTGCGTGGGGGAAACATCCCACAATACTCGGGGCAGTGTTTTGGGTGGGGGAAAACACTCCCAAAATACTGGCAGTGTGTGCTTTGGGGGAAACGCTCTCACACACCACTCAGGCAGTGTGTGCGCGGGGAACACTCCCAACAAAATACTCAGGCATGTGTGCGTGGGGAAAAAACACTCCCAACCCCAAATTCGGGCAGTGTTTGCTTTGGGGAAACACTCTACCCCACCATCAGGCGTGGGGCGTGTGGGAAACTTCCCACACACCACTCGGGCTTTTGTGGGGGTGGGAAACTTTCCCCCACACACCACTCCAGGGGGGGGGTTGGGGGGGAAAAACATTCCCACCCCCCACTTAGGCGTGTTGGATTGGGAAACACTCCCACACACCACTCAGGCGGGTGTGGGGGTTGGAAACACCCCCACACACCCTCAGGCATGTGGGGTGGGGAAACATTCCCACACACCACCAGGCAGTGTGTGGGTGGGGAAACATCCCAACACGCACTCGGGCAGTGTGTGGGTGGGGGAAAACATTCCCACACCCCACTCGGCAGTGTGTGGGGTGGGGGAAAATTCCCACACCCCCTCAGGCAGTGTGGGGGTGGGGAAACATTTCCCACACACCCCAGGCAGTGTGTGCGTGTGGAAACACTCCCCCACACCACTCAGGCAGGGGTTTGGGTGTGGGGAAAAACCCCCACCCCCATCAGGGCGGTGGTGGGGTGGGGGAAAAACCTCCCCACACCACTAGGCAGTGTGTGGGTGGGGAAAACACCCCCCACACCCCACTCAGGCAGGTGTGGGTGTGGGAAACACTCCCACACCCACCAGGGCAGTGTGGGGTGTGGGAAAAATCCCACACATTTGTTTTAAAGGTAAAGTACTCAAAAATTTTCACCCCCTGCTACTGTGCTGTATGTTGCTGCTACTGTTGCTGCACTGTTGCTGCACTGTTTTTGTCGTTCTGCTACTGTTTGCTGCTACTGTTGCTGCTACTTTGCTGCACTGTTGCTGACTGTGCTGTTGTGCAATTTCACTGTTGCTGCTACTGTTGCTGATACTGTTCGGGATACTTTTGCTGCTACTGCGCTGTTGTTGCTAGTGTTGCTTTTTGTTCCTGTCGCGTTGCCTATTGCCTGTTGTGCTATGTCGTGTTGCTGCAATTGCAGTTGCTCTACGTGCGATATTTGTGTTACTGTCGCTTTTTGCTGAAATTTGTTGCTACTGCTTGTTGCTGCTACTGTCGCTGTTGCGAAATTTGTCACTGTTGTGCTACTGTTGCTGATACTTTTGCTGCACTTCGCGTTGCGAAAATTGTTGCTACTGTCGCTTTGCTGCTACTTGGTGTTGTGATACTGTGGGTGTTGCTGCAATTCGGTGTTGCTGCTTTGTCATTTTTGCTGTATGTCGGTGTTGCGCTACTGTCGCTGTTGCTGCTATTGTCACTTTTTCTGTACTGTCGCGTTGCTGCTACTGTGCTTTTTGCTGCTACTTTCCCTTTTGCTGCACGTCCTTTTGTGACTGTCGCGTTGCTGCTCTGCATTGTTGGCTTTTTGACGTGCTGTACTGCGCTGTTGCTGCTATTTGTCATTGTTTTTTTGGGCATTTTTTTTATTGTGCATGCGCTGTTCTGCTACGTCTTTGTTGCTGCTTTTTTGTCACTGTTGTGCTACTGTCGCTGTTGCGTACTGTCATTGTTGCGATTTTTCACTTTTTCTGCTACTGTCGCGGTTGCTGCTCTGCGCTGTTGGCCTGTCACTGTTCTGCTACGTCGTTTTGCTTTTACTGTCATTGTTGTGCATTGTCACTGTTGCTGTACTGTCCTTTGCTGCTACTGTCGCTGTTGCTGCACGCATTGTTGCTGCTATTGTCACTGTTGGCTACGTCGCTTTGTGCTCTGTCGCGTTGTGCTATTGTCACTATGCTGCTACGTTCTGCACTGTCGCTGTTGTCTATTGTCACATTGTGCACTGTGCTGTTACGTCGCTTTTGCTGCTATTTTCCCGCTGTTTGTGCTATTCCCCGTCCATTTTTTGATAAGAGTTAACTGACCAGTCACAGGTGTTAGATAACAAACTGCACTGGTTAAGGGGTGAGAATGAGCGTGATAACACCGTGATAACACCTCTGTGATAAGCTGGCTACACCTCCAGACAAAACACTGAATATAACACACAAACACTCCAACAATCACAGGTAAACATCAGATAAACACAGGTATTTGCAAACAGATGTTGTTTTCGGGATATTACCTGGATGTATTTATTTCCATTCTGGGGGATACCTACCTGGACTTTAAGAAGACCAAGAGGTATACCTCAACACCTAAAAAGATCAAGAGCTGTACCTCAACACCCCCCAAAAAGGTGTGGCTTCCACCACATGTCAGTTCAATACTTGGATCAGAGAGTTTCTTGCCCCCGAGAGTTTCCCCCCCCAGGAATTTCTTCCCCAGAGATTTCCCCCCCAGAGAATTTCTTCCCCCCCGGAGTTTCTTGCCCCCGAAGTTTCCTCCCCCGAAAATTTTTCCCCCGAGAGTTTCCCCCCAGAAAATTTTTTTTTCCCCCCAGGTTTTTCCCCCCGAGAGTTTCCTCCCCAGAGAATTTCTTCCCCAAGAGTTTTCCCCCCCAAAAGTTTCTTCCCCCCGAGAGTTTCCTCCCAAAAGAATTTTTCCCCCGAAGTTTCCTCCCCCGAGAGTTTCTTGCCCCAGAAAATTTTTTCCCCCCCAGAAATTTTTTCCCCAGAGAGTTTTCCCCCCCAGAGGTTTCTTCCCCAGAGATTTCTTCCCCAAAAAAGAGCAGTTGGGGAAAAGTGAAGCACTGACACTCTCTGAGTGAATCGTGGTATCCACGGGACTCGTCCCTTGGCACGGGACTCACCCTGGTCACGGGACCCCCTCTTGGCACGGATATCCCTTGGTCCGGGGGCTCGCCTCTTGGTCACGGGGCCATCCCTTTGGGCACGGGACTCATCCTCATGGTTCACTTTTCTCTCCTCATGGTCCGGGGGCTCATCCCCTTGGCACGGGCTCATCCCCCTTGGTCCGGGGCTCTTCCCCCTAGGGGACGGGACTCACCTTCTGGTCACGGGACTATCCTCATGGGCACGTTATCATCCTCTGGTCACGAGACTCCCTCATGGTCACGGGACTCATCCTCCGGTCACGTTACTCATCCTCATGGTCACGGGACTCATCCCTTTTGTCCGTTCCTACCTCATGGTCACGGGACTCTCCTCAGGTACGGGGCTCATCCCCGGCACGGGCTCATCCTCAGGGCACAGGATCAAAACCTCATGGGCACGTTTCTCACCCTCATGGCAGGGACTATCCTCCCGGTACGTTTCTCATCCTCTGTCAGGGACTCATCCTCCGGTCACGGGATCATCCTCCGGCAGTTACTCATCCTCAGGTCACGGGGCTCAAACCTCATGGTCACGGGGGGCTATCCTTTGGTCAGGACCACCATGGTCACGGGGGAAATCTCCCCCTGGTCACGGGGGCTCATCTCATGGCACGTTACTCATCCTCATGGTCAGGGACCCTTCCCCATGGTCAGGGACTCATCCCCCCGGTCAGTTACTCATCCTCGGTCACGGGACTCTCCCCTGGTCGGGACTCATCCCCCGGTATGTTCTCATCCTCATGGGTTTTACGGGATACCTCAGGTCACGGGACCCTCCTCTTGGGCACGGGACTCACCTCATGGTCACGGAAATCATCCCCCTGGTCAGGGGCGCATCCCCATGGGAGTTACTCATCCTCATGGTCACGGGGGCTCTTCCTTGGTCACGGGATCATCCCCCCCGGTCACGTTATCATCCTCATGGGCACTTTCTATCCTTTTTTCACGTCTTGCTGACTCGCTGAACTGTCAGTCAGATGATACATGGACACAGACTGTGCTGATGTAGCTTCATGTATCCGCTTCTCTGGTAACTGCTGGACGCCAATGACACATTTGACTTAAATCTTGTAGAATTCAACTGTTGAACTTTCACCACTGAGGTTGTTGATAGCGCTGAGGTGAGGATAGATATCACCATCGTGTTCAGTGCTAATGGTGGTAAGTTCACCTGCCATGAGTGCTTCATGTCCTCCACGTAGAGGCAGCATGGTAGACCCAGGCATGCAGCCAGGGATATTCAACAGGAGAGATATCAATGTTGCGCATGACAAGGAATGTGCTTGTAACGCTAGTATATATGCAGGGTCTAGTAGCATGTAGAACACTGTGCTAGAGGTTTAGGTAGTCTACCACATAGTTTCCAACTCGCTACCTGCCATTAGATAGCTGATGGAACCAACCCAAACATGTTGAATCTTCCTGGTGTTACGCACTGATGGGTCAGATCTGGTGAGGTGCTACTATCAGTGGTCTTTGATGTATAGTGGCTGGTCAAAGGTCACCTGACAAGTTCAAAAGTCAAACTCAGAGTTTGGGCAAAACTTAGTGTTGTGTAGACTGTGCCGGGACTGGCAAAATCCTGGTAGGTGAGTGGAAGAATTACAGTCCTGCTTCCCTCATGGCGTAGTGTACTAATAGCCATTTGCACGAAGCCATATCATGATGGGTACTGTCCTAGAGTCAAGTTGTATTGCCACAGACCTGTCAAGAACTTTAGACATTTTAATGCCCAGTGTGGAAAAAGTCACCTATGTACAGTTCAGGACATTTATTAAAGGAAACGTTTCGCCACGAGTTACTTATTCAGTCTTAACTAAGAAACAAGTTTATATAGTGGCAGGTGTCAAGTGGAAAACCTCGAAGGTAGTAGTAGTAGTAGTATAGTAGTAGTAGTAGTAGTAGTAGTAGTAGTAGTAGTAGTAGTAGTAGTAGTAGTAGTAGTAGTAGTAGTAGTAGTAGCAGTGGTAGTAATAGTAGTAGTGGTAGTAATAGTAGTAGTACAACTTTAGTAAGATGGGTTGGACTAGAGAACGACCTATCAACATTTTTCCCACATCCTGTGGGTATTCCCACACAATTTCTCAACGGTGAATGGCTCAGGTTTACCAGGAGACAACACAGCTCCGAGAATCACACATCTGAGTCCAGTTCAGCTAGTTTCTAATATTCTTGAATTCTGATTCCACTTAACATTCCTGTAAACTCTACACATAGAATGATGCAACTGTTGGATAATAACCTCCACAAGCCAAAAATAATGAAAAATTACGAAATATTATAAAAAAATAACTTAAAATTATAGAAAAAGTAACTAAAAATTATGAAAAATAACAAAAAAAAAATATGGAATGTGTCGCGGCTTCTTAATACAAAGTCAGCATTGTCAAAAAATAATTGTATGATTTTTTCTCAGGCAATAATCGGGTTGTGTTCCCTGCACAAGTTCACCAATGTTCACTGAACTCCTCTGAACATTCATCTACATTCCTGTTAGAGTGTAATAATGTTGGTAGAATTACCAACAATATGTTAGGTAGAAGGTCACAAGAACAATTAATGTGACCTTTTTTTATGGGAACATCTCGCTCTCCAGGGCTTTGTCAAGCCCTGGAGAGCGAAACACAACTGGTTGGCGAAACGCTTCCACAATAAAGATACTGAAGTGTTGCATAAATGTCTAGTTCATCAGGGTGTCGGTTCTGTGAACAATTTATATTGTGTGTAGTTATTTGAGAGTTACAGCTGCTGGACATGTCAGTGAGTTTGCGAGATATATAATTCCCTGTGGATATGAACGGATATCGGCAAGAGAAGTGGTGAAATGAATGACCTAGATCAACAAGCTGATAATGCTGCTGTCAGCTGTTGCAATACAGCGGCTTTCAGCAGTTGTGTGTGTGTGTGTGTGTGTGTGTGTCTGCCTTTGATTTGATAATACCGTGTAACAAGCGACCAAGAGATTCCAATACCGTTAAGCTCAAGCCTCTCACGATATTCTCAACGATCGTCCACTTGGGTTCTGATTTCATCACGTATTATCGATGCTGCCTCAGGTTCGAATCCCACTCGTTCTGTGGTTTGTTAGCAATCCTGTTATTATGATCTCGTGAGCTATGATAACCCTCCCGCTCCGCCTTACAACTCTATACTCCGGATCATGGACGCTGTATAGTGGGCTCCCCATTAACGTTATCCTGACCTTGTAGTCTTTGATGGCGTCTCTCTGGGGCGTAACTCTGCACATCGTTGTAGTAACTTTAACATATATTAACTCGCTCGGGCGAAGAGTTTGATGATTAAGACACATGTGCAACAGTTTAGCATTTTTACTGTTGAAACGTTTCGCCCATACAGTGGACTTCCGTCAGCCAACGTTGATGGACTGATTTCATCATCTTTATTTCGCTACTACACTTGCTGCCTCTGTATTTGACTGAAGAAGACTACTGTGTAAGCGAAACGTTTCAACAATAAAGATACCTAACAGTTGCACATGTGTCTTAATCTTCAACTTGTTGGTATTTTACACTATTTCCAACAGTAGTGACATTCATCAGTGTCCTCTAAATACTCAGTCAACTCTGTGACACTGTACTGTGTCACCTGGTCTACCACCACTCAGTATAATCCTGCTGACAACCCAGTATAATCCTGCTGACAACCCAGTATAATCCTGCTGACAACCCAGTATAATCCTGCTGACAACCCAGTATAATCCTGCTGCAACCCAGTATAATCCTGCTGACAACCCAGTATAATCCTGCTGACAATCCGGATGGACAAGATGAACATTTCCCTTCTGCCTCCAGTGAATCAAAAGAGGATCGTAGACTCCAGTCAACCCCCTGAACCTCGGTTATCTTCTCTCTCAGCAGTTTAACATGTCGTTTAAATCATTGTAACTCTCTACAGAACTTGATGCTGATTCGTTTAGCTTATTTGCAACTTTGATGATGAGCTTATAACAGCCGAGTTTTCTTTCTTAACTGTAACAGTTCTGGAGTACAAGTTGACGGGTTTTCACGTGTCTTATCTTCCTGTTACCTCTTGGAGCTGTATGCCAGGGGAAGGCCTCAGTCAGATGACCAGTAATGGGTCTTCATATAACAAAGACCCGCGTCAGGAAGCACTTGTCCTGTTTCCTGACCTAACCTAACCTTCAGTACCCAACTCACGTCCTGCCTAATCTGGAATACATCATTACGTGCTTGACTACATTCTTCCAGTGTTCTTAACTACTTATCACTCACGAGTCCTGGGCCGGGCCGCGGGGGCGCTGCCCCAGGAAAATAAGAGTGAAGGAACACTGCAGAAGGCCTACTGACCCAAACAAGGCAAGTCCTTATCAAAACCACCACTACCCAAAGCTACCCAAGAATTTACTCCCGTACCCACGAGGTATACTCCAGGTATACTTCCTCCAGGTATACACAATAACAATGTTCTTCAATCCTGCAGATAATATAGAGTTCATCCACTATTGTTCACTCAGAGAAACAACATTCGCCACTTATTACAACTAGAAATAACTAGAACATTCAATCAAATTAGTTATTATTTCTCCAGCCACTCGAAATTGATGTTATTTTGACATGTCAAATGATAATGCTTGAAAGTCTTATATCGACCAAACGAATTCAATGTCGATAATATATATCTTGAAATGACTGATACATTCTTATGTGACCTGGAGGATAAAAACTCCAATTATCCAAATTCAATATATACATGTATAGTGTATACAGAATACAGTGACTCCGTTAACGATATTTTTTCACTTCAGAAGTATGTATCAGGTGGCATACTGACGATTCTTTTCCATAAGGAATTTGTGAGTAATAGTCATTTCAGACCCCCAAACATACACGACAAACGCCTTACAATAAATACACTACATAATTGTCCATTCGGAGGTGATCGTTATGCGGGGGTCCACTGTACTGTAGATAGTTCTACATTCTTCACACTATGTCTTTGTATTGCGTTGATAAAGCCACTGGATGGTGAAACGTCTATAAATAAAGAAACCCAGATGTTACACATGTGTCTAATTCTTCAATTCCAGTGTCATAAATGGCGTCATGGCGGCCATCTTGTATTTCAAGGTTCTCCTGGAGTGGCACTCAGAGTGCCTCTTATTGTCTTGTTAAGAGTGCCAGTCTAGGTGATGCCTGCAAAAATAACCTTATGATTTTTACCCCTGGTCAAACCTAGTGTGCTTTGACTACGCCAGTTTTAGCAGTAACTTGCCATGGGTTCGAATCTTCTATACGTTTTCTGATAAGTATATCCTAGTGTGTGCTCACGTGTCTTTTTCAACCAAATTGTAGGTATCTGTTGACAAGTGCCTCTCTCTTTGACCATTTGTGGGTTGATGGTCGTCACATGACAAACAATGCCTTTGTTTAATATCTGATATCCTGATGGGAATATTGAACCAGTTATCTCAGCTTTGTCTTCTAGTGATGTCTGTCTTTGTCTCTTCTCTTGTTTTCTTCAGTTCTCTTCTTTTGTTTTATGTTGTTTGTGATCTGTGTGTGTGTGTGTGTACTCACCTATTTGTACTCACCTATTTGTGGTTGCAGGGGTCGAGTCACAGCTCCTGGCCCCGCCTCTTCGCTGATTGCTACTAGGTCCTCTCTCTCCCTGCCCCATGAGCTCTATCATACCTCGCCTTAAAACTATGTATGGTTCCTGCCTCCACCACATCACTTTCTAGGCTATTCCATGGCCTGACTACTCTATGACTGAAGAAATACTTCCTAACATCCCTTTGATTCATCTGAGTCTTCAACTTCCAATTATGACCTCTTGTGTCTGTGTCCCATCTCTGGAACATCCCGTCTTTGTCCACCTCGTCTATTCCGCGCAGTATTTTATATGTCGTTATCATGTCTCCCCTGATCCTCCTGGCCTCCAGTGTCGTCAGGCCGATTTCCCTCAACCTTTCTTCATAGACAATCCCCGTAGCTCTGGGACTAGTCTTGTTGCAAACCTTT
This sequence comes from Cherax quadricarinatus, assembly GCF_026875155.1. Lineage (NCBI taxonomy): Eukaryota > Metazoa > Arthropoda > Malacostraca > Decapoda > Parastacidae > Cherax > Cherax quadricarinatus. The sequence goes on along the minus strand of NC_069463.1, from coordinate 10,369,270 downwards.
GCACTTTCTCTAATTTCTTGACGTGCTTGACTAGGTGTGGATTCCAAACTGGTGCTGCATACTCCAGTATGGGCCTGACGTAGATGGTGTACAGAGTCTTAAACGAATCCTTACTGAGGTATCGGAACGCTATCCGTAGGTTTGCCAGGCGCCCGTATGCTGCAGCAGTTATCTGATTGATGTGCGCCTCAGGAGATATGCTCGGTGTTTATACTCACCCCCAGATCTTTTTCCTTGAGTGAGGTTTGCAGTCTTTTGGCCATCTAAACTATAATTGTGTCTGCGGTCTCTTTGCCCTTCCCCAATCTTCATGACTTTGCATTTGGCAGGGTTAAATTCAAGGAGCCAGTTGCTGGACCAGGCTTGTAGCCTGTCCAGATCTCTTTGTAGTCCTGCCTGATCCTCGTCCGATTCGATTCTTCTCATTAACTTCACATCGTCTGCAAACAAGGACACTTCTGAGTCTATCCCTTCCGTTATGTCGTGTGTGTGTGTGTGTGTGTGTGTGTGTGTGTGTGTGTGTGTGTTGTGTGTGTGTGTGTGTGTGTGTGTGTACGCTGATTAAAACACATTAATAACAGAAAGGGGTAATTGAGACACTAATCACCGGTCATTAGGGTGGCTGACGAGGGCATCCATGGAGACACGAGAGTGCAGCATCTCTGCTGCCTCCATTGATGCTGCTCTCCCCCTCCCGCCCTCCCTCCTTCCCTCCCTCTTCCCATGGCAGGGAGGGAGGGAAGGCAATATGCGTGGGAGGAGATTGAAGACTCGAAATATATCAATCATGGAGCGGGGGAGGGGGTGTGGGGGTGTGGGGGGGGAGTGGAGGAGTGGAGGTATGGGGGGAGTGGAGGAGTGGGGAGAGCGGTGCGCCAAGCAGTAGGTGTCCTGATGAATGAGGAGGAGGGAGGAAGTTGTACACAGTGTTACTCACCTCTTGACAGTGTTACTCACCTCTTGATAGTGTTACTCACCTCTTGATAGTGTTACTCACCTCTTGACAGTGTTACTTACCTCTTGACAGTGTTACTCACCTCTTGACAGTGTTACTCACCTCTTGACAGTGTTACTCACCTCTTGACAGTGTTACTTACCTCTTGACAGTGTTACTCACCTCTTGACAGTGTTACTTACCTCTTGACAGTGTTACTCACCTCTTGACAGTGTTACTCATCTCTTGACAGTATTACTCATCTCTTGACAGTGTTACTCAACTCTTGACAGTATTACTCACCTCTTGACAGTGTTACTCACCTCTTGACAGTGTTACTCACCTCTTGACAGTGTTACTTACCTCCTGACAGTGTTGCTCACCTCTTGACAGTGTTACTCACCTCTTGACAGTGTTACTCACCTCTTGACAGTGTTACTCACCTCTTGACAGTGTTACTCACCTCTTGACAGTGTTACTCACCTCTTGACAGTATTACTCAACTCTTGACAGTGTTACTCACATCTTGACAGTGTTACTCACCTCTTGACAGTGTTTACTACCTACTGACAAGTGCTTCACCTCCTGACAGTGTTACTCACCTCTGACAGTGTTATACCACCTCTTGACAGTGTTACTTACCTCTTGACAGTGTTACTCACCTCTTGACAGTGTTACTCACCTCTTGACAGTGTTACTCACCTCTTGACAGTGTTACTTACCTCTGACAGTAGTTACTCACCTCTTGAACAGTATTACTCACCTCTTGACAGTGTTACTCACCTCTTGACAGTGTTACTCACCACTTGACAGTGTTATTCACCTCTTGACAGTGTTACTCACCTCTTGACAGTGTTACTTACCTCTTGACAGTGTTACTCACCTCTTGACATGTATCACCTCTAGACAGTGTTACTCACCTCTTGACAGTGTTACTCACCTCTTGACAGTGTTACTCACCTCTTGACAGTATCACTCATCTCTTGACAGTGTTACTCACCTCTTGACAGTGTTACTCATCTCTTGACAGTATTACTCATCTCTTGACAGTGTTACTCAACTCTTGACAGTATTACTCACCTCTTGACAGTGTTACTCACCTCTTGACAGTGTTACTCACCTCTTGACAGTGTTACTTACCCCTGACAGGCCACCTCTTGACAGTGTTACTCACCTCTTGACAGTGTTACTCACCTCTTGACAGTGTTACTCACCTCTTGACAGTGTTACTCACCTCTTGACAGTGTTACTCACCTCTGACAGTATTACTCACTCCTTGACAGTGATTACTCACCTCTTGACAGTGTACTCAACTCTGACAGTATTACCACCTCTTGACAGTTTACTCAACCTCTTGACAGTGTTACTCACCTCTTGACAGTGTTAATTACCTCCTGACAAAGTTGCTCACCTCTTGACAGTGTTACTCACCTCTTGACAGTGTTACTCACCTCTTGACAGTGTTACTTACCTCTTGACAGTGTTACTCTCACCTCTTGACAGCGGTTACTCACCTCTTGACAGTGATACTCACCTCTTGACAGTGTTACTACCTCTTGACAGGTTACTCACCTCTTGACAGTATTACTCATCTCTTGACAGTGTTACTCACCTCTTGACAGTGTTACTCACCTCTTGACAGTGTTACTCACCTCTTGACAGTGTTACTCACCTCTTGACAGTGTTACTTACCTCTTGACAGTGTTACTCACCTCTTGACAGTGTTACTCACCTCTTGACAGTGTTACTCACCTCTTGACAGTGTTACTCACCTCTTGACAGTATTACTCATCTCTTGACAGTGTTACTCACCTCTTGACAGTGTTACTCACCTCTTGACAGTGTTACTCACCTCTTGACAGTGTTACTCACCTCTTGACAGTATTACTCACCTCTTGACAGTGTTACTCACCTCTTGACAGTGTTACTCACCTCTTGACAGTGTTACTCACCCCTTGACAGTGAAGTCACCTCTTGACAGTGCTACTCACCTCTTGACAGTGTTACTTACCTCTTGACAGTGTTACTACCTCTACAGTATACTACTCTTGACAGTGTTACTCACCTCTTGACAGTGTTACTCACCTCTTGACAGTGTTACTCACCTCTTGACAGTGTTACTCACCTCTTGACAGTATTACTCACCCCTTGACATGTTACTCACCTCTTGACATGTTAACTCACACTCTTGAACGGATGTTACTCACCTCTTGACAGTGTTACTCACGTCTTGACAGTGCTACACGCCTCTTGACATACTACTCACTCTTGACAGTGCTACTTACCTCTTGACAGTGTTACTCACCTATTGACAGTGTTACTCACCTATTGACAGTGTTACTCACTTCTCGACAGTGTTACTCATCTCTTGACAGTGTAACACTGTCAAGTGTTACTCACCTATTGACAGTGTTACTCACCTCTTGACAGTGTTACTCACCTCTTGACAGTGTTACTCACCTCTTGACAGTGTTACTCACCTCTTGACAGTATTTAATCACCTCTTGACAGTGTTTATTCATCACCTCTTGACAGTGTTACTCACCTCTTGACAGTGTTACTCACCTCTTGACAGTGTTACTCACCCCTTGACAGTGCTATTCATCTCTTGACAGTGCTACTCACCTTTTGACAGTGTTACTTACCTCTTGACGGTGTTACTTACCTCTTGACAGTGTTACTCACCTCTTGACAATATTACTCAACTCTTGACAGTGTTACTCACCTCTCGACAGTGTTACTCACCTCTTGACAGTGCTACTCACCTCTTGACAATGTTACTCACGTCTTGACAATGTTACTCACGTCTTGACAATGTTCTTACGTCTTGACAATGTTACTCACATCTTGAGAATGTTACCCACGTCTTGACATTTTTCCTTAAAATGTTCATTTTTTCAGTGATTTGTTTCTCGTTTCTGCAGTGAAAGTTCTCTCTGTGTTCTCCAGGTCTGTAATTCCGCCTGCCTTGAAAGGGGCTGTTAGTGTACAACATTTCTCCAGTCTAGAGATTTTAGATTAGATTTTGCCACCGAAGTGGCTAGTTTATTGTGCACCTCATATCCATCGTATGGACGGTAGCGCAAGAACATATGGATACTCAAAAGGCCTAGGAACTAGGCCATAAAAGGGTTAACAGGTCTACATACGGATTTATATCTACATATGTACAGTTCACTTTTCTGTTACGAGCAAATTTAAGAAATTTGCTCAGAATATCTGGTATCTTATTTTCATTAATAAGATCTTGACATATCACATAGGTTATTATACTGTCTATTTCTATATTCCTCAATAAGTGGACAATTAAGCACATAGTGTTCAAGACAGTGATCATTAAGATACCCAAGTGTTGTTCTCTGAACCAGTAATCTGCAGTTGCGATGGTATCCTGGAGACGGTCACACATCTTCCTCATGTTCTTCTCGTATTTCATATTTTGACGTCCTTGCCTTTGTCGGTGTTACCGATCCCGATGTTAAGAGCCCTTAGCAAAGGCTCAAAATATCACAAGCCATTACATTTTATAGGAACAACCGCCCGGGTAAAAACCACTGGGTAGTTAAAATAGGAACCAGCGGGGTGTACCCTTTTCCCTCTAGTGAATTTTATGGAAACCCAAACCCCTCCGGGTGTTAAAAAACATGGGGTTGGGTTTACTTGGAGAAAGGGTGGAAATACCACCCGTTGGTTTACTGGAGACAAACCGGGTCTGCACACACCCAAGGGGGATTTCCACACCCGGGGTGCACCCATCACCCCCTGGGGGGGTTACTGGAGCACCAGCCGGTGGACACACCCTGGGTGGGTTCACTGGAGCACCAGCCGGGGTGCACACACCCCTGGGTGAGGTTCACTGGAGCACCAGCTGGGGTGCACACACCCCTGGGTGAGGTTAACTGGAGCACCAGCCGGGGTGCACACACCCGTGGGTGGGGTTCACTGGAGCACCAGCCGGGGTGCACACACCCCTGGGTGAGGTTCACTGGAGCACCAGCCGGGGTGCTCACTCCCGTAGGTGAGGTTCACTGGAGCACCAGCCGGGGTGCACACAACCCTGGGTGAGGTTCACTGCAGCACCAGCAACAGTGCACACACCCCTGAGTGAGGTTTACTGGAGCACCAGCCGGGGTTTGCACACCCCTAGGTGAGGTTCACTGGAGCACCAGCCGGGGTGCACACACCCCTGGGTGATGCTCTCTCTAGCACCATCCGGGGTACACACACCCCTGGGTAAGGTTCGCTGGAATACCAGCCGGGGTGCACACACCCCTGGGTGAGGTTCAATGGAGCACCAGCCGGGGTGCACACAACTCTAGGTGAGGTTTACTGGAGCAAAAGCCGGGGTGCACACACCCCTAGGTGAGGTTCACTGGAGTACTAGCCGGGGTGCACACACCCCTGGGTGAGGTTCACTGGAGCACCAGCCGGGGTTTGCACACCCCTAGGTGAGGTTCGCTGGAGCACCAGCCGGGGTGCACACACCCTTATGTGAGGTTCACTGGAGCACCAGCCGGGGTGCACACACCCTTATGTGAGGTTCACTGGAGCACCAGCCGGGGTGCACACACCCCTGGGTGAGGTTCACTGGAGCACCAGCCGGGGTGCTCACTCCCGTAGGTGAGGTTCACTGGAGCACCAGCCGGGGTGCACACAACCCTGGGTGAGGTTCACTGCAGCACCAGCAACAGTGCACACACCCTTATGTGAGGTTCACTGGAGCACCAGCCGGGGTGCACACACCCTTATGTGAGGTTCACTGGAGCACCAGCCGGGGTGCACACACCCCTGGGTGAGGTTCACTGGAGCATCAGCCGGGGTGCTCACTCCCGTAGGTGAGGTTCACTGGAGCACCAGCCGGGGTGTACACAACCCTGGGTGAGGTTCACTGCAGCACCAGCAACAGTGCACACACCCCTGAGTGAGGTTTACTGGAGCACCAGCCGGGGTTTGCACACCCCTAGGTGAGGTTCGCTGGAGCACCAGCCGGGGTTTGCACACCCCTAGGTGAGGTTCGCTAGAAAACTAGCCGGGGTGCACACACCCCTGGGTGAGGTTCAATGGAGCACCAGACGGGGTGCACACAACCCTAGGTGAGGTTTATTGGAGCAAAAGCCGGGGTGCACACACCCCTATGTGAGGTTCACTGGAGTACCAGCCGGGGTGCACACACCCCTGGGTGAGGTTCACTGGAGCACCAGCCGGGGTGCACACACCCCTGGGTGAGGTTCACTGGAGCACCAGCCGAGGTGCACACACCCCTAGGTGAGGTTCACTGAAGCACCAGCCGGGGTGCACACACCCCTAGGTGAGGTTCAACGGAGCACCAGCCGGGGTGCACACACCACTGGGTGAGGTTCACTGGAGCACCAGCCAAGGTGCACACACCCCTATGTGAGGTTCACTGGAGCACCAGCCGGGGTGCACACACCCCTAGGTGAGGTTCACTGAAGCACCAGCCGGGTGCACACACCCCTGGGTGAGGTTCACTGGAGCACCACCGGGTGCACACTCCCTCGGTGAAGTTCACTTAGCACTCAGCCGGGGTGCACACACCCTGGGTGAGTTCACATGGAGGCACCAGCAAGGTGCACACACCCCTGAGTGAGGTTCACTGGAGCAACCAGCCGGGTTTACACACCCCTCGTGTGAGGTTCACTGAGCACCAGCCGGGGTGCACACACCCCTGGGTGAGGTTCACTGGAGCACCAGCCGGGGTGCACACACCCCTGGGTGAGGTTCACTGGAGCACCAGCCGGGGTGCACACACCCCTGGGTGAGGTTCACTGGAGCACCAGCCGGGGTGCACACACCCCTGGGTGAGGTTCACTGGAGCACCAGCCGGGGTGCACACACCCCTGGTCGAGTTCACTGGAGCACCAGCCGGGTGCACACACCCCTGAGGTGAGGTTCACTGAGCACCAGCCGGGTGCACACACCTTGGTGAGTTCAAATGGAAACAGCGGGGTGCACACACCCTGGTGAGGTTCACTGGAGCACCAGCCGGGGTGCACACACCCCTGGGTGAGGTTCACTGGAGCACCAACCGGGGTGCACACACCCCTGGGTGAGGTTCACTGGAGCACCGACCGAGGTGCACACACCCCTTGTGAGGTTTCACTGACACACTGTGCACAACCCCCGGTGAGGTTCACTGGATCCAGCCGGGTGCACACACCCCTGGGTGAGGTTCACTGGAGCACCAGCCGGGGTGCACACACCCCTGGGTGAGGTTCACTGGAGCACCAGCCGGGGTGCACACACCCCTGGGTGAGGTTCACTGGAGCACCAGCCGGGTGCAAAACAACCCTGGTGAGGTTCACTGAGCACCAGCCGGGGTGCACACACCCTGGTGAGGTTCACTGAGCACCACCGGGTGGCACACACCCCTGGGTGAGGTTCACTGGAGCACCAGCCGGGGTGCACACACCCCTGGGTGAGGTTCACTGGAGCACCAGCCGGGGTGCACACACCCCTGGGTGAGGTTCACTGGAGCACCCAACAGGGGGGTTGCACGCACCCCGGGTGAGGTTCCGGAGCACCGCCGGGGGGCACAACCCCGGGGGAGGTTCATGGAGCACCAACCGGGTGCACACACCCCTGGGGGAGGTTCACTGGACCCAGCCGGGGGGCACACCCCCGGGGGGGGGTTCACTGGGGCACCAGCCGGGGGGCACTACCCCTGGGGGGAGGTTCACTGGAGCACCCCCGGGTGCACACACCCCGGGTAGGGTTTACTTGAGCACCACCGGGGGGCAACAAACCTTTGGGGGGTTAGTTCACTGAGCACCAGCGGGGTCACACACCCTGGGTGAGGTTCACTGAGCACCACCGGGTGCCACACCCCTGGGTGAGGTCACTGGAGCACCAACCCCGGGGGGCCACACCCTGGGTGGTTCACTGGAGCACCCTTGGGGGGCACACACCCCCGGGGGAGGTTCACTGGCCACCACCGGGGGGAAACACCCCTGGGTGAAATTTCACTGGAAACCCCTTTTCAACACCCCCTTAGGGTTTACTACCTAGCCGGGGCAACACCCTGGGGAGGCAATTAGCCCAGCCCGGGGACAACACCCCCGGGTGAGGTTTACCTTTTAGTACCAGCCGGGGGACACACCCCTGGGTAGGTTTAGGGGGCAACCCGCCGGGGGGAAAAACACCCCCCGGGGAAAGGTTCACTGGACACAGCCGGTTGCACAACCCCCGGGTGAGGTCACTGAGCCCAGCCGGGGTGAAAACACCCCTGGGTGAGGAAAAGGGAATACCCGCCGGGGAAAAAAAACCCCTGGGGAAAAATTTACTGGGCACCAGCCGGGGGGAACAACCCTGGGTGAGGTTAAACCCCGGAACACCCGCCGGGTGCCACACCCCTTTTGGGTGAGGCCACTGGGCAAGCCGGTCACACACCCGGGGTGGGGTTTCCCCTGGGGCACCCCGGGTCACACACCCCGGGTGGGTTTATTTTTGGAACCAGCCGGGGTGAACAACCCCTGGGTGATTTCCCGAGCAAGGGGGGAACACAATTTTTGGGTGAGGTTTATGGGACCAGCTTCTGGACGCTGAGAAACAAGTCAGCTTCTGGACGCTGAGAAACAAGTCAGCTTCTGGACGCTGAGAAACAAGTCAGCTTCTGGACGCTGAGAAACAAGTCAGCTTCTGGACGCTGAGAAACAAGTCAGCTTCTGGACGCTGAGAAACAAGTCAGCTTCTGGACGCTGAGAAACAAGTCAGCTTCTGGACGCTGAGAAACAAGTCAGCTTCTGGACGCTGAGAAACAAGTCAGCTTCTGGACGCTGAGAAACAAGTCAGCTTCTGGACGCTGAGAAACAAGTCAGCTTCTGGACGCTGAGAAACAAGTCAGCTTCTGGACGCTGAGAAACAAGTCAGCTTCTGGACGCTGAGAAACAAGTCAGCTTCTGGACGCTGAGAAACAAGTCAGCTTCTGGACGCTGAGAAACAAGTCAGCTTCTGGACGCTGAGAAACAAGTGAGCTTCTGGACGCTGAGAAACAAGTCAGGTTCTGGACGCTGAGAAACAAGTCAGCTTCTGGACGCTGAGAAACAAGTCAGCTTCTGGACTTTGAGAAACAAGTCAGCTTCTGGACGCTGAGAAACAAGTCAGTTTCTGGACGCTGAGAAACAAGTCAGCTTCTGGACGCTGAGAAACAAGTCAGCTTCTCGACGCTGAGAAACAAGTCAGTTTCTGGACGCTGAGAAACAAGTCAGCTTCTGGACGCTGAGAAACAAGTCAGCTTCTGGACGCTGAGAAACAAGTCAGCTTCCAAACCATACCCCGGCCGGGATTGAACCCGCGGTCAGAGAGTCTCAAAACTCCAGCCCGTCGTGTTAGCCACTAACTCTCTGACCGCGGGTTCAGTCCGGCCGGTATGGTTGTTTTTCATGTGTCATTACGATTCGTGAGTCAATTTCAGCTTCTGGATCTGAAAGCATTATCTTTTGAGTCAATCTGATCATTCAGTAAATGCAATAGCAGAATTCTCACTGAACTGTTTTAAATTTTCTCTATTTGATAGTAATTCACACACTTTTTTAGAATGTCAGGCAAATGCAGAGTTTATTTTTGTGTAATTCTGAATGCATTTATTTTTGTGTAATTCTGAATGCATTTATTTTTCTGTAATTCTGAATGCATTTATTTTTGTGTAATTCTGAATGCATTTATTTTTGTGTAATTCCGAATGCATTTATTTTTGTGTAATTCTGAATGCATTTATTTTTGTGTAATTCTGAATGCATTTATTTTTTGTGTAATTCTGAATGCATTTATTTTTGTGTAATTCCGAATGCATTTTTTTTCCTAATACTAGGTTACTTCGGTTCTACAAATCTGCAACAAAATGTTAATTCAATATTTTCTGGATAGTAATCCAGTCCTTTTAATTTTTGTTATTGATAATTTTCATAAGATGGGATGCGAGGATGGAGACAAATTTTATTTTGGAAGCTGATGTTGTACAGGTAATTAGCTAAACTACCTTGTACATAAATGGTTCAGAGAACCGACAAGTTGATAAATTAGACGCCAATGCTAAATTAAACACCCAAGTGTTGCACATGTTTCTAATTTATCTAAACAACCTTGTAGAGTATGGGCCAGTAGGCCTTCTGCAGTGTTCCTCCTCTGTTATGTTCTTGTCTAGAAGATTTGGATCCAGAGGGAAAGAAACTCTGGCTTCTTGGGTTCACTGGCAGCCGAAGACCTTGATCATATACAGAACGTTCCGCTCGTTCTCCGGCGAATGAACGTTCCATAATACTTGCTGTTTCGAACGTTACCCCCTTAGTTCTGGAAGAACGTTCCCCTCAGCTCTGGAAGAACGTTTCTAGGCACTCCTAGTGAGGCACCTCCGTACACCACGCGGCAAGAATGTGTATGACATACCACGAAACGGGTAGGGATCGAATCCACAGCAGGCGATTGTTTGCAATCTTCTTACTGCGATTTCGTGAGTGAAGCGCGAGTGTGTAACGCAAGAGGCTGGACACTCCGACGTCTCCAGAAGGACGGATGTACCGAGTGTCTTCAGCCGGCTATGGCATGAAGACTTGTCCGAGAGATGAGAGTGGACAGGATTGGCACCATTTCTTCAGTGATAAAGCCATGAGTGTTCGAGGGAATATGTGCTCTGTGGTACCTATCCAAGGCTTTATGTTGTTGCAGTGTCAGGACGAAATTTAAGATAGCAGGTACTGAGCAGTAGTATTACAGGTATTGGTCAGAAGTATGGCAGGTATTGACCAGAAGTATTGCAGGTATTGACCATAAGTATAACAGGTATTGTACCCAAGTATGGCAGGTATTGTACACAAGTATGATAGGTATTGACCAGAAGTATGGCAGGTATTGGCTATAAGTATGACAGGTATTGTACACAAGTATGACAAGTATTGACCAAAAGTTTAATATTACTAATAAGCGACGTTTTGGGCGTAGATAAAAATTTTACCATAAAGAAGTAATTCATCCAACAGAGGCAGCAACAGTAGCACCAACAACAGTAGCAGGAGCACCAACAACGGCAACAACAGCAGCAGTAGTGGAAAATTACCATCAGACTGTAATAGTTGCACAGCAGGAGCAGCAGCAGCAGTACAGCACCACCAGCACCCCCTTAGTCAGCAACAGGAACAGCAAAAGCACAACCATCAACAGGAACAGCAACAGTAGCGCTACCAAAACTACGACTAAGCAAAAACAGTAGTAGCACTACAGCCGCTACAAAGAATAGCAACAACAGTAACACTACCACCACTACAAATCAAATCAAATCAAATCAAAGTTTATTCTCTATAAGGATTACAGTGCAGGGTTTACAGATTTTGGTTATTGTGTGGTTTACATGTAGTAAAATAATAATTACAGAGGGGGCCACTAGAACACTTAGCATGGCTAGGCATTTCGGGCAAACTTAGATTTATTCTTAACCCTAAATTATAACAAATTGTGGAGTAAGTTGACTAAATACTAAGTGACTAAATACTAAGTGACAAATACTAGTTTGTGAGTTTAGCAATGTGAATGCTTTTGTTTTGGCACAATACATAGTTTCTATTTTGGGAGTATCACAGGCAAACTTATGACTAGTTAGGAATCATTATTTTAAGATTAGGATACATATTTCTGTGCTTATAGTCAAATAGGTGAGTGAGTGAGTGTAAATGTGGACCACCAGGTGGTTTTTATGTAGTTAGTTGACGGGGTGTATCAGGGAGATAAGATGTTTTCTAACAGTAGTTTTGAAGGTGATGAATGTGTCTGCAGTTCTAGAGTTCTCAGGTAGGGTGTTCCAGATTTTAGGGCCTTTGACATACATTGAGTTTTTGTAAAGGTTTAGTCGGACACGGGGAATGTCGTAGAGATGTTTGTGTCTTGTGTTATGACTGTGGGTTCTGTCACAACTATCAAGAAAGCATTTTAGGTCAAGGTTAATATTGTAATTTAAGGTCATGTATATGTAGATTGCACAGGAACAACAACGACAGCAACAGTAGCACTATCACCACTACAAGGAACAATAGCAATAGTAACACTGCTACCACTACAAGCAACAGTAACAGTAGCATTACCGCCACTACAATGAACAACAAGAACAACAGTAGCACTATCACCACTACAAGAAACAGCAACAGTAGCACTATCACCACTACAAGAAACAGCAACAGTAGCACTACCCACCACTACAAAGCAGCAACAGTAGCACTACCACCACTACAAGAAACAGCAACAGTAGCACTACCACCACTACAAGAAACAGCAACAGTAGCACTACCACCACTACAAGAAACAACAACAGTAGCACTATCACCACTACAAGAAACAGCAACAGTAGCACTATCACTACTACAAGAAGCAGCAACAGTAGCACTACCACCACTACAAGAAGCAGCAACAGTAGCACTACCACCACTACAAGAAGCAGCAACAGTAGCACTACCACCACTACAAGAAGCAGCAACAGTAGCACTACCACCACTACAAGAAGCAGCAACAGTAGCACTACCACCACTACAAGAAGCAGCAACAGTAGCACTACCACCACTACAAGAAGCAGCAACAGTAGCACTACCACCACTACAAGAAGCAGCAACAGTAGCACTACCACCATTACAAGAAGCAGCAACAGTAGCACCACCACCACTACAAGAAGCAGCAACAGTGGCACTACCACCACTACAAGAAGCAGCAACAGTAGCACTACCACCACTACAAGAAGCAGCAACAGTAGCACAAACCACCAATACAAGAAGCAGCAACAGTAGCACTACCACCACTACAAGAAGCAGCAACAGTAGCACTACCACCACTACAAGAAGCAACAACAGTAGCACTACCACCACTACAAGAAGCAGCAACAGTAGCACTACCACCACTACAAGAAGCAGCAACAGTAACACTACCACCTGGGTTACCCCAGGTAATGTACACTATGCATGATAATTGTACTTATGTGTACCTGTGCCTAAATAAACCTAACAAAAACATCAGTAGTGATACCACCACCTTCACCAGGATCAGCAGCAGGAAGGCAGCCGGAGGAAAGCAGCAGGAAAGCAGCAGGAAGGCAGCAGGAAGGCAGCATCAAGCAGTAAGGAAGGCAGGGAGAGGAGAAAGGCAGCATGGCTGCACCTCCCACGCACTCCCTGGCAGCCTTCCAAATTTGATAACACTATTGATCTGCTCGGTTCATTCTCAAATTCTAGGCTCCTCCCCTTGCTGCTCCAGCCTTCCCTCACCCCTCGTCCCCTTCCCTCAACCCCTCCCCTCATCACTAGGGATGGAGGGGAAACTCATAAATGCTTCTGAAAGAGAGACTATTTTACCAAAAGTCGTTCCCCATTCTTACTCTAACATACTCCCCCCCCCAAGCCAAAGACGTCTTCTCATTTTTCTTGCGCTAGGGGGGTGGCCCTTACCCCTTTCCCCATGGGCCCCTGGCCCCACCCCTAGTGCCCCTGGTCACTGGCAAGCCCTTGCACCAGCCCACCCACCACCTTTCTCCGGCCAAAACCATCGCTCCTGGTCCACCCACACAGCAGGCTTGCCAAACTGTTCAGCCGGCGGCTGTGTTCCACCCACGCTGTGATCCCCGCCCAGTCACGGCTCCTCTTGTAATTATCTGTTTAATGGCTAGTCTTGATGTTGTGAAGGTGTTGATGTGTGCTAACACCAGTCTTGATGTTGTGAAGGTGTTGATGTGTGCTAACACCAGTCTTGATGTTGTGAAGGTGTTGATGTGTGCTAACACCAGTCTTGATGTTGTGAAGGTGTTTGATGTGTGCTAACACCAGTCTTGATGTTGTGAAGGTGTTGATGTGTGCTAACACCATTCTTGATGTTGTGAAGGTGTTGATGTGTGCTAACACCAGTCTTGATGTTGTGAAGGTGTTGATGTGTGCTAACACCAGTCTTGATGTTGTGAAGGTGTTGATGTGTGCTAACACCAGTCTTGATGTTGTGAAGGTGTTGATGTGTGCTAACACCATTCTTGATGTTGTGAAGGTGTTGATGTGTGCTAACACCAGTGTTGATGTTGTGAAGGTGTTGATGTGTGCTAACACCAGTCTGATGTTGTGAAGGTGTTGATGTGTGCTAACACCAGTCTTGATGTTGTGAAGGTGTTGATGTGTGCTAACACCAGTCTTGATGTTTTGTGACGGTGTTGATGTGTGCTAACACCGGTCTTGATGTTGTGAAGGTGTTGATGTGTGCTAACACCAGTCTTGATGTTTTGTGACGGTGTTGATGTGTGCTAACACCAGTCTTGATGTTTTGTGACGGTGTTGATGTGTGCTAACACCGGTCTTGATGTTTTGTGACGGTGTTGATGTGTGCTAACACCAGTCTTGATGTTGTGACGGTGTTGATGTGTGCTAACACCGGTCTTGATGTTTTGTGACGGTGTTGGTGTGTGCTAACACCAGTCTTGATGTTGTGAAGGTGTTGATGTGTGCTAACACCAGTCTTGATGTTTTGTGACGGTGTTGATGTGTGCTAACACCAGTCTTGATGTTGTGAAGGTGTTGATGTGTGCTAACACCAGTCTTGATGTTTTATGACGGTGTTGATGTGTGCTAACACCAGTCTTGATGTTTTGTGACAATGTTGATGTGTGCTAACACCGGTCTTGATGTTTTGTGACGGTGTTGATGTGTGCTAACACCAGTCTTGATGTTTGAAGGTGTTGAGTGTGCTAACACCAGTCTTGATGTTTTATGACGGTGGGTTGATGTGTGCTAACACCAGTCTTGATGTTTTGTGACGGTGTTGATGTGTGCTAACACCGGTCTTGATGTTTTGTGACGGTGTTGATGTGTGCTAACACCAGTCTTGATGTTGTGAAGGTGTTGATGTGTGCTAACACCAGTCTTGATTTTTTGTGACGGTGTTGATGTGTGCTAACACCAGTCTTGATGTTTTGTGACGGTGTTGATGTGTGCTAACACCAGTCTTGATGTTTTGTGACGGTGTTGATGTGTGCTAACACCAGTCTTGATGTTTGTGAAAGTGTTGATGTGTACTAACACCAGTCTTGATGTTTGTGACGGTGTTGATGTGTGCTAACACCAGTCTTGATGTTTTGTGAAAGTGTTGATGTGTGCTAACACCAGTCTTGATGTTTTGTGAAAGTGTTGATGTGTGTTAACACCAGCCTTGATGTATGTGAAAGTGTTGGTGTGTGCTAACACCAGTCTTGATGTTGTGAAAAGTGTTGATGGGGTGCTAACACCAGCCTTGATGTTTGTGAAAGTGTTGGTGTGTGCTAACACCAGCCTTGATGTTTGTGAAAGTGTTGGTGTGTGCTAACACCAGTATTGATGTTTGTGAAAGTGTTGATGTGTGCTAACACCAGCCTTGATATTTGTGAAGGTGTTGATGTGTGCTAACACCAGTCTTGATGTTTGTGAAAGTGTTGATGTGTGCTAACACCAGTCTTGATGTTTGTGAAAGTGTTGGTGTGTGCTAACACCAGTCTTGATGTTTGTGAAAGTGTTGATGTGTGCTAACACCAGTCTTGATGTTTTGTGAAAGTGTTGTTGTGTGCTAACACCAGTCTTGATGTTTGTGAAAGTGTTGATGTGTGCTAACACCAGCCTTGATGTTTGTGAAAGTGTTGGTGTGTGTTTATGAGATGTGGAAGATAGTTAATGCAATTCCTATTTTTGAACCAAGAGATAAGTCGTTACCGTCAAATTACCGTCCAGTGAGTCTGACCTCAATTGTAGGCAAATTATAGAGTCAATCACAGCTGATATTACAAGAAACCATCTTGATAAGTATAATTTGGTTAATGATACTCAGCATGGATTCCATGGATTCACAAGGAGCCGTTCCTGCCTGGCTAATTTACTGACTTTCTTTAGTAAATCATTTGGGGCAGTTGATCACGATAAAGAATACGATATTATTTATGTGGACAGAGTACCACACAAAAAAACTGTTAAAGAAAGTGGCAGCTTATGGTATTGGGGAAAAAGTCCTATCATGGATCGAGGCGTGGATCAGGTTAGGTCACATAAGGTTTGTCAGGAAACAGGACAAGTGTTTCCTGATGCGGGTCTTAGTCATACGATGTCCCGCTGTTGGAACTTATGGTCCCCAACAGGAAGCAGAGAGACTACATAAAATGGGGTGAACACTGAGTGGGGATCAGTTTTAGACCCACTGTTGTTCATAATATATATTAATGACCTTGACGAAGGAATAACTGGCGATATGAGCAAATTCGCTGACGACACAAAAATAGGCAGGATAACTGAGTCAGAGGAAGGTGTTTACTGAATTCAGGAGGATTTACACAAACTCATGTTGTTGTCTGAAAAGTGGCAGATGCAGTTCAGTGTAGACAAATGCAAAGTTCTGAAGCTCATAAATGTAAATAACCCTAGCAGTTATAAACTAAATAAAATAAAACTTGGCTATACAGAATGCGAGAAAGACTTGGGAGTTATTGTAAACAACTACTTGAAGCCAAGACAGCAATATGTAATAAGGCAAACAGATTATTGGGATTTATATCAAGAAATATAAGCACATCTACACATCATTAGTAAGGCCTCACTTTAAAAAACTCAGTTCTGGTCTCTATATTACAAAATGGATATAAATTCGTTAGAAAACATTCAGAGAAAAATGACCAAATTAATCCATTGCATAAGATAACTTCCATACCAAGAAAGAATGAAATCCCTGATACTACATTCTCTTGTAAGACGCAGAATGTAGGGAAATATGACTGAAAGTTGGCATTAGCAAAGGAGATATAAATAAGGTCCTGAGGATATCTCTTTAAGAAGGAACTCGAAATAATAGATTCAAACTGGATAAGTTTACATTTGGAAAGGATGTAGGAAAGTATTGACTTGGAAAGAGAGTACCTAGTAAGGTCATTGAAGCTAAACCCGTGGGTAGCTTCAAATTTAAGTTAGATAAATACATACGTGAGAGTTTATTGTGCACCTTATATCCATCCTGTGGATGGTAGTGCAGAAACATACATTCAGAGTTGCAGTGAAATCAGAGACAGCCATCCAACAATATTTCCTAACATATGACACCAAACTCTGGTCATATTCTCGGCGTATCCACAAGCTACACAATCTTGAAGTAGACACTAACAGCGTACTCATATCCGAAAAAAATCAAGACTCGACACTCATCAAAAGTATATCCATGCAATATACCCATGCAATATACCCATGCAATATACCCATGCAATATACCCATGCAATATACCCATGCAATATACCCATGCAATATACCCATGCAATATAGCCATGCAATATAGCCATGCAATATAGCCATGCAATATAGCCATGCAATATAGCCATGCAATATACCCATGCAATATACCCATGCAATATAGCCATGCAATATACCCATGCAATATACCCATGCAATATAGCCATGCAATATACCCATGCAATATACCCATGCAATATACCCATGCAATATAGCCATGCAATATACCCATGCAATATACCCATGCAATATACCCATGCAATATACCCATGCAATATACCCATGCAATATACCCATGCAATATACCCATGCAATATACCCATGCAATATCCCATGCAATATAGCCATGCAAAATAGCCATGCAATATAGCCATGCAATATACCATGCAATATACCCATGCAATATAGCCGCAATTGCAATATACCCATGCAATATACCCATGCAATATACCATGCAATATACCCATGCAATATACCCATGCAATATACCCATGCAATATACCCATGCAATATACCCATGCAATATACCCATGCAATATACCCATGCAATATACCCATGCAATATAGCCATGCAATATACCCATGCAATATACCCATGCAATATACCCATGCAATATACCCATGCAATATACCCATGCAATATAGCCATGCAATATTCCCATGCAATATACCCATGCAATATAGCCCATGCAATATACCCATGCAATATACCCTATTGCAATATACCCATGCAATATAGCCATGAAAAATATACCCATGCAATATACCCATGGCAATATACCCATGCAATAAACCCATGCAATATACCCATGCAATATAGCCATGCAATATACCCATGCAATATACCCATGCAATATAGCCATGCAATATACCCATGCAATATACCCATGCAATATACCCATGCAATATAGCCATGCAATATAGCCATGTAATATGCTCCAGACGTAACCTCACAAAACTTTATATGACACTGTAATAATGTGTCGTAAATCTCGTGAGTGAGGACTCACGTGTCACACTCACACATCTGCGATACTTCTGAAATAACTACCTGACTAGAACCATAATGTAATTGAACAAGATATATTATACTACAGCAGTGACGTATTGATGTATTACACTGACTGTTGATGTATTACACTGACTGTTGATGTATTACAATGACTGTTGATGTATTACACTGACTGTTGATGTATTACACTGACTGTTGATGTATTACACTGACTGTTGATATATGAGACTATCTGGAAATAAATGGTATAAAATACCGACACAGTGGAAATATAAACACAAATGCAGTATAATGTGATCCTTTATTGACAACGTTTCACCCACACAGTGGGCTTTTTCAAGTCACACACAGATCTACCTGGGGTTGGAAGGTACGGGAGTATTTATAGTCATGTTCAGAATGTTGAGGTCAGGTGGAGAATGCTGCATCTGATGATCTACCGGGTGGGGTTATAGAGTCTTGGGTAGCTTGGCAGGGGTATTGGACAAGTTGTGAGTAGACCTTCTGCAGTGTTCTATGTTCTTATGTGGGATAGTGGGATGGCGAGTGGTTCAGCTATGTTATAGAAGCCGTTGTTCTGGTTGAAATTGTTGGTTATAGAGATAAGCGATGATTCCAGGATTCTTCGGTATTGAGTGTTGTCTTCTGTGGCGATAAGTCTTGAGTTTCTGTAGTTAATTAAATGGTTGTGTGAATTGCGATGTTGTACACAGGCATTCCTTGTATCGTCAGTTCTGCTTGCATATTGGTGTTCTGAAATACGTGTTTGGAGGTCTCTTGATGTTTCGCCCACATATAATTTGTTGCAGTCATTACAAGAGACCTCCAAACACGTATTTCAGAACACCAAAAATGCAAGCAGAACTGACGATACAAGGAATGCCTGTGTACAACATCGCAATTCACACAACCATTTAATTAACTACAGAAACTCAAGACTTATCGCCACAGAAGACAACACTCAATACCGAAGAATCCTGGAATCATCGCTTATCTCTATAACCAACAATTTCAACCAGAACAACGGCTTCTATAACATAGCTGAACCACTCGCCATCCCACTATCCCACATAAGAACATAGAACACTGCAGAAGGTCTACTCACAACTTGTCCAATACCCCTGCCAAGCTACCCAAGACTCTATAACCCCACCCGGTAGATCATCAGATGCAGCATTCTCCACCTGACCTCAACATTCTGAACATGACTATAAATACTCCCGTACCTTCCAACCCCAGGTAGATCTGTGTGTGACTTGAAAAAGCCCACTGTGTGGGTGAAACGTTGTCAATAAAGGATCACATTATACTGCATTTGTGTTTATATTTCCATGAGACTATCTGTTGATGTATTACACTGACTGTTGATGTATTACACTGACTGTTGATGTATTACACTAACTGTTGATGTATTACACTGACTGTTGATGTATTACACTGACTGTTGATGTATTACACTGACTGTTGATGTATTACACTGACTGTTGATGTATTACACTGACTGTTGATGTATTACACTGACTGTTGATGTATTACACTGACTGTTGATGTATTACACTGACTGTTGATGTATTACACTGACTGTTGATGTATTACACTGACTCACTGACTGTTGATGTATTACACTGACTGTTGATGTATTACACTGACTGTTGATGTATTACACTGACTGTTGATGTATTACACTGACTGTTTGATGTATTACACTGACTGTTGATGTATTACACTGACTGTTGATGTATTACACTGACTGTTGATGTATTACACTGACTGTTGATGTATTACACTGACTGTTGATGTATTACACTGACTGTTGATGTATTGCACTGACTGTTGATGTATTACACTGACTGTTGATGTATTACACTGACTGTTGATGTATTACACTGACTGTTGATGTATTACACTGACTGTTGATGTATTACACTGACTGCTGATGTATTACACTGACTGTTGATATATGAGACTATCTGTTGATGTATTACACTGACTGTTGATGTATTGCACTGACTGTTGATGTATTACACTGACTGTTGATGTATTACACTGACTGTTGATGTATTACACTGACTGTTGATATATGAGACTATCTGTTGATGTATTACACTGACTGTTGATGTATTGCACTGACTGTTGATGTATTACACTGACTGTTGATATATGAGACTATCTGTTGATGTATTACACTGACTGTTGATGTATTGCACTGACTGCTGATGTATTACACTGACTGTTGATATATGAGACTATCTGTTGATGTATTACACTGACTGTTGATGTATTGCACTGACTGTTGATGTATTACACTGACTGTTGATATATTAAACTGACTGTTGATATATTAAACTGACTGTTGATCCATTTCACTGACTGCTGAGAAGTATATCCGCTGATTACATAAATTCACAATATTTACCCAAGTCAAGAAAACAAGGCTGAGAGCAGGTGGTTCCTGATTCTCGTAACAGCTGCAACACCCTAACATGGTCGTCACTATCACTGGACGACAAAAACGACCGGTGTAGACAAACTTGGTGAAAGTGTTCCACAAGTGTGGTGACAGACTGACAGTCCACGCAAAGTGCGCCACAGAAATAAATAAATGAGACATTTGTGCAATACTTGCAGAATAAAGATCGCCAAATGTTGCAGAAGAGTCTCAGTTATCAACTTGTCGGTTTTCTAAACCTTTATTCACGGGATAAATAACTAATAAAGTTAGCAGTTAGAGCCTCAGCATACTAGGAAATCACGCTCGGTAGAGCAAGATGCGATAAAAGTGGAAGTAGAGACTTCCAAAGTGAAACCATGTTGCTCAGAGTACAGTGCTCTCTCCAGTGCTCGTTCCAGTGCTCCCTCCAGTGCTCGTTCCAGTGCTCCCTCCAGTGTTCCTTCCAGTGCTCCCTCCAGTGCTCATTCCAGTGCTCCCTCCAGCGCTCCTTCCAGTGCTTCTTCCAGTGCTTCTTCCAGTGCTCCTTCCAGTGCTCCTTCCAGTGCTCCTTCCAGTGCTCCTTCCAGTGCTGCTTCCAGTGCTTCTTCCAGTGCTCCTTCCAGTGCTCCTTCCAGTGCTTCTTCCAGTGCTCCTTCCAGTGCTCCTTCCAGTGCTCCTTCCAGTGCTTCTTCCAGTGCTCCTTCCAGTGCTCCTCTCTCTTCCAGTGCTTTTCCAGTGCTCTCTTCCAGTGCTCCTCCAGTGCTTCTTCCAGTGCTCCTTTCCCGTGCTCCTCTCCAGTGCTCCCTCCAGTGCTCCCTCCAGTGCTCCCTCCATTGTTCCCTCCAGTGCTCCCTCCAGTGCTCCCTTCAGTGTTCCCTTCAGTGCTCCCTTCAGTGCTCCCTCCAGTGTTCCCTCCAGTGCTCCCTCCAGTGCTCTAATTCTAGTATCCAACTTAGACACACAATCAGAGAACAATTATCCTCCTTAACAGATCACAAACCATGTATAAGATTGTCACAAAATCTCAAAGTTAATATATACCAAATCTTCCAGTGCATCACAGAATACAATATAGTGTTCCAGTGCATCACAGAATACAATATAGTGTTCCAGTGCATCACAGAATACAATATAGTGTTCCAGTGCATCACAGAATACATATGTGTTCCAGTGCATCACAGAATACAATAATGTTCCAGTGCATCACAGAATACAATATAGTGTTCCAGTGCATCACAGAATACAATATAGTGTTCCAGTGCATCACAGAATACAATATAGTGTTCCAGTGCATCACAGAATACAATATAGTGTTCCAGTGCTCACAGAATACATATAGTGTTCCAGTGCATCACAGAAACAATATAGTGTTCAGTGCATCACAGAAACAATATAGTGTTCCAGTGATCACAGAATACAATATAGTGTTCCAGTGCATCACAAATACAATAGTGTTCCAGTGCATCACAGAATACAATATAGTGTTCCAGTGCATCACAGAATACAATATAGTGTTCCAGTGCATCACAGAATACAATATAGTGTTCCAGTGCGTCACAGAATACAATATAGTGTTCCAGTGCGTCACAGAATACAATATAGTGTTCCAGTGCGTCACAGAATACAATAGTGTTCCAGTGCGTCACAGAATACAATATAGTGTTATACTAGTGTCGTCACAGAATACAAAATAGTGTTCCAGTGCGTCACAGAATACAATATAGTGCTCCAGTGTGCACACAAAACAATATAGTGTTCCAGTGCGTCACAGAATACAATATAGTGTTCCAGTGCACACAGATACAATATAGTGTTCCAGTGGTCACAAACACAATATAGTGTTCCAGTGGTCACAAATACAATATAGGTTCCATGTCACAAATACATTTTAGTTTCCAGTGTGGTCACACAACACAATATAGTGTTCCAGTGTGTCACACAATACAATATAGTGTTCCAGTGTGTCACACAATACAATATAGTGTTCCAGTGTGTCACACAATAAAATACAGTGTTCCAGTGTGTCACACAATACAATATAGTGTTCCGGTGTGTCACACAATACAATATAGTGTTCCAGTGTGTCACACAATAAAATACAGTGTTCCAGTGTGTCACACAATACAATATAGTGTTCCGGTGTGTCACACAATACAATATAGTGTTCCAGTGCGTCACACAATAAAATACAGTGTTCCAGTGTGTCACACAATACAATATAGTGTTCCGGTGTGTCACACAATACAATATAGTGTTCCAGTGGTCACACAATACAATAAGTGTTCCAGTGTGTCACACAATACAATATAGTGTTCCAGTGTGTCACACAATACAATATAGTGTTCCAGTGTGTCACACAATACAATATAGTGTTACAGTGTGTCACACAATACAATATAGTGTTCAGTGTGTCACACAATACAATATAGTGTTACAGTGTGTCACACAATACAATATAGTGTCCCAGTGTGTCACACAAACAATATAGTGTTACACTGTGTCACACAACACAATATAGTGTTCCAGTGTGTCACACAATACAATATAGTGTTCCAGTGTGTCACACAATACAATATAGTGTTCCAGTGCGTCACACAATACAATATAGTGTTCCAGTGTGTCACAAAATACAATATAGTGTTCCAGTGTGTCACACAACACAATATAGTGTTCCAGTGTGTCACACAATACAATATAGTGTTCCAGTGTGTCACACAACACAATATAGTGTTCCAGTGTGTCACACAAACAATATAGTGTTCCAGTGTGTCACACAACACAATATAGTGTCCAGTGTGTCACACAATACAATATAGTGTTCCAGTGTGTCACACAATACAATATAGTGTTCCAGTGTGTCACACAATACAATATAGTGTTCCAGTGTGTCACACAATACAAATATAAATAACCAGTGTTAAATAATACAATATAGTGACCAGGATGTACACACAATAATAATATACCAGTTTCCAATGGTCCAAGTCGAACACAATATACGTGTTTCCACGTCGTTAATTGATCATAAACACAATACAGTGTTTACCAGATGTTCACAGCAAACAAATATCAGTCAGTGTGTCAAATTCACACAGTTAATATCACGATCAGTTTAAATCACCAGATCATTAAAACACCAGCATATAATATCAACCGGATCAGATAATACACCAGGATCATTAATATCACCAGGATCATATTAAATATCCAAGGGATCAGAATACAAGATCATTATCACCAGATCATTTAATTCACCTGGATCAGTTAATATCACCAGGATCAGTTTAATACACCAGATCAAGTTAAATTCACCAGATCAGTATATCAACCAGGTCATAAAACACAGACAGTAATAGTTCACCAGACAGTTAATATCACCAGGATCAATTAAATATCACCAGGATCAGTTAAATATCACCAGGATACAGTTAAATATCACCAGGATCATTAAATTCACCGATCAATTAAATATCACCAGGATCAGTTAAATATCACCAGGATCATTAATATCACCAGGATCATTAAATATCACCAGGATCAATTTTAAAAATCACCAGGATCAGTTTAATATCACCAGGATCAGTTAATATCACCAGGATCAGTTTAATATCACCAGGATCAGTTAATATCACCAGGATCAGTTAAATATCACCAGGATCATTAAATATCACCAGATACACGTTAAATATCACCAGGATCAGTTAATTCACCAATCTAAAATCACAGTCAGAAATCATTAAATATTAATCACCAGGATCAATTAAATATCACCAGGATCAGTTAAATATCACCAGGATCAGTTAAATATCACCAGGATCAGTTTAATATCACCAGGATCAGTTTAATATCACCAGGATCAGTTAAATATCACCAGGATCAGTTTAATATCACCAGGATCAGTTAAATATCACCAGGATCAGTTTAAAAATCACCAGGATCAGTTTAATATCACCAGGATCAGTTAAATATCACCAGGATCAGTTAAATATCACAGGATCATTAAATATCACCAGGATCAGTTAAATATCACCAGGATCATTAACAATATCACCAGGACAGTTAAATATCACCAGGATCAGTTAAATATCACCAGGATCAGTTAAATATCACCAGGATCAGTTAAATATCACCAGGATCAGTTAATATCACCAGGATCAGTTTAATATCACCAGGATCAGTTTAATATCACCAGGATCAGTTTAATATCACCAGGATCAGTTTAATATCACCAGGATCAGTTAATATCACCAGGATCAGTTAAATATCACCAGGATCAGTTAAATATCACCAGGATCAGTTAAATATCACCAGGATCAGTTAAATATCACCAGGATCAGTTTAAATATCACCAGGATCAGTTTAAATACACCAGGATCAGTTTAATATCACCAGGATCAGTTAAATATCACTAGGATCAGTTAAATATCACCAGGATCAGTTTAAAAATCACCAGGATCAGTTTAATATCACCAGGATCAGTTTAATATCACAGGATCAGTTTTAAAATCACCAGGATCAGTTAAATATCACCAGGATCAGTTAAATATCACCAGGATCAGTTTAATATCACCAGGATCAGTTTAATATCACCAGGATCAGTTAATATCACCAGGATCAGTTTAATATCACCAGGATCAGTTTAATATCACCAGGATCAGTTAAATATCACCAGGATCAGTTTAAATATCACCAGGATCAGTTTAATATCACCAGGATCAGTTTTAAATATCACCAGGATCAGTTTAATATCACCAGGATCAGTTAAATATCACCAGGATCAGTTTAATATCACCAGGATCAGTTAAATATCACCAGGATCAGTTAAATATCACCAGGATCAGTTTAATATCACCAGGATCAGTTAAATATCACCAGGATCAGTTAATATCACCAGGATCAGTTTAATATCACCAGGATCAGTTAAATATCACCAGGATCAGTTTAATATCACCAGGATCAGTTAAATATCACCAGGATCAGTTAAATATCACCAGGATCAGTTTAATATCACCAGGATCAGTTAAATATCACCAGGATCAGTTAAATATCACCAGGATCAGTTTAATATCACCAGGATCAGTTAAATATCACCAGGATCAGTTTAATATCACCAGGATCAGTTAATATCACCAGGATCAGTTAAATATCACCAGGATCAGTTAATATCACCAGATCAGTTAAATATCACCAGGACAGTTAAATATCCACAGGATCAGTTAAATATCACCAGGATCAGTTAAATATCCAGGATCAGTTTAATATCACCAGGATCAGTTTAATATCACCAGGATAAGTTAAATATCACCAGGATCAGTTTAAATATCAACCAGGATCAGTTAAATATCACTTCAGATCAGTTAATATCACCAGGATCAGTTAATATCACCAGGATCAGTTAAATATCACCAGATCAGTTAAATATACCAGGATCAGTAATATCACCAGGATCATTAATATCACCAGGATCAGTTAAATATCACCAGGATCAGTTTAATATCACCAGGATCAGTTAAATATCACCAGATCAGTTTAAATATCAACAGATAGTTAAATTACCACAGATAAGTTAAATATCTACACAGAATGTATTTACACATAAAGTAATGTAGTTATATACATGAGGATCAGTGGTCATGTTACCAGGTATAGTTAACACTACTCATCCAGTGTGTAGTTAAAGTGATCTACCGATCAGTGTACATATCACAGGATCGTTAAAGTTCACCAGTGTGATTCATGTGTAAATATCACCAGTGTATTACAGTTAAATACACAGGTAGTTTACACCGGTCAGTTAAATATACCTGGTTTTACTAGTTATATTCACTCAGGATATACAGTTTAATTTCACCTTGGTATATCAGTTTATAGTTACCACTGTCTGTATATAATCACAGATCAGTTAATAGTATACAACTGTGTAATATATGCACTAAATTAAAGTGTATTTCATGTAATACACTAGAATACTATGTATTTACACTGATGGTAATGTTACCACTGTGGTATGTACACAGTGTGTAACACTTGGTTTACACTGTGTGTATGAATAACGTGTAAGTTACACATGTGCACTGATGTTACCTGCTGTGTATTTACACTATGTGTATGTCACTGTGTTATAGGTTACACTGTGTGTATGTATACACGTGTGTATGTCTCAGTGGTGTATGTTACCTGTTGATGTTACACTGTTATGTTACATGTGTATGCTTACATGTTGTTATACTTAGCTTACCCGTTGGTATATTACATGTTGTATACAGTTTTTTCACTGTTGATTTATTGTATATTACACTTTGTTTACACTGCTTTCACCCTTGGTATATATACGTTATTTATACTAAGTTCCACTGTCTTGATTATGTTAATATGGTTATGTATACACTGTAGTGTATTTAAATATTATGTTACATGTGTATGTATAATTGTATTTATATGATATGTTATATGTCATGTTACACTGAATGTATGTTACACTGTGTGTATGTTACAGTGAGTGTATGTTACACTGTGTGTATGTTACGCTGTGTGTATGTTACACTGTGTGTATGTTACACTGAGTGTATGTTACACTGTGTGTATGTTACACTGTGTGTATGTTACAGTGAGTGTATGTTACACTGTGTGTATGTTACACTGTGTGTATGTTACAGTGAGTGTATGTTACAGTGAGTGTATGTTACACTGGTGTATGTTATACTGAGTGTATGTTACACTGTGTGTATGTTACACTGTGTATATGTCACACTGTGTGTATGTTACACTGTGTGTATTTTACAATGTGTGTATGTTACACTTCGTGTATGTTATACTTAGTGTATGTTACACTGTGTGTATGTTACACTGTGTGTATGTTACACTGAGTGTATGTTACACTGTGTGTATGTTACACTGAGTGTATGTTACACTGTGTGTATGTTACACTGTGTGTATGTTATACTGAGTGTATGTTACACTGTGTGTATGTTACACTGAGTGTATGTTACACTTGTGTATGTTACTCTGACGTGTATGTTTACTGAGTGTATGTTACACTGTGTGTATGTTACACTGCGTGTATGTTATACTGAGTGTATGTTACACTGTGTGTATGTTACACTGAGTGTATGTTATACTGGTGTATGTTCACTGTGTGTATGTTACACTGAGTGTATGTTACACTGTGTGTATGTTACACTGTGTGTATGTTACACTGCGTGTATGTTATACTGAGTGTATGTTACACTGTGTGTATGTTACACTGTGTGTATGTTACACTGTGTGTATTTTACACTGTGTGTATGTTACACTGTGTGTATGTTATACTGAGTGTATGTTACACTGTGTGTATGTTACACTGTGTGTATGTTACACTGTGTTGTATGTTTTACACTGGTGTATGTTACACTGCGTGTATTGTTTATACTGAGTGTATGTTACACTGTGTTGTTATGTTTACACTGTGTGTATGTTAACTGAGTGTATGTTACACTTGTGTATGTTACATGAGTGTATGTTACACTGTGTGTATGTTACACTGCGTGTATGTTATACTGAGTGTATGTTACACTGTGTGTATGTTACACTGTGTATGTTACAGTGAGTGTATGTTACACTGTGTGTATGTTACACTGCGTGTATGTTATACTGAGTGTATGTTACACTGTGTGTATGTTACACTGTGTGATATGTTACACTGTGTATGTTACACTGTGTGAATGGGATGTTACACTGTGTGTATGTTACACTGCGTGTATGTTATACTGAGTGTATGTTACACTGTGTGTATGTTACACTGTGTGTATGTTACACTGAGTGTATGTTACACTTGTGTGTATGTTACACTGATGTATGCTATGTTATGTTACACTGAGTGTATGTTACACTGAGTGTATGTTACACTGAGTGTATGTTATGTTACACTGAGTGTATGTTACACTGAGTGTATGTTTACACTGTGTGTATGTTACACTGAGTGTATGTTGTTACACTGAGTGTATGTTACACTGAGATGTAATGTTATGTTACACTGAGTGTTAACGTTAACACTGAGTGTAGTTTACACTGAGTGTATGTATGTTATGTTACACTGAGTGTATGTACACTGAGTGTATGTTAAGTTTACACTGAGTGTATTGTTACACTGAGTGTATGTTACACTGAGTGTAATGTTATACTGAGTGTATGTTACACTGTGTGTATGTTACACTGTGTGTATGTTACACTGTGTGTATGTTACACTGAGTGTATGTTATGTTACACTGAGTGTATGTTAAGTTACACTGAGTGTATGTTACACTGAATGTATGTTGCATTGTTTGCATGATTACACTGAGTGTATGTTGACATGTGTGTATGTTACACTGAGTGTATGTTAAGTTACACTGAGTGTATGTTACATTGAGTGTATGTTACACTGTGTGTATGTTACACTGAGTGTATGTTACACTGTGTGTATGTTACATTGAGTGTATGTTACACTGTGTGTATGTTACATTGAGTGTATGTTACACTGAGTGTATGTTACACTGAGTGTTATGTTTTACACTGATGTGTATTTACACTGATGATGTATGTGTATGTTACACTGAGTGTATGTTATGTTACACTGTGTGTATATTACACTGAGTGTATGTTACACTGTGTGTATATTACACTGAGTGTATGTTGTTACACTGAGTGTATGTTGTTACACTGAGTGTATGTTATGTTACACTGTGTGTATATTACACTGAGTGTATGTTACACCGTGTGTATGTTACACTGAGTGTATGTTACACTGAGTGTATGTTACACTGAGTGTATGTTACACCGTGTATGTTACACTGAGTGTATGTTACACTGAGTGTATGTTACACTGAGTGCATGTTACACTGTGTGTATATTACTCTGAGTGTATGTTGTTACACTGAGTGTATGTTATGTTACACTGTGTGTATGTTACACTGGGGTGTATGTTACACTGTGTGTATGTTACACTGAGTGTATGTTACACTGTGTGTATGTTACACTGAGTGTATGTTATGTTACACTGTGTGTATGTTACACTGAGTGTATGTTACACTGTGTGTATGTTACACTGAGTGTATGTTACACTGAGTGTATGTTACACTGAGTGTATGTTATACTGAGTGTATGTTACACTGTGTGTATGTTACACTGAGTGTATGTTATGTTACACTGAGTGTATGTTACACTGAGTGTGTTACACTGAGTGTATGTTATGTTACACTGAGTGTATGTTACACTGAGTGTATGTTAAGTTACACTGAGTGTATGTTACACTGAGTGTATATTACACTAAGTGTATGTTATACTGAGTGTATGTTACACTGTGTGTATGTTACACTGTGTGTATGTTACACTGAGTGTATGTTACACTGAGTGTATGTTACACTGAATGTATGTTGCATTGTGTGCATGTTACACTGAGTGTATGTTGCACCGTGTGTATGTTACACTGAGTGTATGTTAAGTTACACTGAGTGTATGTTACACTGAGTGTATGTTACACTGTGTGTATGTTACACTGAGTGTATGTTACACTGTGTGTATGTTACATTGAGTGTATGTTACACTGTGTGTATGTTACATTGAATGTATATTACACTGTGTGTATGTTACACTGAGTGTATGTTACACTGTGTGTATATTACACTGAGTGTATGTTGTTACACTGAGTGTATGTTGTTACACTGAGTGTATGTTATGTTACACTGTGTGTATGTTACACTGAGTGTATGTTACACTGTGTGTATATTACACTGAGTGTATGTTACACTGAGTGTATGTTGTTACACTGAGTGTATGTTATGTTACACTGTGTGTATATTACACTGAGTGTATGTTACACCGTGTGTATGTTACACTGAGTGCATGTTACAATGAGTGTATGTTACACTGAGTGTATGTTACACCGTGTGTATGTTACACTGAGTGTATGTTACACTGAGTGCATGTTACACTGTGTGTATATTACTCTGAGTGTATGTTGTTACACTGAGTGTATGTTATGTTACACTGTGTGTATGTTACACTGAGTGTATGTTACACTGTGTGTATGTTACACTGAGCGTATGTTACACTGTGTGTATGTTACACTGAGTGTATGTTATGTTACACTGTGTGTATGTTACACTGAGTGTATGTTATACTGAGTGTATGTTACACTGTGTGTATGTTACACTGAGTGTATGTTTAACGCTGAGTGTATGTTATACTGATGTTATGTTACACTGTGTGTGTTACACTGAGTGTATGTTACACTGAGTGTATGTTATACTGAGTGTATGTTACACTGTGTGTATGTTACACTGAGTGTATGTTACACTGAGTGTATGTTATACTGAGTGTATGTTACACTGAGTGTTGTTAACTGGTGTATGTTACACTGGTGTATGTTACACTGAGTGTATGTTACACTGAGTGTATGTTACACTGAGTGTATGTTATACTGAGTGTATGTTACACTGTGTGTATGTTACACTGAGTGTATGTTACACTGAGTGTATGTTACACTGAGTGTATGTTACACTGAGTGTATGTTACACTGTGTGTATGTTACACTGAGTGTATGTTACACTGAGTGTATGTTACACTGTGTGTATGTTACACTGCGTACACTGTGATATACTGAGTGTATGTGATACAATGACTGTGGTATACTGACTGTGATATACTGTGATATATTGGTTGTGATATACTGACTGTGATATACTGACTTTGATACACTGACGGTTTTACACTGTGATATACTGACTGTGAGATTGTGATATGTTGACTGTGATATACTGTCTGTGATATACCGACTGTGATATACTGACTGATACACTGACTATGATATACTGTGATACACTGACTGTGATATACTGACTGTATGTGATATACTGACTGTATGTGATACACTGACTGTCATATACTGACTGTGATATAATAACTGTGATATACGGACTGTATGTGATACACTGACCGTGATATACTGACTGTGATATACTGACTGTATGTGATACACTGACTGTGATATACGGACTGTATGTGATACACTGACTGTGATATACTGACTGTGATATACTGACTGTATGTGATACACTGACTGTGATATACGGACTGTATGTGATACACTGACTCTCATATACTGACTGTGATATAATAACTGTGATATACGGACTGTATGTGATACACTGACTGTGATATACTGACTGTGATATACTGACTGTATGTGATACACTGACTGTGATATACTGACTGTAGTGATATACTGACTGTATGTGATACACTGACTGTGATATACTGACTGTATGTGATACACTGACTGTGATATACTGACTGTATGTGATATACTGACTGTATGTGATACACTGACTGTGATATACTGACTGTATGTGATACACTGACTGTGATATACTGACTGTATGTGATACACTGACTGTGATATACTGACTGTATGTGATACACTGACTGTGATATACTGACTGTATGTGATACACTGACTGTGATATACTGACTGAATGTGACATACTGACTCTATGCAGTATTACACTGAGGAATGAGTTTTGATACCAGGAAACCGGAGCGGTTAGTTCATTCAAATCCCATGGATCAAGAGCACATCATACTGGCATAGTCTTGAGCTCTATGTGAAGCTTTATCAGGTCATGTTTCACTCCATGTGAAGCTTTATCAAGTCACGTTTCACTCTGTGTAGAGCTTTATCGAGTCACGTTTCACTCTGTGTAGAGCTTTATTAAGACACGTTTCACTCTGTGTAGAGCTTTATCAAGTCAAGTTTCACTCTGTGTAGAGCTTTATTAAGACACGTTTCATTCTGTGTAGAGCTTTATTAAGACACGTTTCACTCTGTGTAGAGCTTTATCGAGTCACGTTTCACTATGTGTAGAGTTTTATTTAGACACGTTTCACTCTGTGTAGAGCTTTATTAAGACACGTTTCACTCTGTGTAGAGCTTTATCAAGTAAAGTTTCACTCTGTGTAGAGCTTTATTAAGACACGTTTCACTCTATATATAGCTTTATTAAGACACGTTTCACTCTGTGTAGAGCTTTATTAAGTCACGTTTCACTCTGTGTAGAGCTTTATCAAGTCAAGTTTCACTCTGTGTAGAGCTTTATTAAGACACGTTTCACTCTATATATAGTTTTATTAAGACACGTTTCACTCTGTGTAGAGCTTTATCAAGTCAAGTTTCACTCTGTGTAGAGCTTTATTAAGACACGTTTCACTCTGTGTAGAGCTTTATCAAGCCACGTTTCATTCTGTGTAGAGCTTTATTAGACACGTTTCACTCTGTGTAGAGCTTTTCAAGCACGTTTCACTCATGTGTAGCTTTATTAAGACACGTTTCACTCTGTGTAGAGCTTTATCAAGTCAAGTTTCACTCTGTGTAGAGCTTTATTAAGACACGTTTCACTCTATATATAGCTTTATTAAGACACGTTTCACTCTGTGTAGAGCTTTATCAAGTCACGTTTCACTCTGTGTAGAGCTTTATCAAGTCAAGTTTCACTCTGTGTAGAGCTTTATTAGACACGTGTCACTCTGTGTAGAGCTTTATTAAGACACGTTTCATTCTGTGTAGAGCTTTATTAAGACACGTTTCATTCTGTGTAGAGCTTTATTAGACACGTTTCACTCTGTGTAGAGCTTTATCGAGTCACGTTTCACTATGTGTAGAGTTTTATTTAGACACGTTTCAATCTGTGTAGAGCTTTATTAAGACACGTTTCACTCTGTGTAGAGCTTTATTAAGTCACGTTTCACTGTTTGTAGAGCTTTATCAAGTCACGTTTCACTCTGTGTAGAGCTTTATTAAGACACGTTTCACTCTGTGTAGAGCTTTATCAAGCCACGTTTCATTCTGTGTAGAGCTTTATTAGACACGTTTCACTCTGTGTAGAGCTTTATTTAAGCACGTTTTTACTCTGTGTAGAGCTTATATTAAGACACGTTTCACTCTGTGTAGAGCTTTATCAAGTCAGTTTCACTCCGTGAGAGCTTATAGACACGTTTCACGCTTATATAGCTTTATTAAGACACGTTTCACTCTGTGTAGAGCTTTATCAAGTCACGTTTCACTCTGTGTAGAGCTTTATCAAGTCAAGTTTCACTCTGTGTAGAGCTTTATTAGACACGTGTCACTCTGTGTAGAGCTTTATTAAGACACGTTTCATTCTGTGTAGAGCTTTATTAAGACACGTTTCATTCTGTGTAGAGCTTTATTAGACACGTTTCACTCTGTGTAGAGCTTTATCGAGTCACGTTTCACTATGTGTAGAGTTTTATTTAGACACGTTTCAATCTGTGTAGAGCTTTATTAAGACACGTTTCACTCTGTGTAGAGCTTTATTAAGTCACGTTTCACTGTTTGTAGAGCTTTATCAAGTCACGTTTCACTCTGTGTAGAGCTATAAAATGTCATGTTTCACTCTGTAGAGCTGTATAAATTAATGTTTCACACTGTGAAGAGCTTTAACAAGTCATGGGTTGCTATAAGTAGAGCTTTATAAAATCATGTTTCGCTTTATTTAGAGCATCAAGTCATAATTCGCTCTGTGTAGAGCTTCATAAAGTCACAGTTCCATCTTAAGCAGAGCTTTATTAATTCATGTTTCACTCTCAGTAGAGCTTTAACATGTGTCGCTGTACCAAGAGCTTTTTAAAATATTTCGCTGTGTAGCACTTTATCAAGCCATGTTTCGCCCTGTGTAGAGCTTTACCAAAGTCACGTTTCGCCCTGTGTAGATCTTCACCAAAGTCACGTTTCGCCCTGTGTAGATCTTCACCAAAGTCACTTTTCGCCCTGTGTAGATCTTCACCAAAGTCACTTTTCGCCTTGTGTAGAGCTTCACCAAAGTCACATTTCGCCCTGTGTAGAGCTTTACCAAAGTCACCTTTCGCCCTATGTAGAGATTCATGAAAAAGCTTTACATTGAGCGAAATGTTGCGAAAATAATTTGTAACACTATTATTTTATTATTATTATATTATTATTATTATTTATTATTATTATTATTATTATTATTATTATAATTATTATATTCATGGAAAAAAACGCTAAACCCCTAGGGGTCATCCTTCAAAATCAATTTTTTCCATTTTTTCATAAGTTAATATAAAATAAAAATTTTTTTAAAATTTTTTTTTATTTTTTTTTTTAAAAAAAAAAAAAAAAAAAATTTTTTTTTTTTAAAAAATAAAAAAAAAAGGGGGGGCCCCCCCCCCCCCAATTTTTTCCCCCTTGGGGCCCCCCCCCCCCCCCTCTCCCCCCCCCCTCAAATTGTTTTTATAATTCAAATTTAAAAACTTTAAATTCTGGTCCCCTCAAAGTTTAAAGGGCCTTTCCCCCGACTTTTTTTTCGTTTGTGCCTTATCGCCGTCCCTGTCTCCCTCCTTCCCCTGTTCTTCCCCCCTGCCCTTCTTACTCTTTCGCCCGTTCCCCCCGCCTTTCCCTTTCTTCCCAACCCAAAATTTCGCCGGGCTTTACCCCCCCCTTCCCCCCGCCCTTCTACCCCTACCTTCCCCCAAATTTAAATATTTCCCCTTTTTTAAAATAATTTTTTTATTTTAATTTTACCCCTATTTATTATTCTCCCGCCTCTCCCGGGTTCACCCCTAAACCCTTTCTCCTCCCTTCCCTATTTATTCACAAAACTTAAATTTCTTGGGGCCCCCATTTGGTTTCCCCGACCCCCCTCCCCCTTGCCCTCTCCCCCCCTTTTCCCCCCCCTCCTCCCCTACCCCTCTTCCCCTGACCCCTCTCCCCCTCCCCTCCCCCCTTGGCCCGCCTCCCCCCCTGCCCCCTCCCCCCCCCCCCCTCCCCTCCCCCTCTCCCCCCCTCCCCTCCCCCTTTCCCTCCCTGCCCCCTCCCCCCCTCACCCCTCTCCCCTCCCCTCCCCTCCCCTGACCCTCTCTCCCCCCCTCCCCTCCCCCCCCCTCTCCCCTGCCCCTCTCTCCCCCTGACCCCTCTCTCCCCCCCTCTCCCCCCACCCCCTCCCCCTGACCCCCTCCCCCTCCTGGGGCGAGACGTGGAACAGTGCACTGGTGGTGTGTTTCCCCTCATCCACTACACTCGCCTACGCGGCTTGCAACCCGGCTTCCCATTGGTCGGGAGGGAGGGGAGGGGAGAGGGGGCGCCGACCCCTCGGTCACTCGTACCAACACCTCGACAAACCTCGGGTACGAACTCACAGGAGGGGGGAGCAGGGGGGGGGAAATTACCGAATTACCGACGCAATCTTACGCTGTACGTCGGCGCGATGCGTACGTCGGTAGGTGGATAGAATGTGGACGCTGCCGCTGGAGGGATAGACAGAGGGATAGGTGGAGGGATAGACGGAGGGATAGACGGAGGGATAGGGGTTGTTTTAAGGGGGGAGGGAGGGTCTGGATGAATGTAGCGCCAGGATCCATGAATGAAGCGTTGTGACTCCCTGACCAGGAGGGATACCTGGCTATTCCTGACCGGGAGGGATACCTTGCTATCTATGACCGGGAGGGATACCTAGTTATCCATGACCGAGAGGGATACCTAGCTATTCATGACCAGAAGGGATACCTAGCTATCCATGACCGGAAGTTATACCTAACTATCCATGACCAGAGGGGATACCTAGCTATCCATGACCAAAAGGGATACCTAGCTATCCACGACCAGAAGGGATACCTAGCTAACCATGACCGGAGGTTATACCTAACTATCCATGACCAGAGGGGATACCTAGCGATCCCTGACCGGGAGGGATACCTAACTATCCATGTCCGGGAGGGATACCGAACTATCCATGACCGGGAGGGATACCTAACTATCCATGACCGGGAGGCATATCAAGCTATCCCCGATCGGGAGGGACACCTGGTTATCCCTTACCTGGATACCTAGCTGTCCCTGACCGGGAGAGATACTTAGCGATTCTTGAAAGGGAGGGATACCTAGCTATCCCTGACCGGAAAGGATACCTAGCTATCTCTGACCGGGAGGGATACCTAGCTATCCATGACCGGGAGGGATGCCGAACTATCCATGACCAGAAGGGATACCTAGCTATCAATGACCGGAGGTTATACCTAACTATCCATGACCAGAGGGGATACCTAGCGATCCCTGACCGGGAGGGATACCTAACTATCCATGACCGGGAGGGATATCAAGCTAACCCTGACAAGGAGGGATACCTAGCGATCCCTAACCGGGAGGGATACCTAACTATCCCCGACCGGGAGAGATACCTAGCTATCCCCGATCGGGAGGGACACCTAGTTATCCCTGACCTGGATACCTAGCTGTCCCTGACCGGGAGAGATACTTAGCGATTCTTGAAAGGGAGGGATACCCAGCTATCCCTGACCGGGAAGGATACCTAGCTATCTCTGACCGGGAGGGATACCTAGCTATTACTGACCGGAAGGGACACATAGTTATCCATGACCGGGAGGGATACCTAGCGATCTCTGACCAAGAGGGATATCTAGCGATTCCTAACAGGGAAAGATACCAATCTATCCCTGACGAGAAGGGATACCTAGCGATCCCTTACCGGGAGGGATACCTAACTATCCTTGATCTGGAGGGAGACCTAGCTATCCCTGAACGTGAGGGATACCTAGCTATCCATGACTGGGAGGGATACCTAGCGATACATGACCGGGAGGTATGCCTAACTATTCGTGACCGGGAGGAATACCTAGCTATCCCTGACCGGGAGAGATTCCTAGCTATCCCCGATCAGGAGGGATACCTAGTTTCCACTGACCGGGATACCTAGCTGTACCTGACCAGGAGGTATACTTAGCCATTCCTGACCAGGAGGGATGCCTAGCTATCCTTGACAGTGAGGGGTACCTAGCTATCCATGTCGGGAGGGATACCTAGTTATGACTCGCGGGAGGGATACCTAGCTATCTCTGACTGGGACACCTAGCTATCCCTGACCAGGATGGATCCCAAGGGATGACTACAACAGTAGATACTATCATCTAACATCATCAGAGACTATTGCCTGCACTTCCTTGCAGGACGCTGCCTGCATCCCCTTGCAAGATGCTGCCTGCATCTCCTTGCAGGACGCTGCCTGTACTTTCTTGCAAGACGGTGCCTGCACTTGATAGCACATTGTTACCGAACGTCCTGGCAGCCTGCACTTTACTCACAAGCACAAGAGCAGGCAACACTCTCCTCCCCACCAACACCACAGCAGCAGCAGGCAACACTCTTCTCACCAACACAGCAGCAGGCAACACTCTCCTCCTCACCAACAGAGAAGCAGGTAACACTCTCCTCCTCACCAGCACAGCAGCAGGCAACACTCTCCTCACCAACACAGCAGCAGGTAACACTCTCCTCCTCACCAGCACAGCAGCAGGCAATACTCTCTTCATGAACACAGCAGCAGGCAACACTCTCCTCTTCCACACAACACCAGGCAACACTACTCACCAATACAGCATCAGGCAACACTCTCCTCAACACAGCAACAGGCAACACTCCTCACCAACACAGCAGCAGGCAACACTCCTCAACAACACAGCAGCAGGCTACACTCACAACACAACAGCAGGCAACTCTCTCCTCCTAACTAATACAGCACCAGGCAACTCTCTCCTCCTAACCAACAAAGCAGCAGGCAACACTCTCCTCCTCAATACAGAAGTAGGCAGCACTTTCCTCACCAACACAACAGCAGGCAACAGTCAACATAGCAGCAGGCAACACTCTCAACACAGAAGCAGGCAACACTCTCAACACAGCAGCAGGAAACACTCAACATAGCAGCAGGCAACACTCAAAACAACATCAGGCAACACTCAACACAGCAGTACGCAGCACTGACAACACAGCAGTAGGCAACACTCAACACAGCAGCAGGCAACATTTATAACAGAGTAACAGGCAACACTCAACACAACAGCACTCAACACAGCAGCAGAGAACACTCAAAAGAGCACCAGGCAACACTCAACACAGCAGCAGGCAACACTCAACACAGCAGCAGGCAACACTCACAACACACCTGCAGGTAACACTCAACACAGAAGCAGGCAACACTCACAACACAGCAGCAGGCAACACTCCCAACACAGCAACAGGCAACACTCAACACAAAGAACATCAACACAACAGCAGGCAACACTCAACACAGCAGCAGGCAACACTCACAATACAGCAGCAGGCAACACTCAACACAGCAGCTGGCAACAACTCAACACAACAGCAGACAACACTGACAACCAGCAGCAGCAACACTCAAACACACAGTAGTAAACACTCACAATACAGCAGCAGGCAACACTCAACACCACAGCAGGCAACACTCACAACAAGCAGAGGCAACACTCACAACACAGCAGCAGGCAACACTCAACACAGCAGCAGGCAACACTCATCACAGCAGCAGGCAACACTCAACACAGCAGCAGGAAACATCAACACAGCAGCAGGCAACACTCACAACACAGCAGCAGGCAACACTCACAACACAGCAGCAGGCAACACTCAACACAGCAGCAGGCAACACTCAACACAGCAGCAGGCAACACTCAACACAGCAGCAGGCAACACTCAACACAGCAGCAGCAACACTCAAACAGAGAGCAGGCAACACTCCAAACACAGCAGCTGGCAACACTCAACACCTCAGCATGCAACACTGAACACAGCAGCAGGAAGCACTCAACACAGCAGCAGGCAACACTCAACAAAGCAGCAGAAAACACTCACAACAGAGGAGCAGGCAACACTCACAACAAGAGCAGGCAACACTCACAAAACAGCAGCAGGCAACACTCAACACAGCAGCAGGCAACACTCACACAGCAGCAGGCAACACTAAAACAGCAGCAGGCAACACTCACAACACAGCAGCAGGCAACACTCAACACTGCAGCAGGCAAACACAACACAGCAGCAGGCAACTACTCAACACAGCAGCAGGCAACACTCAACACAGCAGCAGGCAACATTCAACACAGCAGCAGGCAACACTCAACACAGCAGCAGGCAACACTCAACACAGCAGCAGGCAACACTCAACACAGCAGCAGGCAACACTCAACACAGACAGCAGGCAACACCAACACAGCAGCAGGCAACACTTAACACAGCAGCAGGCAACACTCAACACAGCAGCAGGCAACACTCACAACCAGCAGCAGGCAACACTCAACACAGCAGCAGGCAACACTCACAACACAGCAGCAGGCAACACTCAACACAGCAGCAGGCAACACTCAACACAGCAGCAGGCAACACTCACAACACAGCAGCAGGCAACACTCAACACAGCAGCAGGCAACACTCAACACAGCAGCAGGCAACACTCAACACAGCAGCAGGCAACACTCAACACAGCAGCAGGCAATACTCACAACACAGCAGCAGGCAACACTCAACACAGCAGCAGGCAACACTCAACACAGCAGCAGGCAACACTCAACACAGCAGCAGGCAACACTCAACACAGCAGCAGGCAACATTCAACACAGCAGCAGGCAACACTCAACACAGCAGCAGGCAACACTCAACACAGCAGCCAGGCAACACTCAACACAGCAGCAGGCAACACTCACAACACAGCAGCAGGAACACTCCAACACGCAGCAGGCAACACTCAACACAGCAGCAGGCAACACTCACAACACAGCAGCAGGAACACTCAACACAGCAGCAGGCAACACTCAATACAGCAGCAGGCAACATACTCAACACAGCAGCAGGCAACACTCACAACACAGCAGCAGCAACACTCAAACACAGCAGCAGGCAACACTCAAACACAGCAGCAGGCAACACTCCAACACAGCAGCAGGCAACACTCAACACAGCAGCAGGCAAACACTCAACACAGCAGCAGCCACTCACAACACAACAGCAGGCAACACTCAACACAGCAGCAGGCAACACTCAACACAGCAGCAGGCAACACTCAACACAGCAGCAGCCGCACTCACAACACAGCAGCAGGCAACACTCAACACAGCACAGGCAACACTCAAACACAGCAGCAGCCGCACTCACAACACAGCAGCAGGCAACACTCAACACAGCAGCAGGCAACACTCACAACACAGCAGCAGGCAACACTCAACACAGCAGCAGGCAACACTCAACACAGCAGCAGGCAACACTCACAACAAAGCAGCAGGCAACACTCAACACAGCAGCAGGCCGCACTCACAACACAGCAGCAGGCAACACTCAACACAGCAGCAGGCAACACTCAACACAGCAGCAGGCAACATCAACATCAGCAGAGGCGCACTCACAACAGCAGCAGGCAACACTCAACACAGCAGCAGGCAACACTCAACACAGCAGCAGGCCGCACTCACAACACAGCAGCAGGCAACACTCAACACAGCAGCAGGCAACACTCAACACAGCAGCAGGCAACACTCAACACAGCAGCAGGCCGCACTCACAACACAGCAGCAGGCAACACTCAACACAGCAGCAGGCAACACTCAACACAGCAGCAGGCCGCACTCACAACACAGCAGCAGGCAACACTCAACACAGCAGCAGGCCGCACTCACAACACAGCAGCAGACAACACTCAACACAGCAGCAGGCAACACTCAACACAGCAGCAGGCAAACACTCAACACAGCAGCAGCCGCACTACAACACAGCAGCAGGCAACACTCAACACAGCAGCAGGCCGCACTCACAACACAGCAGCAGGCAACACTCAACACAGCAGCAGGCAACACTCAACACAGCAGCAGGCAACACTCAACACAGCAGCAGGCCGCACTCACAACACAGCAGCAGGCAACACTCAACACAGCAGCAGGCAACACTCAACACAGCAGCAGGCAACATTAATGCAAGAGGAAATACTGGTTGTCGCTCCTCATTGAAATTTTATTTTTATACACGAGACAAAAATACACACGATGTATGATAGTGAGGTGTATGATAGTGTGTTGTATGATAGTGTGTTGTATGAAAGTGTGTTGTATCGATGAGTGTGTTGTATGATAGTGTGTTGTATGATAGTGTGTTGTATGATAGTGTGTTGTATGATAGTGTGTTGTATGATAGTGAGGTGTATGATAGTGTGTTGTATGATAGTGTGTTGTATGATAGTGTGTTGTATGATAGTGTGTTGTATGATAGTGTGTTGTTGATAGTGGTGTTTTATGATAGTGTGTTGTATGATAGTGTGTTGTATGATAGTGTGTTGTATGATAGTGTGTTGTATGATAGTGTGTTTTTATGATAGTGAGGTGTATGATAGTGTGTTGTATGATAGTTGGTTGTATGATAGTGTGTTGTATGATAGTGTGGTGTATGATAGTGTGGTGTATGATAGTGTGTTTTTTATGATAGTGAGGTGTATGATAGTGTGTTGTATGATAGTGTGTTGTATGATAGTGTGTTGTATGATAGTGTGTTGTATGATAGTGTGTTGTATGATAGTGTGTTGTATGATAGTGTGTTGTATGATAGGGGTTTGTATGATAGTGTGTTGTACGATAGTGTATTGTATGGGTAGTGAGGTGTATGATAGTGTGTTGTATGATAGTGTGTTGTATGATTTGTGTTTGTATGATAGTGTGTTGTATGATAGTGTGTTGTATGATAGTGTGTTGTTGATAGTGTGTTGTATGATAGTGTGTTGTATGATAGTGTGTTGTATGATAGGGGTGTTGTATGATAGTGTGTTTATGATAGTGTGTTGTATGATTGTGTGTTGTATGATAGGGGTGTTGTATGATAGTGTGTGTATGATAGTTTGTTGTATGATAGTGTGTTGTATGATAGTGAGGTGTATGGGTAGTGTGTTGTATGATGGGGTTTTTGTATGATTGTGTGTTGTATGATACTGTGTTGTATGATAGTGTGTTGTATGATAGTGTGTTGTATGATTTGTGTGTTGTTGATAGTGTGTTGTTATGATTAGTGTGTCGTATGATAGTGTGTTGTATGATAGTGAGGTGTATGATAGTGTGTTGTATGATAGGTGTTGTATAATAGTGTGTTGTATGATAGTGTGTTGTATGATAGTGTGTTGTATGATAGTGTGTTGTTTTGATAGTGTGTTGTTTTGATAGTGTGTTGTATGATAGTGTGTTGTATGATAGTGAGGTGTATGATAGTGTGTTGTATGATAGTTGTGTTGTATGTTAGTGTGTTGTATGATTTGTGTGTTGTATGATAGTGTTTTGTATGATAGTGTGTTGTATGATAGTGAGGTGTATGATAGTGTGTTGTATGATACTGTGTTGTATGATAGTGAGGTGTATGAGAGTCAGGTGTATGATTGTGACGTGTATGATAGTGACGTGTATGATAGTGTGTTGTATGATAGTGAGGTGTATGATAGTTAAGCGTATGATAGTGACGTCTATGATAGTGACGCGTATGATAGTGACGTGTAGATAGTGACGTGTATGATAGTGGCGTGTATGATAGTGACGTGTATGAGAGTGACGTGTATGACAGTGTGTTGTATGATAGTGAGGTATATGATAGTGAGTTGCATGATAGTGTGTTGTATGATAGTGTGGTGTATGATAGTGAGGTGTATGATAGTGAGGTATATGATGTGGAGGTATATGATAGTGAGGTGTATGATAGTGAGATGTATGATAGTGTTGTATATGATAGTGTGGTGTATGATAGTGTGTTGTATGATAGTGTCGTGTATGACAGTGTCGTGTATGATAGTGGTGTTGATGATAGTGTTGTGTATGATAGTGGTGTACGATAGTGTGGTGTATAGTGTGGTGTATGGTAGTGTGGTGTTGATAGTGTGGTGTATGATTAGTGTGGGTGTATAGTGTGGTGTATGGTAGTGTGGTGTATGATTTGTGTGGTGTATGATAGTGTGGTGTATAGTGTGGTGTTTTGGTTGTGTGGTGTATGAAGTGTGGGTTTTGATAGTTTTGTTGTATGACAGTGTGGTGTATGATAGTGAGGTGTATGATAGTGTGGTGTATGTAGTGTGGTGTATGTAGTGTGGTGTTTGATTAGTGGGGGTGTATGATAGTGTGGTTTTATGATAGTGTGGTGTATGATAGTGTGTTGTATGATAGTGTCGTGTATGACAGTGTCGTGTATGATAGTGTGTTGAATGATAGTGTTGTGTATGATAGTGGGTTGTTTTGTATGTGTGGGTATGATAGTGAGGTGTATGATAGTGAGGTGTATTGATAGTGTGGTGTATGATTTGTGTGGGGTATGATAGTGGTGTTGTATGATTGTGTTGTGTATGATAGTGGTGTACAAGTGTGCTGTATAGTGTGGTGTATGGTTAGTGTGGTGTATGATAGTGTGGTGTGTGATAGTGTGGTGTATGATAGTGTGGTGTATGATACTGTGTTGTATGATAGTGAGGTGTATAAGAGTCAGGTGTATGATTGTGACGTGTATGATAGTGACGTGTATGATAGTGTGTTGTATGATAGTGAGGTGTATGATAGTTAAGCGTATGATAGTGACGTGTATGATAGTGACGCGTATGATAGTGACGTGTAGATAGTGACGTGTATGATAGTGGAGTGTATGATAGTGACGTGTATGAGAGTGACGTGTATG
Source organism: Cherax quadricarinatus (assembly GCF_026875155.1). NCBI lineage: Eukaryota > Metazoa > Arthropoda > Malacostraca > Decapoda > Parastacidae > Cherax > Cherax quadricarinatus. Next base: position 10,325,097 of record NC_069463.1, on the reverse strand, counting down.
ACAGTGTGTTGTATGATAGTGAGGTATGTGATAGTGAGTTGCATGATAGTGTGTTGTATGATAGTGTGGTGTATGATAGTGAGGTGTATGATAGTGAGGTATATGATAGTGAGGTGTATGATAGTGTGTTGTATGATAGTGTCGTGTATGACAGTGTCGTGTATGATAGTGTGTTGAATGATAGTGTTGTGTATGATAGTGGTGTACGATAGTGTGGTGTATAGTGTGGTGTATGGTAGTGTGGTGTATGATAGTTTGGTGATGTAGTGTGGTGTAAAGATAGTGTGGTGTATGATAGTGTGTTGTTTTGATAGTGTGGTGTATGATAGTGTGTTGTTATGATAGTGTGGTGTATGATAGGTGTGGTGTATGGGGAGTTTTGGTGTATGATAGTGTGGGGTATGATAGTGGTTTGTATGATGTGTGGTGTATGGTAGTGTGGTGTATGATAGTGTGGTGTATGTAGTGTGGTGTATGATAGTGTGGTGTATGATAGTGTGGTGTATGATAGTGTGGTGTATGATAGTGTGGTGTATGATAGTGTGGTGTATGATAGTGTGGTGTATGATAGTGTGGTGTATGATAGTGTGGTGTATTGATAGTGTGGTGTGTGATGTGTGGTGTATGATTGTTTTGGTGTATGATTTGTGTGGTGTATGATAAATGTGGTGTATGATTAGTGTGGTGTATGATAGTGTGGTGTGTGATAGTGTGGTGTTTTGATAGTGTTTGGGGTATGATAGTGTGGTGTGTGATAGTGTGGTGTATGATAGTGTGGTGTATGATAATTTTGGTGTGTGATAGTGTGGTGTGTGATAGTGTGGTGTATGATAGTGTGGTGTATGATAGTGTGGTGTATGATAGTGTGGGGTATGATAGTGTGGTGTGTGATAGTGTGGTGTATGATAGTGTGGTGTGTGATAGTGTGGTGTATGATAGTGTGGGTGTATGATAGTGTGGTGTATGATAGTGTGGTGTATGAAGTGTGGTGTATAGTGTGGTGTATGATAGTGTGGTGTTTAGTGTGGTGTATGATAGTGTGGTGTATAGTGTGGTGTTTTGATAGTGTGGTGAATGATAGTGTGGTGTATGGTAGTGTGGTGTATGATAGTGTGTTGTATGATTGTGTGGTGTATGATAGGGTGTTGTATGATAGTTTGGTGTATGATAGTGGTTTGTTATGATATTGTGGTGTATGTTAGTGTGGTGTATGATAGTGGTGTTGATGACTAGTGTGGTGTATGATGGTTGGTGTTGATAGTGGTGTATGATTTGTGTGGTGTTTTGATAGTGTGGTGTATGACAGTGTGGTGAATGATAGTGTGGTGTATGATAGTGAGTTGTATGATAGTGTAGTGTATGGTAGTGTGTTGTATGATAGTGTTTGGGTATGATAGTGTGGTGTATGATAGTGTGTTGTATGATAGTGTGGTGTATGATAGTGTGTTGTATGATGTGTGGTGTATGATAGTGTGGTGTATGATAGTGTGGTGTAGATAGTGTGGTGTATGATAGTGTGGTGTATGATAGTGTGGGTATGTAGTGTGTTGTATGATAGTTTTGGTGTATGATAGTGTGTTGTATTTTTAGTGTGCTGTATGATAGTGTGTTGTATGATAGTGTGTTGTATGATAATGTGGTGTATGAAGTTTGGTGTATGAAGTTATGTTGTATCATAATGTGGTGTATGAGTGTCTAGTGTATGACTGTCTCGTGTATGACAGTTTGGTTCATAACAGTTGTATGATAATATGGCGTATGACAGGTGTATGACAGTTAAGTATATGACAGGTGTATGACACTCTAGAGTACGAGTCTGGAGTATGGCAGTTGTACGACAGTCTGGTGTATGACAGTCTAGTATATGACAGGTGTATGACGGTGATGCGTATGACAGTCTGGTATATGACAGGTGTATGATGGCGATGTGTATGACAGTCTGGTATATGACAGGTGTATGATGGTGATGTTTTATGACAGTCTGATGTATGGGCCAAATGGGATGATGGTGATGGGTTATGACAGTCTGGTATATGACAGGTGTAAGACGGTGAGGTGTATGATAGTCTGGTATATGACAGGTGTATGATGGTGATGTGTATGACAGTCTGGTATATGACAGGTGTATGATGGTGATGTGTATGACAGTCTGGTATATGACAGGCGTATGATGGTGATGTGTATGACAGTCTGGTATATGACAGGTGTATGATGGTGATGTGTATGACAGTTTGGCATATGACAGGTGTATGATGGTGGTTTGTATGACAGTCTGGTATATGACAGGTGTATGACGGTGAGGTGTATGGCAGTCTGGTATATGACAGGTATATGATGGTGATGTGTATGACAGTCTGGTATATGACAGGTGTATGACGGTGAGGTGTATGACAGGTGTAAAACACCCAGGTGGATGACATTCTGGTGTATGACAGTTCTATGACTGTCTGGTGTATGAGTTTGGTGTATGACAGTCTGGTGTATCAGAGCCATTATGGTATACAACACGAACAGTACGACGTTCCAGACTGATTACAACAGTACGTCAATATGTGACGTTCCAGACTGATTACAACAGTACGTCAATATGTGACGTTCCAGACTGATTACAACAGTACGTCAATATGTGACGTTTTAGACGGGATGGAAGCCACAGTAGCAGCCTCTGACGTCACTCATCGTCATGGCAACTAGGCCGTCAGTGCTTTGTGAATGGAAGAGTAAGTACATACATGCACACACACACACACACACACACACACACACACACACACACACACACACACACACACACAGAAGAGCTAACGTGGGGAAAGCAAAGTTACTAGTTATGGGTGGATTCAATCACAAGGAGATTGACTGGGAAAACCTGGAGCCACACGGGGGTCCCGAAACATGGAGAGCCCAGATGATGGATGTGGTACTGGAAAACCTCATGCATCAACATATTAGAGACACTACCGTAGAGAGAGGTGAGGATGACCCAGCAAGACTGGACCTAGTATTCACCTTGAGTAACTCGGACATCGAGGACATCACATACGAAAGGCCCCTTGGAGCTAGTGATCATGTGGTTCTGTGCTTTGATTATATAGTTGAGCTACAAGTGGTGAGAGTAGCAGGAATAGGACGGGAATAACCAAACTACAAAAGGGGGGACCACAGAGGCATGAGGAACTTCCTGCAAGACGTTCAGTAGGAGAGAGAATTGGCTATGTGACAACAAAATGCAAGGAGGCAGAGGAGAGGTTTATTCCCAAGGGCAACAGAAATAATGGGAAGACCAGAACTAGTCCTTGGTTCACCCGACGGTGTAGGGAGGCAAAAATTAAGTGCACTAGAGAATGGAAAAAGTACAGGAGACAAAGGAGCCAGGAAAATAAAGAGATTAGCCGAAGAGCCAAAAACGATTACGCTCAGATAAGAAGGGAGACTCAGCGACAATACGAAAATGACATAGCATCAAAAGTCAAGTCTGACCCGAAGCTGCTGTATAGCCACATCAGGGGGAATACAACAGTCAAGAACCAGGTAATCAGGCTGAGGAAGGAAGGTGGGGAGTTCACAAGAAACGACCAAGAAGTATGTGAGGAGCTCAACATGAGATTTAAAGAAATATTTACAGTGGAGACAGGAAGGACTCCAGGAATTCAGAATAGGGAGGTGCACCATCAAGTGTTGGGTGAACTACACACAACCGGGGAGGAGGTGAAGAAACTGCTATGTGAACTTGATACCTCAAAGGCGGTGGAACCAGACATTTCTCCGTGGGTCCTTAGAGAGGGAGCAGATGCTGTGTGTGACACTAACAAAAATCTTCAACACATTCATTAAAACTGGGCGACTACCTGCGGTATGTAAGATGGCAAGGTTAAGAAGAAAGGTTAAGGGAAATCGGCCTGACGACACTGGAGGACAGTAGGGTCAGGGGAGACATGATAACGATATATAAAATACTGCGAGGAATTGACAAGGTGGACAAAGACAGGATCTTCCAGAGATGGGACACAGAAACAAGGGGTCCCAATTGGCAGTTGAAGATTCCTATGAGTTAAAGGGATGTTAGGAAGTATTTCTTCAGTCACAGAGTTGTCAGGAAGTGGAATAGCGTAGGAAGTGACGTAGTGGAGGCAGGAACCATACATAGTTTTAAGACGAGGTATGATAAAGCTCATGGAGCAGGGGCAGAGAGGACCTAGTAGCAATCAGTGAAGACGCGGGGCCAGGAGCTATGAATCGACCCCTGCAACCACAAATAGGTGAGTACACACACACACACACACACACACACACACACACACACACACACACACACACACACACACACACACACACACACACACACACACACACACACACAAGATACATTTTCCGGTAATAGTGCCAAATCTTCCCAAAATTGTGCCTCCAGAGAATAATGACCTTCACATCTGTTAAATTTTAATGCTATTAAAGCACTAAATCCTCAAGGGTCATATACTCCAGTTCCTTAGATCAAGAGCCCCTCACGAGCATCAATAAAAAAAATATAATTAATAATAATAATAATAATATCAGGTAAAATAACATTATTTTGTTTCAAATTTAGAAAGCGCAGTCACATACTCATGTAAAACATGTGGGGAGAAAAGCGCAGGTCACCCACTCATGTAAACAGTGTAGGCAGAAAGCGCAAGGTCCATACTCATGTAAACAGATGTGGGAGAAAGCGCAGGTCACCCGCTTCATGTAAACAGTGGGGAGAAAGCGCAGTACCACGCACGCATGTAAACAGTGTAGGGAGAAAGCGCAGTGTCACCCACCTCATGTTAAACAGTGTGGGAGAAAGCGCAGGTCACCCACGCATGTAAACAGTGTGGGAGAAAGCGCAGGTCACCCACTCATGTAAACAGTGTGGGAGAAAGCGCAGGTCACCCACGCATGTAAACAGTGTGGGAGAAAGCGCAGGTCACCCACTCATGTAAACAATGTGGAGAAAGCGAGGTCACCCAAACATGTAAACATGTGGGAGCAAGCGCAGGTCCACCCACTCCTGAACAGTGGATGGAGAAAGCGCAGGCTCCCCCACTCATGTAAACAGTGTGGGAAGATAAAGCCGCAGGGTCCACCCACAATGTAAACAGTTGGGAAAAAGCCAGGTCACCCACCATGTAAACAGTGAGGGAGAAAGCGTCAGATCACCCACTTCATGTACACAGTGTGGGAGAAAGCGCAGTCACCCCACTAATGTACACAGTGTGGGCAAAAGCGCAGGTCACCCACGCTGTAAACGTGTGGAGAAAGCGGCAGGTCACCCACCCATGAAAACAGTTGTCGGAAGAAAGCGCAGTCACCCACTCCTGTAACAGTGTGGGGCGAAAGAGCAGGTCACCCACGCCTGTAACCATGTTGGAAAAAGCGCAGGTCACCCACTTTCATTTAAACAATGTGCGGGAGAAAGCGCAGCGTCACCCACGCATGTAAACATGTGGGAGAAAAGCGCAGTGTCACCCACTCACGTATAACAATGTGGATAAAGCGCAGGTCACCCACTCATGTAAACATGTGGGTGAGAAGCGCAGGTACACCCCTCATTAAACAGTGTGGCAAAAGCGCAGGTCACCCCTCTCATGATACAGTGTGGGAGATAGCGCTGGTCACCACTAATGAAAAAGTGTGGGAAAAAGCGCAGGTCACCCCACGCATTAAACAATTCTGGACGAAACGCAGGTCCCCCACCATGTAAACATGGGGAGAAAGTGCAGGTACACCCACCCATGGTAAACCAGTGTGGGAGGAAAAGCGCAGGCACCCACTCATTAAAACAGTGTAGGGAGAAAGATCCGGTCACCCACGCATGTAAACAGTGTGGGAGAAAGCGCAGGTCACCCACTCATGTAAACAATGTGGGAGAAAGCGCAGGTCACCCACGCATGTAAACAGTGTGGGAGAAAGCGCAGGTCACCCACTCATGTTAAACAAAGTGGAGAAAGCGCAGGATCAAACCACTCATGCAACACTGTGGGACAGAAAGCGCAGTCACCCACACAGTAAACAGCTGTAGGGAGAAAGCGCAGTCCACACCACTGCATGTAAACAGTGTGGGAGAAAGCGCAGGTCACCCACACACGTAAACAAAAACAAAGTGGGAGAAAGCGCAGGTCACCCACTCATGTAAACAGTGTGGGAGAAAGCGCAGGTCACCCACTCATGTAAACAGTGTGGGAGAAAGCGCAGGTCACCCACTCATGTAAACAGTGTGGGAGAAAGCGCAGGTCACCCACTCATGTAAACAGTGTGGAGAACGCGCAGGCCCACCCACCTCATGTAAACAGTGTGGGGAGCAAGCGCTAGGTCAGACCCACAACATGAAAACACTGTGGGAGAAAGCGCAGGTCACCCCACTCAAAATAAACAGTTGGGAGAAAGCGCAGACACCCCGCATGTAAACAGTGTGGGAGAAAGCGCAGGTCACCCACTCATGTAAACAGTGTGGGAGAAAGCGCAGGTCACCCACTCATGTAAACAGTGTGGGAGAAAGCGCAGGTCACCCACTCATGTAAACAATGTGGGAGAAAGCGCAGGTCACCCACTCATGTAAACAGTGTGGGAGAAAGCGCAGGTCACCCACTCATGTAAACAATGTGTAGAAAGCGCAGGATCACCCACTCATGTAAACAGTGTTTGGAGAACGCGCAGTACACCCAAGCCCTGTAAACAATGTGGGAGAAAGCGCAGGTCACCCACTCATGTAAACAGTGTGGGAGAAAGCGCAGGTCACCCACTCATGTAAACAGTGTGGGAGAAAGCGCAGGTCACCGGGTGTCGACACATGTAAACATGTGTGGGGAGAACAGCGCAGGTCCCCCACTCACATGATAAACATGTGGGAACAAATCGCAGATCACCCACGTCATGTAAACAATGTTGGGAGAAAGCGCAGGACACCCACTCATGTAAAACAATGTGGGAGAAGAGCCAGGTCACCCACACTTGTAAACAGATGTGGGAGAAAGCGCAGGTCCACCCACTCCTGTAAACAGTTTGGGAGAAAGCGCAGTCACCCACCTCAGTAAACAGTGTCTGGGAGAAAAGCGCAGGTCTCCACCCACGCATGTAAACAGTTTGGGGAGAAAGGCGCAGGTCACCCACGCATGTAAACCAGTGTTGGGGAAAGCGCAGTCACACACATCATTTAAACAGGTGTGGGATAAAGCGCCAGGTCACCCACGCATGTAAACAGTGTTGAGAAAGCGCCACAGGACCCACCACCATGAAAACAGTGTGGGAGAAAGCGCAGGTCACCCACTCATGTAAACAATGTGGGAGAAAGCGCAGGTCACCCACTCATGTAAACAGTGTGGGAGAAAGCGCAGGTCACCCACTCATGTAAACAGTGTGGGAGAAAGCGCAGGTCACCCACTCATGTATTAAACAGGGAGGAGAAAAGCGCAGACACCCTCTTCAAGTAAACAGTTGGGAGAAAGCGCAGGTCAACCCACTCATTAAACAGTGTCGGAGAAAGACGCAGTCCCCCCACTCATGTAACCAGTGTGGAGAAAGCGCAGGACACCCACTCCTGTAAACATGAGGGAGAAAGCGCGCAGGTCACCCACTCTCATGTAAACAGCTGTGGGAGAAAGCGCAGGTCACCCACGCAATGTAAACAGTGTGGGCGAAAACGCCGTCACCCACGCATGTTAACCGTGTGGGGGAAGCGCAGGTCACCACTCATGTAAACTTACGTGGAGAAAGCGCAGGTCACCCACGCATGTAAACATTGTGGGAGAAAGCGCAGGTCACCCACTCATGTAAACAGTGTGGGAGAAAGCGCAGGTCACCCACTCATGTAAACAGTGTGGGAGAAAGCGCAATTCACCCACCACATCTAACATTGTGGGAGAAAGCGCAGGTCACCCACTCATGTAAACAGTGTGGGAGAAAGCGCAGGTCACCCACGCATGTAAACAGTGTGGGAGAAAGCGCAGGTCACCCACTCATGTAAACAGTGTGGGAGAAAGCGCAGGTCACCCACTCATGTAAACAGTGTGGGAGAAAGCGCAGGTCACCCACTCATGTAAACAGTGTGGGAGAAAGCGCAGGTCACCCACTCATGTAAACAGTGTGGGAGAAAGCGCAGGTCACCCACGCATGTAAACAGGGGGCGGGGGGGTGGGGTGGGAGAAAGCGCAGGTCCACCCACGCATGTAAACAGTGTGGGAGAAAGCGCAGGTCACCCACTCATGTAAACAGTGTGGGAGAAAGCGCAGGTCACCCACTCATGTAAACATTGTTGGAGGAAAGCGCCAGGACACCCACTTCATGTAAACAGAGTGGAGAAAGCGCAAGGACACCCCCACTGCCAAGGTAAAACCAGTGTGGGAGAACAGCTGCAGGGTCACCCAGGCCAGATAACAGTGTTAGGAGAAATGCGCAGGTACACCCCAGGCAAGTAAACAGTAGTGTGAGAAATGCGCAGGTCACCCGACGCATGTAAACAGATGCTGGTGGAGAAAGCGCAGGACACCCCACTCATAAAACAATGTGGGAGAAAGCGCAGTGATCACCCAACTACATGAAAACAGATTGGTGAACGCGCAAGTCCCCACACATGTACACAATGTGGGAGAAAGCGCAGGCACCCACGCATGTAAACAGTTATGGGAGAAATCGCAGTGTCACCCACTCATGTAAACAATGTGGGAGAAAGTGCGCAGGTCACCCACTCATGTAAACAAATGTGGGAGAAAAGCGTCAGTTCACCCACCCATGTAAACCACGTGATGGTAGAAAGCGCAGTCACCCACTCATGTAAACAATGATGGGAGCAAGCGCTAGGATCACCCACACCTGAAACAATGTGAGGGATAAAAGCCCAGGTCCCCCACTACAATAAGACAGTGTGGGGAGAAAGTGCAGGTCACCCACTTCATGTAAACAGTGTGGGAGGAAAGCACACGGGGCACCCACTCATTTAACAGTGAGTGGAGAAAGCGCAGGTCACCCACTCATGTAAACAGTGTGGGAGAAAGCGTCAGGTCACCACCAGACACAGTGAAGGAGAAAGCGCAGGTCACCCACGCATGTAAACAGTGTGGGAGAAAGCGCAGGTCACCCACGCATGTAAACAGTGTGGGAGAAAGCGCAGGTCACCCACGCATGTAAACAGTGTGGGAGAAAGCGCAGGTCAACCAACTCATGTAAACATGTGGGAGAAACGCAGGTCACACCCACGCATGTAACATATGTGGCGAGAAAGCGCAGGTCACCCACTCATGTAAACAGTGTGCGAGAAAGGCGCAGGTCACCCACTCATGGTAAACAGGTGTGGAGTGAAAGCGCAGAGACCCACTCATGTAAACAGTGTTAGGAGAAAGCCGCAGGGTCACCACTCATGATAAACAGTGTGGAGAACGCCGCAGGTCACCACTCCTCATGTAGAACAGTGTGGGAGAAAAGCGCAGGTCACCCCACGCACTGTACACAGTGTGAGAAATAGATGGTCACCCACTCATTTAACAGTGTGGAGAAAGACGCAAGTCCCCACGCAATGTAAAACACAGTGTGGGGGGGGAAAAAAGCGCAGGTCACCCACTCATGTAAACAGTGTGGGAGAAAGCGCAGTTCACCCACGCATGTAAACAGTGTGGGAGAAAGCGCAGGTCTCCCACTCATGTAAACAGTGTGGGAGAAAGCGCGTAGGGTCACCCACGCACGCTAAACCATGTGGAGAAAGCGCAGGGAGAACCCCACCAAGAAACAGTAGTTGGGAGAAAGCGCAGGTCACCCACTCATGTAAACAGTGTGGGAGAAAGCGCAGGTCACCCACTCATGTAAACAGTGTGGGAGAAAGCGCAGGTCACCCACGCATGTAAACAGTGCGGAGAAAAGTCCCGTGGGCCCACCCACTCATGAAACACAGAGTGGAGAAGCGCAGTCCACCGCACGCATGGTAAACAGGGGGGTGGGAGAAAGCGCAGTTCACCCACTCATGTAAAACAGTGGTGGGAGAAAGCACAGGACACCCACGCAGTAAACACAGTGTGGGAGAAAGCGCTGTCACCCACTCATGTAAACAGTGTGGGAGAAAGCAAAGGTCACCCACTCATGTAAAACAGTGCTGGGCGAAACGCAGGTCAACCCAACATGTAAACAGTGAGTTGGAGACAGCGCAGTCACCCACTCATGTAAAACAGTGTGGGAGAAAGCCAGTTCACGCCACTCATGATAAACAGTGTGGAGAAAGCGCAGTTCACACCACGCCTGTAAACAGTGTGGAGAAAGCGGCAGGTCACCCCTCATGTAAAACAGTGTGTGGAGAAAAGCGCAGGTCACCCACGCATGTAAACAGTGTGGGAGAAAGCGCAGGTCACCCACGCATGTAAACATTGTGGGAGAAAGCGCAGGTCACCCACTCATGTAAACAAGTGTGGACAAGCGCAGTTCCACCCACGCATGTTAAACAGTGTGGGAGAAAAGCGCAGTCATCCCACTCAAGTAAAACCGCATGGAGAAAGCGGCAGAGTCACCCACGCATGTACACAGTGAGGGAGAACGCGCCAGAGGTCACCCACGCAATTAAACAGTGTGGGAGAAAGGCGCATGTCACCCACGCATGTAAACAGTGGGTGCGAAAGCGCAAGGTCACCGAAACACACAAGTAAACACTGTGGGAGAAAGCCGCAGGTCCTCCCACTCCTGTAAACAGTGAAGGAGAAAAGCGCCGGTCACCCCACTCATTTAAACAAGTGGGAGAAACAGCCGCAGGTCACCCACTCATGTAAACATGTGGGAAGAAAGCGTCAGGTCAACCCAGCGCATGTACACAATGTGGGAGAAAGCGCTGGTCACCCACTCTTAAACAGTGTGGGAGAAAAGCGCAGGTCACCCACTCATTAAACATGTGGGAGAAGCGCAGGTCACCCATCATGTAAACACAATGTGGGAGAAAGGCGCAGGTCACCCACTCATGTAAACAGTGTGGGAGAAAGCGCAGTTCACCCAAGCATGTAAACAATGTGGGAGAAAGCGCCGGTCACCACTCAAGTAAACATGTGGAGAAAGCGCTGGTCCACCACTCAAGTAAACATCTGATGGGAGAAAAGCGCAGGTCACCCACTCATGCAAACCATGTGGGAGAAAGCGCAGGTCACCACTCATGTAAACATGTGGGAGAACTGCGCCGGTCACCCACAGTCCGTAACATGTGGTGGGAAAGCGCAGGACACCCACACATGTAAACAATGTGAGAAAAGCGCAGGTCACTCCCCACCCCTCATGAAAAACAGTGTGGTCGAGAAAGCGCAGGTCACCCACACATGTAAAACAGTGTGGGAGGAACAGCGCAGGCCACCCACGCAAATGTAAAACCGAGTGTGAAGAAAACGCAGGTCACCCCACGACATGTAAACAGTGTTGGAGAAAGCGCAGGTACCACCACTCATGTAAACGTGTGGGGAGAAATGCGCAGTCACCCACGCATGTAAACAGTGTGGGAGAAAGCGCAGGTCACCCACTCATGTAAACAGTGTGGGAGAAAGCGCAGGTCACCCACTCATGTAAACAGTGTGGGAGAAAGCGCAGGTCACCCACTGTCATGACACAGTGTGGGAGAAAGCGCAGGAGACCCACACCATGTAAACAGTGTGGTAGAAAGCGGCAGGTCACCCACACAATGTAAAACAGTTGGTGGGAGAAAGCGCAGGATCACCCACTCATGTAAACAGTGTGGGAGAAAGCGCAGGTCACCCACTCATGTAAACAGTGTGGGAGAAAGCGCAGTTCACCCAAGCATGTAAACAATGTGGGGAGAAAGCGCAGTCACCCACACATGTAACAAGTGGGAGAACGCGCAGGTCACCCACTCATGTAACAGTGTAGGGAGAAGCGCAGGTCACCCACTCATTCAAACAATGTGGAGAAAGCGCAGGTCACCGGGGGCGGGGGGGGCGGGTGCGGGCCACCATGTAAACAGGGTGGGAAAAGCGCAGTCACCCACGCATGTAAAAAAAAAAAAAAAAAACATGTGGGAGAAAGCGCAGGTCACCCACTCATGTAAACAATGTGGGAGAAAGCGCAGGTCACCCACTCATGTAAACAGTGTGGGAGAAAGCGCAGGTCACCCACGCATGTAAACATGTGGGAGAAAGCGCAGGTCACGCCACCATGTAAACAGTGTGGGGTGAAAACGCAGGTCACCCACGCATGTAAACCAGTGTGGGAGAAAGCGCAGTCACCCACACTGTAAACAGTGGTGGGAAAGCGCAGGTTCACCACGCATGTAAACATTCGTGGGAGAAAGCGCAGGAAACCCACTCATGTAAACAGTGTTGGAGAAAGCGCAGGTCACCCACACACATGTCACCGTGTGGGGAGAAAGCGCAGAGACCCACTCATTAACAGTGTGGAGAAAGCCGCAGGTCACCCTCATCAATGTAAACAGTGTGGGAGAAAGCGCAGGTCACCCACTCATGTAAACAGTGTGGGAGAAAGCGCAGGTCACCCACGCATGTAAACAGTGTGGGAGAAAGTGCCGGTCACCCACTCAGTAAACAGAGTGTAGAAAGCGCACGTCACCCACCATATTAACACAAGTGGAGAAAGCGCAGTCACCCACTCCTGTAAACAGTGTTGGAGAAAGCGCAAGGTCACCACTCATGTACAACAAAGATGGGAGAAAGCCCGCAGGTCACCACTCTTCGTAAACATTGTGGGAGAAAGCGCAGGTCACCCACTGCATTGAAAACAATGTGGGAGAAAGCGCATGGCACCCACTTCAATGCTAAACAGTGTGGGGGGAGAAAACGCCAGGTCCCCACACTCATGTAAACCAGTGGGAGAAAGCGCAGTGTCACCCACTCATGTAAACAATGTGGGAGAAAGCGCGGTCCACCCACTCAAGGTAAACAGTGTGCGGAGAAAGCGCAGTTTCACCACAAGCATGAAAACCACTGCGGGAGAAAGCGCAGCACCCACTCATGTAAACAACTGTGGGAGAAACGCAGGTCACACAACTCAGTAAACAGTTGGGAGAAAAGCGCAGGTCACCCACTCTGCAAAACAAGGGGGAGAAAGCGCAGTCACCCCACTCATGTAAACAGAGTGGCGAGAAAGCGCAAGACACCCACGCATTTAAACAGTGTGGGACAGAAAGCGCAGGACTCCCACTCATGTAAACAATTTGGGAGAAAGCGCCAAGGTCACCCACTCATGTATACAGTGTGGGAGAAAGCGCAGGTCACCTCAGTTAACCAGTGTGGGCAGAAAGCGCAGGTCCACCCACGCATGATAAATAGGGTGGAGAAAACGCAGGTCACCCATGCATGTAAACAGTGGTGGGGAGCCAAAGCGCAGTCACCCACTCAAGTAAAGTAGTGGAGAAAGCGCAGGTCACCCCCTCATGTACACAGTGAGGTAGAAAGCGCAGTTCACCACGCAAGTAACATTGTGGGAGAAAGCGCAGGTCACACACACATGAAAACAGTGTGGGAGAAGCGCAGTTCACCACGCATGTAAACTGTGGGAGAAAGCGCAGGCTCACCCACTCAAGATACCAGTAGGGCAGAAAGCGCCCAGGTCACCCACCCATGTAAACGTGTGGGAGAACGCGCAGGTCCCCCACGCATGTACACAGTGTGGGAGAAAGCGCGGATCCACACGCACTCATGTAAACAGTGTGGAGAAAGCGCAGGTCACCCACTCAAGTACACCGTGTGGGAGAAAGCGCAGTTTACACCCCACGCATGAAACAGTGTGGGAGAAAGCGCAGGTCACTCCACTCATGTAAACATTGTGGGAAGAAAGCGCAGTCCACCCACTGCATGTAAACATTGTGGGAGAAAGCGCAGTCCCCCCTGCATAAAACAGTGTGTGAGGCACGCGCAGGTCACCCACGCAGTAAACAGTTGTGGGAGAAAGCGCAGGACCCCACGCATGTAAACAGTGTAGAGAAAGGCGCAGGTACCCAGGCATGTAAACAGTGTGGGAGAAAGCGTCCGGTCAACCCACGCATGTCACAGTGTGGGAGAAAAGCGCAGGTACACCCACTCATGTAAACATGTGGGAGAAAGCGCAGTCACACTCATGTAACAGTGGTAGGAGAAAAGCGCAGGTCACCCACACATGTCAACACATGTGGGAGGAAAGCTCAGGTCACCCACTCATGTAACAGTGTGGGGAAAGCGCCGGTCACCCACGCATGAAAACAATGTGGGAGAACAAGCGGCAGGTCACCCACCATGAAAACAGTGTGCGGAGAACAGCCGCAGGTCACCCACTCATGTAAACAGTGTGGGAGAAAGCGCAGGTCACCCAACTCATGTAAACAATGAGGTGAGAAAGCGCCGGTTCCCCCACTCATGTAAACATGTGGGAGAAAGCGCAGCTTCACCCAAGCTGTAAACAATGTGGGAGAAAGCGCAGGTCACCCATTCCTTGTAACACAAAGTGGGAAAAGCGCCGGTCACCCCACTCATGTAATAAACACAGTTGGAGAAAGCGCAGTCACCCCTCATGCAAACCTTGAGGGGAGAAAGCGCACGGTCACCCACTCATGTAAACAGTGTGGGAGAAAGCGCAGCACCCACGCCTGTAAACATTTGAGTGGGAGAAAGCGCAGGTCCACCCACTCGTGTAAACATGTGGAGAAAGCGCAGAGTACCCACTCCATGAAACCTTTTGGGAGAAAGCGCAGGTCCCCACGCACTGTAAACAGTGTGGGCGAAAGAGCAGGTCCCCACTCATGTAAACAATGAGGGAGAAGCGCATGTCACCCACTCATGTAAACCGTGTGGGCGTAAGCACCGGGTTCACCTCACTCATGTAAACAGTGTGGAGAAAGCTCAGGTCACCCACTCATGTAAACAGTGTGGGCGAAAGCGCAGGTCCCACACCATGTAAACCGTGTGGGAGAAAGCGCAGATACACCATGTAAACATTGTGGGAGAAAGCGCAGGTCACCCACGCATGTAAACAAAGTGTGAGGGAGAAACGCAGGTCACCCACCGCATGTAAACAGTGTGGAGAAAAGCGCAGTCACCCACCATGTAAAACCATGAGGAGAAAGCGCAGGTCACCCACGCATGTAAACATTGTGGAGTAAGCGAAGGTCACTCATCCACGCCACCTCCATGTAAACAGTGTGGGAGAAAGCGCAGGTCACCCACTCAGTAAACGTGTGGGGAGAAAGCGCAAGGGAGGACGACGCACTCATGTGAAACATGCTGCGGAGGAAAGCGCAGGTCACCCACCATGTAAACAGTGTGGGAGAAAGCGCCACAGTTCACCCACCTCATGTAAATAGTGTGGGAGAAAGCGCAGTCACCCACGCTGTAAACATGAGTGGGAAGAAAGTGCCGGGCCCCCACTCATGTAAACAGGTGGGAGAAAGCGCAGGTCACCCATCGCATGTAAACAAGTGTCGGAGAAAAGCGCAGGTCACTCCACTCATGTAAACAGTTAGTGGTTAGATTGCGCAGGTCACCCACGCATGTAAACAGTGTGGGAGAAAGCGCAGGTCACCCACGCATGTAAACAGTGTGGGAGAAAGCGCAGGTCACCCACTCATGTAAACAGTGTGGGAGAAAGCGCAGGTCACCCACTCATGTAAACAGTCGTGGGGAGATAAGCGCAGGTCCACCCACTCATGTAAACAGTGTGGGGAGAAAGCGGCAGATTCACCCTCGCATGAAAACAGAGTGGGAGAAAGCGCAGGTCACCCACTCATGTAAACATGTGTGGGAAAAGCGCAGGACACCCGCCACCTCTTAAACAGTTTGGGGAGAAAGCGCAGTACCCACTCATGTAAACAGTGTGGGACGAAAGAGCGCAGGTTACCCACTCATGTAAACATGTGGGAGAAAGCGCAGTTCACCACGCAGTAAACAGTTTGGGAGAAACGCAAGGTCTCCCACTCATGTAAACAGTGTGGGAGAAAGCGCAGGTCACCCACGCATGTAAACATGTGGGGGAAAAAGCGCAGGTCACCCACGCATGTAAACAGTGTGGGGAGAAAGCGCAGTGTCACCCACGCATGTAAACAGTGTGGGAGAAAGCGCGGTCACCCAGTCATGTCAAACATGTGGCGAAAGCGTAGGTCCACCCAGGCATGTAAACAGTGTGGGGAGAAAGCCGCAGGTCAACCCACGCATGTAAACAGTGCGTGGCAAGAAAAGCGCAGTCTTCCCCCTCATGTAAACAATGTAGGAGAAAGCGAGGACAGCCACACTCAAGTAAACAGTGTGTGGGAGAAAGCGCAGGTCACCCCCGCTGTAAACAGTTGTGGGAGAAAGCGGCAGGTCACCCACTCATGTAAAACAATGTGAGAAAGCAGCAGGTCCACCCACACATGTAAACAGTGTGGGAGAAAGCGCAGGTCACACTCATGTACACATTGTGTGAGAAAGCGGCAGTGTCACCCACTCAGTAAACAATGTGGGAGAAAGCGCAGGTCACCCACTCATGTAAACAATGTGGGAGAAAGCGCAGGTCACCCACTCATGTAAACAGTGTGGGAGAAAGTGCAGGTCACCCACTCATGTAAACAGTGTGGGAGAAAGCACAGGTCACCCACTCATGTAAACAGTGTGGGAGAAAGCGCAGGTCACCCACTCATGTAAACAGTGTGGGAGAAAGCGCAGGTCACCCACTCATGTAAACAGTGTGGGGAGAAAGCGCAGGTCCAACCACTCAGTCACAGTGTGGGAGAATGCGCAGGTCACCCACTCATGTAAACATGTGGGAGAAAACGCAGGTCACCCACGCATGTAAACAGTGTGGGAGAAAGCGCAGGTCACCCACTCATGTAAACAGTGTGGTAGAAAGCGCAGGTCACCCAACGCATGTAAACATTGTTGAGAAAGCCGCAGGTCACCCACTCATGTAAACAGTGGTGGGGAGAAAGCGCAGGGTCCCACCCACTCATGTAAACAGTGTGGGAGAAAGCGCAGGTCACCCACTCATGTAAACAGTGTGGGAGAAAGCGCAGGTCACCCACTCATGTAAACAGTGTGGGAGAAAGCGCAGGTCACCGGGGGGGGGGGGGGGGGGGGGGGGGCGGCCAATAATGTAAACAGTGTGGTGAAAGCACAGGTCACTCCAAGCATGTAAACAGTGTGCGGGGAGAAAGTGGGCCGTCACCCACCATGTAAATCAGTGGGGGGGAAGCGCAGGTCAACCCACGCATGGGTTAAACATGTGCGGAGAAGCGCAGGGTCACCCCACTCATTAAACATTGTGGTAGAAAGCGACCAGTCCCCCACGCATTAAACAGTGTGGGAGAAAGGCGCAGGTCACCCACGCATGTAAACAGTGAGGGAGAAAGCGCAGTCCACCCACTCATGTAAACCCGTGGTGGGGCAGAAAAGCGCAAGTCACCACTCATGTAAACATGTGGGAGACAAAGCGCAGGTCACCCTCTCAAGTAAACAGTGTGGGAGAAAGCGCAGTCACCCCACGCATGTAAACATGTGGGAGCAAAGCGCAGGTCACCACTCTGAAAACAGTGTGGGAGAAAGCCAAGGTCCCCCACGCATGTAAATACAGTGATGGAGAAAGCGCAGTCACCCACGCATGTAAACAGTGTGCGGAGAAAGCCAGCGGTCACCCACTCATGAACAGTGTGTGAGAAAGCGCAGGTACCCACTCATTGTAAAAAACAGTGTGGAGAAAGCGCAGTTCACCCACGCAAAGTAAACAGTGTGGGAGAAAAGCGCAGTCTCCCCCTCATGAAAACGTGTGGGAGAAAGCGCAGTCAACCCACGCATGAAACAGTGTGGGAGAAAGCGTCAGGTCCAACCCACGCATGTAACAGAGTGGAGAAGCGCGCAGGTCACCCACGCATGTAAACAGTGTGGGAGAAAGCGCAGGTCACCCACGCATGTACACATGTTGGGAGAAAGCGCAGGTCACCCACTCCATTCCACAATGTGGGAGACAGCGCGGTCACCCCCTACATGTAAACAGATATGGGAGAAGCGCGCAGGTCACCCACTCGATGATAAACCGAGTGGGAGAAAACGCAGTACCCCCCCACCTCCTGAACACATTAATTGATAGCACAGCGCAGGACACCCATACAACGAAAACAGTGAGGAGAAAGCGCATGTCACCCACGCCATGTAAACCTTGTGGGAGAAAGCGCAGGTCACCCACTCATGTAAACATGTGTTGGGGAGAATGCGGCAGGTCACCCCACTTCTGACAACAGTGTGGTAAACGCGCAGGAGACCCCACTCATGACAAACCGTAGAGGGAGAAAGTCGCAGGACAACCCACTCAAAGTAACCAGAGTGGGAGAAAGCCGCCGGACCCCACTCATGCAAACTAGTGTGGAGACAGCGCAGGTAACCACGCATGTAAACAGAGTGGGAGAAAGTGCCGGTCACCCACTCATGAAACAGTTTGTGAGAAAGCGCAGGTCACCTACGCATGTAAAGCAGTTGGGTGTGAGAAAGTCGCAGTCACCCACTCATCGTAAACAGTGAGGAGAAAGCGCAGGTCCGACCCACGCATGATAAACAGTGTGGTGAGAAAGTCGCAGGTCACCCACTCATGTAAACAGAGTGGGAGAAAGCGCAGGACCCCACTCATGTACACCAGTGCAGGGAATAAAAGCGGCAGTCACCCACTCATGTAAACAGTTGTGGGTTAGAAAGCGCAGGGTCACCCACTCATCTTAAAACCAGTGTGGAAAAGCGCAGTTCACCCAGACATGAAAACAGTGTGGGAGAAAGCGCAGGTCACCACTCATGTAAACCAGATGTGGGAGAAATGCGCAGGTCCCCACGCATGTTAAAAGTGTGGGAGAAAGCCAGGTTCACCCACGCATGTAAACAGTTGGGGTGAAAACGCAGGTCACCCACCATGTAAACACGTGTGGGGAGAAAGCGCAGGTCACCCCACACATGTAAACGTGGGAGAAAGCGCAGTTCCCCACGCACTGATATACAGTGTGAGGAGAAAGCGCAGGTTCCTCCCACACATGTACACAGTGTGGGAGAAAGCGCAGGTCACCCACGCATGTAAACAGTGTGGGAGAAAGCGCAGGTCACCCACGCATGTAAACAGTGTGGGAGAAAGCGCAGGTCACCCACAGCATAGTTAAACAGTGTGGGAGAAAGCCAGGCAAACCACGCATGAAAACAGTGTGGGGCGAAAGCGCATGTCCACCCAGGCATGTAAACAGCGTGGGAGAAAGCGCAGGTCACCACCATGTAAACAAGTATGGGGATAAAGCGCAGGTCACCCACTCATGTAAACAATGTGGGAGAAAGCGCAGGTCACCCACTCATGTAAACAGTGTGGGAGAAAGCGCAGGTCACCCACTCATGTAAACAGTGTGGGAGAAAGCGCAGGTCACCCACTGCATGTAAACAGTGTGGGAGAAAGCGCAGGTCACCCACGCATGTAAACAGTGTGGGAGAAAGCGCAGGTCACCCACGCATGTAAACAGTGTGGGAGAAAGCGCAGGTCACCCACTCATGTAAACAGTGTGGGAGAAAGCGCAGCGTCACCCACTCATGTAAACAGTAGTGGGAGAAAGCCAGGACACCCCGCATGTAAACATGTGGGAGCAAACGCAGAGGTCACCCACGCAGTAAACAGTGAGGAGCAAAGCGCAGGACACCCACGCATGTAAACCTTGTGCGATAAAGCGCACGGCTCACCCACGCATGTAAACAGTGTGGGGAGAAAGCGTCAGTCACCACTCATGAACAACACCTAAGTGGGAAGAAAGCGCAGGGTCACCCACGCAAAAACAGTGTGGGAGAAAGCGCAGGTCCACCCACGCCATGTAAACAGTGTGGAGACGTGCCAGGTCACCACTTCATAGTAAATCAGTGGAGGTAGAAACGCAGGTCACCCACTCAATGTAAACAGTGTGTTGAGACATCGCAGTAACCCAACACACGTAAACTGCGTGGAGCGAGAAAGAGCAGGTACACCCACTCATGTACACAGTGTGGGAGAAAGCGCAGTCACCCACGCATGAAACAGTGTGGGAGAACAGTGCAGGTCACCCACTCAGAAAACAGTGTGTGAGAAAGTGACCGGTCACCCACTCAAGTAAACATTGTGGGAGAAATCGCAGGTCCCCACTCATGAAAACAGAGTGGGAGAAAGTCCAGGTACACCCATATCTGTAAACAGTGGGGAGAAAGCGCAGGTCCACCCACCCAAGCTAAACAGTGAGGGAGAAAGCGCCGGCACCCAGCTCATGAAAACAGTTGGGTGTGAGAAAGCGCAGGTCACCCACTCATGTAAACAGTGTTTAGGTGGAGAAAGCGCAGGTCACCCACTCATGAAACATGTGGCGAAAGCCAGGTCACCCACTCCTGTAAACGAGAGTGGAGAAAGCGCAGGTCACCCACTCCATGAAAACAGTGTGGAGAAAGCGCAGGTCACCCACTCATGTACACAGTGTGGGAGAAACGCAGGTCACCCCACTCATGAAAACCGCATGGGTGTTCAGTGGTGGGAGAAAGCGCAGAGTCACCACTCACTGTAAACATGTGGGAAAACGCAGGTCACCCCCACTCATGTTAAACAGCGTTGGGAAGAAAGCGCAGGTCACCCACTCCATGTAAACAGTTTGGGAGAAAGCTACAGGTCACCCCACTCACTGAAAACAGATGTGGGAGAAAGCGCAGGTCACCCACTCATGTAAACAGTGTGGAGGAAAGCGCAGGTACAACCCACCATGTAAACACTGTCTCTGGGACAGAAACGCGCAGGTCACCCACACCAGAAACCCGTGATGGTGAGAAAGCGCAGGTCACCCACACAAGAAACAACTGTGAGTGTCCGAAAAGCGCATGACACCCACTCATTGAACACAGTAGTGGGAGAAAGCGCAGGACCCCACACCAGACAACAGTGTTTGGAGAAAGCGCTGTGACACCCAACACATGTAACCAGAGAGAGGAGAAAGCCGCAGGTCACCCAGCACAAGTCAACCGTACGTCAAAAATTTTTTTATAAAATAGAAAGCGCAGTCACATACTCATGTAAAACATGTGGGGAGAAAAGCGCAGGTCACCCACTCATGTAAACAGTGTAGGCAGAAAGCGCAAGGTCCATACTCATGTAAACAGATGTGGGAGAAAGCGCAGGTCACCCGCTTCATGTAAACAGTGGGGAGAAAGCGCAGTACCACGCACGCATGTAAACAGTGTAGGGAGAAAGCGCAGTGTCACCCACCTCATGTTAAACAGTGTGGGAGAAAGCGCAGGTCACCCACGCATGTAAACAGTGTGGGAGAAAGCGCAGGTCACCCACTCATGTAAACAGTGTGGGAGAAAGCGCAGGTCACCCACGCATGTAAACAGTGTGGGAGAAAGCGCAGGTCACCCACTCATGTAAACAATGTGGAGAAAGCGAGGTCACCCAAACATGTAAACATGTGGGAGCAAGCGCAGGTCCACCCACTCCTGAACAGTGGATGGAGAAAGCGCAGGCTCCCCCACTCATGTAAACAGTGTGGGAAGATAAAGCCGCAGGGTCCACCCACAATGTAAACAGTTGGGAAAAAGCCAGGTCACCCACCATGTAAACAGTGAGGGAGAAAGCGTCAGATCACCCACTTCATGTACACAGTGTGGGAGAAAGCGCAGTCACCCCACTAATGTACACAGTGTGGGCAAAAGCGCAGGTCACCCACGCTGTAAACGTGTGGAGAAAGCGGCAGGTCACCCACCCATGAAAACAGTTGTCGGAAGAAAGCGCAGTCACCCACTCCTGTAACAGTGTGGGGCGAAAGAGCAGGTCACCCACGCCTGTAACCATGTTGGAAAAAGCGCAGGTCACCCACTTTCATTTAAACAATGTGCGGGAGAAAGCGCAGCGTCACCCACGCATGTAAACATGTGGGAGAAAAGCGCAGTGTCACCCACTCACGTATAACAATGTGGATAAAGCGCAGGTCACCCACTCATGTAAACATGTGGGTGAGAAGCGCAGGTACACCCCTCATTAAACAGTGTGGCAAAAGCGCAGGTCACCCCTCTCATGATACAGTGTGGGAGATAGCGCTGGTCACCACTAATGAAAAAGTGTGGGAAAAAGCGCAGGTCACCCCACGCATTAAACAATTCTGGACGAAACGCAGGTCCCCCACCATGTAAACATGGGGAGAAAGTGCAGGTACACCCACCCATGGTAAACCAGTGTGGGAGGAAAAGCGCAGGCACCCACTCATTAAAACAGTGTAGGGAGAAAGATCCGGTCACCCACGCATGTAAACATTGTGGTAGAAGCGCAGGTCATGATGATCCGTCACTAAGAATTCTGTTTATGTTATCCCCCGTCATCCAGGGATGTTGGGAACAAGGTCATTAACGCGGGTCACAGGTCACGTCAACACGACAGTTATTCCAGGAATTTGGTCCTCGTTATCGTACACAAGTGTTAAAAGTTTGAAGCCGATTGGATGAAGCGTTCCTGAGCTATGAGCGAAATAAAATGGCAAAGTTGAAGGAAGGAATTCAGGTAATGTCTTAAAGATCATCTGTCAACGATAACTTATAATAAAAAGAACAAAATTAACTAATAAACGAGGATAATCGAGCAGGTGATGTAAAACAGATGCTCAGGATTCCAGAGGCAGGATTAATCCTTACCAGGAAAACAACAGGATTCTAGAGGCAGGATTAATCCTTACCAGGAAAAAACAGGATTCTAGAGGCATGGATAATCCTTACCAGGGAAACAACAGGATTCTAGAGGCAGGATTAATCCTTACCAGGGAAACAACAGGATTCTAGAGGCAGGATTAATCCTTACCAGGGAAACAACAGGATTCTAGAGGCAGGATTAATCCTTACCAGGGAAACAACAGGATTCTAGAGGCAGGATTAATCCTTACCAGGAAACAACAGGATTCCACAGGCAGGATTAATCCTTACCAGGGAAAAATAGGATTCCACAGGGAAGATTAATCCTTACCAGGAAAAAATAGAATTCTAGAGGCAGGATTAATCCTTAACAGGAAAAAATAGGATTCCAGAGGCAAGATTAATCCTTACCAGGAAAGAACAGGATTCCAGAGACAGGATTAATTCTTATCTAGGAGCGAGGAGGGCGGGGCAGCTGGAGTTTGGAGAAATCCTTCCACTTAATTTGCTATAGTGGTGCAGCAGTTCCTGGAACCCCAGAGGATGTGGCACTTCCAGGAATACCCCACCCAGGGGTGTCAGGGGTGCCAAAGGTTCCAGGGGTGAAAGGGATGAAAGGGGTGCCAGAAGTGCCAGGGGTTACTGGGGTTCCTGGGATGAAAGGGGTGCCAGGGGTTACTAGGGTTCCAAGGGTGACAGGGGTGCCAAGGAAGACCGGGGTTCCAGGAGTTTCCGGGGTTCCTGGAGTGCTTAGAGGGAAGATAATTATATCTGTAAGAGTCTGCGCATCAGTGATGCAACGTCAGGGTACTAGTAACAGGTGTCTGTTGAGTCTGCTACAGATGTCTGTTGTATCTGTAACAGGTGTCTGTCGAGTCTGTAACAGGAGTCTGCTGTGTCTGTAACAGGTGTCTGTTGTGTCTGTAACAGGTGTCTGTTGAGTCTGTAACAGGTGTCTGTTGAGTCGGTAACTGGTGTCTGTTGAGTAGGTAACAGGTGTCTGTTGTCTGTAACAGGTGTTTGTTGAATCTGTAACAGGTGACTGTTGAGTCTGTAACAGGTGTCTGTTGTGTATATAACAGGTGTCTGTTATGTATGTAACAGGTGTATGTTGTGTCTGTTGTATTTGCAAAAGGTGTCTGTTGAGTCGGTAACTGGTGTCTGTTGAGTCTGTAACAAGTGTCTGTTGTGTAACAGGTGTCTGTGTATCTGTAACTGGTGTCTTTTGTGTCTGTAACTGGTGTCTGTGCAAAATGTCTGTTGTATCTGTAACTGGTGTCTGTACCAGGTATAAATAAATAACAAAGCGGCACAATACCGTGACTGGAACGATACACAAATAACCCGCACATAAAAGAGAGAAGCTTACGACGACGTTTCGGTCCGACTTGGACCATTGACAAAGTCACACTGGTGCCTGTTGCATCTGTAACTAATGTCTGTTGTGTCTGTAACAGGTGTCTATTGTATCTGTAACTGGTGTCTGTTGAGTCAGTAACGGATGTCTGTTGTGTCTGTAACAGGTGTCTGTTGTGTTTGTAACAGGTGTCTGTTAAGTCTGTAACAGATGTCTGTTGTGTCTGTAACAGGTGTCTGTTGTGTTTGTAACAGGTGTCTGTTGTGTTTGTAACAGGTATCTGTTGAGTCTGTAACAGGTGTTTGTTGAGTCTGTAACAGGTGTCTAATGAGTCTGTAACAGGTGTCTGTTGTATTTGTAACAGGTGTCTGTTGAGTCTGTAACTGGTGCCTGTTGAGTCGGTAACATGTGTCTGTTGAGTCTGTAACAGGTGTCTGTTGAGTCGGTAACAGGTGTCTGATGAGTCTGTAACAGGTGTCTGTTGTGTCTGTAACAGGTGTCTGTTGTGTTTGTAACAGGTGTCTGTTGAGTCGGTAACTGGTGTCTGTTGAGTCTGCAACAGGTGTCTGTTGTCTGTAACACGTGTCTGTTGAATCTGTAAAAGGTGACTGTTGAGTCTGTAACAGGTGTTTGTTGTATATGTAACAGGTGTCTGTTTTGTCTGCTGCAGGTGTTTGTTGTATTTGTAACAGGTGTCTGTTGAGTCTGTAACAGGTGTCTGTTAAGTCTGTAACAGATGTCTGTTGTGTCTGTAACAGGTGTCTGTTGTGTTTGTAACAGGTGTCTCTTGAGTCTGTAACAGGTGTTTGTTGAGTCTGTAACAGGTGTCTAATGAGTCTGTAACAGGTGTCTGTTGTATTTGTAACAGGTGTCTGTTGAGTCTGTAACTGGTGTCTGTTGAGTCTGTAACTGGTGTCTGTTGAGTCGGTAACATGTGTCTGTTGAGTCTGTAACAGGTGTCTGTTGAGTCGGTAACAGGTGTCTGTTGAGTCTGTAACAGGTGTCTGTTGAGTCTGTAACAGGTGTCTGTTGAGTCTGTAACAGGTGTCTGTTGTGTTTGTAACAGGTGTCTGTTGAGTCGGTAAATGGTGTCTGTTGAGTCTGCAACAGGTGTCTGTTGTCTGTAACACGTGTCTGTTGAATCTGTAAAAGGTGACTGTTGAGTCTGTAACAGGTGTTTTTTGTATATGTAACAGGTGTCTGTTTTGTCTGCTAAAGGTGTTTGTTGTATTTGTAACAGGTGTCTGTTGAGTCTGTAACAGGTGTCTATTGCGTCTGTAACAGGTGTCTGTTGAGTCGGTAACTGGTGTCTGTTGAGTCTGTAACAGGTGTTTGTGTATCTGTAACTGGTGTCTGTTGTGTCTGTAAATGGTGTCTGTATAAGGTGTCTGTTGTATCTGTAACCTGTGTTTGTACCAGGTGCCTGTATTATTTGTAACAGGTGTTTGTTGTGTCTGTAACAGGTGTCTATTGAGTCTTTAACAGGTGTCTGTTTAGACTGTAACAGGTGTCTGTTGTCTTTAACAGGTGTCTGTTGTATATATAACAGATGTCTGTTGAATCTGTAACTGGTGTCTGTTGAGTCTGTAACAGGTGTCTGTTGTGTCTGTAACAGGTGTCCGTTGAATCTGTAACAGGTGTCTGTTGAATCTGTAACAGGTGTCTGCTGTGTCTGCAACAGGTGTCTGCTACAGGTGTCTGTTGTATCTGTAACATGTGTCTGTTGAGTCTGTAACAGGTGTCTATTGTGTCTGTATCAGGTGCCTGTTGAGTCGGTAACAGGTGTCTGTTGAGTCTGTAACAGGTGTCTGTTTTGTAACAGATGTCTCTGTATCTGTAACTGGTGTCTGTACCAGGTGTCTGTTGAGTCTGTAACAGGTGTCTGTTGAGTCTGTAACAGGTGTCTGTTGTGTTTGTAACAGTTGTCTGTTGAATCTGCAAGAGATGTCTCTGAGTCTGTAACAGGTGTCTGTTGTGTCTGTAACAGGTGTCTGTTGAATCTGTAACAGGTGTTTGTTGTATATGTAACAGGTATCTGTTGTGTTTGTAACAGATGTCTTGAGTCTGTAACAGGTGTCTGTTGAGCCGGTAGCTGATGTCTATAACAGGTGTCTGTTGTGTCTGTAACAGGTGTCTGTCATCAGTGTATTTACAACCTCTCGACCACACAAAAGCGTATGGTCGAGAGGTGCCAGGAAAGCTCTCGTTGTAGCGACCTTTTGCTCTGCACAGAGTTCTTGACAGAGTTAACGAAACATAGAGCGCAAGATGGGAGCTGATACAGAGTTGACTGTTATCCAGCTGTCTAAGATGGCCTAACAATCATTACCTAGGAAGAAATGATAGTAACAGCAGGGTCAACGATAGTAACAGTAAGGTCAACGATAGTAACAGCAGGGTCAACGATAGTAACAGTAAGGTCAACGATAGTAACAGCAGGTCAACGATAGTAACAGTAAGGTCAACGATGTAACAGCAGGTCAACGATAGTAACAGTAAGGTCAACGATAGTAACAGCAGGGTCAACGATAGTAACAGTAAGGTCAACGATAGTAACAGCAGGGTCAACGATAGTAACAGTAAGGTCAACGATAGTAACAGCAGGGTCAACGATAGTAACAGCAAGGTCAACGATAGTAACAGCAGGGTCAACAATAGTAGCAGCAGGGTCAACGACAGTAGCAGTAGGGTCAACGGTAATAGCAGCAGGGTCAGCGATTGTAGCAGCAGGGTCAACGATACTAATAGTAGGGTTAATGATAGAAACAGCAGGGTTAATTACAGGAACAGCAGGGTTAGCAGGGTTAATGATAATAACAGCAGGAACAGCAGGGTCAGTAGGGTCAATGATAGGAACAGCAGGATTAGCAGGGTCAACGATAGTAAGAGCAGGGTAAATTACAGGAACAGCAGAGTCAACGACAGTAACAGCACAGTTAATGATAGAAACAGCAGAGTCAGCAGGGTCAACGATAGCAGGAGCATGGTCAATGATAGGAACAACAGGGCCAGCAGGATCAATGACATTAAGAGCCGGATTAACGATAGGAAGAGACGAATTAACAATAGGAAGGGCTGGATCAACGATGGTAAGAGCCGGATTAACGATGGGAAGAGCCGGATAAACTATGGGAAGGGCCAGATTATCGATAGGAAGAGCCGGATTAACGATGAGAAACAGCAGGGTTAACGATAGGACACTTCGTCCCCAGTTTAACGCGTCTATGACACGAAAAGAGCAAGTGTTCTGATATCACCATCCTGGCAATAGTGACACCTTCATCACAGTCATGCCAGTCATCACCTGAACTTACAGAGGCACAAGACAATCGACCCAGCAGTCAGAACTCAATCACACCCAAGACAACATGACGTAGACTACCTACTTGTGTGTGACGTGTTATTTCTACTCTCAACCGTTCAGAGTGATGGTCCTTGTTCCTAGAGGCAGTCACCAGCTACGTCCTCACCGGACATAGAATTTACACCAGATAGCCAGTGCTTAAAGAGGATAAATTTGCTTGTAACAGATAAGTGAACTGGAAATCTAAATCCAGAGGTGCATAGTTGGATATATTACTTCCAGGTTATACTACTTCAAGGATATATTACATCTTCAGAGATACATTACTTCCTCAGATTAATTTTAAGTATTATATCAGTATAACAACAGTATGACACCAGTATAATACCAGTATAACACCAGTATAATACCAGTATAATATCCGTATAACACCATCTACACAACTGATGCACTTTTATAAGGAGTTTCAGCCACTAATAATGGAAAAGAAATGAGAGAAAATTTGCAAGACCCTTGTGAGTCAGTGCTGAAACCTTACGTCATACCAGAAGAGGTGATGATCCAAATAGCTTTATATCACATCTGCCCATCCTAAAAATCAAATATCTGACATAGTCACAATTCCCCCAGAACTGGAAATGGAAATAGAAAACCTGCCTACGCATGCAACACCTGGGCCGGATTCAAGGAACTCTTTATTTACAAAATTTAGAACGACACTAGCAGGAGCACTCAGTAGGCTTCTGGGAATTTCAATCTAGGCGAAATCCCAGAAACTTTTAAAAATTGCAGACTTACATAGCTCCTCTGCACAAAGGAGTAGGTAGATCCATTGCAGAGAAATAACTACAGACTGTTAGCACTACCACCACCGATTATAAGAATCTTTAAATGATCGGTGAGATAAAGTTATACATTTTACGGAAAATCATGATCTACACTCCTTGCACTCAGGTACAGCTGCCAGGGTTACTCTTTGCACTCAGGTACAGCTGCCAGGGCTACCCTTGCACTCAGGTACAGCTGCCAGGGTTACTCCTTGCACTCAGGTACAGCTGCCAGGGCTACCCTTGCACTCAGGTACAGCTGCCAGGGTTACTCCTTGCACTCAGGTACAGCTGCCAGGGCTACCCTTGCACTCAGGTACAGCTGCCAGGGCTACCCTTGCACTCAGGTACAGCTGCCAGGGCTACCCTTGCACTCAGGTACAGCTGCCAGGGCTACTCCTTGCACTCAGGTACAGCTGCCAGGGCTACTCCTTGCAATCAGGTACAGCTGCCAGGGCTACATCTTGCACTCAGGTACAGCTGCCAGGGCTACTACTTGCACTCAGGTACAGCTGCCAGGGCTACTCCTTGCACTCAGGTACAGCTGCCAGGGCTACTCCTTGCACTCAGGTACAGCTGCCAGGGCTACTCCTTGCAATCAGGTACAGCTCCCAGGGCTACATCTTGCACTCAGGTACAGCTGCCAGGGCTACTACTTGCACTCAGGTACAGCTGCCAGGGCTACCCTTGCACTCAGGTACAGCTGCCAGGGCTACCCTTGCACTCAGGTACAGCTGCCAGGGTTACTCCTTGCACTCAGATACAGCTGCCAGGGCTACCCTTGCACTCAGGTACAGCTGCCAGGGGTACTCCTTGCACTCAGGTACAGCTGCCAGGCCTACTCCTTGCACTCAGGTACAGCTGCCAGGGCTACTCCTTGCACTCAGGTACAGCTGCCAGGGCTACTCCTTGCACTCAGGTACAGCTGCCAGAGCTACTCCTTGCACTCAGGTACAGCTGCCAGGGCTACTCCTTGCACTCAGGTACAGCTGCCAGGGCTACTCCTTGCACTCAGGTACAGCTGCCAGGGCTACATCTTGCACTCAGGTACAGCTGCCAGGGCTACTCCTTGCACTCAGGTACAGCTGCCAGGACTACTCCTTGCACTCAGGTACAGCTGCCAGGGCTACTCCTTGCACTCAGGTACAGCTGTCAGGGCTACTCCTTGCACTCAGGTACAGCTGCCAGGGCTACTCCTTGTACTCAGGTACAGCTGCCAGGACTACTCCTTGCACTCAGGTACAGCTGCCAGTGCTACTTCTTACACTCAGGTACAGCTGCCAGGGCTACTCCTTGCACTCAAGTACAGCTGCCAGGGTTCCATTTAGCACTCAGGTACAGCTGCCAGGGCTACTCCTTGCACTCAGGTACAGCTGCCAGGGCTACTCATTACACTCAGGTACAGCTGCCAGGGCTACTCCTTGCACTTAGGTACAGCTGCCAGGGCTACTCCTTGCACTCAGGTACAGCTGCCAGGGCTACCCTTGCACTCAGGTACAGCTGCCAGGGCTACTCCTTGCACTCAGGTACAGCTGCCAGGGCTACTCCTTGCACTTAGGTACAGCTGCCAGGGCGACTGCTTGCACTCAGGTACAGCTGCCAGGGCTACTCCTTGCACTCAGGTACAGCTGCCAGGGCTACTCCTTGCACTCAGGTACAGCTGCCAGGGCTACTCCTTGCACTCAGGTACAGCTGCCAGGGCGACAGCTTGCACTCAGGTACAGCTGCCAGGGCTACTCCTTGCACTCAGGTACAGCTGCCAGGGCTACTCCTTGCACTCAGGTACAGCTGCCAGGGCTACTCCTTGCACTCAGGTACAGCTGCCAGGGCTATTCTTACACTCAGGTACAGCTGCCAGGGCTACTCTTTGCACTCAGATACAGCTGCCAGGGCTACTCCTTGCACTCAGGAACAGCTGCCAGGGCTACTCCTTGCACTCAGGTACAGCTGCCAGAACTACTCCTTGCACTCAGGTACAGCTGCCAGGGCTACTCCTTGCACTCAGGTACAGCTGCCAGGGCTATTCTTAGACTCAGGTACAGCTGCCATGGCTACTCCTTGCACTCAGGTACAGCTGCCAGGGCTACTCCTTGCACTCAGGTACAGCTGCCAGGGCTACTCCTTGCACTCAGGTACAGCTGCCAGGGCTACTCCTTGCACTCAGGTACAGCTGCCAGGGCTATTCTTACACTCAGGTACAGCTGCCAGGACTACTCCTTGCACTCAAGTACAGCTGCCAGGGCTATTCTTACACTCGGGTACAGCTGCCAGGGCTACTGCTTGCACTCAGGGACAGCTGCCAGGGCTACTCCTTGCACTCAGGTACAGCTGCCAGGGCTACTCCTTGCACTCAGGTACAGCTGCCAGGGCTACTCCTTGCACTCGGGTACAGCTGCCAGGGCGACTCCTTGCACTCAGGTACAGCTGTCAGGGCTACTCCTTGCACTCAGGTACAGCTGCCAGGGATACTCCTTTCACTCAGGTACAGCTGCCAGGGCTACTTCTTGCACTCAGGTACAGCTGTCAGTGCTACTCCTTACACTCAGGTACAGCTGCCAGGGCTACTCCTTGCACTCAGGTACAGCTGCCAGGGCTACTTCTTGCACTCAGGTACAGCTGTCAGTGCTACTCCTTACACTCAGGTACAGCTGCCAGGGCTACTCCTTGCACTCAGGTACAGCTGCCAGGGCTAATCCTTGCAATCAGGTACAGCTGCCAGGGCTACTCCTTGCACTCAGGTACAGCTGCCAGGGCGACTGCTTGCACTCAGGTACAGCTGCCAGGGCTACTCCTTGCACTCAGGTACAGCTGCCAGGGCTACTCCTTGCACTCAGGTACAGCTGCCAGGGCTACTCCTTGTACTCAGGTACAGCTGCCAGGGCTACTCCTTGCACTCAGGTACAGCTGCCAGGGCGACAGCTTGCACTCAGGTACAGCTGCCAGGGCTACTCCTTGCACTCAGGTACAGGTGCCAGGGCTATTCTTACACTCAGGTACAGCTGCCAGGGCTACTCTTTGCACTCAGATACAGCTGCCAGGGCTACTCCTTGCACTCAGGAACAGCTGCCAGGGCTACTCCTTGCACTAAGGTACAGCTGCCAGAACTACTCCTTGCACTCAGGTACAGCTGCCAGGGCTACTCCTTGCACTCAGGTACAGCTGCCAGGGCTATTCTTACACTCAGGTACAGCTGCCATGGCTACTCCTTGCACTCAGGTACAGCTGCCAGGGCTACTCCTTGCACTCAGGTACAGCTGCCAGGGCTACTCCTTGCACTCAGGTACAGCTGCCAGGGCTGCTCCTTGCACTCAGGTACAGCTGCCAGGGCTATTCTTACACTCAGGTACAGCTGCCAGGACTACTCCTTGCGCTCAAGTACAGCTGCCAGGGCTATTCTTACACTCGGGTACAGCTGCCAGGGCTACTGCTTGCACTCAGGGACAGCTGCCAGGGCTACTCCTTGCACTCAGGTACAGCTGCCAGGGCTACTCCTTGCACTCAGGTACAGCTGCCAGGGCTACTCCTTGCACTCGGGTACAGCTGCCAGGGCGACTCCTTGCACTCAGGT
The DNA here is from genome assembly GCF_026875155.1 of Cherax quadricarinatus. NCBI lineage: Eukaryota > Metazoa > Arthropoda > Malacostraca > Decapoda > Parastacidae > Cherax > Cherax quadricarinatus. The sequence continues at coordinate 10,293,452 of NC_069463.1, read as the reverse complement.
ACAGCTGTCAGGGCTACTCCTTGCACTCAGGTACAGCTGCCAGGGATACTCCTTTCACTCAGGTACAGCTGCAGGGCTACTTCTTGCACTCAGGTACAGCTGTCAGTGCTACTCCTTACACTCAGGTACAGCTGCCAGGGCTACTCCTTGCACTCAGGTACAGCTGTCAGGGCTACTCCTTGCACTCAGGTACAGCTGCCAGGGATACTCCTTTCACTCAGGTACAGCTGCCAGGGCTACTTATTGCACTCAGGTACAGCTGTCAGTGCTACTCCTTACACTCAGGTACAGCTGCCAGGGCTACTCCTTGCACTCAGGTACAGCTGCCAGGGCTACTTCTTGCACTCAGGTACAGCTGTCAGTGCTACTCCTTACACTCAGGTACAGCTGCCACGGCTACTCCTTGCACTCAGGTACAGCTGCCAGGGCTACTCCTTGCAATCAGGTACAGCCGCCAGGGCTACTCCTTGCACTCAGGTACAGCTGCCAGGCCTCCTCCTTGCACTCAGGTAGAGCTGCCAGGGCGACTCCTTGCACTCAGGTACAGCTGTCAGGGCTACTCCTTGCACTCAGGTACAGCTGCCAGGGCTACTCCTTGCACTCAGGTACAGCTGCCAGGGCTACTTCTTGCACTCAGGTACAGCTGTCAGTGCTACTCCTTACACTCAGGTACAGCTGCCAGGGCTACTTCTTGCACTCAGGTACAGCTGTCAGTGCTACTCCTTACACTCAGGTACAGCTGCCAGGGCTACTTCTTGCACTCAGGTACAGCTGTCAGTGCTACTCCTTACACTCAGATACAGCTGCCAGGGCTACTCCTTGCACTCAGGTACAGCTGCCAGGGCTACTTCTTGCACTAAAGTACAGCTGGCAGTGCTACTCCTTACACTCAGGTACAGCTGTCAGTGCTACTCCTTACACTCAGGTACAGCTGCCAGGGCTACCCTTGCACTCAGGTACAGCTGCCAGGGCTACTCCTTGCACTCAGGTACAGCTGCCAGGGCTACTCCTTGCACTCAGGTACAGCTGCCAGGGCTACTCCTTGCACTCAGGTACAGCTGCCAGGGCTACTTCTTGCACTCAGGTACAGCTGCCAGGGCTACTCCTTGCACTCAGGTACAGCTGCCAGGGCTACTCCTTGCACTCAGGTACAGCTGCCAGGGCTACTCCTTGCACTCAGGTACAGCTGTCAGGGCTACTTTTTTGCACTCAGGTGCAGCTGTCAGGGCTACTCCTTACACTCACGTACAGCTGCCAGGGCTACTCCTTGCACTCAGGTACAGCTGCCAGGGCTACTCCTTGCACTCAGGTACAGCTGCCAGAGCTACTCCTTGCACTCAGGTACAGCTGCCAGGGCTACTCCTTGCACTCAGGTACAGCTGTCAGGGCTATCCCTTACACTCAGGTACAGCTGCAGGGCTACTCCTTGCACTCAGGTACAGCTGCCAGGGCTACTTCTTGCACTCAGGTACAGCTGCCAGGGCTACTCCTTGCACTCAGGTACAGCTGTCAGGGCTACTTCTTACACTCAGGTACAGCTGCCAGGGCTACTCTTGCACTCAGGTACAGCTGCCAGGGCTACTTCTTGCACTCAGGTACAGCTGCCAGGGCTACTCCTTGCACTCAGGTACAGCTGCCAGGGTTACTCCTTGCACTCAGGTGCAGCTGTCAGGGCTACTCCTTACACTCAGGTACAGCTGCCAGGGCTACTCCTTGCACTCAGGTACAGCTGCCAGGGCTACCCTTGCACTCAGGTACAGCTGCCAGGGCTACTTCTTGCACTCAGGTACAGCTGTCAGGGCTACTCCTTGCACTCAGGTACAGCTGTCAGGGCTACTTCTTACACTCAGGTACAGCTGCCAGGGCTACTCCTTGCACTCAGGTACAGCTGCCAGGGCTACTTCTTGCACTCAGGTACAGCTGCCAGGGCTACTCCTTGCACTCAGGTACAGCTGCCAGGGTTACTCCTTGCACTCAGGTGCAGCTGTCAGGGCTACTCCTTGCACTCAGGTACAGCTGTCAGGGCTACTCCTTGCACTCAGGTACAGCTGCCAGGGCTACCCTTGCACTCAGGTACAGCTGCCAGGGCTACTCCTTGCACTCAGGTACAGCTGCCAGGGCTACTCCTTGCACTCAGGTGCAGCTGTCAGGGCTACTCCTTACACTCAGGTACAGCTGCCAGGGCTACTCCTTGCACTCAGGTACAGCTGCCAGAGCTACTCCTTGCACTCAGGTACAGCTGCCAGAGCTATTCCTTGCACTCAGGTACAGCTGCCAGGGCTACTCCTTGCACTCAGGTACAGCTGCCAGGGCTACTCCTTGCACTCAGGTACAGCTGGCAGGGCTACTTTTTGCACTCAGGTGCAGCTGTCAGGGCTACTCCTTACACTCAGGTACAGCTGCCAGGGCTACTCCTTGCACTCAGGTACAGCTGCCAGGGCTACTCCATGCACTCAGGTACAGTTGCCAGAGCTACTCCTTACACTCAGGTACAGCTGCCAGGGCTACTCCTTGCACTCAGGTACAGCTGCCAGGGCTACTTCTTGCACTCAGGTACAGCTGCCAGGGCTACTCCTTGCACTCAGGTACAGCTGCCAGGGTTACTCCTTGCACTCAGGTACAGCTGTCAGGGCTACTCCTTGCACTCAGGTACAGCTGCCAGGGCTACCCTTGCACTCAGGTACAGCTGCCAGGGCTACTCCTTGCACTCAGGTACAGCTGCCAGGGTTACTCTTTGCACTCAGGTACAGCTGTCACGGCTACTCCTTGCACTCAGGTACAGCTGCCAGGGCTACTCCTTGCACTCAGGTACAGCTGCCAGGGCTACTCCTTGCACTCAGGTACAGCTGCCAGGGCTACCCTTGCACTCAGGTACAGCTGCCAGGGCTACTCCTTGCACTCAGGTACAGCTGCCAGGGCTACTCCTTGCACTCAGGTGCAGCTGTCAGGGCTACTCCTTACACTCAGGTACAGCTGCCAGGGCTACTCCTTGCACTCAGGTACAGCTGCCAGGGCTACTCCTTGCACTCAGGTACAGCTGCCAGAGCTACTCCTTGCACTCAGGTACAGCTGCCAGGGCTACTCCTTGCACTCAGGTACAGCTGCCAGGGTACTCTTGCACTCAGGTACAGCTGCCAGGGTTACTTTTTGCACTCAGGTGCAGCTGTCAGGGCTACTCCTTACACTCAGGTACAGCTGCCAGGGCTACTCCTTGCACTCAGGTACAGCTGCCAGGGCTACTCCTTGCACTCAGGTACAGTTGCCAGAGCTACTCCTTGCACTCAGGTACAGCTGCCAGGGCTACTCCTTGCACTCAGGTACAGCTGCCAGGGCTACTCATTGCACTCAAGTACAGCTGCCGAGGCTACTCCTTGCACTCAGGTACAGCTGCCAGGGCTACTCCTTGCACTCAGGTACAGCTGTCAGGGCTACTCCTTGCACTCAGGTACAGCTGCCAGGGCTACCCTTGCACTCAGGTACAGCTGCCAGGGCTACTCCTTGCACTCAGGTACAGCTGCCAGGGCTACTCCTTGCACTCAGGTGCAGCTGTCAGGGCTACTCCTTACACTCAGGTACAGCTGCCAGGGCTACTCCTTGCACTCAGGTACAGCTGCCAGGGCTACTCCTTGCACTCAGGTACAGCTGCCAGAGCTACTCCTTGCACTCAGGTACAGCTGCCAGGGCTACTCCTTGCACTCAGGTACAGCTGCCAGGGCTACTCCTTGCACTCAGGTACAGCTGGCAGGGCTACTTTTTGCACTCAGGTGCAGCTGTCAGGGCTACTCCTTACACTCAGGTACAGCTGCCAGGGCTACTCCTTGCACTCAGGTACAGCTGCCAGGGCTACTCCTTGCACTCAGGTACAGTTGCCAGAGCTACTCCTTGCACTCAGGTACAGCTGCCAGGGCTACTCCTTGCACTCAGGTACAGCTGCCAGGGCTACTCATTGCACTCAAGTACAGCTGCCGGGGCTACTCCTTGCACTCAGGTACATCTGCCAGAGCTACTCCTTGCACTTAGGTACAGCTGCCAGGGCTACTCCTTGCACTCAGGTACAGCTGCCAGGGCTACTCCTTGCACTCAGGTACAGTTGCCAGAGCTACTCCTTGCACTCAGGTACAGCTGCCCGGGCTACTCCTTGCACTCAGGTACAGCTGCCAGCGCTACTCATTGCACTCAAGTACAGCTGCCAGGGCTACTCCTTGCACTCAGGTACAGCTGCCAGGGCTACTCCTTGCACTCAGGTACAGCTGCCAGGGCTACTCCTTGCACTCAGGTACAGCTGCCAGGGCTACTCCTTGCACTCAGGTACAGGAAGCTAAGTTTATTATACTATTAAGAATACCTGGATCAGATCGTCCAGCAACCGAAACACATCTACGTTTATTTACAATATACCATCTTGCATGAGAAATAAAATTTCCCTTCCCTGAATTTTTCGTATTTCTAGGTATACGTTGTATCTTCTGCATATGTACGCCACTTACGAAGTTTCTCCCGCCCGTCAGTAAAGTACACGTGTAGGTGACGTTTCCACATGTTTTACACGTGGTTTGAAACGTGTGAAACATTGGTCGTTGTTACTGATTTTCAGGGACCCAACAGACGTAAGTTACTTTGTCTGATTCTTTGGGTTATACCTGAAGTATACCTGAAGAGGGTTTCGAGGGTCAGCCCCCCCGCGTCCCGGTCTGTGACCAGGCCTCGTGGTCAATCAAGGATGTTAGTACTGGTCGCACGCAAACCGGCGTATGAACAACAGCCTGGCTGATCAGGTACCTGTGCCTAAATAAACTTATTTATTCTGAGAAATATCATCGGAAAAATCTGTCAATTCTGTTTCCTGTCTACCTGCTGACACTATGCCTACCTGTTGAGGCGCAGGACCCTGTGTCTACGTGTTGAGGCGCAGGACCCTGTGTCTACGTGTTGAGGCGCAGGACCCTATGTCTACCTGCTGACACTATGCCTACCTGCTGAGGCGCAGGACACTATGCCTACCTGTTGAGGCGCAGGACACTGTCTATCTACTGACACTATGCCTACCTGCTAAGGCGCAGGACACTATACCTACCTGTTGAGGCGCAGGACACTATGCCTACCTGTTGAGGCGCAGGACACTATGTCTACCTGCTGACACTATGCCTACCTGCTAAGACGCAGGACACTATGCCTACCTGATGAGGCGCAGGACCCTGTGTCTACCTGCTGAGGCGCAGGACCCTATGTCTACCTGCTGACACTATGCCTACCTGCTGAGGCGCAGGACACTATGCCTACCTGTTGAGGCGCAGGACACTATGCCTACCTGCTAAGACGCAGGACACTATGCCTACCTGCTGAGGCGCAGGACACTATGCCTACCTGTTGAGGCGCAGGACACTATGCCTACCTGCTGAGGCGCAGGACACTATGCCTACCTGTTGAGGCGCAGGACACTATGCCTACCTGCTGAGGGCGCAGGACACTATGCCTACCTGCTGAGGCGCAGGACACTATGCCTACCTGCTGAGGCGCAGGACACTATGCCTACCTGTTGAGGCGCAGGACACTATGCCTACCTGCTGAGGCGCAGGACACTATGCCTACCTGTTGAGGCGCAGGACACTATGCCTACCTGCTGAGGCGCAGGACACTATGCCTACCTGTTGAGGCGCAGGACACTATGCCTACCTGCTGAGGCGCAGGACACTATGCCTACCTGCTGAGGCGCAGGACACTATGCCTACCTGCTGAGGCGCAGGACACTATGCCTACCTGCTGAGGCGCAGGACACTATGCCTACCCGCTGAGGCGCAGGACACTATGCCTACCTGTTGAGGCGCAGGACACTATGCCTACCTGTTGAGGCGCAGGACACTATGCCTACCTGCTGAGGCGCAGGACACTATGCCTACCTGCTGAGGCGCAGGACACTATGCCTACCTGTTGAGGCGCAGGACACTATGCCTACCTGTTGAGGCGCAGGACACTATGCCTACCTGTTGAGGCGCAGGACACTATGCCTACCCGCTGAGGCGCAGGACACTATGCCTACCTGTTGAGGCGCAGGACACTATGCCTACCTGTTGAGGCGCAGGACACTATGCCTACCCGCTGAGGCGCAGGACACTATGCCTACCTGTTGAGGCGCAGGATACTATGCCTACCCGCTGAGGCGCAGGACACTATGCCTACCTGCTGAGGCGCAGGACACTATGCCTACCTGCTGAGGCGCAGGACACTATGCCTACCTGCTGAGGCGCAGGACACTATGCCTACCCGCTGAGGCGCAGGACACTGTCTACCTCTTACATAATGTCATGTAGATTATTTTTGTTCTCCATGATACTCTAACCCAAAACAAAACTTACTACAAATTTTGCCAGAATAAGATAGATTCATTGGAAATATAAACACATATGCAGTATAATGTGATCCTTTATTGACAACGTTTCACCCACACAGTGGGCTTTTTCAAGTCACACACAGATCTACCTGGGGTGGAAGGTACGGGAGTATTTATAGTCATGTTCAGAATGTTGAAGTCAGGTGGAGAATGCTGCATCTGATGATCTATCTGGTGGAGTTATAGAGTCTTGTGTAGCTTGGCAGGGGTATTGGACAAGTTGTGAGTAGACCTTCTGCAGTGTTCTATGTTCTTATGTGGGATAGCGATGAAGTTTCTTGAAGAGTGGTTCAGCTATGTTATAGAAGCCGTTGTTCTGGTTGAAATTGTTGGTTATAGAGATAAGCGATGATTCCAGGATTCTTCGGTATTGAGTGTTGTCTTCTGTGGCGATAAGTCTTGAGTTTCCGTAGTTAATTAAATGGTTGTGTGAATTGCGATGTTGTACACAGGCATTTCTTGTATCGTCAGTCCTGCTTGCATATTGTTGTTCTGAAATACGTGTTTGGAGGTCTCTTGATGTTTCGCCCACATATAATTTGTTGAAGTCATTACAAGGGATTATGTATACCCCTGCAGAGGATGGAGGCTTGTCCTGTCTACTACTGGTGATGTCCTTGATGGTCGTGGTTATGGAGGTAGATACTTGGAATGATGTATTGGAAAAGATGTTGGAAACATGTTTGGCAATGGAGTTGGTGGGGAGGACTATGTATCTCTTCTCGGCAGTGTCTTCTCTGGGTGTGTTGAAGATGTTTAATGCCCGCCGTCTGCAGTCTCTGATGAAGTGACGAGGATAGTGGAGTTTAGAAAATACTTGTTCAATTATAGCGCATTCTTCCTCAAGGAACTCATTGCTGCAGATTCTGAGTGCACGCAGGAAGAAGCCTATAATTACACCACGTTTGGTTTTGGTGTCGTGGTGAGAGTAGAAGTGAAGATCGTTTTGGTTGGTGGGTTTTCGATAGACTTTAAAACGAAGTTCGTGGTCAGCTTTGCAGAGCAGAACATCAAGGAAAGGAAGAGTGTTGTCGACTTCTTCTTCAAGTGTGAACTGGATTGAAGGCTCGACCTGGTTGAGCTTGTCTTGGAGAGCTTGAACGTTGAAGCGTTTAGGAGTTATGAGGAGAATGTCATCAACATAACGGAGCCAGGTGACAGTCGAAGGAATAATGGTGGAGAAACGTTCGGCTTCTAGATGTTCCATGTATAGGTTCGCCAGGACCGCACTGAGTGGCGAACCCATGGGTAGTCCAAAAGTCTGCTGAAAGAGGTGATTTTCGAAAGAGAAACACGTAAAGCCAACACATAGTTCAACAAGGTCGATGAAATCGCTGGCTGGAATGGGAAGATCAAGCGAATTGTCAATTTTCCTGCGCAAGAGATCGATGGCTTGTTTAGTAGGTACTTTGGTGAATAGGGAAGTCACATTAAGGCTGGAAAGTTTCTTGTTCCTGATGTTGATGTTGCCCTTCCCAGGCATCAGGAACCTCCCTTAAGGGAGGTTATACAGCAATTATGTCAAGACCAGTCAATGTAAGACAGTTTAAGAACACAAACAAAGATTATCTAATAAACGAAGCTTCAGAATGTGACGATAATGATGTCATGTGTTGCCAAAATGTCTGAATTTGATTTATTATCTGATAACGAACATGTTTGTGTGTTGAAAATGTTATCTAATACCGATAAGTTGTAGAATAAGACACATCCAACACCTGGTTATCTTTATGTTGTGAAGTTAATGGGCACCAGTGCAGCTAATGTGTTTTTTACTTTACATATTGTCGGTAGTTATACCAACATTTATAGTCTTTATAGTTGATACCCAACTGTTGCACATGTGTCTCATTAATACCCAACTGTTGCACATGTGTCTCATTAATACCCAACTGTTGCACATGTGCCTTGTTGATACCAAACTGTTGCATGTGTGTCTCGTTGATACCCAACTGTTGCACATGGGTCTCATTGATACCCAACTGTTGCACATGTGTCTCATTAATACCCAACTGTTGCATATGTGTCTCATTGATATCCAACTGTTGCACATGTGTCTCATTGATACCCAACTGTTGCACATGTGTCTCGTTGATACCCAACTGTTGCATATGTGTCTTGTTGATACCCAGCTGTTGCACATGTGTCTCGTTGATACCAAACTGTTGCACATGTGTCTCGTTGATACCCAACTGTTGCATACGTGTCTTGTTGATACCCAACTGTTGAACATGTGTCTTGTTGATACCCAACTGTTGCACATGTGTCTCGTTGATACCCAACTGTTGCACATGTGTCTTGATACCCAACTGTTGCACATGTGTCTTGTGAAACCAAAAAAAAAAGGGTGGGGTGGGGAAAAAAAAAAAAACCAAACCTTTAAAAAAAATTTTTTTGGGGGGGGGGGCCCAAAATTTTTGGGGAAAAAATTTTTTTTTTAAGGGGTTTTTTGGAAAAAATTTAAAGGGGGTTTTAAAAATTTTTGGGGGGGAAAAAATTTAAAAACCCCCAAAAAAAATTTTTTAAAAAAAAAAAAGGGGGGGAAAAATTTTTTTTTAAAAAAAAATTTAAAAAATTTTTTTTTTGGGGAAAAATTTTTTTTGGGGGGAAAATGTTTTTTTTTTAATTTAAAACTTTTTTTAAAAAAAAATTTAAATTTTTTTAAAAAACCCCCCCCAAAGGGTTTTTTTTTTAAAAAAAAACCCCCAAAATTTTTTTTTTTTTTTAAAAAAAAAAATTTTTTTCCCAAAATTTTTTATTTTCCCCCTTTTAAAAAAACCCCCTTTTTTCCCCTTTTTTTTTTTTTTTTTTGGGGGTTAAAATTTTTAAAAAACCCTTTCCCTTTTTTTTTTTTTAAAAACCCCCCCCCGGGGTTTTTTTTTGTTTTTTTTGGGTTTTTTTCCCCTTTTCCCGGGGCCTTTTTCCCAATTTTTTTGGGTTTTTTGGGGGCCCCCCTTTTTTTTTTTTTTAAAAATTTTTTTTTCCCCTTTCCCCCGTTCCTTTTTTTTTTTGGGGTTTTTTTTTTTTCCCCCCCCCCCCCTTTTAAAATGTTTTTGGGGCCCAAACCCCCCCTTTTTTTTGGGGTTTTTTTTTAATTTTTTTTTTAAAAACCCCGGGGGGGGGGGGATTTTTTTGGGGGGGGGGGGGGGGGGCCAATTTTGGTTTTTAAAAATTTTTTTTCCTTTTTTTGGTTAAAAGGGGGTTTTTTTTGGTTTCCCCAATTTTTTTTTCCCCCCCCTTTTTTTTCCCCCCACCCTTTTTTTGGGGGTTTTTTTTAAAATTTTTTTCCCCCAAAATTTAAAGGTTTTAAAATTTTTTTTTTCCCCCAAAATTTTTCCCTTTTTTTTTTTTTTTATTTAAAACCCCTTTTTTTTGTTTTTTTCCCCCCTTTGGGTTTTTTTAAAAAAAAGGGGTTTTTTTTTTCCCCCTTTAAATTTTTTCCCCAAATGTTTGGGGTCTTGATAAACCCCCTTTTTTTTTTGGAAAAAAAATTTTTTTTTTTTTTTTTAAAAAAATTTTTCCTTTTCCCCTTTCCCCCAAATTTTTTTTCCCCAAAAAAACCCCTTTTTTCCCTTTTTAACCCCCTTTTTTCCCCCTTTGGGGGCCCCCCGGGGCCCCTTTCCCAATTCCCCTGTTCCCAATTTCCCTTTTTAATGTTCCCAAACCAAATTTTTTGGGGCTTTTTTAAAAAACCCCCCCTTTTTCCAAAAAGGGGGGGGCCCCCCCTTTTTTTTTTTCCCCCCCTTTTTTTCCCCCCCCCGGGGGGGGGCCCCCTTTTAAAAAAAAATTTTTTTTTTTTTTCCCCAAAAAATTTTTTTTCCCCCCCCCCCCCCTTTTTTTTTTTGTTTTTTTTTTTTTGGGGGGGTTTTAAAAAATTTTTTCAAAATTTTTCCCCCCCCCCCCCAAACCCCCCCCCCCCCCCCTTTTTTTTTTTTTTTTTTTTTGTTCCAAAATTTTTTTTTTGGAACCCCCCCACCTGTTTTTCCCCCCCCGGGTTTTCCCCTTTTTTAAAAAAAACGTTTTTTTTCCCCCCCCCCCCTTTTTTGGCCCCTTTTTTTTCCCCCCAAAACCCCTTTTTTTTTCCCCCCCCCCCCTTTTTTTCCCCCCCCCCTTTTTTTTTTTTTTTTTTTTTTTTTTTTTAAAATTTTTCACATGTTTTTCCCCCCCTTTAAAAAATTTTTTTTTTTTTTTTGGGGGGTTTTTCCCCCCCCCTTTTTTTTTTTTTTTTTCCCCTTTTTTTTCCCCCTTTCCCCCCCCTTAAAACCCCCAAAAATGGAAAAAAAAAAATTTTTTCCCTTTTTTTTTTTTTTTTTGTTTTAACCCCCCGGGGCCCTTTTTTTAAAAGGCCCCCCCCCCCTTTTTTTTAATTTTTATTTCCCCCTTTTTTTTAAAAAATTTTTTGGGTTTTTTTTCCCCCTTTTTTAAAAAAAATTTTTCCCCCTTTTTTTTTTCCCCCCCCCCCCTTTTTTAAAAAAAATTTTTTTTTTAAAAAAATTTTTTGGGGGGGGGGGCCCCCCCTTTTTTGGCCCCCCAAAAAAACCCCTTTTTTTAAAAAAAAACCCCCTTTTTTTTTTTTTTTTTTTTTTTTTTTTATTTTTGGGGGGGGGGAAACCCCCCCCCACCCCCCCCCCCCCCCCCCCCCCAAAAAACCCAAAAATTTTTTTTTAAAAAAACCCCCCCCGGAAAAAAACCCCCAAAAAATTTTTTTTTTTAAATTTTTTCACCCCCTTTTTTCCCCCTTTTAAAACCCCCCCCTTTTTTTTAAAAAATTTTTTTTTTTTTCTTTAAAAAAAACCCCCCCCTTTTTTTTTTTGGGGTTTTTTTTTTTTTAAAAAAAAGGGGCCCCCCCCTTTAACCCCCCCCCCCGGGGGGGGTTTTTTTTTTTTTAAAAAATTTTTTTTTTTTTTTAAACCCCCCCTTTTTTTTTAAAAAAAAACCCCCCCCCCCCCCCCCCTTTGGGGGGAAAAAAAATTTTTTTTTTTTTTTTTTTTTCCCCCCCCAAAATTTTTTTTTTTCCAAATTTTTTTTTCCTTTGTTTTTCCCCCCCCCCCCCCTTTTTTTTTTTTTCCCTTTTTTTTCCCCCCTTTTTTTTTTTTTTTTTTTTTTTTTTGAAAAAAAAAAATTTTTTCCCCTTTTTAAAAAAAACCCCCCTTTTTTTTTTTTTAAAATTTTTTTCCCCCCCCCCCCTTTAAAAATTTTTAATTTTTTTTTTCCCCCCCTTTTTTTTTTTCCCCCCTTTTTTTTTCCCCCCAAAATTTTTTTCCCCCCCCCTTTTTTTTTAAAAAAAACCCCCCTTTTTTTCCCCCTTGGGGTTTTTTTTTCCCCCCCCCCCTTTTTCCCCCCCGGGTTTTTTTCCAAATTTTTTGGGGGGGGGGCCCCCCCCCCCCCCCCCCCCCCCCCCCCCCCCCTTCCCTTTTAACCCCCCGGGGGGGGTTTTTTTTTTTTTTTTTTTTTTTTCCCCCCCCCCCTTTTTTCCCCCCCCCTTTTTGGGGGAAAAAAATTTTTTCCCCTTTTTTCCCCCCCCCCCGGGGTTTTTTTCCCAAAAAGTTTTTTTGGGAAAAAGGGGGGGGGCCCCCCCCCCCCTTTTTTTAAAAAAAATTGGGTTTTTTTATTTTTTTGCACATGGGTTTGGGGGCCCCCCCCCTTTTTTTCCCCCCCCTTTTTTTTAAAAATTTTTTCCCCCTTTTTTTTCCCCCCCCCCCCTTTTTTTAAAATTTTTTTTTTTTAAAAAAATTTTTTTTTTTTTTTTTTTGGGGGGGGGTTTTTTTTTTAAAAAAAAACTTTTTTTTTCCCCCTTTTTTTTTCCCCCCCCCCAAATTTCCCCAATTTTTTTTTTGGGGGGGGGCCCCCCCCCCCCCCCCCTTTTTTAAAAATTTTCCCCAAATTTTTTTCCCCGGGCCCCTTTTTTAAAAATTTTTTTTAAAAAAAGGGGGGGGGGTTTTTTTTTCCCCCTTTTTTTTAAAAAAAATTTTTTTTTTTTAAAAAACCCCCCCCCCCCCCCCCCCTTTTAAAAATTTTTTTTTCCCCCCCCCCCCCAAAATTTTTTTTTCCCCCCCCCCCCCTTTAAAAAATTTCCCCCCCTTTTTTTTAAAAGTTTGGGGGGGGGGCCCCCCCCCCCCCCTTTTTTTTTCCCCCCCCTTTTTTTTGGCCAAAAAAGGGGGCCCCCCCCCCCCAACCCCGGGAAAAACCCCCCTTTTTTTTTTTCCCCCCCCCCCCCCCCCCTTTTTTAAAAAAAATTTTTTTGGGGCCCAAAAATTTTCCCCCCCCCTTTTTTTTCCCTTTTTTTAAAAACCCCGGGGGCCCCCCCCCCCCTTTTTTTAAAAAAACCCCCCCTTTTTTTTCCCCCCCGGTTTTTTCCCCCCCCCCCCCCCCCCCAATTTTTTTAAATTTTTCCCCCCTTTTTTCCCCTTTTTTTTTAAAAAACCCCCCCCCCCTTTTTTAAAATTTTTTTGGGGGGTTTTTTTTCCCCCCAAAAATGTTTTTTTTCCCCCTTTCCCCCTTTTTGGGGGGGCCCCCCCCTTTTTTTCCCCCCCCCCCTTTTTTTTCCCGGCCCCCCCCTTTTTTTTTCCCCCCCCCCAAAAAAAACCCCGGTTTTTCCCCCAAAAATTTTTTTTTTTTTGGAAAATTCCCCCCTTTTTTTTTTCCCCCCCCCCCCCCCCCCCCCCCCCCCCACCCCAAAACCCCCCCCAATTTTTTTTTTGGGAAAAAACCCCCCCCCCCCCCCCTTTTTTTTTTCCCCCCCTTGTTTTTTTTTTTCCCCCCCAAACCCCCCCCCCCCCCCCAAAAAATTTTAAAAAAATTTTTTTTAAAAAATTTTTTTTTGGCCCTTTCTTTCCCCCCGGGGGGGCCCCAAAAAAAATTTTTTTTTTTTTTTCCCCCCTTTCCCCCCCTTTTTTTTTTTTTTTTTTTTTTTTTTTTTTTTTTTTTTTGGGGAAAAAAAACCCCCCCCCCCCCCCTTTTTTTAAAAAAATTTTTTTTTTTTTTTTTTGGCCCCCCTTTTTTTTTCCCAAAATTTTTTTTGGCCCAAAATTTTCCCCCAAAAAACCCCCCCCCCCCCCCCCCCCCTTTTTTTTTTTTTCATTGGGGGGTTTCCCCCCCCCCCTTTTTCCCCCCCCTTTTTTTTTTTTTTTTTTTCCTTTTTTTTTTTTCCCCCTTTTTTTTTTCCCCCTGGGGGTTTTTTTAAAATTTTTCCCCCCCCCCCCCCCTTTTAAAAAATTTCCCCAAAAATTTTTTTAAAAACCTTTTTCCCCCTTTTTTTTTTTTCCCCCTTTTTTCCCCCCGGGGTTTTTCCCCCCCCCCCCCCCCCCCCAAACCCCCCCGGGTTTTTTCCCCCCTTTTTTTTTTTTTAAAAAAATTTTTTTTTTTTTCCCCCCCCCCCCCCCTTTTCCCAAAAAAGGGGGGGGGGATCCCCCAAACCCCCCCCCCCCCCAAAAAAAAAAAAAAAAATTTTTTTTTTTCCCCCGGGGGGCCCCCCCCCCCCCCCCCCCCCCCCCCCCCCCCTTTTTTATTCCCCCTTTTTTTTTTTTAAATTTTTTTCCCCCCCCCCCCCCCCCCCCCCCCCCCCCCCCCCCCCCCCCCCCCAAAAAAAAAATTTTTTCCCCCTTTTTTTTTTTTCCCCCCCCCCCCCCCCCCCCCCCCCCCTTTTTTCCCCCTTTTTTTTTGGGTTTTTTCCCTTTTTTTTCCCCCCCCCTTTTTTTTTTTTTTTTTTTTTTTTTTTTGGGGGTTTTTTTTCCCCCCCCCCCCCCCTTTCCCCCCCCCCCCCCCCCCCCCCCTTTTTTTCCCAAAAATTTTTTTTTAAAACCCCCCCCTTTTTTAAAACCCCCCTTTTGGGGGGCCCCCCCCCCCCAAAATTTTTAACCCTTTTTTTTTTCCCCCCCTTTTTTTTAAATTTTCCCCAAAAATTTTTTTTAAAAATGGTTTTTTTTCCCTTTTTTTTTTCCCCCCCCAAAAAAATTTTTTTTTTTTTCCCCCCCCCCCCCCCCCCCTTTTTTTTTCCCCAAAATTTTTTTCCCCCTTTTTTTTTTTTTTTGTTTTGTTTTTTCCCCCTTTTTGGGGGGGCCCCCCCCCCCCCCCCCCCTTTTTAAAACCCTTTTTTTTTTGGGCCCCCCCCCCCCTTTTTTTTAAAAAAAAAACCCCCCTTTTTTTTTTTTTTTTTTTTTTTGGGGGGTTTTTTTTTTCCCCCCCCCCCCTTTTTTTTCCCCCCCAAAAAAATTTTTTTATTTTTTTGGGGAAAAGGGTTTTTCCCCCCCCCCCCCCCCCCCTTTTTTTGGGAAAAAAAACCCCCGGGGGTTTTTTTGGGGTTTAAAATTTTTTTTTTTTTTTTTTTTTTTTTCCCCCCCCCCCCCCCCCCCCCCCCGGAAAATTTTAAAAATTTTTTTTTGGGGGGCCCCCCCTTTTTAAACCCCCTTTTTTTTTTTTTTTAAAACCCTTTTTTTTCCCCCCCCCCCCCCCCAAAACCCCCCCCCCCCCCCCCAAAAAAATTTTTTTTTTAAAAAAAAATTTTTGGGGGCCCCCCCCTTTTTTTTTTTAAAAAAAAAATTTTTTTTTTTTTTTTTTTTGGGTTTTCCCCCCCCCCCCCCAAAATTTTCCCCCCCTTTTTTTTTTTTTTTTTTTTCTTAAAAAAAAAGGGGGCCCCCCCCTTTAAAATTTTTTTTTCCCCCCCCCCCAAAATTTTTTCCCTTTCCCCCCCCCCTTTTTTAAAAAACCCCCCCCCTTTTTTTTCCCAAAAATTTTTTTTTTTTTGCAACCCTTTTTTCCCCCCCCAAAACCCCCCCTTTTTTTTTGGGGGTTTTCCCCCCCCCCGGGGGTTTTTTTCCAAAATTTTTTTTTAAAAAATTTTTTTTTTTCCCCTTTTAAAAACCCCCCGGGGGTTTTTTCCCCCCTTTTTTTTTCCCCCCCCTTTTTTTCCCCCCCGGGTTTTTTCCCCCCCCCGGTTTTCCCCCCCCCCCCCCCCCCCCCCCCCCCAAAAAAACCCTTTTTTTTTTTGGAAAAAAAACCCCCCCCCCCTTTTTTTTTAAACCCCCGGGGTTTTTTTTTCCCCCTTTTTTTAAAAAAAATTTTTAAAAAAGGGTTTTTTTTAATTTCCCCCCCTGGGTTTTTTGGGGGTTCCCCCCCTTTTTTTTAAAAATTTTTTGGGAAAAAACCCCCCCCCCCCCCCCTTTTTTTTTCCCCCCTTTTTTTTTTTTTTCCCCAAATTTTTTTTTTTTTTTTTTCCCCCTTTTTTTTTTTTTTTTTTTTTAAAAAAAATTTTTTTTCCCCCCCCCCCCCCCCTTTAAAATTTTTTCCCCCCCTTTTTTTAAACCCCTTTTTGGGGTTTTTCCCCCCCCCAAAAAACCCCCCAAAAATTTTTTTTTTTCCCCCCCCTTTTTGGGGGGCCCCCCCCCCCCCCCCTTTTTTTTAAAACCCCCCCCCGGGGGGTTTTTTCCCCCCTTTTTGGGGGGGGGGTTTTTTTCCCCCCCCCCCCCCTTTTTTTTTTTTTAAAAAAAAAATTTTTTTTTTTTTTTTTTGCCCCCCCCCCCCCCCCCCCAAAAATTTTAAATTTTTTTTTCCCCCAAAATTTTTTGGGGGGCCCTTTTAAACCCCCTTTTTTTCCCCCAAAAAAGGCCCCCCCCTTTTTAAAACCCCCCTTTTTTTTTAAAAAAATTGGGGCCCCCCTTTTTTTCCCCCCCCCTGGGTTTTTTTTTCCTTTTTTCCCCCCCCCCCCCTTTTTAAAAAACCCCCCCCTTTTTAACCCCCAAAGTTGGCCCCCCCCCCCCCGGGAAAAAAAAATTTTTTTTTTTTTTTCCCCCCCCCCCCCCCAAAAAAAACCCCCCTTTTTTTAAACCAAAAATTTTTTTTTTTTTTCCCCCCCAAAATTTTTTTTCCCCTTTCCCAAAATTTTCCCCCAAAAAATTTTTCCTTTTTTTAAAACCCCCCCCCCCCTTTTAAAAAAAAAAATTTTTTTTTTTTGGGGGGGGCCCCCCCTTTTTCCCCTTTTTTTTTTTTTTTTATTTTTTTTTTTTTTTGATTTTTTTTTTTTTTTTGGGTTTTAAACCCTTTTTTTAAAATTTTTTTCCCCCCCCCTTTTTTTAAAAAACCCCCGGGGGGGGCCCCCCCCAAAATTTTTTTCCCCCCCTTTTTACCTTTTTGGGGGGCCCCCCCCCCTTTTTGGGGTTTCCCCCCCTTTTTTTAAAAAATTTTTTTTTTTTTTTTTAAAACCCCCCCCCTTTTTTTTTTTTTTTTCCCCCTTTTTTTTTTCCCCCCCCCCCCCCCCCCAAAATTTTTTTTTTTTTTTAAATTTTGGGGTTTTTTTTTTTTTTTTTTTTTTAAAAACCCAAAACCCCCCTTTTTTTTGGGGGTTCCCCCCCCCCCCCAAATTTCCAAATTTTTTTTCCCCCCTTTGGTTTTTTTTTTTTTTCCCCCTTTTTCCCCTTTTTTTTTTTTCCCCCCCCCCCCCCCAACCCCCCCCCCCCCCCCCCCCCCTTTTCCCTTTTTTTAAAAAAATTTTTTTCCTTTTTAAAAAATCCAAAAATTTTTTTTTTTTTTAAAATTTTTTTGGGGGGGCCCCCCCCCCCAAAAATTTTTTAAAAAAATTTTTTTTTTAAAAAAAAAACCCCCCCCCTTTTTTCCCCCAAAAATTTTTTAAAAACCCCTTTTTGGGGTTTTTTTTTCCCCCCCCCTTTTTTTCCCAAAAATTTTTTTCCCCCCCCCCCCTTTTTTTTCCCCCCTTTTTTTTTTTTCCCAAATTTTCCCCCCCTTTTTTTTAAAAAATTTTTTTTTTTTTAAAAACCCCCCCTTTTTTTTTTAACCAATTTTAAACCCCCCCCCCTTTTTTTTTTCCCGTTTAAATTTTTTTTTTGTTTCCCCCTTTTTAAAGGCCCCCCCCTTTTTTTGGGGGGGGGGGCCCCCCCCCCCTTTTTTTAAAAAATTTTTTTTTTGGAAAAGGGGGCCCCCCCTTTTTTTAAAAACCCCTTTTTTTTTTTTTTTTTTTTAAAAAAATTTTGGGGGGGGGTTTTTTTTAAAAAACCCCCCTGGTTTTTTTTTTTTTGGGTTTTTCCCCCCTTTTTTTTTTTCCCCCCCCCCCCCGGGGGGGTTTTTTTCCCCCCCCCCCCCCCCCCTTTTTAAAAAAACCCCCCCTTTTTTCCCCAAAAAATTTTTTTTTTTTAAAAAATTTTTTTCCCCAAATTTGGGTTTTTTTAATTTGGTTTTTTTTTAAAAAATTTCCCCTTTTTTTTTAAAAAAAATTTTGGGGGGGGGTTTTTTTTAAAAAAAACCCCCCAAAAAATTTTTCCCCCCCCCCCCAAAAAAATTTTTTTTTTTTTTTTAAATTTTCCCTTTTAAATTTTCCCAAAATTTTTTTTTTGGGGCCCCCCTTTTTTTCCTTTTTAAAAACCCCTTTTTTTTTTTCCCCTTTTCCCCCCCCCCCCCCTTTTTTAAAAAAAACCCAAATTTTTTTTTCCAAAATTTTTTTTTTTGGGGAAAACCCCTTTTTTAAAGGGAAAAATTTTTTCCCCCCCCCCCCCCCCCTTTTTTTTTTGGGAAAAAAAAAAATTTTTTTTTCCCCTTTTGGTTTTTTTTTTTTAAAAACCCCCCAAATTTTTTTTTTTTTTTTGGGGGGGGGGGGGGGGGGGGGTTTTTTTTTTGGGTTTTTTAAACCCTTTTTTTTTTTTGGGGGCCCCCCTTTTTTTTGGGGGCCCCAAAAATTTTTTTCCCCCCCCCCCCCCCCGGTTTCCCAAATTTTTTTTTTTTTTCCCCCCCCGGGGGGCCCCCCCCCCCCCCCCCCCCCCCCCCCAATTTTTTTTTTCCCCCCCTTTTTTTTGGGTTTTTTTTTTTTTTTTTTTTTTTTAAAAAGGGTTTTAAAAAATTTTTTCCCCCCCCTTTTTTTTAATTTTTCCAAACCCCCTTTTTTTTAAAAAAATTTTTTAAAAAACCCCCCAAAAACCCCTTTTTTTAAAAAAATTTTTGTTTTTTCCCCCCCCCCCCCCCCAAACCCCCCCCTTTAAATTTCCCAAAAACCCCTTTTTCCCCCCCTTTTTTCCCCCCCCTTTTTATAACCCAAAATTTTTAAAAAAAGGGGGCCCCCCCCTTTTTTTAAACCCCCTTTTTTTTTTCCCAAAAAAATTTTTTTTTTTTTTAAAAACTTTTTTCCCCAAAAAATTTTTTTTTTCCCCCCCCCCCCCTTTCCCCCCCCCCCCCCCCCTTCCCCCTTTTCCCTTTTTTTTTTTCCCCCCCCCCCTTTTTTTTTTTTTTTTAAAAAAAATTTTTTAAAACCCCAAATTTTTTTTTTTTTTGTTTTCCCCCCCGGGGCCCCCCCCCTTTTTAAATTTTGGGGTTTTTCCCCCCCCCCCCCCCCCCTTTTTTTTAAAACCCTTTTGGGAAAAATTTTTTCCCCCCCCAAAATTTTTTAAAAATTTTTTTTTTTCCCCCCAAAAAAATTTTTTCCCCCCTTTTAAAAAAAACCTGTTTTTAACCAAGGGGGGGTTTTTTTTAAAACCCCCTTCCCAAAGGGGTTTTTTTTTGGGGGTTTTTTTTTTTTTTTTGGTTTTTTTAAACCCCCCCCCTTTTTTTAAAAATTTTTTTGGGGGGGGGCCCCCCCCCCCAAAAACCCCAAAAAAATTTTTTTTTTTGGGGAAAAAAAAATTTTTTCCCCCCCCCCCCCCAAAAAATTTCCCCCCTTTTTTTTTTTTAATTTTTTTTTTGGCCCCCCCCTTTAAAAAATTTTCCCCCCCTTTTTTTTCCCAAAAAAATTTTTTTTTTTTTTTTTTTTTTTTTTTTTTTTTTTTAAAAAAAAATTTTTTTTCCCCCCCTTTTAAAATTTTTTTTTTTTGCCAAAAGGGGTTCCCCCCCCTTTTTTTTTTCCCCCCCCTTTTTTCCCCTTTTTTTCCCCCCCCCCCCCCCCCCCCCCCCCTTTTTTAAAATTTTTCCCCCCCTTTTTTTTTTTTTGGGGGGGTTTTTTTGCCAAATTTTTGGGGGTTTTTTTTTTTTTTTTTTCCCCCCTTTTCCCCCCCCCTTTTTTTTTTTTTAAAAAAAATTTTTTTTTTTAAATTTTTTTTTTTTTTAAACCCCAATGGGCCCCCCCCCCCCCCCACCCCCCTTGGGAAAAAACCCCAAAAGGGTTTTTAAAAAAAAAGGGGGGGGGCCCCCAAAATTTCCCCAAATTTTTTTTTCCCTTTTTTTCCCCCCCCCCCCCCCGGGGGGAAAAAAAAATTTTTTCCCCTTTTTTTTTCCCCCCCCCCCCCTTTTTTAAAACCCCCCGGGTTTTTTTTTTTTAAAAAAAAACCCCTTTTTTCCTTTAAAAAAATTTTTTAACCCCCCCCCCCCCCCAAAAAACCACCCCCCCCCCCTTTTTTTTTTTTAAAAAAAATTTTTTTTTTCCCCCCCTTTTTAAAAATTTTTTTTTTTTTTTTTTTCCCCCCCTTTTAAATTTTAAAATTTTTTTTTAAAATTTTTTAAATTTTTTTAAAACCCCCGTTTAATTTTTTTTTTTTTTTTTTGTGGTTTCCCCCCCCTTTTTTTTTGGGGGGGGGAAAAGGGGTTTTTCCCCCCCCCCCTTTTTTTCCCAAAAAATTTTTTTTTTTCCCCCCCCCCCCCCCCCCTTTGTTCCCCCTTTTTTCCCAAAAATTCCTTTTTTCCCAAAAATTTTTTTTGTTTTTTTTTTTTTTCCCCCCTTTTTTTTTTTTTTTTTTTTAAACCCCAAAAAAATTTTTTTTTCCCCCCCCCCCCCCCCCCCCTTTTTAAAAAAACCTTTTTTTTTTTTTTTTTTTCTTTTAAATTTTTTTTTTTCCAAATTTTTGGGGCCCCCCCCCCCTTTTTTTTTTAACCCCCCTTTTTTTTTTCCCAAATGTTTTTTCCCCCCCCCCCCCCCCCCCCCCCCAAAACCCCCCCCCGGTTTTAAAAACCCCCCCCTTTTTTTTTTTTTTAAAAACCCCTTTTTCCCCACCCCCCCCCCCCCCCCCCCCCTTTTAAAAACCCCCCCCCCCTTTTTTTCCCCCAAAAACCCCAAAAATTTTTTTTCCCCCCCCCCCCCCCCTTTTTTTAAATTTTTTTTTTTTTTTTTTTTTTTCCCAAAAAGGGGGGGGGGGGGCCCCCCCCCCCCCCAAAAAAACCCCCCCCCCCTTTTTTAAAAAACCCCCCCCCCCCCCTTTTTTAAAAATTTTTTTTTCCCTTTTAAAACCCCCCCTGGTTTTTTTTTTTTTGAAAAAATTTTTTTCCCCCCCCCCCTTTTGGAAAAAACCAAAAAAAAAAGGGTGGGGTGGGGAAAAAAAAAAAAACCAAACCTTTAAAAAAAATTTTTTTGGGGGGGGGGGCCCAAAATTTTTGGGGAAAAAATTTTTTTTTTAAGGGGTTTTTTGGAAAAAATTTAAAGGGGGTTTTAAAAATTTTTGGGGGGGAAAAAATTTAAAAACCCCCAAAAAAAATTTTTTAAAAAAAAAAAAGGGGGGGAAAAATTTTTTTTTAAAAAAAAATTTAAAAAATTTTTTTTTTGGGGAAAAATTTTTTTTGGGGGGAAAATGTTTTTTTTTTAATTTAAAACTTTTTTTAAAAAAAAATTTAAATTTTTTTAAAAAACCCCCCCCAAAGGGTTTTTTTTTTAAAAAAAAACCCCCAAAATTTTTTTTTTTTTTTAAAAAAAAAAATTTTTTTCCCAAAATTTTTTATTTTCCCCCTTTTAAAAAAACCCCCTTTTTTCCCCTTTTTTTTTTTTTTTTTTGGGGGTTAAAATTTTTAAAAAACCCTTTCCCTTTTTTTTTTTTTAAAAACCCCCCCCCGGGGTTTTTTTTTGTTTTTTTTGGGTTTTTTTCCCCTTTTCCCGGGGCCTTTTTCCCAATTTTTTTGGGTTTTTTGGGGGCCCCCCTTTTTTTTTTTTTTAAAAATTTTTTTTTCCCCTTTCCCCCGTTCCTTTTTTTTTTTGGGGTTTTTTTTTTTTCCCCCCCCCCCCCTTTTAAAATGTTTTTGGGGCCCAAACCCCCCCTTTTTTTTGGGGTTTTTTTTTAATTTTTTTTTTAAAAACCCCGGGGGGGGGGGGATTTTTTTGGGGGGGGGGGGGGGGGGCCAATTTTGGTTTTTAAAAATTTTTTTTCCTTTTTTTGGTTAAAAGGGGGTTTTTTTTGGTTTCCCCAATTTTTTTTTCCCCCCCCTTTTTTTTCCCCCCACCCTTTTTTTGGGGGTTTTTTTTAAAATTTTTTTCCCCCAAAATTTAAAGGTTTTAAAATTTTTTTTTTCCCCCAAAATTTTTCCCTTTTTTTTTTTTTTTATTTAAAACCCCTTTTTTTTGTTTTTTTCCCCCCTTTGGGTTTTTTTAAAAAAAAGGGGTTTTTTTTTTCCCCCTTTAAATTTTTTCCCCAAATGTTTGGGGTCTTGATAAACCCCCTTTTTTTTTTGGAAAAAAAATTTTTTTTTTTTTTTTTAAAAAAATTTTTCCTTTTCCCCTTTCCCCCAAATTTTTTTTCCCCAAAAAAACCCCTTTTTTCCCTTTTTAACCCCCTTTTTTCCCCCTTTGGGGGCCCCCCGGGGCCCCTTTCCCAATTCCCCTGTTCCCAATTTCCCTTTTTAATGTTCCCAAACCAAATTTTTTGGGGCTTTTTTAAAAAACCCCCCCTTTTTCCAAAAAGGGGGGGGCCCCCCCTTTTTTTTTTTCCCCCCCTTTTTTTCCCCCCCCCGGGGGGGGGCCCCCTTTTAAAAAAAAATTTTTTTTTTTTTTCCCCAAAAAATTTTTTTTCCCCCCCCCCCCCCTTTTTTTTTTTGTTTTTTTTTTTTTGGGGGGGTTTTAAAAAATTTTTTCAAAATTTTTCCCCCCCCCCCCCAAACCCCCCCCCCCCCCCCTTTTTTTTTTTTTTTTTTTTTGTTCCAAACCCCTTTTTTAACCCCCCTTTTTTTAAACCCCAAAAGTGCCCTGTTCCCAAATCCCAACCCAATTTTCAAAAAACCCCCAAAATTTTTTTTTCCCCAATGTTGGGGGGGGTCCCCCCCCCCCCCAACCCAACCCTTGGGAAACAAACTGTTGCAATGTGTCTTATATCCAACTGTTGCACATGTGTCTTGATACCCAACTGTTGCACATGTGTCTTAATATCCAACTGTTGCACATGTGTCTTGATATCCAACTGTTGCACATGTGTCTTGATATCCAACTGTTGCACATGTGTCTTGATATCCAACTGTTGCACATGTGTCTTGATATCCAACTGTTGCACATGTGTCTTGATACCCAACTGTTGCACATGTGTCTTGATATCCAACTGTTGCACATGTGTCTTGATATCCAACTGTTGCACATGTGTCTTAATATCCAACTGTTGCACATGTGTCTTGATATCCAACTGTTGCACATGTGTCTTGATACCCAACTGTTGCACATGTGTCTTAATATCCACTGTTTGCACATTGTCTTGATATCCAACGTTTGCACATGTTCTTGATACCAACTGTTGCACATGTGTCTTATATCCAATCTGTTGCACATTGTTTGATATCCAACGTTGCCATGTTCTTGAACAACTGTTGCCAGTGTCTTGATACCAACTGTTGCATCATGTGTCTTGATATCCAACTGTTTGCCTGGTCTTATACCACTGTTGCACATTGTCTGATATCCAACTGTTGCACATTGTTCTTATATCCAACTGTTGCCATGTGTCTATATCCAATTTGCACCATGTGTCTGATACCTTACTGTTGCACATGTGTCTTGATATCCAACCTGTTTGCCACATGTGTCTTGATATCCAACTGTTGCACATGTGTCTTGATATCCAACTGTTGCACATGTGTCTTAATATCCAACTGTTGCACATGTGTCTTGATATCCACTGTTTTTCCATGTGGGCTTGATTTCCCCCCCTGTTTTCACTTTTGGGCTTTAAAATCCAAAGTTGCACATGGGGGTTTTGTATCCAAAGTTGGGGGCATGTTCTTGATACCCCAAATGGTTTCACAGGGGGTTTTAAAATCCAACTGTTGGGAAAATGTGTCTTGATATCCAAAGTTGCAAAATGTTCTTGATATCCAAATGTTTTCACATGTGTCTTGAAAATCCAACGTTTTCACATGTGTCTTTAATCCAACTGTTGCCTTTTGTCCTTTTAAAACCAACTGTTGCACATGTGTCTCGTTGATACCCAACTGTTGCACATGTGTCTTGTTGATACCCAACTGTTGCACATGTGTCTCGTTGATACCCAACTGTTGCACATGTGTCTTCGTTGATACCCAACTGTTGCACATGTGTCTTGTTGACCCAACTGTTGCACATGTGTCTTGAATCCAACTGTTGACATGTGTCCTTGATACCCAACTGTTGCACATGTGTCTTGATACCCAACTGTTGCACATGTGTCTTGATATCCAACTGTTGCACATGTGTCTTGATACCCAACTGTTGCACATGTGTCTTGATATCCAACTGTTGCACATGTGTCTTGATACCCAACTGTTGCACATGTGTCTTGTTGATACCCAACTGTTGCACATGTGTCTCGTTGATACCCAACTGTTGCACATGTGTCTTGTTGATACCCAACTGTTGCACATGTGTCTTGTTGATACCCAACTGTTGCACATGTGTCTTGACATCCAACTGTTGCACATGTGTCTTGACATCCAACTGTTGCACATGTGTCTTGATATCCAACTGTTGCACATGTGTCTTGACATCCAACTGTTGCACATGTGTCTTGATACCCAACTGTTGCACATGTGTCTTGATATCCAACTGTTGCACATGTGTCTTGATATACCCAACTGTTGCACATGTGTCCTTGGTTGATACCAACTGTTGTACATGTGTCTTTTGACATCCAACTGTTGCACATGTGTCTTGGATACCCAACTGTTGCACATGTGTCTTACTCTCCAACTTGTGTAAGTAACGGGATGTATATAAGCTGGTATAAGGTGACAGGTAACACCACTGAGAATGTTGTGTCACAATGTTTGACAGTACTGGCTTATACAGGCTAATATATATACTGGACTTTATTATGTCCTCGGTACCTGTGTCCTCGGTACCTGTGTCCTCGGTACCTGTGTCCTCGGTACCTGTGTCCTCGGTACCTGTGTCCTCGGTACCTGTGTCCTCGGTACCTGTGTCCTCGACACCATTGTAAACAATATTTGTGGGCACGAAACCTTCTTCAAAACTTAGTTATATTCTGTATTCCACACAGATTAGAAAGTTTCACAAATTGTTAGGGTAACTGGTGCGGTGGCGCCACTGGTGCCCCGGTGGCGGTGCCCACTGGTGCCCCGGGGCCTGGTGCCCGTGAAGCCGGTCGCCCCTTTCACACACGGAGGGCCCCGGGTTCGATGTTCCGGCGGTGGCAACATTTCGGTGTGTTTCCTTACACCTGTTGTCCGTGCATTCTAAGCAGAAAAGCCAGGTACCGGGGTGAAGTCGACTGGTGTGGGTCGCATCCTGGGGGACAAGATTGAGGACCCCAATGGAAATAAGTTAAGTCCTCGATGAAGCACTGACTTTGTTGGGTGGCTAACCCTCCGGGTTTAAAAATTCGAAGAAAATCTTATCTCACTGCTTCTTGCAATAATGCTTCCCTTATGTCTGCATTTGTATGTAAAGTCTATAAAAATTTTTACTTTTCTATATATTGGTCCCATTTAGCCTTCCTTATCATCAACATGGGATTGTCTTTCCTTCTTGTTTCTCTCCTACACCTCGTACTAACACTGGAAAGTTTTCATCGTGATATGGATAAGATTTCCAAACATTTTACGCCACATATCCGCTGTCATCTGTCATAATCCGCGAACTCTACATCACCTTTGTTACTCTAACTTAATGCGTTTACAAAGGAACACTTCATAGACATCTTCATTATATAAACATCATGTATATACAGCTACAATAAAGGATAATCTCGTATATTCCAAACCTCCGGCGTTATTACATTTTATGAATACACATGCTAATGCAAAATAATGAGAATTATGCCATAAAAGATAATATTATTAAGTTGCGGCTTACCTATCAGTGGGATGGATGAACTTGCAATGCAACACAAAGGTCCAACAACTATTCCACGACTTTTGCCTGGAACTGCAAGAGTTGATTTTCATTTGAATTATATTTGTTGTCCTCCATCAGATAACTACATTAGCTGTTTCTGTTGAGGAACAGTTAATGGGAGAGAACTTCAAGTGAATTGAATATCCAGGAGAGACATCTATTGTTGAAAACTTTACGTAACTGCTCGCTCAGTTACTTGACGTGTTCTGATCTTCTATATGCCCATCAGAAACAATTTAATTTGTTTCCATTAATTCTTGCAGCGTTGGAAATCAGTGAATGGAATTTACATTTATGCAACTGATAAGAACGTAAATTTACTATCATTGTTTCTACATTATCTAATGTGTTGAACAGAGCGGCTTTGACACATAGAGACTTAAATTTAGTTAATTTAAAACCGGAATAATGTGTGCCAAGTATGAGAGCTTTTGCAACCTGTCGTCTTCATGTAGCAATAAGTAAACGTGTTATCTACAAATAATTGCTGACCTTCACATTTCAGTTCAAAAACCTTATGAAAACTTTCCTGCATGACCAAAGTTTTCAGTGTGCAGAAATGTCGTCTCAAGTTTGCTCTTTCTTTCTTTGCACTCATTTGTAAATACCTTGAATTAGGGGACCAGCCTTGGTGACGTTTACTGTCTTCACCAAATCAGTGAGCACTGATATGATCTCATCTGGCATGTTTGTAGCAGCAAGGTCAACATTGATCTACCCAGAAAACTTATGTGATCTACAAGTCCTTCATGCTTCCCTCACACTGGCAACACTTCCTCCGTATGTATTCCAGCACAGCATGACCAGTCGAGTCCAACTCTTATGAAGATGATATTTAAATAAAACATTATACTATTGACAAGAGACTGACAAAATGCTTATCATTAACCTTTAAATAAGTAGCGAACATGAACCAAAACATTGCCCAGATTTGCAACATTGGTGGACTCGTCAATTTGCAATGAATAAAACTCGTTGGTTGCTACGACTGACGAGTTGTCAGGGAATATTTTCTGATATACTATCAGTGCGACTCTTTCACGATTTTTCTCTTTCGCTAATAAACTAAATTTTACCCAGGTATCCATTTCAGGTGCGTGACGGTATTTTGAATGACAGCTGTCAAGTCTGCTTATCAGTATATGGAGATGCTTGATTTGTGTTTCGTTATTCTAGCACTATTATAATTAATACAAAAGTAATGAACTGATGCATCACACGCATGTTTGTAGACACAAGATAACAGTAAACGTAACACTAACACAGGACAGCAACACTTAACACAGCCCAATAGAACTTAACAGTACAATAGCGCCTTAACACAATAAAGTAGCACTTAACATAGCACAGTAGCACTTAACACAGTACAGTAGCACTTAACACAGTACAATAGCGCTTTAACACAGCACAGTAGCACTTAACACAGCACAGTAGCACTTAACACAGTACAGTAGCACTTAACACAGTACAATAGCGCTTTAACACAGCACAGTAGCACTTAACACAGCACAGTAGCACTTAACACAGTACAGTATCACTTAACACAGTACAATAGCGCTTTAACACAGCACAGTAGCACTTAACACAGTACAGTAGCACTTAACACAGTACAATAGCGTCTTAACACAATACAGTAGCACTTAACACAGCACAATAGCACTTAACACAGTACAGTAGCACTTAACACAGTACAA
The DNA here is from genome assembly GCF_026875155.1 of Cherax quadricarinatus. Lineage (NCBI taxonomy): Eukaryota > Metazoa > Arthropoda > Malacostraca > Decapoda > Parastacidae > Cherax > Cherax quadricarinatus. The sequence goes on along the minus strand of NC_069463.1, from coordinate 10,266,370 downwards.
TAGCGCTTTAACACAGTACAGTAGCACTTAACACAGTACAATAGCGTCTTAACACAATACAGTAGCACTTAACACAGCACAGTAGCACTTAACACAGCACAGTAGCATTTAACACAGTACAGTAGCACTTAACACAGTACATAGCGCTTTAACGACAGCAAAGTAGACTTAACACAGCACAGTAGCACTTAACACAGCACAGTAGCACTTAACACAGTACAGTAGCACTTAACACAGTACAATAGCGCTTTAACGCAGCACAGTAGCACTTAACACAGCACAGTAGCACTTAACACAGCACAGTAGCACTTAACACAGCACAGTAGCACTTAACACAGTACAATAGCGCCTTAACACAGTACAATAGCGCCTTAACATAGTACAATAGCGCCTTAACACGGTACAATAGCGTCTTAACACAGTACAACAGCGCCTTAACACAGCACAGTAGCACTTAATACAGTACAATAGCGCCTCAACACAGTACAATAGCGCCTTAACACAGCACAATAGCACTTAACACAGTACAATAGCGCCTTTAAACACAGACATAGTGCATTAACACAGTACAGTAGCGCCTTAACATAGTACAATAGCGCCTTAACACAGTACAATAGCGCCTTAACACAGCACAATAGCACTTAACACAGTACAATAGCGCCTTAACACAGTACAATAGTGCTTTAACACAGTACAGTAGCGCCTTAACACAGTACATAGCCTTACACAACAGCACGTAAAGTAGCACCTTAACACTGCAATAGCGTCTTAACACAGTACAATAGCGCCTTAAAACAGTAAAGTAGCGCCTTAACACAGTACGATAGTGCTTTAACACAGTAAAGTAGCGCCTAAATACAGTACAATAGCGCCTTAACACAGTACAATAGCGCCTTAACACAGTACAATAGCGCCTTAACACAGTACAATAGCGCCTTAACACAGTACAATAGCGCCTTAACACAGTACAATAGCACTTAACACAGTACAATAGCGCCTTAACACAGCACAATAGCACTTAACACAGTACAATAGCGCCTTAACACAGTACAATAGCGCCTTAACACAGTACAATAGCGCCTTAACATAGTACAATAGTGCCTTAACACAGTACAATAGCGCCTTAACATAGTACAATAGCGCCTTAACACGGTACAATAGCTCCTTAACATAGTACAATAGTGCTTTAACACAGTACAATAGCTCCTTAACATAGTACAATAGTGCTTAATAAAAGCGCTAAACAGTACAATAGCCCTTAACATAGTACAATAGGCTTAACACAGTACAATAGCGCCTTAACACAGTACAAAGCGCCCTTAACACAGACATAGGCACTTAACACAGTACAATACGCCTTAACACAGTAACAATAGCGCCTTAATATCAGTACATAGTGCTTAACACAGAAGTCATACGCTTCTTAACAAAAGTAAAATAGCGCCTTAACACAGTACAATAGCGCCTTAACACAGTACAATAGTGCTTTAACACAGTACAATAGCGCCTTAACACAGTACAATAGCGCCTTAACACAGTAAAGTAGCACCTTAATCACTGCAATAGAGCTTAACACATACAATATGCCTTAAAACAGTAAAGTAGCGCCTTAACACAGTACGATAGTGCTTTAACACAGTAAAGTAGCGCCTAAATACAGTACAATAGCGTCTTAACACAGTACAATAGCGCCTTAACACAGTACAATAGCGCCTTAACACAGTACAATAGCGCCTTAACACATTCGTATATCATACCACGAGACTGAAAAGGAGAAACTGGTCACATATTTTTACTCAGGCACACCAATTATTATTATTATTATTATTATTATTATTATTATTAGAGGAAGCGCTAAACTCGTAGGATTATACAGCGTCTGGGGGGGGAATCGAAGGTATTCAGGCTCAATACAGGGAACTGGAGAACAGATCCAATTCCCTAGTAGATCAAGGGCCCCTCACGAGCATCAAGGAACCTCCCTTGAGGGCATCAAGCACGCCAAGATCTGAGAAGCATTAAAATTCAATAAATTTTGCTTCATTAGCTCAGCCTGGTGTATGTGATGAGTTGACACTCTCGGGGAAACATAATGGTTCATTCCACCGGACTGTTCTACAGATTTATTTAAAATATATCACAATAACGTGATTGAAACAATTCGCACAATTACTCACACTTGTGTTGACATACGTT
>NC_069463.1:10101674-10259174 GCF_026875155.1 Cherax quadricarinatus | reverse complement strand
AAACCTTGACCCACACACTGGTAGAATGTAGCGAGTTGGGTTTAGTGACAAAAGATTCAATATTTATAATGAAAGAAATTTTAGATATTAGTCCGGGCATCCTCCCAGTCTACTGAGTGTCCAATTGACTTCACATGGATAAAACAGGATTCAAGATTTCTGTCCTTTCGTTTAACCTGATTATATGTCTAGAACCATGACACATTATTTGGCACAATCACCCTGCTATATCAGTGTAAAACTTCAATCTATTAAAAGTTTTGCACTCTGGCAGGATTATAACTTTTCTGTCTTACAAAACAACTAAAACGACAGATAAATTTGATAAAATTCTGCTTGCATTCAGTATTCACATATATTTATTTCCCCTCGTTTCTTAATAATTCTTATTAATGGGATATTTTCTTCCCCACTAACGTGACCTGGTGAGAGAGTGTTGCAAGGTCGATGTTCCCGGATAACAGATACGTCAAACTTTCTTTATATCAGTAATTATTCACTGCATTTTCGTTCTTAAAAACTCGTCTTGATAATGGTTTTCAAAAACTGGGAAAAAAGATTAATCTCATAATAGTATAACACAAAGATTTATTCCTGAATACATTTTACCTGTTTCAGTTTTATGAAAGACAGATCGTTTGTATTGGACGACGTTTCACTGTGTATAGAATTTTATTCTCTAACTGGTAAGACTTAACAAAGCCCTACGAAGTGCATTGTGTGTTATCTCAGTCAAGTTTATTCTTCAACTTGTGTTTTCGGTATTTGCTTGAGAGGTCATTTCAGTATTAATTTTTGCTTTGCTAGAAGACATTATCAATGATCTTTCAGGGAGCATTGAAACTTGGCTGCTATATAGTAAATTTTGCTAGCCACAGCATCAAAGAACTCACAACCACAAATCCACATGACCACGAAAAGTATAGTCAAAAAAAAACTATTTTTCTTTTGACGATAATCGTAACAAATATTCACACACGTTTTCATACATATGTATATATTGAAATAAATAGATATACCAACTCTGTTATTATAAATTTTGAAAAAAAAAAAAACACAAGAATACCTCAAGCTCATTTTTTAGTTTTGAATTTGGCTGGAAAAACATGCGTTTAATATAGGGAATCTTCAAAAATTTTCACTACATGACCGTGAACAAAGTAACATTAACAATGTCTCGCCAACTTGATGTTAACAGGTAGCAATTTTTCAGCGCTATTGTTTTACAAGTTTCAATATACAGGTTATTTAGTAACAATGCTAGAATTACCTACAAAATATTCGGTAAATGTACATAGATGCAACTAATGTGACAATTTATTGTGGCAACGTTTCGCTCTCCAGGAGCTTTGTCAAGCTCCTGGAGAGCGAAACGTTGCCACATTAAAATGTTACATTAGTTGTATGTGTGTTCATTTACCTAACAGGTTATATAATAAAGACGAAAGCCAATTTCCAAGAGCCACTGAACTCAAATTTTCAATCAGTAATGAAAAATCGAAGTGGTTAAATGAGTAGGGAAGGTTAGGTAAAGTTTGTCAGGAAACAGGACAGGTGTTTCCTGACGCGGGTCTTAGTCATATGATGACCTACAGCTGGAGCTTTTGTCTTCTAACCGAGTCCTTCACCTGGCTCTCCGATCCACCACTTAAAAAATTATGATTACGATTATAATCATTAGATATCTATTAGGGAGGCTTACACAGCTAGACTGAGGATCGCTCCAGCAAGGAAGACAGACATGTTGTCTACAAGAATACCAATGAACTAGGCAATAATATGTATGATACATGTATAACTCCTTTGTATCTTTATTTTACATCAAAAAACATACCCAGGTGTTATACAAATGTCTTATTCATCTTGTTTCTGCCTAGATCACTAGTATACCGGAAGACAAGTGTCCTGTCTACAGGAACACTAGTGTGCTAGGCAGTAACAAAATGAAAAACACATATGTACGACACCTTCGCATCTTTATTTTTCAGCAAGATATCCAGGTGTTGCACATGTGTCTATCAACTTGTCTCAACTGTATGATAACAGAAGGATGATATCCATTATCATGCAGTAACCATATTTTGCATTTCGTCTACATATTACTCTGAATAGTACTGAAACAGGACGAGCCAAATACTGGAATATGCAATAAACATTTTAGCTTATCAACTGGACAAAAATATATTCCAAACTTTATAATCACTTTGTGTAGTAAGCAGCAGTACTGTACACAGAGATACAATGACAGTTTGTAGATAAATGCTTCAGAGAACCGGTGAGTTGATAAATTAGACACATGTGCAACACTTGGGTATCTTTATTAAGGAAACGTTTCGCTTTATCTGTCTAATACAAAGAATAATTAAAATCAGAAGCAAATTGAGGTAATCAGTCCTTCAGTCTGGAGTCAATCAATCTTGATGGACTAATTACATCGACTTCAGGCCGATGGACTGATTACCTCAGTATCTTCACTATTCTTCTTTGTTTTGGACTGATGAAGCCACTGTGTGGCGAAACGTTTCCACAATAAAGATACCCAAGTGTTGCACAAGTGTCTAATTTATCAATGACAGTATTGCAGACAAGATACAAGGGAAGAAAATACTTTTATTGTGACGCGTTGTGTTGTTAGAACTTCTAAGTCATAGACATTACTGTACAAGAATGGTATACAATACCGACAAGATGAAAATTAAGATGCATGTGCAACATCTGGGTATCTTTATTGTAGACGTTTCGCCATGCCTTTGGGTATGACCCCGCCTACCAGTGACTATGCCATCGTCTGCTACCCGTCCATTTCCACCTGACGTTAGTATATAAGCGCCAGCTTTCTTGCCTGTGCTCCAGAATCTTCAAGACCACGGTGCCCTGCACATCAGCTCCAAGGCTGAGGAACTGATTACTTCATCTTCTGTATATAGTTCTACTGGCTTTAAATTATGTCCTAGAATCTGTATTGATAAAGCCACTGGATGGCGAAACGTCTACAATATAGATAACCAGATGTTGCACACATCTTAATTTTCATCATGAACATAGCTCTATAAACAGAGAAACATCACAATAAAACCTTGTTTTTCACTTTACTACCCATGCATCATTCTTCACATTTTGTTTCATCTAAAACAGTATATGGATATTTGGAAGATTGTGTTGATAGGCCAAACACGCCTTGTTAGCTTTTTCAATTGATGCCAATAATTAGAAAACAGAACTAATGCTGTCAATTAGCGAAGTTCAGCCGAAGTATCCATAACCTCCACATCCTCTGAAACCTCCAGAGCTTCCATAGTCACCACATCCTCCTCTTAAGCTTCCAAAAACTTCCCTAGGTAGGCTGAAATTACTAAAACATTTTTCAATTTAGAGAAAGCGGTGACTTTCAGGCAAAATTATTACATAGAACCTGGCCTTCTGAATTCTCCCGAGACTTTTTCCCAACAAATTTTGTCGTAGCAATGACAAATTTGCGCTCACTCCTATTAAGTAATCTGTATATTGAACCTTTAAAGCAAGAATACTGAAAACTGGATGACACAAGTGGATGAGACGCATGGATGGTGTTTTCTACTGGAAGTCATGTAATTGAAGTCTCTTGCCAAATCATTTTCACAGTGAGAATGAGTGCGCTTCTTTTCCTTGTTATGTATATTCATAGGTTAAGGTAGTTCTCTGAATTTCATTATATGCAGTAAAAAGTATATTTGTTTATCGAGTCGCCAAAAAATATGCAGCTCTCGGCATTTTGTGATAATGACCAGTGAAACAGCGCATGCCTTTATTGAAAGAACGTTTCTCTCGAGGAGAATTTCATCCAGATATAATAAACGTATTGACAGAAACGTTGTTATAATAAAGGTTTACATTATTTCACGTGTCAGTGTTGTCTAGTAGTCGGCTCGTTCTTCCTTCTATCGTTTTTTTCAATCCTCGTTCTTGAGTTCCTTGCTGTGTTGCAATACTGAGTTGATCAACAACGAAAGTAAAACCTCTTCAGTGACATGACCTTCAAACAAACACAAATACATTTTAAGAGACGTCAAGTTAGAATACATACAAGAGAATATTTTTGTTACACTATTATACATGCATTTTTCATATAGAATGTAAGCAACGCTCAGACACGTATATTGTCCTGAACGACAATAACCCAACATACTACACTAAAACAGTAATTAAATAGGAATTTTGACACGTGAAGTCAACAGAACACTCGGTTAACTGAGAAAATCCAATGAAATTTTCTTTCAAATCTTTTGTAGAGTGACGCTTTAATTAATGTTGTATCATTAAACATGCGTATACTACACTATACACCAACGTATTATCATACTAGGACCAGGTATGTAGAAACTGGATAACTTTAAGGTCCAGAGCGTAGATCACAGCCTTAATGATGAGGCTTACTCCCAGGATGACGGGGCTTGTGGATAACATCAGAAATTAACACGTTTACTGCACACAGCATCCCACATACACATCATTCATAGATGATACTCTTATATATACATATCTGCTTCTTATACGCCCCTCTAACTCGTAATATTTTAACCAAAATCTATTACAACTTATTTTTAATGAAAAAGAGGACTGAGCTAGGCTGCTAAGAGAATTATAATTTTGGTCGGTGGGAAAGAGTAAGATGTCTGTCTTCTTAGAACATGACAGGAAATTGTAATAACACGACTGTAAACAAATCAGGAAATGGGTAGAACTCGAACCCATGGCAAGTGAGGGCTAAAACTACCAGGCCAGTGTGTTATCCACTGGACCAAGCTTGTCCAACAAGATTCATATAACTAGGTATATTGATATAAACCTTCCAAGGGTGTATAGAAATACACGTAGTTGAATGATTCTTGTTAGTCCAACACGGTCTAGTGGACAACGCACTGGCCTATGATTTCTTACAGCAGTTATTGAAGCATGTATCAACATGTCAATGATAAATCCATTATCAAAACACTGATCTACTCTTCAATAAACGTCATAAGAAAATATATTAGTCTCTCATACTTGCCAAAAATTACAAAAGATTGTGTATAGAAACTTAAATACAAGTTGTGATGATTTTTGTAAAAACATTACTATTTCCTGCAATTTAAAATAATCTTCCTTTTCATTCTCTATAAGCACTTCTTCCTACTGAATATTTTACTAAAATTTTTGACTGTTTTTTACCTATTTTCATTCATAAACCTTAAAAATTTATATTTGTAAATAAAAGAAACTAACTTTTAAAATTTTGAGCACGTTTCCTCTAAGCATAACAAGTGGTATGACAGGTATCACCAGCCGTCGGTCTGGAGTTTTATGACTGACCGCGGGTTCTATCCCCCCGTGGTATGTTTAGTCATAACGAAAATATTAAAATTAAAACCCTCTTCTCTTTCCTAACCTAACAAAACACCATCTAAAGCATCACTGTATATAAAATTTGTCTGCCTAAAATATTATACCATTTATTTCTTGTGATAAATAAGAACTCGTTCAGACAACAGGTCTCATTTAGTGTGTATTCAGAATAGGTTTCTTACCTACTTTTCTGTAATATTAAAGTACGTAGATTGCATCTATGATTTATAAGAGTAGATTACTTGTGCTAGACGATCATTTTATTGAAAGTGGGAATATGACCTGATAATAGCTAGTAGGTGTCCTAGAATATAACGAGAATCAACAGCTAGTTCTTCTTGTCTCACTGTAAGTCACTGTTAGTCTCCTCACTGTAGGTCACTGTTACTCTCCTCACTGTAGGTCACTGTTACTCTCCTCACTGTAGGTCACTGTTACTCTCCTCACTGTAGGTCACTGTTACTCTCCTCACTGTAGGTCACTGTTACTCTCCTCACTGTAGGTCACTGTTACTCTCCTCACTGTAGGTCACTGTTACTCTCCTCACTGTAGGTCACTGTTACTCTCCTCACTGTAGGTCACTGTTACTCTCCTCACTGTAGGTCACTGTTACTCTCCTCACTGTAGGTCACTGTTACTCTCCTCACTGTAGGTCACTTATTCTTCTTACTGTAGGTCACTAATTTTCACTGTAGGTCACTGTTATTCTCCTCAATGTAGGTCACTGTTACTCTCCTCACTGTAGGTCACTTATTCTCCTCAATGTAGGTCACTGTTACTCTCCTCACTGTAGGTCACTGTTACTCTCCTCACTATAGGTTGCTATGTTACTCTCCTCACTGTAAGTCACTGTTAGTCTCCTCACTGTAGGTCACTGTTACTCTCCTCACTGTAGGTCACTGTTACTCACTGTAGGTCACTGCTACTCTCACTGTAGGTTACTGTTATTCTCCTCACTGTAGGTCACTGTCACTCACCGTAGGTCCGTGTTACCTTCCTCACTGTAGGTCACTTATTCTCCTCACTGTAGGTCACTGTTATTCTCCTCACTGTAGGTCACTATGTTACTCTCCTCACTGTAGGTCACCGTTACTCTCCTCATTGTATTATTATTATAATCAAGGGGGAAGCGCTAAACCCGGAGGATTATACAGCCTCCTCATTGTAGATCACTTATTCTACTCACTGTAGGTCACTGTTACTCTCCTCACTGTAGGTCACTGTTACTCTCCTCATTGTAGGTCACTTATTCTCCTCACTGTAGGTCACTGTTACTCTCCTCACTGTAGGTCGCTATGTTACTCTCCTCACTGTAGGTCACTGTTACTCTCCTCACTGTAGGTCACTGTTACTCTCCTCACTGTAAGTCACTGTTACTCTCCTCACTGTATGTCATTGTTACTCTCCTCACTGATAGTCACTGTTACTCTCACTGTAAGTCACTGTTACTCTCCTCACTGTAAGTCACTGTTACTCTCCTCACTGTATCACTGTTACTCTTCTCACTGTAAGTCACTGTTACTCTCCTCACTGTAAGTCACTGTTACTCTCCTCATTGTAAGTCATTGTTACTCTCCTCACTGTAAGTCACTGTTACTCTCCTCACTGATAGTCACTGTTACTCTCCTCACTGATAGTCACTGTTACTCTCCTCATTGTAAGTCATTGTTACTCTCCTCACTGTAAGTCACTGTTACTCTCCTCATTGTAAGTCACTGTTACTCTCCTCATTGTAAGTCATTGTTACTCTAATCACTGTAAGTCACTGTTACTCTCCTCACTGTAAGTCACTGTTACTCTCCTCATTGTAAGTCATTGTTACTCTCCTCACTGTAAGTCACTTACTCTCACTGTAAATCACTGTTACTCTCCTCATTGTAAGTCATTGTTACTCTCCTCACTGTAGGTCGCAATGTTACTCTCTTCACTGTAGGTCACTGTTACTCTCCTTACTGTAAGTCGTTATGCTACTCTCCTCATTGTAGGTCACTGTTATTCTCACTATGTCGCTGTTACTCTCCTCACTGTAGGTCACTGTTACTCTCCTCACTGTAGGTCACTGTTACTCTCCTCACTGTAGGTCGCCATGGTGCTCTCCTCATTGTAAGTCACTGTTACTTTCCTCCTGTAGGTCACTGTTACTCTCCTCACTGTAGGTCATTGTTACTCTCCTCACTGTAAGTCGTTATGTTACTCTCCTCATTGTAGGTCGCCATGGTGCTCTCCTCACTGTAAGTTACTGTTACTCTCCTCACTGTAGGTCACTGTTACTCTCCTCACTGTAGGTCACCGTTATTCTCCTCACTGTAGGTCACTGTTACTCTCATTGTTACTCTCCTCACTGTAAGTCACTGTTACTCTCCTCACTGATAGTCACTGTTACTCTCACTGTAAGTCACTGTTACTCTCCTCACTGTAAGTCACTGTTACTCTCCTCACTGTAGGTCACTGTTACTCTCCTCACTGTAAGTCACTGTTACTTTCCTCACTGATAGTCACTGTTACTCTCACTAATTCACTGTTACTCTCCTCACTGTAAGTCACTGTTACTCTCCTCACTGTAAGTCACGTACTTCCTCACTGTTACTGTCTCTTCTCACTGTAAGTCACTGTTACTCTCCTCACTGTAAGTCACTGTTACTCTCCTCACTGATAGTCACTGTTACTCTTTTCACTGTAAGTCACTGTTACTCTCCTCATTGTAAGTCATTGTTACTCTCCTCACTGTAAGTCACTTACTCTCACTGTAAGTCACTGTTACTCTCCTCATTGTAAGTCATTGTTACTCTCCTCACTGTAGGTCGCAATGTTACTCTCTTCACTGTAGGTCACTGTTACTCTCCTCACTGTAAGTCGTTATGCTACTCTCCTCATTGTAGGTCACTGTTATTCTCACTGTAGGTCGCTGTTACTCTCCTCACTGTAGGTCACTGTTACTCTCCTCCCTGTAGGTCACTGTTACTCTCCTCATTGTAGGTCGCCATGGTGCTCTCCTCATTGTAAGTCACTGTTACTTTCCTCCTGTAGGTCACTGTTACTCTCCTCACTGTAGGTCACTGTTATTCTCCTCACTGTAGGTCACTGTTACTCTCCTCACTGTAGGTCACTGTTATTCTCCTCACTGTAGGTCACTGTTATTCTCCTCACTGAAGGTCACTGTTGCTCTCCTCACTGAAAGTTCCTGTTACTCTCCTCACTGTAGGTCACTGTTACTCTCCTCACTGAAAGTTCCTGTTACTCTCCTCACTGTAGGTCACTATTACTCTCCTCACTGTAGGTAACTATGTTACTCTCCTCACTGTAGGTCACTGTTACTCTCCTCACTGAAGGTCACTGTTACTCTGCCTCACTGAAAGTTCCTGTTACTCTCCTCACTGTAGGTCACTGTTACTCTCCTCACTGTAGGTCATTGTTACTCTCCTCACTGTAGGTCACTGTTACTCTCCTCACTGTAGGTAACTATGTTACTCTCCTCACTGTAGGTCACTGTTACTCTCCTCACAGTAGGTAACTATGTTACTCTCCTCACTGTAGGTCACTATTACTCTCCTCACTGTAGGTCAATGTTACTCTCCTCACTGTAGGTAACTATGTTACTCTCCTCACTGTAGGTCACTATTACTCTCCTCACTGTAGGTCACTATTACTCTCCTCACTGTAGGTCACTATTACTCTCCTCACTGTAGGTCACTATTACTCTCCTCACTGTAGGTCACTATTACTCTCCTCACTGTGGGTCACTATTACTCTCGCTCACTGTGGGTCATTTACATCCTCACTGTAGGTCACTATTAACTCTCCCACTGTAGGTCACTATTACTCTCCTCATTGTAGGTCCTGTATACTTCTCCTCACTGTAGGTCACTATTAATCTCCTCACTGTAGGTCACTATTACTCTCCTCACTGTAGGTCACTATTACTCTCCTCACTGTAGGTCCCTGGATATATAATATCAAGCACGTCCTGTAGTACATTATATCAAGCACGTCCTGTAGTACATTATATCAAGCACGTCCTGTAGTACATTATATCAAGCACGTCCTGTAGTACATTATATCAAACACGTCCTGTAGTACATTATATCAAGCACGTCCTGTAGTACATTATATCAAGCACATCCTGTAGTACATTATATCAAGCACGTCCTGTAGTACATTATATCAAGCACGTCCTGTAGTACATTATATCAAACACGTCCTGTAGTACATTATATCAAACACGTCCTGTAGTACATTATATCAAGCACGTCCTGTAGTACATTATATCAAACACGTCCTGTAGTACATTATATCAAGCACGTCCTGAGTAATCATTATATCAAGCACGTCCTGTAGTACATTATATCAAGCACGTCCTGTAGTAACTTATTCAAGCACGTCCTGAAAGACATTATATCAAACACGTCCTGTAGTACACTATATCAAACACGTCCTGTAGTACATTATATCCAACACGTCCTGGGGTATATTATATCCAACACGTCCTGGGGTACATTATAGCACGTCCTCGGGTACATTATATCCAACACGTCCTGGGGTACATTATATCCAACACGTCCTGTAGTACATTATATCCAACACGTCCTGGGGTACATTATAGCACGTCCTCGGGTACATTATATCCAACACGTCCTGGGGTACATTATATCCAACACGTCCTGGGGTACATTATAACCAACACGTCCTGGATAAACTCTATGATGTTAGGTAATTTTTTTCATTGCTATGGCCAATTTATTTTGTTGGTACTCACCTGCCCATTCATACATAAGTTACTAATCAATTTTCCTACCTTTACCAACAGTGGCTCGAACACTGGAAGACTTCCTGGTTTACTCCCTCCACTGCCTTGGAAGGTCAGAAAGTATTCTTATGGTAAATTCTGCCTCTGATGATGACACAGAAATGTCTCGAAAAGTTTAAATATATATAATATATATATATATATATATATATATATATATATATATATATATATATATATATATATATATATATAATATATATATACTCATTTGTAATTATACATTATATGATGATTTTTACTTACCCCAAAATAATCATACAATAAATTCTTAACATTCCCTTCCATAAAAATATTCCATTAATATATTCTTTCTTTCAACACAACGGCTGTATATCCCACCGAAAGCGGGTGGCCCAAAAGGAAAAACGAAGTTTCTCACTTTGCATTAGTAATATATACAGAAAGAGGTTAACTAGCCCCTTGCTCCCGGGATTTTAGTCGCCTCTTAAAAACACAATTGCATGCTTACGGAAAGAATTCTGTTCCACTTCCCCATGGAGCCATTATTATAAATTATATTATTATATAATATTATATATAATATATAATATTTAATATAATAATATATTATATATATAATATAATTATAATAAAATAATATATTATAATGTGTCCGAATAGGTAAATGGTCAATTAGGAGAACTCATTTAAAATTAAGCTCATTTCTAAATTTGCCTTATATACGTTTAAAGATATATTTTTTTTCATTAATGTTAATGTATAAAAATTTATAATTTTGCATCAAAAGAATCTTATAGAAAACTTACCTAACCTTATTAAACAAGAACAATTTATTTTAGCCTAACCCAACTAAATAATTTTAAGATTTGTTTACAGTAATATAACACTAAACAAACAGTGAAATAGTTTTTTTTTTCATTAGGTTCAAATAATTTTGGCGAATTTTCGGGATACACACAAATTTTCGCTTGTCTTATATGGCAAGATGAGCGTTGCTATTTAAGCCAAGATCGCAAGTTCTGCTATTCGGCACGATAATATATTATAATATATATATATATTATATATATAATATATATATATATATATATATATATATATAGTATGTATATATGTTTATATATGTGCTTTATAAATCCACTATACGGAGAAATATTCAGAAAGACAAAATTGAATATTTCAGTCTGTAATGGAGGCTCTAGGACAGGAAGAGTGAAAAAAATAAGAGAGCTGCTTGTATCATGAGGCGATCATGTCACCTTGACACCTGTCAGATAGTGAGGTGACTGCCACTGTGTTACTGGTCAACGCAAAATAAAACTGCCTGTGTTATTCACTCTCTTGTAGTGTTGAAATCTGTAACACTATTTTAGGCAAGTAGATTCGATTATTCCTTTATTATGTATAGTTTTGAGGATAAATAATAATGGAAGTCTCCCGGAGAACTGATTGGTTATTTTCTGTGCATTTACGCAGTGCTTATCTGTGTATATATTTTGTAACGCTGGTTCCACAATTCTGATTATATTGTGACTAGAAATATCCGTCAAACTAGCAGTGTAAAACTCTACTATTTTGTTTTAGCTCGTCCTAACTAGCACTCTGTCAACCTTAAACGCTGCTCAATAAAAAATAAAAAGGCACAATACTGTGTTTGGAGCAATACACACATAATCCGTATATGAGAGAATATTAGTGCAACGTCTGGGTCTAACTTGAACCATCGACTACTTAGTGGTCCAAGTCAGACCGGTAAGTCATCATAACATTCTAAGTGCGGGTTATTTGTGTATATTCGATAAAGCCTTTAAAGCTTGAAGCATCAAGCAATAAAAATACTCTCGCCCTGATATGAATATTTTACATTCACATTACTATCCTAGTTTCATCTTCCATATGTTAGGGAACCGCCAAGTTTATTCTAGAATTAAGTTCCTGGTTATAGGTGAATTTACCAGAAAAATTCTGCTTATAGCAGCATTTATGCACTTAGTACAAACAAACGCACAGAGAAAATCAAACAGAAGGCATGAGAGTATGTTTGGGCGTACAACTGAGGTCCTCATCAGTGGACAAGTCTGCTAAGAAACAGTCACAATGGTAGGGCAAAATATATCATGAACTTCACACCTGTTTCACTTTCTTTATGTTCGCTTTACTTAAAGCCAAAGTGAGGGACGAAAGAAGAAAAAATACAAATGTACTCCTGTACTGACAACATTTCGCCCACACAGTTAGGTTCATCATGGCACAAAGAGATAAACTCGGAGAGGGAGGTGATTATATATGGAGTGCAGAGACAGGTTAGATGCGAGACGAGTTCTGGGTGAGGACTGTCAAGTTTGGGTCGGCAGGTTTGTGACACTAACTCACAAAATCGTGATAACACGATTGCAAACAAATCATGAAACGTGTGGGGCTTGAACCCGCGCCGAGTCTTAAAACTCAGAGGCCAGGGCATTAACCAATCGACCTAGTGGTTAACACACTGGCCTGTGAGTTTTAGAACTCGGTATGGGTACGAGTCCCACCCGTTCCTTTATTTATTGTAGTGCTGCAATGAGCTGTTGCTACATGGCAAGACCATCAAGAAACTGCCTGACAAGAGGATCTGCTGTGTTGTATATATTGTTATTCTGGTTGAAATTGTTGTATATGCTGCTGATGTTGAATGTGTGTGTGTGTGTGTGTGTGTGTGTGTGGTGTGTGTGTGTGTGTGTGTGTGGTGTGTGTGTGTGTGTGTGTGTGTGTGTGTGTGTGTGTGGTCTTCCCTCTAATTAATCAAAGCGTTGTGTGGATTTTTTGTTAAGCTGTCAGTTCTACTGTTGCATTGTATTGAGAAGTGTTCATAAGAAGGTCTCTTGGATGTTTCACTCATATATATTTTGTCATAATCGTTGTACTGAAGATTAAGACACATGTACAACGGTTGGGTATCTTTGTTGTTGAAACGCTTCGCCTACACGGTAGGCTTCTTCAGTCAAATACAAAGGCAGCAATAGTAATGAAAATAGATGATATAATCAGTCCATCAACCTTGGAGAAATATTATTTGGGGTGGTCAGTCCCTCAGCCTTGGAGGAGAGTTCAGCTTCATGGGCTGGAACAGTATTGTTCCAGACCATGGGATTGAACTCTTCTCCAGGCTGAGGGACTGACCACCCTAAATAATATTTCTCCATTGTTGATAGACTGCATCATCTTTACTTCGCTACTCAATCTGCTACCTTCACACTTGACTAAAGAAGCTTACTGTATAAGCAAAACGTTTCAACAACTGTTGCAGATGTTTTACTCATCAGCACCTCACTTGTTTCTGCACTTCACTGACCTTCCTTATATACACTCACTTCACCTCTCCATCTTTATTTGTGACTTAATAAAGGCCACACTGGCGAAACATCACAATAAAAAATTGTATTATATTGAATTTCTCTCTCTTTTAAAAGTGTCGGTGTTGTACACTACTCGATAACAACTTAAAAAAACCTACAGGTCAACGGTGTGGGTTCGAACCAATGAACTTGGACAAGAGAAACAAAGGTGACTGTACTCGGTCATATGGCCGGGTTATACACCATTTTCACTCCAGTGAGGAACCGACTGAGATATCCTGCCTTATTCAGTTAATTACTTGTATCATCAACACGTCTAACTACTGGTGACTACATACATGTCGCAGCTTTAACAATAGACCAGAAGCAACACTTGTCACTAACTCCATACATCTGATACAATACTGAAGGTAACGTGTCAGTGGTATACTGCGAACAATAGTGAAAAAACGCCATAATAAGAATTTAATGGGACATTCAAAGTTTTATTCAGAATAAAACTACAAAGTGAAACTCTGTCCCAATAAAACTTTTTCTAATGTTCCTTTTCTTCAGATGGTGATAAATTACCTGTTCGTTTTTTTTTTTTGGTTTCCATAAACATACGTGATGAAAATGGCTTAGAAAACTCCTGATGTTGAAGACACACTCGTGCAATATTTAGCAATCTTCACTGTGGAAAGTTGTCGTTAATATAAGGTTTCCAAATATTGCACAAGTGTCTTATTCTATAAACATAATGTATGAGCTGATACATCTTAACTCTCAATACATCCAAAATTGGTAATTTATTTTCATCCTATTTTGCTATTAAATTCCTAATAGGGATTAAGGAGATGAAGTTGTCAGAAGTTGAAAGATGTGACCCCATGTAAGATCATCTTTTCATACAGGTGTGTAACAGACGCCTATTAAACCGACGTTTTACACTCTGACAGGTTTATTGTCTTGTCAACATGTAAGAGGTAGGTAAATCTTGCAATCTTCTACTTGCTTTCAGTATACAGATATCTATATTTTCTTCCATGTTTTCAAAGAATTATTCACGTAATATTTCCCTCCTACTATAGGAGGCATTTAATTAAATAATAATAATAATAATAATAATAATAATAATAATAATAATAATAATAATTTCGCATTTCGTAGTTCTTGAGTGTCTGTTCTTTCGAAAAATTCGAATACTGACACATCAAATCATAAATACAACTACAATAGTAAGAATAACATTTACATTCAAGAAGATACATAATATAAACATCACATTCTAATGTTGAATGTAGAGGAGGAGGATGAGCGTTACAAAAATAGAAACTAGAAAAAAAAAAAAAGTGCTGCCAATATTTTCCTTTTCTTACAGTAAACTTGGATATATTACGCGCATTTTTACCCATTTTCCATAATTTGTAACTTGAATGTAGCATCATGAGTAAGACATGTGCAAAAATTTTGTTTTTTTATTGTCAATAAAGACACCTAAATCCTGCAAGTGCGGCTTACTCATCAACTTGTCGTCGGTATTATATATCATTTGAATATAATCAAAATTCTTTTTCAAACTTATGACAGGTGGTTTACATAGTGTTTAGTCAGGTTAAATTCACATTCACATGTTCACAAGAAAATCCTTCATATCAACATTTATGGCCGATGTTTGGTGTTATTATCACTTTTTCAGAACAAAATCTCATTCTTTGTATCAAGATTTTTACAACACTTGGTTAATTTATTCTGATATCGTCTTCACCTACTAGAAATATGATTGATGATTCTCTCTTAATTTAAAGATAAATTAAACACTTAGTCAAGAGTATTAGGAAGTACATGTGAAAGACGGATAACAGGAATATCAAGACAAGCTAACTCTAACTCTAATTCTGCATAGATAGTTGAGATTATGGCTGTATAGCAGAAGGTGACATTACATTAATGATACACAATACTGACAAGTTGATAAACAAGATACATGTGCAACATCTGGCTATTTTTATTAATGAGACATTTTTCCAATAAGTGACTTTTCCAGTACAGTACACAGAATATATACTGGAGACAGTGGAAGTGCAGAGAATTTTGCGGTGTTCGGTTCCTCAGACTTGACAGAAAATGTAAATCTAAAGTAAATTCATGAGAATGGAGACTTATATACTGAGGCCAGAGGAAAGGTGCAGCAGTTGAAGACATCATTATAGGAGGGTGGGAATCACTAGTGGAACAGGTTATGTCAGAGTGTTGGATCAGAGGTTAGCAATAGATTTGTATAAGATATCCTGTATACCAGTATTCCTTGGTGTTGCTGTGTGAGATAAGTATCATTACATTAATAATATACAACACTGACTAGGTACCCAGGTGTTGCAAGTGTCTTATTCAATAACTTAACACTACTGTATATCATCAGTGTAACAGTACATGTCTGATGCTGCAACACCATAAAATACTGGTACCGAGATATTAACAACTCTGTTGCTAACCTCTGGTCCAACACTTGACCATGACTTCCTTCCACTAGTGAGTCTCGTGCACTTATCATACCTATTGTTGCGACATCATTTCTCTGGCTCCATGATACAAGACGTCCATCAAGGCTGCGGGATTGAACTCAAAACTCTCCACATTTTTGTACTGCCTCCAGTATATAATTTCTGCATTGCATAAAAAACTACCGATTAGCAAAATGTCTTTTATCAATTAAGACAGGCAGGTATTGCATATGTTTTTATTCGCCACAAGGTTATACTTCAAGGCCGTACTAGATATAGATCAAGATATTATTTTTGAATGTACTGACAAGAAAAAAAACCACTTATATTTTTGCCTCAATACCCACCTCCCATCAAGGCAGGTGACCCAAGAAAGGGAAGCTTATTCACCATCATTCGCTCAGTCTCCGTCTTGCCACAACTGTGCTGAGATCACAATTCACAGAAACAATTATACATAAAAGTGAAACTCACACAGGTAATTTTATGTTATTTCAGTAACTCTTCTGATCAAATAAAGGTAATTATAGGGTCCAAGTGTCGTAATGCTAACAATAGAGTAGTAAAGACAAGCTGCAGGACAAGCTTTTATTGACAAAACTTTGTCCCAATAGAAATAATAATAATAAAATGAGATTTTATTATTCTTAAGTACATTTTTTTTTTCAAGAAATTCAGAAACACTCACACACCAAATTATATATTGTAACAATGATAAAAGCAATATTTAAGTTTACAATCAAGAGAGAGAGCATGATTGTGATGATCACATTCTCACTCTCGTATTTTCATCTGAAACCTTATTACAAGCTTAAACAAAAGCTTATTCTGCAGTGTGACTTCAAAACAAATGCTGCCTATGTTCTGTTTTTGAGGGTACATCATGTATATAATAAAACATAGCTAGATAATGATACTAATAGAAGGATTCCAATGGAAATAAGTCACCTTGACTTTTTTTGGGTTATCCTGGGTATTTTACACTATGTATGATAATTGTATTTAAGTGTACCTGTGCCTAAATAAACTTAGAATGTATAATCAGGTAAACAAGGTAGGACAACCTAGCTGTTCCTCACTGTAGTCTTTAATATCAACAAAAGTAACATATCATGTAAACACCTTAAACAATAGATTAACTCTGAAATTAATTCAATACTTCCTCACAATGATGACTTTAATAGAGGTAGAATGATAAATAACACTAGGAAAACAAAGTTTTTTTGAATCACTCCATCAAAAATAAGTAAAATTTTCGGAAATGTTTAGCAAAGAAAAACTAGGAATATAATGGACGGGAGAGTATACTGCTTAGTGAGGTCTGAGAGGTAGTTTACACTAGACAGCCGGGAAGAACTTGTATACCACCAGTATACCACATGACAGATAGACAAAAAAAAAATTTATTTTGATATATGAAGGAAAAAAAGATCCTCAATTTAACTGGGAGAAATGTACATCATAAAATAAAAAAAAATATTCGTTACAGAAGGAAGAGAGTCGAACCGAGTTATATAGATAATCTTGCAAACTTGAACACCTTCCTAGGATAAATGATACCAGATGGAGTCATTGATTAGGTGGAGATTGATACCTCAAGTTTACCCAGAGGAGGTCACCTGACTGGGCATTTCTGACAGGTGACACCATGACGTCATCCTCTCACCATATAAGCAACCATCTTCTCTCCACTTCACTGAAGAAGGTCTAACATCAAGAACGAAATTATCATTTTTGTTTTTCTATTTATTTTACAAAATACTTTATATCACATTGACTAGTATACTATTGCACTTTTCACCATTATATATATATATATATATATATATATATATATATATATATATATATATATATATATATATATATATATATAATCTACTTTATAAAATAATTTATTTTTTTTTTGTAATTTTCTACGCTGTTATGCATGGAGTGCCTTGGCCTTACGTCAGCCTATTGTGTCCGTGTTACTGAAGTGATCAGTCAACTGTTACTGTAACTGAAGTGATCCGTCAACTGTTACTGTTACTGAACCACAACTAACTTCAGTAACGCTCATAATTATTCTCGTGTCTTTTAGTAAACATCATTTGCATCACAATATTTTGCTTCAGATTACTTGTGTTAAAGTTCGTTTTAGAAAGTAATGAAAGTACCTTTGTTATTTTTTATGTACTTACCTGAAATACACATGTATCATATGTAACTGTAATACGCAAGTGTATCATGTAAGTGTCAAATACGCTTTTACTGCGTAACTGCAGTAAACAGGTTGGGTAAGTTGCAGGCCAGTTAGGGCTGCCTGAGACATTGACCTCTAAGGGTCAGAGAGTGCCAGAAACATCACTAAATTAAAGGCTGAAGAATTTTTTGTAGCAGGGCAAGAAATGTCTGAATTCGAGGAGGTATGACTATGTTATCATTGACTCTCAAGAGACTCAACATTAATGTCTATAACATCATTTTGGATAACATCACATCAGCTGTCCAGCCAAGAAAGACTGACAATCCTGGGGATTCCTATTTGATATTTAAAAGTTATAATGTTAATGGTCTTATATACTTTACCAGTATGTTAATCAGACACAATATATGCTCTGTATACTAAGGAACTTTTGTGCCTGCACACCTAAATATCACTCATCTCTGTACATTGTATCATGCTGAAATAATCTTTCCTATGCGATTTATGGTCTTTCAGTGACGAGACGCTTTATCCACTGTGGACTTTAATATTAAACTCTAATAATGTCCCTGGTGGACGAAATGTTTTCTCAACAAAATGCTACGAAAATCATAAAAAAAAAACTTTGATTCATCTCCATCCGTCAGGCTTACATCTGAGATGAGTAGAAGTGAACTATGACGAAACAGACTCCATCAAAGCTTCATTTCCAAATCATATAAATTCTACACTAAAGCTTTTGTAGTGCTTTAAGAGAAATGATCTTCAGAATACATTGTTTAACGTAAGAATATCGCTGAGAACATTAACGATACCAGTAACTACTGCTAGACGTGAGGATATACTGAGTAACTTCAAGACTGTTAAAACATCTGCAGTAAGGAGAGAACAAGCTAGACAGCAATGTTGATCTTATATCTTGACCACCGTCTTGATATAATCAACAGACACCAATATCATCAACACGTGATTATCACCATTAAATGTCCCTTTAAACAAAACCATCAATGTTAACAAGCCATGTCAGCATTCAGTGCTGGTGTCCTCTCTCAACTAGTCTTTCATTATCAATAACAAGTCATTATCACCAACAAACATCTCCATCACCAACATATGCTGTATAAGCATTATACATGACTGAAATCAACACATTATACTCTTAACAAACACATGTTGGCTATCAATAATTTAAAGTTATCAACGTATATTACTCGGACAAACACATGGTATTTTCACTATTACAAACACAACGATGACTGGCTGCTTAGCCATGCTTTATTGGGCCAATAGGAGAGCCCAGTTTCAATAAGAAATGCTGCTTGGATGTTTGAGCATAACTTAACCAATGAAAGAGCTAGGATTGCATGCAAGTGACTTGAGTGCATGACAATGACGGGCTCGTGGACAGGGTTTACTCAGCCAAGAGGATGCCTGAAAGCAGTAGCAAGTTAACTGATTGATTATTTTGGCCTTGAGGAATCGGCACTACTGTGATTAGCTGTTTAGGACTAGCCAATCACAGAGCTATAGTGAAACTTTCCACCTTTTATAAAGCAATGAAAGGTGGCCAGACAACACATTCCTCGGCGAGCAGCAGATAAGATGACACAGG
The DNA here is from genome assembly GCF_026875155.1 of Cherax quadricarinatus. Classification (NCBI taxonomy): domain Eukaryota; kingdom Metazoa; phylum Arthropoda; class Malacostraca; order Decapoda; family Parastacidae; genus Cherax; species Cherax quadricarinatus. Next base: position 10,239,427 of record NC_069463.1, on the reverse strand, counting down.
AGGATCTCCCAAGCTTCCCCAGTGCAAGGACTGTGACCTAAAGCTGGGGTGTGGCTCCCATAGGGACCTGTAATTTTTGTGTTGGCTGAGAATACCAACGCCCTTGGACGATCTGAGAGATTTCAGACACCAGAGCTCCACCATTAGGTGTACTTCAAATCCCGATGGGGTGGGTTAGCTGGGCGGTTCGTCTTTAGCCCAAATTCCAAGCCCAAACACTGATTTTGACTGCCTGGACCCTGCCATAGAGCTCCCTACACCAGAACTTCAATGACACACTAACATTCCTGCAGACGTCCCTCCTTCCCGACTACGAGATGGCAGGGACCCCACCACAGTGCTGCCACTGTCAGGGTTTCAATCAGCGCCCGAGGGTAGTACTGAAATTGTTCACCCCATTATTCCCTGCTACAGAGACGGGTCACAACATGGAAAAGACCTGTCTTAGGGGTACGCTCCTGGCGACTCCCTTACAGGACAGCCAGACAACAAGGAACAATTAACAACGGGCAGAAGGATAGCATATATAACAACCAATATGCATGTATTCACATATATCTTAGCCTCATCCTGTTACCTTAACGCTTATCAAATTAACTCCCTCTTAGCTTCATAGGCCCTATTATACCTGCTCTTAAAACTATGTATGGATCCTGCCTCCACTACTTCAAGATCATTCCACTTCTCGACCACTACAAGGATTAAAGCTGCATCAGTGATACTTTGACAATTAGTGATGGGAAGTTTGGAATTGTAACACTGGTAACTAGTATGTAGTGTGAAGTTGTGGCAGTGATGTGTCATGTGCGATTCTGACACTGATAACTGGAAATGTTCTTTGTGAATTAGCGTCACTGGCACCATACCGACGAGCAAGTGTCGTGTGGAAGTAAACAGTGGTAATTAGAGGTGTGTTGTACAAAGCTAACATACATACCCTGCCACTCAGTATTGTCCCATCTGGCACTGCTACAGTGGCAGTCACAACTTGTGATAGAGTTGTATAAAGTTGTACCAATTTTATACAGTGATATTTAGTCGTACAATTGGGATACCAACTACAGAATGACAACTCCTATTTCTCAATTTTGTGTGATTAATTTCAAGACAGTGGTGTGTGCTCTTTTGCCCACCCAATAAATCATTGCCTCTTTTATTTGTGCGTTTGTTTCAATCTGTCAATCATTACACATACAAACACACACGCGGGGTCAGGAGCCGAGCTCGACCCATGCAACCAAAATAGGTAAGTATACCCTCTCAATTTCAGGATGTTTGCTGGAGCCTGCCATCTCTCATACACACATACACCTATTCGCAGGGTCTTCAAATCTGTAATCCCTAACACACACACCTCACTCCCAGGGTATGTTCAAACCTGCCATCCCTCACGCACACCTCACTCCCAGGGTATGCTCAAGCCTGCCATCCCTAACCCACACCTCACTCCCAGGGTATGTTCAAGCCTGCCATCCCTCACGCACACCTCACTCCCAGGGTAATGTTCAAGCCTGCCATCCCTCACGAACACTTCACTCCCAGGGTAATGTTCAAGCCTGCCATCCTTCACATACACCTCGCTCCCAGGGTAATGTTCAAGCCTGCCGTGCCTCACGAACACCTCACTCCCAGGGTAATGTTCAAGCCTGCCTCCTTCACACACACACCTCACTCCCAGGGTAATGTTCATGACTGCCATCCCTCCCACACACCTCACTCCCAGGGTAATGTTCATGCTTGCCATCCCAGACACTCACCTCACTCCCAGGGTAATGTTCAAGCCCATCATCCCACACATCTCACTCCCAGAGTAATGTTCAAGCCTGCCATCCCTCACACACACACCTCACTCCCAGAGTAATGTTCAAGCTGCCATCCCCACTACTCCCTCACACCCACACACACCCTCACTCCCAGGGTAATGTTCAAGCCTGCCATCCTTCACACACACACCTCACTCCCAGGGTAATGTTCATGAATGCCATCCCTCCCACACACCTCATTCCCAGGGTAATGTTCATGCATGCCATCCCAGACACTCACCTCACCAGGGTAATGTTCAAGCCTGCATCCCCACACATCTCACTCCCAGGGTAATGTTCAAGCCTGCCATCCCTCACACACACCTCACTCCCAGGGTAATGTTCAAGCCTGCCATCCCTCACACACATCTCACTCCCAGGATAATATTCAAGCCTGCCATCCCACACACACCTCGCTCCCATGGTAATGTTCGAGCCTGCCATCCCTCACACACGCCTCACTCCCAGGGTAATGTTCAAGCCTGCCATCCCTCACACACCTCATTCCCAGGGTAATGTTCAAGCCTGCCATCCCACACACACACCTCACTCCCAGGGTATGTTCAAGCCTGCCATCCCCCACGCACACCTCGCTCCCAGGGTAATGTTCAAGCCTGCCATCCCACACACACACCTCACTCCCAGGGTAATGTTCAGGCCTGCCATCCAACACACACACCTCACTCCCAGCTATGTTCAAGCCTGCCATTTCCTCCACACACCTCCTCCAGGGTAATGTTCAAGCCTGCCATCCTCACACCACCTCCTCCCAGGGTAATGTTCAAGCCTGCCATCCCACACACACATCTCACTCCCAGGGTAATGTTCAAGCCTGCCATCCCACACACACACCTCACTCCCAGGGTAATGTTCAAGCCTGCCATCCCTCACACACACCTCACTCCCAGGGTAATGTTCAAGCCTGCCATCTCACACCTCACTCCCAGGGTAATGTTCAAGCCTAACATCCCTACCACCCTTCCAGAGTAATGTTCAAGCCTGCCATCCTAACACCTACTCCAGGGTAATGTTCAAGCCTGCCATCCTCACACAACCTCACTCCCAGGTAATGTTCAAGCCTGCCATCCCACACCTCACTCCCAGGGTAATGTTCAAGCCTGCCATCCCACACCTCACTCACAGAGTAATGTTCAAGCCTGCCATCCCTCACACACACACCTCACTCCCAGGGAAATGTTCGAAGCCTGCCATCCTCCACACACTCACTCCCAGGTAAGGTTCAAGCCTGCCATCCCCTCACGCACACCTTCCTCCCAGGGTAATGTTCAAGCCTGCCATCCCATCAACACACCTCACTCCCAGGGTAATGTTCAAGCCTGCATCCCTCACACGCAACCTCACTTCCAGGGTAATGTTCAAGCCTGCCATCCCACAACACCTCACTCCCAGGGTAATGTTCAAGCCTGCCATCCCACACACACACCTCACTCCCAGGGTAATGTTCAAGCCTGCCATCCCACACCTCACTCCCAGAGTAATGTTCAAGCCTGCCATCCCCGGCACACACCTCACTCCCAGGGTAATGTTCAAGCCTGCCATCCCCCGCACACACCTCACTCCCAGGGTAATGTTCAAGCCTGCCATCCCACACCTCACTCCCAGGGTAATGTTCAAGCCTGCCATCCCTCACACACACACCTCACTCCCAGGGTAATGTTCAAGCCTGCCATCCCTCACACACGCACCTCACTCCCAGGGTAATGTTCAAGCCTGCCATCCCTCACACACACTCACTCCCAGGGTAATGTTCAAGCCTGCCATCCCTCACACACACCTCACTCCCGAGTGCAATGTTCAAGCCTGCTATCCCTCACACACACACCCCACTCCCAGGGTAATGTTCAAGCCGTGCATCCCTCACCCACACCTCACTCCCAGGTAATGTTCAAGCCTGCCATCCCTCACACACACCTCACTCCAGGGTAATGTTCAAGCCTGCCATCCCTCACACACACCTCACTCCCAGGGTAATGTTTCAAGCCTGCCATCCCTCACACACCTCACTCCCAGGTATTGTTTCAAGCCTGACATCCCTCACACACACCTCACTCCCAGAGTAATTTCAAGCCTGCCATCACTCACACACACCTCACTCCCAGGTAATGTTCAAGCCTCCCATCCCTCACACACACCTCACTCCCAAGGTAATGTTCAAGCCTGCCATCCCTCACACACACCTCACTCCCAGAGTAATGTTCAAGCCTGCATCCCTCACACACACCTCACTCCCAGGGTAATGTTTAAGCCTTCCATCCCTCACACACACCTCACTCCAAGGGTAATGTTCAAGCCTGCCATCCCTCACACACACCTCACTCCCAGGGTAATGTTCAAGCCTGCCATCCCTCACACACCTCACTCCCAGGTAATATTCAAGCCTGCCATACCTCACACACACCTCACTCCCAGAGTAATGTTCAAGCCTGCCATCCCTCACACACACCTCACTCCCAAAGTAATGTTCAAGCCTGCATTCCCTCACACACACCTCACTCCCAGGGTAATGTTCAAGCCTGCCATCCCTCATACACACCTCACTCCCAGGGTAATGTTCAAGCCTGCCATCCCTCATCCCAGGGTATGTTCAGCTCCACACCTCACACCCTCACTCAGGGTAATGTTCAAGCCTGCCATCCCTCACACACTCCTCACTCCCAGGGTAATTTCAAGCCTGCCATCCCTCACACACACCTCACTCCAGGGTAATGTTCAAGCCTGCCATCCCTCACACACCACCTCACTCCCAGGAGTAATGTTCAAGCCTGCCATCCCTCACACACACACCTCACACCCAGGGTAATGTTCAAGCCTGCCATCTCTCACACACACCTCACTCCCAGAGTAATGTTCAAGCCTGCCATCCCTCACACACACACTCACTCCCAGGATAATGTTCAAGCCTGCCATCCTCACACACCCTCACTCCCAGGGTAATGTTCAAGCCTGCCATCCTCACACACACCTCACTTCCCAGGTTAATGTTCAAGCCTGCCATCCCTCACACACACCTCACTCTCAGGGTAATGTTCAAGCCTGCCATCCCTCACACACACACCTCACTCCCAGGGTAATGTTCAAGCCTGCCATCCCTCACACACACCTCACTCCCAGAGTAATGTTCAAGCCTGCCATCCCTCACACACACCTCACTCCCAGGGTAATGTTCAGCCTGCCATCCCTCACACACACACCTCACACCCAAATGGTAATGTTCAAGCCTGCCATCCTCTCACCACACCTCACTCCCTAGGTAATGTTCAAGCCTGCCATCCCTCACACACACCTCACTCCCAGGGTAATGTTCAAGCCTGCCATCCTTCACACACACTCACTCCCAGGGTAATGTTCAAGCCTGCCATCCCCCTCAACACACATCCTCACTCCCAGGGTAATGTTCAAGCCTGCCATCCCTCACACACCCTACTCCCAGAGTAATGTTCAAGCCTGCCATCCCTCACACACACCTCACTCCCATGTAATGTTCAAGCCTGCCATTCCTCACACACACCTCACTTCCAGGTAATGTTCAAGCCTGCCATTCCTCCACACACACCTCACCCCAGAGTAATGTTCAAGCCTGCCATCTCTCACACACACTCACTCCCAGGAGTAATGTTCAAGCCTGCCATCCCTCATCACACACCTCACCCCAGAGTAATGTTCAAGCCTGCCATCCCTCACACACACACCTCACTCCCAGGGTAATGTTCAAGCCTGCCATCCCTCACACACACCTCACTCCCAGAGTTAATGTTCAAGCCTGCCATCCCTCACACACACCTCACTCCCAGAGTAATGTATTCCAAAGCCTGCCATCCCTCACACACACCTCACTCCCAGAGTAATGTTCAAGCCTGCCATCCCTACACACACCTACTCCAGGTAATGTTCAAGCTGCCATCCCTCACACACACCTCACTCCCAGAGTATGTTCAAGCCTGCCATCCCTCACCACCCTCACTCCCAGGATTAATGTTCAAGCCTGCCATCCCTCACACACACACCTCACTCCCAGGTAATGTTCAAGCCTGCCATCCTCACACCTCACTCCAGAGTAAGTTCAGCATGCATCCCTCACACCTAACTCCCAGAGTAAATGTTCAAGCCTGCCATCCCTCACAACACCTCACTCCCAGGGTAATGTTCAAGCCTGCCATCCCTCACACACACACACTCCAGGTAATGTTCAAGCTGCCATCCTCACACACCTCACTCCCAGAGTAATGTTCAGCCTGCCATCCCTCACACACACCTCACTCCCAGGTAATGTTCAAGCCTGCCATCCCTCACACACACCACACTCCAGAGTAATGTTCAAGCCTGCCATCCCTCACACACACCTCACTCCCAGGTAATGTTCAAGCCTGCCATCCCTCCACACACACCTCACTCCCAGAGTAATGTTCAAGCCTGCCATCCCTCACCACACTCACTCCCAGAGTAATGTTCAAGCATGCCATCCCTCACACACACCTTCACTCCCAGAGTAATGTTCAAGCCTGCCATCCCTCACACACACCTCACTCCCAGAGTAATGTTCAAGCCTGCCATCCCTCACACACACCTCACTCCCAGAGTAATGTTCAAGCCTGCCATCCCTCACACCTCACTCCCAGAGTAATGTTCAAGCCTGCCATCCCTCACACACACCTCACTCCCAGAGTAATGTTCAAGCCTGCCATCCCTCACACACACCTCACTCCCAGGGTAATGTTCAAGCCTGCCATCCCTCACACACACCTCACTCCCAGGGTAATGTTCAAGCCTGCCATCCCTCACACACACACCTCACTCCCAGAGTAATGTTCAAGCCTGCCATCCCTCACACACACCTCACTCCCAGAGTATGTTCAAAGCCTGCCATCCCTCACACCACCTCACTCCCAGAGTAATGTTCAAGCCTGCCATCCCTCACACACACTCACTCCCAGGGTAATGTTCAAGCCTGCCATCCCTCACACACACCTCACTCCCAGAGTAATGTTCAAGCCTGCCATCCCTCACACACCTCACTCCCAGAGTAATGTTCAAGCCTGCCATCCCTCACACCACCTCACTCCCAGAGTAATGTTCAAGCCTGCCATCCTCACACACACCTCACTCCCAGGTAATGTTCAAGCCTGCCATCCCTCACACACACCTCACTCCCAGAGTAATGTTCAAGCCTGCCATCCCTCACACACACCTCACTCCCAGAGTAATGTTCAAGCCTGCCATCCCTCACACACACCTCACTCCCAGAGTAATGTTCAAGCCTGCCATCCCTCACACACACCTCACTCCCAGGGTAATGTTCAAGCCTGCCATCCCTCACACACACACCTCACTCCCAGAGTAATGTTCAAGCCTGCCATCCCTCACACACACACCTCACTCCCAGAGTAATGTTCAAGCCTGCCATCCCTCACACACACCTCACTCCCAGGGTAATGTTCAAGCCTGCCATCCCTCACACACACCTCACTCCCAGAGTTATGTTCAAGCCTGCCATCCCTCACACACACCTCACTCCCAGAGTAATGTTCAAGCCTGCCATCCCTCACACACCACCTCACTCCCAGGTAATGTTCAAGCCTTGCCATCCCTCACACACACCTCACTCCCAGGGTAATGTTCAAGCCTGCCATCCCTCACACACACCTCACTCCCAGGTAATGTTCAAGCCTGCCATCCCTCACACACACCTCACTCCCAGAGTAATGTTCAAGCCTGCCATCCCTCACACACACCTCACTCCCATGGTAATGTTCAAGCCTGCCATCCCTCACACACACCTCACTCCCAGAGTAATGTTCAAGCCTGCCATCCCTCACACACACCTCACTCCCAGAGTAATGTTCAAGCCTGCCATCCCTCACACACAACCTCACTCCCAGAGTAATGTTCAAGCCTGCCATCCCTCACACCTCACTCCCAGAGTAATGTTCAAGCCTGCCATCCCTCACACACACCTCACTCCCAGAGTAATGTTCAAGTCCTGCCATCCCTCACACACACCTCACTCCCAGAGTAATGTTCAAGCCTGCCATCCCTCACACACACCTCACTCCCAGGGTAATGTTCAAGCCTGCCATCCCTCACACACACCTCACTCCCAGAGTAATGTTCAAGCCTGCCATCCCTCACACACACCTCACTCCCAGGTAATGTTCAAGCCTGCCATCCCTCACACACACCTCACTCCCAGAGTAATGTTCAAGCCTGCCATCCCTCACACACACCTCACTCCCAGGGTAATGTTCAAGCCTGCCATCCCTCACACACACCTCACTCCCAGAGTAATGTTCAAGCCTGCCATCCCTCACACAGCACCTCACTCCCAGAGTAATGTTCAAGCCTGCCATCCCTCACACACACCTCACTCCCAGGTAATGTTCAAGCCTGCCCATCCCTCACACACACCTCACTACCCAGAGTAATGTTCAAGCCTGCCATCCCTCACACACACCTCACTCCCAGGGTAATGTTCAAGCCTGCCATCCCTCACACACACCTCACTCCCAGGTAATGTTCAAGCCTGCCATCCCTCACACACACCTCACTCCCAGAGTAATGTTCAAGCCTGCCATCCCTCACACACACCTCACTCCCAGAGTAATGTTCAAGCCTGCCAATCCCGGCACTCATCACACACCCTCACTCCCAGGGTAATGTTTCAAGCCTGCCATCCCTCACACACACCTCACTCCCAGGGTAATGTTCAAGCCTGCCATCCCTCACTCCCAGGGTAATGTTCAAGCCTGCCATCCCTCACACACACCTCACTCCCAGGGTAATGTTCAAGCCTGCCATCCCTCACACACACCTACACTCCCAGGGTAATGTTCAAGCCTGCCATCCCTCACACACTCCTCACTCCCAGGGTAATGTTCAAGCCTGCCATCCCTCACACACACCTCACTCCCAGGGTAATGTTCAAGCCTGCCATCCCTCACACACCTCACTCCCAGGGTAATGTTCAAGCCTGCCATCCCTCACACACACCTCACTCCCAGAGTAATGTTCAAGCCTGTCATCCCTCACACACACCTCACTCCCAGGGTAATGTTCAAGCCTGCCATCCCTCACACACACCTCACTCCCAGAGTAATGTTCAAGCCTGCCATCCCTCACACACACCTCACTCCCAGAGTAATGTTCAAGCCTGCCATCCCTCACACACACCTACTCCCAGGTAATGTTCAAGCCTGCCATCCCTCACACACCCTCACTCCCAAGAGTAATGTTCAAGCCTGCCATCCCTCACACACACCTCACTCCCAGGGTAATGTTCAAGCCTGCCATCCCTCACACACACCTCACTCCCAGAGTAATGTTCAAGCCTGCCATCCCTCACACACACCTCACTCCCAGGTAATGTTCAAGCCTGCCATCCCTCACACACACCTCACTCCCAGAGTAATGTTCAAGCCTGCCATCCCTCACACACACCTCACTCCCAGGGTAATGTTCAAGCCTGCCATCCCTCACACACACCTCACTCCCAGGGTAATGTTCAAGCCTGCCATCCCTCACACACCTCACTCCCAGAGTAATGTTCAAGCCTGCCATCCCTCACACACACACCTCACTCCCAGGGTAATGTTCAAGCCTGCCATCCCTCACACACACCTCACTCCCAGAGTAATGTTCAAGCCTGCCATCCCTCACACACACCTCACTCCCAGAGTAATGTTCAAGCCTGCCATCCCTCACACACACCTCACTCCCAGGGTAATGTTCAAGCCTGCCATCCCTCACACACACCTCACTCCCAGGGTAATGTTCAAGCCTGCCATCCCTCACTCCCAGGGTAATGTTCAAGCCTGCCATCCCTCACACACTCCTCACTCCCAGGGTAATGTTCAAGCCTGCCATCCCTCACACACACCTCACTCCCAGAGGTAATGTTTTACAATAGCACATTACGCAATATAACTGTAGTATTTGGGCTGATTTTGACGTCTTTATCTGATTTAAGAGAGAAAAGTGAAAAGAGTTTTTGTACGTATGGTGAGAAAAACACAACCGGCTCTTTACCTCCTCTCCTTCGAGGCCCTGCAGCATTACCTTACTACATATTCCTTTAGCTCTTCCCTTTAAGGTAAAGGGGATTTTTTTTACTCTTTTACCTTAAGGTCAGGTGATCTGCTCTTTTATCCCTTTGAAGCATGGCAGCCCTCCCTTTATCCATCCCTTAACGCAAGGCAGCCCTCCCTTTATCCATCCCTTGAAGCAAGGCAGCCCTCCCTTTATCCATCCCTTTAAAGCAAGGCAGCCCTCCCTTTATCCATCCCTTGAAGCAAGGCAGCCCTCCCTTTATCTATCCCTTTAAAGCAAGGCAGCCCTCCCTTTATCCCTTTAAAGCAAGGCAGCCCTCCCTTTATCTATCCCTTTAAAGCAAGGCAGCCCTCCCTTAGTAAAGAATTTTACTCCATTGATGAATATTTTATTACAAGTGCAAATGTACCTGTTAAACTATGTTTAAAAATGCGTTTTGGATAGCCTACTTTAGTAAGAGCTGCTTGTACTGGTGCCTTTAAAGTCAATGGTACCTTGTAGATTTTAAATCAAATGTTATCTGGTGATTTACAAGTCAAATGGTACCATGTGATTTAAAGTCAAATGTTGTACCTGGTGATTTAAAGTCAAATGTGTACCTGGTGATTTAAAGTCAAATGTGTACCTGGTGATTTAAAGTCAAATGTGTACCTGGTGATTTAAAGTCAAATGTGTACCTGGTGATTTAAAGTCAAATGTGTACCTGTGATTTAAAGTCAAATGTGTACCTTGTGATTTAAAGTCAAATGTGTACCTGGTGATTTAAACGTCAATGAATCTAGAGCCGAGGACGATGATTTATGGTTAAGTACATACTAGGTAGGGTAAATCACCCTGGAGCTGAGAACACTTTTCTGACAATTATGTAGCTACCTGCTGGTCAGAGCTAAGCATGTTGCTCTGACAGCTGACTTTCCAGAGTGAACCACCTTTGTGCAGTGACCATTGATCTGACAAGTGTAGTTAGACTGTAAAGTGTTGAGAGCAGTGAGAGAATTAAATCCCATGCTTGTTATTTTATTTATATTTGATCGTGTACATGTTGTGTGTCAACTGTTTTACGATCTGAGGGACTTCAGGAGAGTACACTGTTGTTAGTTTGTCTTTCATTACCCTCTACAACCATAACACTGACCCATCTTAGAGCTGACAACGCTGATCTGACAGTAACAGTGTACCTTCAGTATTTAATACTTTCATTCCGAATTTCTTTCTTAATATTTTTCAGACGATTCTGCTGATGTTGGTTCGGAAACCCTGACCTTCTGACAAAGATTATCCTCAATACCATGGCGGACGTCGGCAATTATGAAGACAAAGACACAAGATACAGAAAAAAACTTATTTGGTCAACGTTTCACTCTATGTAGATCTTTATCAAATAATATTAAAGCTCTACATAAATATAAACATTGTCCCTAGAAAAGCTAATCTGTAACTTAGCCTTTCAGCTTTTGTTTTGCCAGAAATCAACTCATTTGTTATGTTATAGTTACCCATTACAGAAAGTGAGGTTGTACATGGTATTCTCTAATAAACATTATTTCTTGTGTGATTTATGGTACTTGGAAACACGAAATATGATGAAGAATTCAAAATGAGCGTTACTGAAGTAGTACATAGAGTTGGGTGTTGTGACTACTGTTTTGGGCTTACCTCTGTGACCTAGTTTGTGTTGTGACTCGTCAGTGTGACCTCTGAACCCTTCACTGTAACGTGGACACAGTGACCGAGCTACTGCCACATGTCCAAGGAGACATGGCCCTTATGACATAGCTACAAGGACTTGACGACTGTGTCCTTACCACTTTGACCTTTGCACTGTGACCTGACCACCCTGACTTCTGTATAGTGATCTCAACACTGTGACCTAAACATTGTGGCCTGATCACTGTGACCTCTGCACTATGACCTGGCTACAGTGATCTCTACACTGAGCCTTACTCTGGCCAGTCCACTGAGAGGTGTCCATTATAACCTTGTTAGAGTAACCTGGCCACTATGGCTTGGTCACTGTGACATTGAGAGGAATGACCTTACAGCATACCACCCTTCTTGGCCGCCACTGGTAGCTTCTCACCCTTCAGGTAGGGATTAATGTTCTGAAAAAAGAAGAAAAATATTAGATTCAATATTTTAGGATGAAAAGAAGAGAAAAGTATTGGATTCAATATTTAGGATGAAAGAAAAATATCTGATTCAATATTTAGGATGAAAAGAAGAGAAAAGTATTGGATTCAATATTTAGCATGAAAGAAAAATATCTGATTCAATATTTAGCATGAAAGAAAAATATCTGATTCAATATTTAGGATGAAAAGAAGAGAAAAGTATTGGATTCAAGATTTAGCATGAAAGAAATATATCTGATTCAATATTTAGGATATTTGTGAAAAAGTTACAGATGTAAGACTTCAACATTGCACACGTGATACTCAAAGTAACATTTCACAAGTTATGCTTAAATATGTGGAAGGTTCTAGGCGTCACTACAAGGTTCTAGGTGGCTACGTTCTACATGGTCACTACAGGATTCTAGGTGGCCACTACTACAAGGTTCTAAGTGACCACAAGGTTTTAGGTTGCCATAAAGTTCTTTATGGCCACTACAAGGTTCTAGGTGGACACTATAAGGTTTAAGGTGGCCACTACAAGGTTCTAGGTGGCCACTACAAGGTTCTACATGACCACTACAATCTTCTAGGTGGGCACTATAAAGTTTTAAATGGCCACTATAAGGTTCTAGGTGACTACTACCAGGAATGTTCTAGGTGAACACTGCCAGGAAGGTTCTATGTAGCCATTACTAAGAAGGTTCTGGGTGACCACTACTAGAAAGGTTCTAGGTGATCACTACTAGGAAGGTTCTAGGTGACCAATACTAGGAAGGTTCTAGGTGACTACTACTGGAAAGGTTCTAGGTGACCACTACTAGGAAGGTTCTAGGTGACCACTACTGGGAAGGTTCTAGATGACCACTACTAGGAAGGTTCTAGGTAACTATTACTAGGAAGGTACTAGGTGATCACTACTAGGAAGGCTTTAGGTGACTTACTAGGGAGGTTCTAGGTGACCACTACTAGGGAGGTTCTAGGTGACCACTACTAGGAAGACTCAAGGTGACCACTACTAGGAAGGTTCTAGGTGACTACTACTAGGAAGGTTCTAGGTGACCACTACTAGGGAGGTTCTAGGTGACCACTACTAGGAAGGTTCTAGGTGACCACTACTAGGAAGGTTCTAGGTGACTACTACTAGGAAGGTTCTAGGTGACCACTACTAGGAAGACTAAATGACCACTTCTAGGAAGGTTCTAGGTGACCACTACTAGGAAGACTCTAAATGACCACTACTAGGAAGACTCTAGGTTACCACTACTAGGAAGGTTCTAGGTGACCACTACTAGGAAGGTTCTAGGCGACCACTACTAGGGAGGTTCTAGGTGACCACTATTAAGAAGGTTCTAGGTGACCACTACTAGGAAGGTTCTAGGTGACTACTACTGGGAAGGTTCTAGGTGGCCACTATTAGGAAGGTTCTAGGTTACCACTACTAGGAAGGTTCTAGGTGACCACTATTAGGAAAGTTCTAGGTGACCACTACTAGGAAGGTTCTAGGTGACCACTATTAGGAAGGTTCTAGGTGACCACTACTAGGAAGGTTCTAGGTGACCACTACTAGGAAGGTTCTAGGTGACTACTACTAGGAAGGTTCTAGGTGACCACTACTAGGAAGACTAAATGACCACTACTAGGAAGGTTCTAGGTGACCACTATTAGGAAGGTTCTAGGTGACCACTACTAGAAAGGTTCTAGGTGACCACTACTAGAAAGGTTCTAGGTTACCACTACTTGGAAGGTTCTAGGTGACCAGTATTAGGAAGGTTCTAGGTGACCACTACTATTAAGGTTCTAGTCGACCACTACTAGAAAGGTTCTAGGTTACCACTACTAGGAAGGTTCTAGGTGACCACTATTAGGAAGGTTCTAGGTGACCACTACTAGGAAGGTTCTAGGTGACCACTACTAGGAAGATTCAAGGTGACCACTATTAGGAAGGTTCTAGGTGACCACTACTAGGAAGGTTCTAGGTGACCACTATTAGGAAGGTTCTAGGCGACCACTATTAGGAAGGTTCTAGGTGACCACTATTAGGAAGGTTCTAGGTGACCATTACTAGGAAGGTTCTAGGTGACCACTATGAAGGTTCTAGGTGACCACTATTAGGAAGGTTCTAGGTGTCCACTACTAGGAAGGTTCTAGGTGACTACTATTAGGAAGGTTCTAGGTGACCACTATTAGGAAGGTTCTAGGTGTCCACTACTAGGAAGGTTCTAGGTGACTACTATTAGGAAGGTTCTAGGTGACCACTATTAGGAAGGTTCTAGGTGACCACTATGAAGGTTCCAGGTGACCACTATTAGGAAGGTTCTAGGTGACCACTACTAGGAAGGTTCTAGGTGACCACTATGAAGGTTCTAGGTGACCACTATTAGGAAGGTTCTAGGTGTCCACTACTAGGAAGGTTCTAGGTGACTACTATTAGGAAGGTTCTAGGTAACCAATACTAGGAAGGTTCTAGGTGACCACTATTAGGAAGGTTCTAGGTGTCCACTACTAGGAAGGTTCTAGGTGACTACTATTGGGAAAGGGTTTTCTAGGTAACCAATACTAGGAAGGTTCTAGGTGACCACTATTAGGAAGGTTCTAGGTGTCCACTACTAGGAAGGTTCTAGGTGACTACTATTAGGAAGGTTCTAGGTAACCAATACTAGGAAGGTTCTAGGTGACCACTATTAGGAAGGTTCTAGGTGAACACTACTAGGAAGGTTCTAGGTGAACACTACTATGAAGGCTCTAGGTGACCACTATGAAGGTTCTAGGTGATCACTACTAGGAAGGTTCTAGGTGACCACTACTAGGAAGGTTCTAGGTGACCATTACTAGGAAGGTTCTAGGTGACCACTAGGAAGTTCTAGGTGACCACTACTAGGAAGGTTCTAGGTGACCACTACTAGGAAGGTTCTAGGTGACCACTACTAGGAAGGTTCTAGGTGACCACTACTAGGAAGGTTCTAGGTGACCACTACTAGGAAGGTTCTAGGTGACCACTACTAGGAAGGTTCTAGGTGACTATGAATATATTAAACTGATTAACGAATATCAAAAAATTAATTATTAATGAATATAAAAAATTGTTAATATAAAAAAATGATAAATATCCAAAATTGATTAACGAACATCAAAAATTAATTAATATAAAAACTGACAGAAGAATGACAAAAACTGACTGACAAATATGAAAAAAAAAATTAACGATGAATGTCTAAAACTGAGATACCAATGTCCAAAATTGGCAGACCAATGCCTAAAATTAAGCCAATGTCTAAAATTGTTAGACCAATGTCTAAAATTGGCAGACCAATGTCTAAAATTGTTAAGCCAATGTCTAAAATTGTAGACCAAATGTCTAAAATTGGCAGACCAATGTCTAAAATTGTTAAGCCAATGTCTAAAATTGTTAGACCAATGTCTAAAATTGGCAGACCAATGTCTAAAATTGTTAAGCCAATGTCTAAAATTGTTAGACCAATGTCTAAAATTGGCAGACCAATGCCTAAAATTGTTAAGCCAATGTCTAAAATTGTTAGACCAATGTCTAAAATTGGCAGACCAATGCCTAAAATTGTTAAGCCAATGTCTAAAATTGTTAGACCAATGTCTAAAATTGGCAGACCAATGTCTAAAATTATTAGACCAATGTCTAAAATTGTTAGACCAATGTCTAAAATTGTTAGACCTATGTCTAAAATTGTTAGACCAATGTCTAAAATTGTTAGAACGTCTAAAATTTTTATACCAATGTCTAAAACTGTTAGACCAATGTCTAAAATTGTTAGACCAATGTCTAAAATTGTTAGACCAATGTCTAAAACTGTTAGACCAATGTCTAAAATGGTTAGACCAATGTCTAAAATTGTTAGACCAATGTCTAAAATTGTTAGACCAATGTCTAAAATTGTTAGACCAATGTCTAAAACTGTTAAACCAATGTCTAAAATTGTTAACCAATGTCTAAAATTATTAGACCAATATCTAAAATTATTAGACCAATATCTAAAATTGTTATACCAATGCCTAAAATTGTTAGACCAGTGTCTAAAATTGTTAGACCAATGTGATTAATTTCCTTGGGAACATACCTTCTTGGCATGGAACTTTTTTGCAACCAGCTGGTGACCGCCCTCCTGCTGAAAAATAATATATATTGCAACAAGTATTTTCCACTTAAAAGATATTCGAAAAAGACAAATTTATAAAATATTTTTAACAAGTAATTTTTTTTTTACAAAAATATTTTCAATTAAGATTTTTTTAATTTACAAATAATATTTACAAAGAACATTAAATAAGATATATACTGATAATAAAGAATATTAATAAGACATATACTGATAATAAAGAATATTAATAAGACATATACTCATAATAAAGAATATTAATAAGACATATACTCATAATAAGAATATTAATAAGACATATACTCATAATAAAGAATATTAATAAGACATATACTCATAATAAAGAATATTAATAAGACATATACTCATAATAAAGAATATTAATAAGACATATACTGATAATAAAGAATATTAAATAAGACATATACTGATAATAAAGAATATTAAATAAGACACATACTGATAATAAAGAATATTAAATAAGACATATACTGATAATAAAGAATATTAAATAAGACACATACTGATAATAAAGAATATTAAATAAGACATATACTGATAATAAAGAATATTAAATAAGACATATACTGACAATAAAGAATATTAATAAGACATATACTGTTAAGAATCTAAAAGGTCAACCATTATAGTTATCCACTCTCACTGGAACCTGGTGAGGTATCCCCTGGTGGGATACCTGAGGTAGGTCTTACAGGATATCTGACACGATATCCCCTCATGGGGATATATTCTCCAGCAAGATACCTGATGAGGTATCACATTTTAGGATATCTGACGAAGTATCTTTTAAAGGATATCTGATGAAGTGTCTCTGATGAAGTATACCTGATGGGGTATCCCCTTGTGAGATGCTTGATTGCTTTTGTAGGACACCTGATGGGGTATCCCCCCATGGGATACCTGATGAGGTATCCTCTCCAGGTATACCTGACTAGGTATCCTCTCATGGGACACCTGACGAGGTATCCCCCTTTTGGGATACCTGATTATTAAACAAATGTAAAATAGCCAAGAAATTTAATTTGTAAAAGGAAAAATAGGCAGAACCTTATAAACATTATTAACCTGCTAAAAAATTATCTTTTTAAAATAAGGACAAAAAAATGAGTAAGAGTGGAGAAAAATCTGCACTTAAAAGAAATTATTTATCAAACAACAATATGGCCGCTGGCCACAGGGAGCTATGACCCCTCCCCCCTCGATTCAATAAATTCCAAAGTTTGAATTTGCATGAGGCTACATTTGCATTTAATATAAGTCTTACGTGGAGAGATTTGCATAATTCTACAGAGAAATTTTCAATTTTTTTCAGCACCATGCAATGCTGACATTTATTGATGTATGGAGAGCATTCCTGGCAAACTTAAGATTAATAAGGCCCGAATAAGTCCGGTTTTCTAACTCACCAGTCCACGCATGATCTTGTCGAGTGTGGAGTCTAGCACACCCTCGTTCTGGATGGATCGCGCCAGGGCGGTGATCTCAGAGTCCCTGGTGGAGTCTGAACACTCAAACATGTGTTCAGTGTCACACATACAGTCCTGCAGTGACTGGTAGTCACGTGAGAACCCTGCTGTGTTCTCGAAGTCTTCTAAACAACCGTCACTAGCTGTAATGATATGAGGGTGTTAACTCGGGTACTAGTAATGGTTACTAGTTAATAGTACTAATAGTGGTAGCAGTGGTGGTAGTGGTAGCTGTAGTAGTAGTGGTGGTAGTAACTAAGAAACACTTGATGTCTGAACAACATTTTACTACATTCCTCAATAAACATTTTAAGATATACCCTGAGAAACATTTAAAACATTCCCTGAGAAACAATTCATTATGAATGAGAAACATTTAAGACTCCGAGAAACATTCTATATCATCTCGGAAACATTTCAACACATTCTGTGAGAAACGTCACACTTTTACTGAGAAAGAAATGAGATGTATGCTGACCTGTATAACCCATGGGACAAGGGTTGGGTGGGTTGCAGTAAGCTGGAAGAACACCATCACTACTGCTGCTGCCGCCGCCGCTGCTACTGCCACCTTTCACACCACTGGTGTTAGGTTTGGGACGATGCTGTGACTTGTCCTCTGTCGAACATTACCATAGTTAGTGTGTTGAACAGGATGAACAAGGGGTGAGAGAGGGAGCTTGAGAGGGAAGAACAAGGGAGAGTGAAAGTGAAGAACACGGGAGAATGCTTGAGAGTGAAAAATAAGGGCGAGTGGGTGGCACCACACTATTGACGAATCTAATTTTACTAAATAAACAAACTTCAAGTTCCAGTAGAGTACCTGAGTGCTTGTTCTGAGTGTGACTGCTGTATAGCCCTTGTGGCTTAGCGCTTCTTTTTTGATTATAATAATAATCTGAGTGTGACTCTTACCATAGTTGCCGAGGATAGTGCTGAGGAGGGAGGAGTGAGAGAGGTACTCCTGGTCCCTGAGGGAGGGACTCAGGGAGAGGTCATCGTAATCTAGGGGTAACTGTGGTCCTGATATGTCCTTCATGGCCCGGGGAGACATTCCTTCAGCCATTGGTGCCTCTAACCTGCGGGAATAACACTCTGTAAATTGCTATTTATGAGGATCAGTCAAAGCGAGATCCAGTGAAGGCTCGAGTACATTCACTACGTAAATTTATTTACGTACAGGTACACATAAGCACAATTATCACACCTAGTAAGGAGAATTACCAATAGACCCCTGGTTGTCTTCAAGAGGGAGTTGGACAGATACCTAGAGTCAGTGCCGGATCAGCCGGGCTGTGGTTCGTACGTTGAACTACGTGCGATCAGCAGTAATAGCCTCGTTGATCAGGCCTTGATGCACCAGGCGGCCTGATCATGGACCGGGCCGCGGGGGCGTTGATCCCCGGAATACCCTCCAGGTAGACTCCACGTAGCTAGAACCCCCAAAAAGTCAGTGACTTATTTCTAATAGAGTCCTTGTAATACCTTATTATTCAAAGCCTGGGATGAATAGCATCATTTATTCGTCTTGTGACATATAACTGAGTTATCAAACGATTAAGAGGTTATCCTCCTAAAAAAATAATATAACAATAACTCGCAAAGAGGAATGATAACTGGGCGGAGTTTCAGCGCCAACTGAGAGAAGCCACACTGGCTTACTGGGTTACCCTGTCAACCATCCTCCAAACTAGATGGGAGTTTTTACGTGCATTACTTCTAGCAGATTTAAGCCCACCTGAAGCCTCTACAACACTTAAGTATTATTCTGATAAGCTAACTTAACGTGTATTAACGAATAGTAACAACATAACATCAATGGATGGCTTAGGTCTGGCAGCACTAGATATATGGCAGTTAACTAGAGCGTTGGTACTGTTACGCACTCTTAGATGGGTTGCATCCTGGTTAACACTCAAGGAACCAAAAAATATTCTACACCATTACAAAATTTAGAGTGGAACCAAAAATTGTCCAGAAAGGGAGGTGCATTGATGCTGGTGATGGGCTCTTGATCTAAGGAAATGGAGTTATCTTCTTCAGTGGATCGGATCAAGCCAGATTACCTGCCTTTCCCCAGACTCAGTATGCCCCTACAGATTTAGTGTTTTTCCAAGACGAAATGAAATATTGTTCAGTTTTTATTTCGAATTCACAGACAAGTTGTGAATTATGGCAGCCAGTGTTGACATTGTTACTGATGTTGCAGGTTAGGTAAGTGTTGACATTGTTACTGATGTTGCAGGTTAGTAAGTGTTGACATTGTTACTGATGTTGCAGGTTAGGTAAGTGTTGACATTGTTACTGATGTTGCAGGTTAGGTAAGTGTTGACATTGTTACTGATGTTGCAGGTTAGGTAAGTGTTGACATTGTTACTGATGTTGCAGGTTAGGTAAGTGTTGAATGTTGCAGGTTAGGTAAGTGTTGACATTGTTACTGATGTTGCAGGTTAGGTAAGTGTTGACATTGTTACTGATGTTGCAGGTTAGGTAAGTGTTGACATTGTTACTGATGTTGCGGGTTAGGTAAGTGTTGACATTGTTACTGATGTTGCAGGTTAGGTAAGTGTTGACATTGTTACTGATGTTGCAGGTTAGGTAAGTGTTGACATTGTTACTGATGTTGCAGGTTAGGTAAGTGTTGACATTGTTACTGATGTTGCAGGTTAGGTAAGTGTTGACATTGTTACTGATGTTGCAGGTTGGGTAAGTGTTGACATTGTTACTGATGTTGCAGGTTAGGTAAGTGTTGACATTGTTACTGATGTTGCAGGTTAGGTAAGTGTTGACATTGTTACTGATGTTGCAGGTTTAGGTAAGTGTTGACATTGTTACTGATGATTGTTGCATTTTGTTAGGTAAGTGTTTTGACATTGTTACTGATGTTGCAGGTTAGGTAAAGTGATGTATGACATTGTTACTGATGTTGCAGGTTAGGTAAGTGTTGACATTGTTACTGATGTTGCAGGTTAGGTAAGTGTTGACATTGTTACTGATGTTGCAGGTTAGGTAAGTGTTGACATTGTTACTGATGTTGCAGGTTAGGTAAGTGTTGACATTGTTACTGATGTTGCAGGTTAGGTAAGTGTTGACATTGTTACTGATGTTGCAGGTTAGGTAAGTGTTGACATTGTTACTGATGTTGCAGGTTAGGTAAGTGTTGACATTGTTACTGATGTTGCAGGTTAGGTAAGTGTTGACATTGTTACTGATGTTGCAGGTTAGGTAAGTGTTGACATTTGTTACTGATGTTGCAGGTTAGGTAAGTGTTGACATTGTTACTGATGTTGCAGGTTAGGTAAGTGTTGACATTGTTACTGATGTTGCAGGTTAGGTAAGTAAGTGTTGACATTGTTACTGATGTTGCAGGTTAGGTAAGTGTTGACATTGTTACTGATGTTGCAGGTTAGGTAAGTGTTGACATTGTTACTGATGTTGCAGTTAGGTAAGTGTTGACATTGTTACTGATGTTGCAGGTTAGGTAAGTGTTGACATTGTTACTGATGTTGCAGGTTAGGTAAGTGTTGACATTGTTACTGATGTTGCAGGTTAGGTAAGTGTTGACATTGTTACTGATGTTGCAGGTTAGGTAAGTGTTGACATTGTTACTGATGTTGCAGGTTAGGTAAGTGTTGACATTGTTACTGATGTTGCAGGTTAGGTAAGTGTTGACATTGTTACTGATGTTGCAGGTTAGGTAAGTGTTGACATTGTTACTGATGTTGCAGGTTAGGTAAGTGTTGACATTGTTACTGATGTTGCAGGTTAGGTAAGTGTTGACATTGTTACTGATGTTGCAGGTTAGGTAAGTGTTGACATTGTTACTGATGTTGCAGGTTAGGTAAGTGTTGACATTGTTACTGATGTTGCAGGTTAGGTAAGTGTTGACATTGTTACTGATGTTGCAGGTTAGGAAAAGTGTTGACATTGTTACTGATGTTGCAGGTTAGGTAAGTGTTGACATTGTTACTGATGTTGCAGGTTAGGTAAGTGTTGACATTGTTACTGATGTTGCAGGTTAGGTAAGTGTTGACATTGTTACTGATGTTGTCAGGTTAGGTAAGTGTTGACATTGTTACTGATGTTGCAGGTTAGGTAAGTGTTGACATTGTTACTGATGTTGCAGGTTAGGTAAGTGTTGACATTGTTACTGATGTTGCAGGTTAGGTAAGTGTTGACATTGTTACTGATGTTGCAGGTTAGGTAAAGTGTTGACATTGTTACTGATGTTGCAGGTTAGGTAAGTGTTGACATTGTTATTGATGTTGCAGGTTAGGTAAGTGCTGACATTGTTACTGATGTTGCAGGTTAGGTAAGTGTTGACATTGTTACTGATGTTGCAGGTTAGGTAAGTGTTGGCATTGTTACTGATGTTGCAGGTTAGGTAAGTGTTGGCATTGTTACTGATGTTGCAGGTTAGGTAAGTGTTGATATTGTTACTGATGTTGCAGGTTAGGTAAGTGTTGACATTGTTACTGATGTTGCAGGTTAGGTAAGTGTTGACATTGTTACTGATGTTGCAGGTTAGGTAAGTGTTGACATTGTTACTGATGTTGCAGGTTAGGTAAGTGTTGACATTGTTACTGATGTTGCAGGTTAGGTAAGTGTTGACATTGTTACTGATGTTGCAGGTTAGGTAAGTGTTGACATTGTTACTGATGTTGCAGGTTAGGTAAGTGTTGACATTGTTACTGATGTTGCAGGTTAGTAAGTTTTTGACATTGTTACTGATGTTGCAGGTTAGGTAAGTGTTGGCATTGTTACTGATGTTGCAGGTTAGGTAAGTGTTGACATTGTTACTGATGTTGCAGGTTAGGTAAGTGTTGACATTGTTACTGATGTTGCAGGTTAGGTAAGTGTTGACATTGTTACTGATGTTGCAGGTTAGGTAAGTGTTGACATTGTTACTGATGTTGCAGGTTAGGTAAGATTAGTCAGGAAACAGGACAAGTGTTTCCTGACGCAAGTCTTAGATGACGACCCTCCATTGGACCGTTTGGTCATCTGACCGAAGCCTTCCGCTGGCTTACCGGTCCACCATTTAAAGTTTTTGCTTTTAATTTTTCTATATTGATGTTGGAGTTAATTTTAATGTCTAAGTGGCAGGTATTGTACCTTAAGTTGATGTTAACTATATATTTATATGAGTGAGATACAGACTGACCCTTGTGGTGATAGTGTGACACACAGCCTGACCCTTGTGGTGATAGTGTGACACACAGCCTGACCCTTGTGGTGATAGTGTGACACAGCCTGACCCTTGTGATAGTGTGACACACAGCCTGACCCTTGTGGTGATAGTGTGACACAGCCTGACCCTTGTGGTGATAGTGTGACACACAGCCTGACCCTTGTGGTGGGTAGTGTGACACACAGCCTGACCCTTGTGGTGATAGTGTGACACACAGCCTGACCCTTGTGGTGATAGTGTGACACACAGCCTGACCCTTGTGGTGATAGTGTGACACACAGCCTGACCCTTGTGGTGATAGTGTGACACAGCCTGACCCTTGTGGTGATAGTGTGACACACAGCCTGACCCTTGTGGTGATAGTGCGACACAGCCTGACCCTTGTGGTGATAGTGTGACACACAGACTTAGCCTTGTGGTAATAGTGTGACACACAGCCTGACCCTTGTGGTGATAGTGTGACACAGCCTGACCCTTGTGGTGATAGTGTGACACACAGCCTGACCCTTGTGGTGATAGTGTGACACAGCCTGACCCTTGTGGTGATAGTGTGACACACAGCCTTATCCTTGTGGTGATAGTGTGACACACAGCCTGACCCTTGTGGTGGTAGTGTGACACACAGACTTAGCCTTGTGGTGGTAGTGTGACACACAGACTTAGCCTTGTGGTGGTAGTGTGACACAGACTTAGCCTTGTGGTAATAGTGTGACACACAGACTTAGCCTTGTGGTGGTAGTGTGACACACAGACTTAGCCTTGTGGTGGTAGTGTGACACACAGACTTAGCCTTGTGGTGGTAGTGTGACACACAGACTTAGCCTTGTGGTAATAGTGTGACACACAGACTTAGCCTTGCGGTGGTAGTGTGACACACAGACTTAGCCTTGCGGTGGTAGTGTGACACAGACTTAGCCTTGTGGTGGTAGTGTGACACACAGACTTAGCCTTGTGGTGGTAGTGTGACACACAGACTTAGCCTTGTGGTGGTAGTGTGACACACAGACTTAGCCTTGTGGTGGTAGTGTGACACACAGACTTAGCCTTGTGGTGGTAGTGTGACACACAGACTTAGCCTTGTGGTGGTAGTGTGACACACGTACTTAGCCTTGTTGTTGTAGTGGTGGTAGTGTGACACACAGACTTAGCCTTGTGGTGGTAGTGTGACACACAGACTTAGCCTTGTGGTGGTAGTGTACACACAGACTTAGCCTTGTGGTGGTAGTGTGACACACAGACTTAGCCTTGTGGTGGTAGTGTGACACACGTACTTACCCTTGTTGTTGTAGTGGTGGTAGTGTCAGACAGACTTACCCTTGTGATGGTAGATCGAGGTAGTCCCTGCCAGGGTCAACCAGACCATTACCCATCCTGGCCACCATCTCTCTCAGGAAAACATCAGACAGACCCATAGAAGCTCCCTGACAGACAAAACCTTCACTCAGTCTTCCAATAGAGGCAACATATAATTCTAAAAATTAAAAAAAAAAACTGCAATATACAGATCCTCTATATACCACGATTTTTTTTTGCAAATACAATTAAAAAGTTTTTCCGGAATTGAATACCACATGGTATTAAGGCATTTAGTGTGATTTTGAGTGAGCCAATCACTAGAGAAATTAGAATTAATTTCTATAGACGTATAGTGGAAATACAATTTAACCATAAGTTTAAAGTCTACTTTAAGTGCATATATTGAGTTATATTGACTCTTCTGCGCAAGTATTCTGCTTAGTTTCTCAAGTGTTAAGTATCAGGTATTACTACACTCACACCAAACATCACTTATATCCTTTTATTCACGATGAAAGTAAACTGTGTATATACACTGGCATACACACCTTTCAGGGTATATACACTGATACACGCCCTTTAAGTGTATATGCTCTTATATACACACCTCTCAGTATATATACACTGATACTCACACCTCTCAGTGTATAAGCATTGATACATACAGTTCTGTCAATGTATATACATTGATATACATTTCTCACGGTGTATTTACACATGTACATCTCAAGTGTATATACACACTGATGCTCCTCGCAGTGTATATATACTAAGACCACTTTTATTGCACTCACTGATGCACACCTCTCATTGATACACCTCTCAGTGTACACGCAATCATACATACACATCTCGATGTATATACATTTCTCTCAGTATATACACTAATACGCACGTCTCAGTGCAATCACTTGTTTCGTGATTTTCATTGATATATATATATATATATAATATATATATATATATATATATTAAATAAAAATAATATAATATATATATATAATATATATATATATATCGTGCCGAATAGGCAGAACTTGCGATCTTGGCTTAAATAGCAAAAGCTCATCTTGCCATATAGGACAAGTGAAAATTTGTGTATACAATAATTTCGCCAAAATCATTCTGAACCTAACGAAAAACATATATTTCACTGTGTTAGTTTAGTATTAAATTACTGTAAACAAATCTAAAATATATTTAGTTGGGTTAGGCTAAAATAAATTGATCTTGTTATAATAAGGTTAGGTAAGTCTTCTAAGATTCTTTTGGTGCAAAATTATAAATTTTTACATTAACATTAATGAAAAAATATATCTTTAAACGTATAAGAGAAAATTTTAGAAAGGACTTAATTTTAAAGGAGTTTCTTGCTAACTGACCAGTTTTACATATTCGGCACGACATAATATATATAAAAATATATATATAATATATATATATATAATATATATTATATATATATATATATATAAATATATATATATATATATATATAAATAAATATAATGCATACATGCAAATACACGATATATATACATATATAGACTGCATAGGCACAAACACTATACACGTATACTCTTAACAAAAACATATACCTCATACACAGGCACATTATATATACATAGACTATAACACATATACAATGTTTACATACATACACACCCTTGTATCCACTTACATGTTATGCTGTATGCCCGCATACATACTCAATACTCTCGTATCTTCTACACATATTCTTACATGTATATACATTACTGTATACAGAGAGAGAGACTTACCCCAGAGACAGGGAGATAGGATGCAGCACAGCAGGAGATCACAGCACCCACCACCACCACCACCAGAGACACAGCAGACATCATCTGCAGGTAGACAACAAGCCAACGTTAATGGAGGCTTCAAGTCTATCAATTACACGAGGGTCATTTAGGCTACCTAAGAATACTTTAGTGTCTAACATAGCGATTAAAATAAACACTCGAAGAAATAAGTTAGAACTATCTATTGTAATATGATGTTGTCATATATCAGGGAGGGAGAGAAGTAGGTCGCTTCCTAACCGGGTACTGAGGTGCGCTGGTGACTACATCTCACTTCCCATCACTACACACTACTGTCCACTTTAAACACCTTCGCTTTACTTTTACCTTATTGTTTCCTTAAGTTAAGCGCTAAACCCATATGGGCCATTCAGTGTAAGACGTGGTGAAGGTTTGATCCTCCGTCTGCTAGCGCCAGACAAGACGCGCTTCCTATTTGGCAAGGGTGTTTTCTGCCGATTAAGCAGTTAAAATTTTTTTTTGCCATAAATCTGCAAAAATCAATGTCAACGTAACGAAAAACATGTCTTTGATTTTAAGTAATATTAATTTTTACCTTATTAAGAATACCAAAATACATTATTCCACTCAGTTACAATTTATTAATATCTTTATAACAATGTACTTGGTCAGAGTGAAAGGTATGAGATAATAAGACAGCCGGGATGGTACAAGAATATTGAGACTGGGGAATACATTTAACGAACGAGATTGAATTTACACTTACCGAATACAGACCTTGGAACAGCTCACTCCTAGTACAGCCAACATCTAGCCACAGGTCCTAAGACGCCACACTGTCTTCAGCTGTTTCCTAACCAGGCCACAGCTCTGCCCAAAGTCTTCCAGCAGAGCCTGCAGCTCTCACCCAGCAAGAGCTCTCTCTCTTTCCAAAGTCCCTTAACAGAGCCTCCAGCTCTGCCATCAAGAGCTCTGCCCAAAGTCCTCTGACAGAGCCTCCAGCTCTGCACCCAGCAAGAGCTCTGCCCAAAATCCCCCAACAGAGCTTCCAGCTCTGCACCCATCAAGAGCTCTCCCCGAAGTCCCCCAACAGAGCCTCCAGCTTCGCACCCGGCAAGAACTCTTCCCGAAGTCTCTTAGCTGTTTCTCCGAGTTTAAACAGGCCTTCACACCTCCCTAACTTCTTCTACGAGGGTACTCCTGTGTGAGCATGCCACATGCGGCTTCCATAAAGGCTAGAATCCTCTAACAAGACTTGAGCTTATAGGATTACCAACCACCATTTTCTTCTCAAACAGAAAGATGTGAGAGACAGTGAGAGGAGTTCTCCCTTGGAATTACAAAGGCCTCCACTTCTGGCTAGGTCACCTCCCGTGCGCCTTCATCACCTGGCCTAATGAGGCAGATAAGCACTAACTACTGTGGTCCCAAGTAGAAACAGGGCACCTGGTATAACCTGATATTGGTAAGGCAGTCTGCAAATATCATAATACTCTCTCTTGCAAAATGCCCCTTCAGGGGAGCCAAGTTTATATATGTATAAATACACATAAGTACAGTGATTAGGTGATTACAATTATCATACATAGTAACATATTATGCAAAAGCTAACGAGCTATAAATCATGCAAAATAACCACAGGGGAGCTATCATTAAACTCCCCCTGCGGTTATTTTGCATACAACGTATGTGTAAATTACCTAGGATAGCCCCCCCCCCCCAAAAAAAAAGTCAAAGTGACGCATCTCCACTTGGGTCCTTAGAAGTGGTGAAGGACTCTTGATTAGAGGAATCCAGACTTTTTGTTACTTCCTCGAATAGAATCTGAATACCTCCATTTCCTCCTTCTCCATACCTCAGATCGAGGGGGGAAAAACGTGCGTTGCCTTCCATTCCGTTAAACCTCAGTGTGTTTGTTTAACCGTGGGAAGTTGAGTATCTGAGATATGCTGAACTGCCCTTCTGACGTTCTGGATGGCTGCTTCGTGGGGTGGTGTATCCTTGGGGACACCATTATCCTGAAGGCTGCCTGCGCTTCCTCCCGGTATGAAACACAGTAGCCTTAGTATTCCTGACGATGGCCCTCTTGATAGAAGCGAAAAATCCGTTGCCCTCAGGGAAAAAGGAAATGCCTCTCCTACGTATGCCAGTGACTCAACTACGTTCGAGGAAACTCCACGCTCTCCTACTCCAGAAGTGGCTCGGCACCTCGAGTCCGTCTGTACACTCTTCCAGTCACTCCTGTGTTGACAACCCTTAAGCAGTCCTCACCTCTCCACCTTCCCATCCTATTCACATCAACCCATTCTTCCCCTACTTTCGTCTTCCTCCACCTTCTTGTTTCTCCTCCAACATCCCTTCCCGGTTGAGCCTTTATCTCTTCCTCCGAAAACTTATGCTCCCCCAAAACTCCCCAGTCACCCTCACCAACCAAACTCCCTAACACACCACTTGCTCCTCCACGCTTACATTCCCCCCTCTGTGTTTCCCTTACCTCCTACGTCTGTCACAGTCATGAACATCCAGCCACCTTCATTTACGGCCCCTACTTTCCCATCTTCTCTACCCAGATTCCTTCGCCACAGGGCACCCCTCATGTATGCCAATGTTTTAGATTATTATTATTATTATAATCAAAAAGAAGCGCTAAGCCACAAGGACTATACAGCGCTGCAGGGCAGGAAGGAAGCGAGGGCATCAGGTGGCAAAAGGGAGATGGATGAGTAATAGGTTACGGGTAACAGCGGGGCAGTGGATGGTGAAAGGGTAAAGGGCAGCAAGAGACTGAACTAGAAAGGGCTGAGGGACCAATGTTTTAGAAGCACCAGATACCTAACAACACAGAAGTCACTTGATCACATTTGTGTACCTGTCCTCATCCCTATATAACAGTTTTTTCAGGTCACCATGCGCCTATACATACTGTCTCTAACCTCTAAATGTCAGAAGTGATCAAGGTCCCAGGACAGAAACGTTTTCTAATAAATATGTCCTAGTGTTTGCTTAAGTGTCTTTCTAAAGATTTCTGATACAAGAGATCAACTTTGTCATCCTCCTTTGTACGCTTTCCAGCTGATTTATATCCAGAACTGTGCAGCATAATTTAACTGAGACCTAACCAACGATATTATAGAGTTGAAGAATAACCTGAGGAGTCCTGTTATTTATACTTCTTGAATTCTATTCACTTTATTGCGAATTCTTAAGCACTGCTGTCTTGGTTTTAGATTACTGCTAACCAGAACTTCTAGATCTTTTTCACAATCAGTGATATTAAGGTCTACATTATTTAGTTTATAAGTGTCATGGTTTCAACACTTTCCAACACTAAAAACTTTGAATTTGTCTATGTTAAACTCATCTGGCAGTTCTCCGACCACTGCATCAGTTCATTCAGATCTTCTTGCAGCGCTCTAGTGTCCTCGTAGAATTAATTCAACGGTCTATTTTGGTGCCATCGGCAAACTTGCTTAATGTCACTATTTATTCCTTCATCAATGTCGTTAATGTAAATTGTGAACAATGTGTCCAACACTGACCCATGTGGAACACTCCTTGTGATGCTTTCTCACTCTGACTTCTCTCCATTTTGCCGACTCTCTCTTGTCTGTCAACCACGCCTCTATCCAGGGAAAAAAACCCTTCCTATTCCGTGCCTCTACTTTCCTCAATAACCTCTGATGTTGAAATCCATATACACTATCATATTCATTACTATGATGTGCCTCTTCAAATACCTTTTGTGAAAAAAGTAAATTCGTAAGGCAGGAACGCCCCTTTGTAAAATTGTTCTGAGATTCATAAATCAATTTGTTTCCCAAGGTGACTTCATATACCCTCGGCAATTTGATTCCATCAATTTTATCACAGTGGAGGTTAGGCTTATTGGTCTATAGTTCGAAGCTAGGAACCCGTCTCCTACTTTGTAGATAGGTGTCACATTTCCCATTTTCCACTTATCAGGCAATATGCCAGTTTGTAGTGATATGTTGAATAGACTATCCAAATTATTATTATAATCAAGGGGAAGCGCTAAACCCGGAGGATTATACAGCGCCTGGGGGGGATGTGGAAGGCATTCAGGCTTAATTCGGGGAACTGGAGCACAGATCCAATTCCCTAAATCAAGAGCCCCTCACCAACATCAAGGAACCTTCTTCGAGGGGTGACTATCCAAAGGTTTGCTAAGTTCCTTCTTACGTTCCTTTAGAACCGTTGCGGACAGCTCATTAGGCCCCGAGGATTTGTTAGGTTTTAATTTGTCTATTTGTCTGAGAACCATGTCACTAGTGACTCTGATCCTTCATAACTTATTTTCGTCCTGTTCGACATAATCTATTATTTCTGGAATTTCACTAGTGTCTTCCTGTATAAAAACTGATGAGGAAATAAGTGTTAAAAATTCTGCACATTTCTTTATTAGTGTCAATGAGCTAACCCAAGTAGTTTCTGAGTGGGCAAGTCTTGTCCCTAATCTTACCTCTATATACTGAAAGAAACCTTTCGGGTTAATCTTCGATTCTCTTGCAACTTTAACTTCATAATCTCATTTTGCTTTTCTCATTCCCTTTATTTACTATTTCTCAATTAATTAAATATATTGATTTCTTAACTGCCATCTGTCCTTTTTATTTGCCTGTAATGCCCTCTTCTTTTGAACGTATGAGATGATTTAATCTATTGTTCATCCATTTAGGGTCATTTTTGTTTGACCTAATTTCCTTATCTGGAACATAAGTAGTTTGGACAGCTAGAACTATGCTTTGAAAAATGTCATATCAGCAGCCATCGCTACCTACCTGACCCATATTCAGGTCATTCCAGCTCAACTCATCCAGGTAATTTATCATTCCTATGAAATCGGCCAAGAGGAAGTCAGGGACACTGACTTGATCGTATTAGGGTAATTCCAAGATATACTGAAATTGAGTGATTTTTGTGATCGCTTTCCCCCAAGCCATCATAACTTCAAATATTATTTGGATTCCTTGTTGGCATGAACCAAGTCCAAGCAGGTTGTTCCGTCTAGATGTCTGTTCACAAAACTGGTTTTTTAAAAAAGTAATTCGCTGGATCATATCAAGAAAGTGCTAGACTCAATATCTCCTTCAAATTGCTCCGGTCAATTTACCTTTAGTTGAAATATCCCATTAACACAACATTTTCTTATCTAGATGCCTTATGAGTTTAGTCCCATAGAAGTTTACTGTATTCCTATCAAGGATCGAGGCATGTAAAACACACTCGCTCAAGATTAGTTTTTTCACGACACCTCGAGAAACTGTCAGGCCAAACAGATTCATTGTCTGATGCTTCTAATTTTATATCTTGTCTAATGCAAACAATTTAAATTATCTCTGACATATATCACCACTCTACCACCCTTCCTGTTGACCCTATCAGTGTGGAATAGTTTATAATCCTGTGTGTTGCATTCAGAAGGCATTTCTCTATCTTTCAGGTTGAACCAGGTCTCTTATAGCAATAATATCTGTACTTCCTGCACATTCAATTAATCTTAGCTCATCTATCTTATTTCTAACGCTCCTACTATTGGTATAATAAATCTAATGGGAGCTAGTCTCTCACTGCCCTCTGCTATCTCTATTTGTATGTTGACCAGTTCCAATATATTTATTTGTAAATTTATAATGACTTATGTCTTTTAAACATATCCCTGAGGTATCCTGGTAATATCCACTGTTCTCATCCCTCATGCCACAACCTGTTTATTTCCCCCACACACCCATACCTCTATCTTCTGTGAGTTTAAAGTCATAGACAATTCAGCAACCCCGTTTCTTGAGTTGGCTAATGCTACCACTCCTGCCCCAGAAAGATGTACCCCATCCCTTGCATACATGTTTGCCATAGAACTTGTTCTAGTTATCAATGAATGGGATTGAAAGTCTAGCCAGCAATTTACACAATTGCCCTAGACATCCATTCATGTCCATTCCCCTACGTATCTTGCCTGACATATTATCTAAAATATTGACTGCGTCACCAATGCCGACTCCAGGTAAACACCTTGTCTCACCTTCCTATCTCTGTTACAGAAAGCTTGGTCCATATATCTTATCCTGTGAATCACCGACCACAGGGATATTTTACATTTATTGGCAGGGGAGTTGGTGGTACCTTGAACCTCAATGACCACTGAAGTACATTCGTCCTGGAGAACAGAGAAGCGATTTCTTACCTTCAAAACTTCTCTTTTAACCTTCCTTATTTTGATGTTGCTTCCTTTACTGTGAACCACTTCCCACTTGTTACGTCTGCCAAGCTGCTCCTCATTGCTGGTAACCTGTTTCTCTTCGCTAACACATTAACAACTTCACATTCATTTCTATATTTAACCAAGTGAGCTTTTAACTTCCTATTTTCATCCTTAAGAAGAACCTCCTGCAGCACTTTGACCCCAGATTCTAAAACCCTACAGATGCAAGCCATGGTGCACTATAACACTCCACACTAATTCCCTAGACAGCATAGGTCAGAATGACCACTCGTGATCCCTGACCTCTTCCAGTTACTTGTCTTCAGAGGCTGTATTGGCTTCTATTGAGGAAACAAAGCCTGCGTTGGACAACGACTTACTTCCTTTATCGTCACACACACCTTCCACCACGATCTCCTACACCCGTTAATCAAGATATTTCTTTTATTATTATTATTATAATCAAAAGAAGCGCTAAGCCACAAGGTCGGTAATTTCTTTAGAATTAACCCACCCACATGTCAACCTATTTCTACCCCTTCCCAGTACCACGACACAATTAAACTTATTTACCACTCCAGGCCCATAGCCACAGCCTGCCTTCTATTGCCTGTAAACCTGTTTCCCTTCCACTAGTACACCTTATAATGTCTACATGGAAAAACGGGGGGAATGCGAGTGTTGCTTTCCCAGATATGTATATATCTATAAGACCCAAATTACGTTCCAACTGTTGGCCCTTCCTATTTCAATGTTTTATTGCAATCAAAAGCATAACTTTTATGGGATGAGACATAGGAAGATTAAGATATAATCAAGGGTAAGCGCTAAACCACCCCGAGGATTATATAGCGCCTAGGGGGGATGATGTGGAAGGCATTCAGGCTTAATTCGGGGAACTGAAGCACAGATCCAATTTCCTAAAGAGACATATAATTAATGCACGTTTCTTTTACACAGATATTGCTTACTCTTGTCTTTCCGTCAAACAATCGCTTACAAATCAACTCAGCCTGTGTATATTTGGTAGGTACACAGTCTGTACATTGGCAACTTTCCCTTTCACGTCCCATTACCACGCCTATTCCCGATATCCGTTTTCAGATTTCTTCCTTACCTCCGCCACTTCTTTTATATGGTGACCAATGATCATCATTTCCTCTGAGGAAAGTCTCACTGACTTTCGCAGGGACCAGTTAATAATAATAATAATAATAATAATAATAATAATAATATCTATTTACTACAAGTACATGTAAAGGTATATAGACCTAGCTGACATCAATGATATACTACTATACAGAAAGCCTCTTATGCTGAAAATTTCGGGCAAATCAGGTCAGTGTCCCAGGATGCGACCCGCACCAGTCGACTAACACCCAGGTAGCCATTTTACTGATGGTGAACATAGACAACAGGTGTAAAGAAACACACCCAATGTTTCTACTCTGGCTGGGAATCGAACCCAGACCCTCGCCGTGTGAAGTGAGATTTTCTTTCTTCTCTGCCTCGTCGTGTTTAAATACTGACGTCCTTTTAGATTCTATTATTTATTATAATCAAGGGGGAAGCGCTAAAAACCCGAGGATTAAACAAGCGCCTGTGGGGGGATGGAAGGTATTTCAGGAATTGGAGACAGGAGCCAGTCTCCTAGATCAAGAGGCCCCTCACCAGCAATCAAGTAACCTTCCTTGAGGGGTTTTAGATTCCTAGCCCCACCTACTCTTATCTGTATAAAAATCTCTACGTATATATACACTCCTATAGCAAGGACTATAGGTCTATGATACCTGATCTTCATGACAGCAATCAAATCAAAATCTACTTCTCATTCTTCTGCACGACCCCCCTTCTTTGCCTTGTGTCGGGCATTTTGAGAGAGGGCAGATCGGTTTTTTTTTTTTTTGGTTCGTTACAGCTTTCCGTTGTTTTTCCCAGTTGAGTCACTCTAAGCATAGGCAGTGCCTGAACGCCCACCGTCTCCGTTAATTTGACTCATCTCATTACCTTCACGAATCTTCCACGAACATGACTGTAATGAATGTGTATTTAAGGCTCTTTGTTTTATTGTTGACCTCATTAAATAAAGGCCCCTTTCCTCTCTCTCTCTCTTGCTTCCGATAATAATATCTTCCTTCAATGTTTGTTCCTCTCCTCTCTCCTTGGGAAGTCCTGACGATTC
This sequence comes from Cherax quadricarinatus, assembly GCF_026875155.1. Classification (NCBI taxonomy): domain Eukaryota; kingdom Metazoa; phylum Arthropoda; class Malacostraca; order Decapoda; family Parastacidae; genus Cherax; species Cherax quadricarinatus. The sequence continues at coordinate 10,205,163 of NC_069463.1, read as the reverse complement.
ATGTTTCCTTCTGCACCACGTCCTTGTATGAAAGCTCATTAGTCTCCCAAAACTTCATGCTAATTCTTTCTTTATCACTTTTATACTCATTTTGATGCTATTGTTATGACACCACCTACAACATGGTGCTGTATACTGCATGACACCCACCTACAAACATGGTGCTGTATACTGCTTGACACACCACCTACTACATGTGCAGTATACATGACTATAACAACCACCTACAACATGGTTGCTTATACGCATGACTATACACCACCTACAACATGGTGCTGTATACATGACTATACACCACCTACAACATGGTGCTGTATACTGCATGACTATACACCACCTACAACATGGTGCTGTATACATGACTATACACCACCTACAACATGGTGCTGTATACTGCAGACTATACACCACCACCAACAAGTGTTGTATAACTGCTATGACTATACACCACCTACAACATGGTGCTGTATACTGCATGACTATACACCACCTACAACATTGTGCTGTATACAGGGACATGACTATACACCACCTACAACAAGTGTTGTATACTGGCATGACATAAACACCACCTACAACATGGTGCTGTAAACTGCATACTATACACCACCTACAACATGGCGCTGTAATACGCATGACAATACACCACCTACACATGGTTGCGTATACTGCATGACTATACACCACCTACAACATGGTGCTGTATAGTGCATGACTATACCACCACCTACAACAATGTGCTGTATACTGTCATGACTATAACACCACCTACAACAATGGTTCTGTATCTGCATGACTTATACACCACCTACAACATGTGCTGTATTACTGCATGACTATAACACCACCTACTACCATGGTGCTGTATCCCTGGCATGACTATACAACACCACAACAGTGCTGTATACTGCATGACTATAACACCACCTACAACATTGTGCTGTATACTGCATGACTATAAACACGCACCTACTACATGGTGCCGAATACTGCATGACTAACACCACCTACAACATGGTGCTTGTATACTGCATGATATACACCACCTACAACATGGTGCTGTAACTGATGACTATACACCACCTACATGGTTGCTGTATACTCATGACTATACACCACCTACAACATGGTTCTGTCTACTGCATAACTATACACCACCTACAAACATGGTGCTGTATACTTCATGACTATACACCACTACAACATGTGCTGTATACTGCCATGACTATACACCACCTACAACATGGTGCTGTATACTGCATGACTTATACACCACTCTACAACATGGTCCTGTATACGCATACTATACACCACCTACAACAAGTGTTGTTATACTGCATATTATAACCACCTACAACATGGTGCTTTCTACTGGCATGACTATACACCACCTACAACCATGGTGCTGTAACATGACCTATACAACCACCGCAGCATGGTGCTGTATACTGCAATGAACTATACACCACCTGCAACATGGTACTAGTATACTGCATGACTATATCACCACCTGCAACATAATCAATATACTGCATGACTCTACACTTCAACATGGTGCTGTATACTGCATGAATAACACACCTGCAACATGGTGCTTGTATACTGCATGACTATACACCACCTGCAACATGGTGCTGTACAACTGTCATGACTATACACTCACCTGCAGTGTGGCGTTGCATGCTGTAAACGGTTTTAGAAAAACCGACATGTTGAAGAATTAACACTGTTGCAACATTTGGTAAATATATATAAGTAACGTTCGCCAACCAGCTGCTTCCTCAGTCTGGTTAACAGTGAAGAATGGTGAAAATTTTACAGCATACACGACATAATTCATCCAGTGTTCCACGGGTCAGATACCGTGAGCTCATAGCAGCGACTAGTGAAGTACCGTTCTCTCTCAATAACAAATGCATACATACAAACACTGTATTGTAGTATGCATTTGTTTTGTATGCCCTGTATACAAAACTCCTAAAGAATCCTCCAATGGAAAGAAATGAGCATATGAAAGGACACAGACATTTTTTTGGGTTTATCCCCATGTTCTCAACACATATGCTTGCTATGTATGAAAATCTATGTAACAGTATTTGGTGTATACCTGAATAACTTACTTACTAGAGTAATTGTGTCCAGGTGACCTAACAAAGAACACAATAAGGCAAAATACCACGACAGCCAAAAGTTGACAGGGTGGATATGAAGAAACTTTCAAAGCATGGGTAACAGTGCAAGTGGTTAAATTTTTCAAATTGCTCTTGCTTTGTCGTGAAGACTATTTAGTGTTAACGGCCTCATTTAGGACAGGAGAGAATATCAGAGCTAGAACAAATACAAGGATCATTTAACGGGGGGGCGAACATACAGCTGATAAAGCATTTACAATACTGGTACTTCTTACTAAAGTCCTAAATATAACTCAATAGAGCAAGAGGATACATGATAATATAACGAGTGGCAAAATACTGAGGTCCTTGTCCCAAATCCTGCACACTGACATAACATACAGGAGTGAGAGATATGGGAGGAAGTGTAAATTTAAACCCATTGAAAGCAGGGGCTGCCGTGGGGCACAATTAGAGAACACTATCAACATCCGTTTGGCCAGACTAACATCTTAACCAGAAGATACCAGTATCATTGCTGGGGACAAAGTGTATATGTATTACAAGAGGAAACTGGGCAATATCCCCCCAGGTGCCAGATCAACCATGCTGTGAAGGATGTGAGTCAAGCAGGAAACTAGCAGCATCGGCCTAGTTTACCCAAGCAAGCACCGGATGATACCATGGAACAAGGCCGGCTCCGGGAACTAGAAAAACCTCGAGTCTCGACAAAAGAATGCACACACATAATCGTCATCTACTTTATTGGTTTCAGAAAGACTTTGTTTGAGATTTATAACCCGAGGGTTACTAATCCATTGGAAACCTCAGTACGGTTAAGGATGTTATTAGGTGTTTTATTTTTCACGCCTAAGGTCCTTTTCATCCTCTCTCTCCAGATGCACTAATACTAACCGCCTAACACCCGGTACCTACTTGCTGCAATAGAATCCATGGGCAGCAGGGGTTAAGAAAGCTCCTCAAACGTTTCCCCGTCCGAGGATCGAACCCGGCCCCGCAAATGTGCGAGCTGAGGCAACCTACCAATTGAACTCACAAACTCTGTGGCTCTTTAGTCACACACCCCTCATGGAAGGTTCCGTGATGTTGTGAGGGGCCTTGATTTAGAAGAATTGGATCTGTTGCTCCATTCCCCGTAATTTAAGCCTGAATGCCATTCCACATCCCCCCCCCCAGGCCGCTGTATAATCCTATGGGTTTAGCGTTTCCTTCCTCCTCCTCCCCTTGATTATAATAATAATAGTATAGTCACACACTATCAAAGTCCGTACACACAGCTGTAGGCTAAGTTACCAAGTCATATAAATATAATAAGATTAAAAAAAGCACAATATCATGACTGGAACAATACACAAGTAGCCCGTACAAGGAGAGAGAAACTTACGACGACGTTTCGGTCCTTCTTGACCATTAACATCACAACGAACAAAAAGCCCAGTACCAGTGTATGTTGAAACTAGTCACATATAACTCAGCGCCCTCGAGCACTGATCCCCTGTATTCCAAAAATGTCTTTGCCACTGACGGGGAAATTCGTTGGACTATGGTTTTTGGGGGCAGAAGAAGTACCACACAAAAATTGAAAAGATGTTTTTCAATAGTGATAGGATAGTATCGATATTCGGAAAGGAGAAGAAAGATCATGAGCTTGGGTGGGCATTCTGGACAGTGACGATGCGCGTACCGCTCTTGAGAGCGTGAAAGGAAAATATCTCTGCCAACATGACGCAGGAGCGCTTTGGCAATACTAATGGTCAAAAAGGTAGCAGAAAAGAAGTTGGTCTTAAAGTAAAGAATTTAGTCCATTGTGTGGTCCGAAACTGAGCGTGGAGAGGGAGTCCCTTGACGTGGGGGTCGTTTCCGAGTAGAATGGGAAGGTAACGACGGAGCTCATCAGGAGATTGACTTTGGCGTTTAGGAGTAGGACCGGAGTTGGCCCGGCATGAAATGGGTGGGCGATTCGAAAATTGCCCGTACCGTAGAGGGAAAGGCCGGAAGCATAGTCAAAGGAGAGCGGAGGGTTCCGCCCAAATCGAAGGAGTTCAGTCGAACCCCCGGTACCTGAAGCGGGTGAGGAAAACAGCACCAGCAAGAGGTACGGGGGCATCAGGGTGTCCGAAGAGTGGTCTAAACACAAGGCAGGGTCGAATGGGGTGGGGTATCAAGAAGGGGCCCCGGGGGTAGTGGTTTCAGGGACTAGGCTGCCATGGTTAGGTTACTCCTTTGCTTTTGTTTTTTTAAGAAAAAAAAAAAAAGAAGAAAAAAAAATAAAAACAAAAAAAAAGAAAAAAAAAAAGGGGGAGCGGGGGAGGAATAGTTCCCAGGGAATGAAAGGGCCGGAAATTCCCTCCGCGCCCAAGAGGAACTGACAACCGCTAGTAGCGCAGATGGCAGCATGGAACCCGTGCCATACCCTACCCTTCATGCCAGTAAACCAGCAATCGGGATAGCAACCTCACATCTGCCGAGCTACCTCGGTGACAAAAGAGAGGGGGGCCCGGGAAATATCCCGCCACAAAGCATACCTCCTTCAGCCACCACCCCCCCGGAATCCGAAAGGTGGCTTCCAGAGATACCCGTCCCCCAAAAAGACACCCAAAGCTACTCCGGGATACCGGGAGAGGGATCGGGACATCCCTAGGCAATCCAGATTCCACGGCAAACTACGCCACCGCCAAGAAACCTCAACGGAATGGGATCGACCCCGGTGTCCTTTCCCCTACCTAGGAACTAGCGCGCCTGTGGGAGAAATCACGAAGGCTAAAAAGAGGAAGGGCAAAAGGGAGGGGTGAGGAGGAGGAGGAGGAATGGAAAAAGGGGAGGATGGGGAGGATGGGATAGGGGAGGGGAGAATGGGGGGTAATTAGGTTCGGTCTGAGGAAGAAGACCGACAGGGCTAATTCCTCAGACCAAGAGCCTCTTCACCACGCCAAGGAGCCCCCCTTGAAGAGGCTCCAGCCCATAGCCACAGCCTGCCTTCTATTGCCTGTAACCTGTTTCCCTTCACTAGTACACCTTATAATGTCTACATGGAAAAACGGGGGGAATGCGAAGTGTTGCTTTCCCAGATTGTATTTATCTATAAGACCCGAAATTACGTTCCACTGTTGGCCTTCCTATTCTATGTTTTGTTGCAATCATATGATACTTTTAGGGATGAGACATATGATGATTATTATTATAATCAAGGGGAAGCGCTAAACCCGGAGGATTATATAGCGCCTAGGGGGATGATGTGGAAGGCATTCAGGTTTAAATTCGGGGAAACTGAAGCACAATCCAATTTCCAAAAACAATAAGAATGCACGTTTCTTTTACACAGAATGCTTACTCGTCTTAAAGTTCATATTCGTTTATTACTGCGGCCTTGTAAAATTTTTGGTTTGTGGGACACATCTGTTTTTTTAACTTTCCCCTTCTCGTCAAAACCTATTCCCCCTATCCGTTTTTCAATTTTTTTCCTTTCCTTCCCCCACTTTTTTTTTATTGGGGCCCAAAATCATCATTTCCTCTGAGGGAAAACTCGTGATTTTGCAGGGGAAACCCGTTAATAATAAAAAAATAATATTTTTTACTCAATACATGTAAAGGGAATAGACCAGCTGACTTTAAGATAAACAACAAAAGCCCCTTTGCTGAAAATTTCGGGCAAATCAGGTCAGTGTCCCAGGATGCGACCCGCACCAGTCGACTAACACCCAGGTAGCCATTTTACTGATGGTGAACATAGACAACAGATGTAAAGAAACACACCCAATGTTTCTACTCTGGCTGGGAATCGAACCCAGACCCTCGCCGTGTGAAGTGAGATTTTCTTTCTTCTCTGCCTCGTCGTGTTTAAATACTGACGTCCTTTTAGATTCTATTATTTATTATAATCAAGGGGGAAGCGCTAAACCCGTAGGATTAAACAGCGCCTGTGGGGGGATGGAAGGTATTCAGGGAATTGGAGCATGGAGCCAGTCTCCTAGATCAAGAGCCCCTCACCAGCATCAAGGAACCTTCCTTGAGGGGTTTTAGATTCTAGCCCCACCTTCTCTTTCTGTATAAAAATCTATACGTATATATACTCTTCTATAGCAATGGACTTAGGTCTATGATACCTGATCTTCATGACAGCAATCATTTCCCTCTTCTTCTCATTCTTCTGCCCGACCCCCCTTCTTTGCTTTGTCGGCAGTTTGAGAGGGCAGATTGGTTTTTTTTTTTTTGTCTCATGGCTTTCCGTTCTTTCCCAGTTGAGTCTCTCTAAGCAGAGGCAGTGCCTGACGCCCACCGTCTCCGTTATTTTGACTCTTCTCATGACCTTCACGAATCTTCCACGTACATGACTGTAATGATGTTATTAAGGCTTCTTTGTTTTATTGTTGACCTCATTAATAAAGCCCCTTTCCTCTCTCTCTCTCTTGGCTTCCGATAATATATCTTCCTTCAATGTTTTCTCTCTCTCCTTGGGAAGTCCTGACGATTCATGTTTCCTCTGCTCCACTTCCTTGTATGAAAGCTCATTAGTCTCCCAAAACTTCATGCTAATTCTTTCTTTATCACTTTTATACTCATTTTGATGCTATTGTAGTTCGCTGATGGTTAAAGTCCTGTGATGGTTCTGGATATGCAGCAGTTTCTCTTCGCAACATCGTCCGATTTTATTTACTAGACTCAGCCAGTGTTTTCACAGCAGTTACAAGCAATTCTGATGGTTATCATGCACAAGGCGTCAATGTCTCCTTCGTCACTGTAGTGTCAGATCTTAAGAGTGCATTACAGGCTATCCAGAAATTTGACCCTACATCCTGCTATCCGTCACATGTTCCACTTTAGTTATACCGCATTTCTAATCAACACAAAGACTTCAGTTATTGCTGGGTCCCTAGATACATCAGGGTAACAAACAGATTCAGCAGCTCGGTCAATTGTTCATGACCTCCCAATTTCTCACAGGGGTATTCCTTACTCAGATTATTTTCGGTAATCTCTCGACAACTCTACAGCCGCTGGTAACAACAGTGGTCAGAGTTGGTCCACAGCAAATTGTTTTCCCTCAAACCAAGTTTAGGTTTCTGCCCATCATCCTGCCACTGTCGTGTTCGGGAGACGGCACTCTCCCATCTACATATTGGCCACACACGCCTCACTCAAGGATACCTCACTGAAAAACGGCCGGCAATGCTTTTGGAGAACTGTCGGGTTGCGCTATCAGTTCACTATATCTTATAGATTGTTCAGCCTATCAGCAGGCACACAGAATTCCTCTCAGTCATCTCCTTCACCCCACACGCTAAACTCTCACTGACCTCCTCGCTGAGTTCCACCTCTGATGCAGACTGACATTTTAACAGAAACTAACTTGCCCTTCATTGCTCCATCACCCTTGCCCGTTCCTAATCTCCCACACCCTTCCACAATGCTCTTTGACCCTCTCACGTTCAGTGTTTAAACTGAGTTATCTAATTTTAATATGCAACTATCTATTGTAACATGAAACTACAATAACAAACTATCTATTGCAACAGACTAGTGTAACATTAAGCGATCTATTGTAGTGATAAACTATCTATTGTTATGACACCACCTGCAACATGGTGTTGTATACTGCATGACACACCACCTACAACATGGTGTTGTATACTGCATGACACACCACCTACAACATGGTGCTGTATACTGCATGACACACCACCTACAACATGGTGCTGTATACTGCATGACACACCACCTGCAACATGGTGTTGTATACTGCATGACACACCACCTGCAACATGGTGCTGTATACTGCATGACACACCACCTACAACATAGTGCTGTATACTGCATGACACACCACCTGCAACATAGTGTTGTATACTGCATGACACACCACCTACAACATGGTGCTGTATACTGCATGACACACCACCTACAACATGGTGCTGTATACTGCATGACTATACACCACCTACAACATGGTGTTGTATACTGCATGACACACCACCTACAACATGGTGCTGTATACTGCATGACACACCACCTACAACATGGTGCTGTATACTGCATGACACACCACCTACAACATGGTGCTGTATACTGCATGACTATACACCACCTACAACATGGTGCTGTACAATGCATGACTATACACCACCTACAGCATGGTGCTGTATACTGCATGACTATACACCACCTACAACATGGTGCTGTATACTGCATGACTATACACCACCTACAGCATGGTGCTGTATACTGCATGACTATACACCACCTGCAGCATGGTGCTGTATACTGCATGACTATACACCACCTACAACATGGTTCTGTATACTGCATGACTATACACCACCTACAACATGGTGCTGTATACTGCATGACTATACACCACCTACAACATGGTGTTGTATACTGCATGACTATACACCACCTACAACATGGTGCTGTATACTGCATGACTATACACCACCTACAACATGGTGTTGTATACTGCATGACTATACACCGCCTACAACATGATGCTGTATACTGCATGACTATACACCACCTACAACATGGTGCTGTATACTGCATGACTATACACCACCTACAACATGGTGCTGTATACTGCATGACTATACACCACCTACAACATGGTGCTGTATACTGCATGACTATACACCACCTACAACATGGTAGCTGTATACTGCATGACTATACACCACCTACAACATGGTGCTGTATACTGCATGACTATACAACCACCTACAACATGGTGTTGTATACTGCATGACTATACACCACCTACAACATGGTGCTGTATACTGCATGACTATACACCACCTACAACATGGTGTTGTATACTGCATGACTATACACCACCTGCAACATGGTGCTGTAATACTGCATGACTATACACCACCTACAACATGGTGCTGTATACTGCATGACTATACACCACCTACAACATGGTGCTGTATACTGCATGACTATACACCACCTGCAACATGGTGCTGTATACTGCATGACTATACACCACCTACAACATGGTGCTGTATACTGCATGACTATACACCACCTACAACATGGTGCTGTATACTGCATGACTATACACCACCTACAACATGGTGCTGTATACTGCATGACTATACACCACCTACATGGTGCTGTATACTGCATGACTATACACCACCTACAACATGGTGCTGTATACTGCATGACTATACACCACCTACAACATGGTGCTGTATACTGCATGACTATACACCACCTAAACATGGTGCTGTATACTGCATGACTATACACCACCTACAACATGGTGCTGTATACTGCATGACTATACACCACCTACAACATGTGCTGTATACTGCATGACTATACACCACCTGCAACATGGTGCTGTATACTGCATGACTATACACCACCTACAACATGGTGCTGTATACTGCATGACTATACACCACCTACAACATGGTGCTGTATACTGCATGACTATACACCACCTACAACATGGTGTTGTATACTGCATGACTATACACCACCTACAACATGGTGCTGTAATACTGCATGACTATACACCACCTACAACATGGTGCTGTATACTGCATGACTATACACCACCTACAACATGGTGCTGTATACTGCATGACTATACACCACCTACAACATGGTGCTGTATACTGCATGACTATACACCACCTGCAACATGGTGCTGTATACTGCATGACTATACACCACCTACAACATGGTGCTGTATACTGCATGACATACACCACCTACAACATGGTGCTGTATACTGCATGACTAACACCACCTACAACATGGTGTTGTATACTGCATGACTATACACCACCTACAACATGGTGCTGTATACTGCATGACTATACACCACCTACAACATGGTGGCTGTATACTGCATGACTATACACCACCTACAACATGGTGCTGTATACTGCATGACTATACACCACCTACAACATGGTGCTGTATACTGGCATGACTATACACCACCTACAACATGGTGCTGTATACTGCATGACTATACACCACCTACAACATGGTGCTGTATACTGCATGACTATACACCACCTACAACATGGTGCTGTATACTGCATGACTATACACCACCTACAACATGGTGCTGTATACTGCATGACTATACACCACCTACAACATGGTGTTGTATACTGCATGACTATACACCACCTGCAACATGGTGCTGTATACTGCATGACTATACACCACCTACAAGTGTTGTATACTGCATGACTATACACCTACAACAAGTGTTGTATACTGCATGACTATACACCACCTACAACATGGTGCTGTATACTGCATGACTATACACCACCTACAACAAGTGTTGTATACTGCATGACTATACACCACCTACAACATGGTGCTGTATACTGCATGACTATACACCATCTACAACATGGTGCTGTATACATGACTATACAACATTGTGCTGTATACATGACTATACACCACCTGCAGCATGGTGCTGTATACTGCATGACTATACACCACCTGCAGCATGGTGCTGTATACTGCATGACTATACACCACCTGCAACATGGTACTGTATACTGCATGACTATACACCACCTGCAACATGGTGCTGTATACTGCATGACTATACACCACCTGCAACATGGTACTGTATACTGCATGACTACACACCACCTGCAACATGGTGCTGTATACGCATGACTATACACCACCTGCAACATGGTACTGTATACTGCATGACTATACACCACCTGCAACATGGTACTGTATACTGCATGACTATACACCACCTGCAACATAATGCTATATACTGCATGACTCTACACTTGCAACATGCTGTATACTGCATGACTATACACCACCTGCAACATGGTACTGTATACTGCATGACTATACACCACCTGCAACATGGTACTGTATACTGCATGACTATACACCACCTGCAACATAATGCTATATACTGCATGACTCTACACTTGCAACATGGTGCTGTATACTGCATGACTATACACCACCTGCAGCATGGTGCTGTATACATGACTATACACCACCTGCAACATGGTGCTGTACACTGCATGACTATACACCACCTGCAGTGTGGCGTTGCATGACTGTAAACGGTTTAGAAAAACCGACATGTTGAAGAATTAGACACTGTTGCAACATTTGGGAATATATATTATTGTAACGTTTCGCCAACCAGCGGCTTCCTCAGTCTAGTACAGTGATGAATGGTGGAAAATTTTACAGCAGTACACGTCATAATTCACCCAGGTGTTCCACGGTCAGATACAGGGAGCTCAAAGCAGGCGACTATGAAGTACATTCTCTCTCAATAACAAATGCATACATACATACACTGTATGTATGTATGCATTTGTTTTGTATGCACTGTATACAAAACTCAAAAGAATCCTCAAATGGAAAGAAAGGAGCATATGAAAGACTGACTTTTTTGGGTTATCCCAGGTTCTCTACACATATGCTGCTATGTATGATAATTCTATGTAACTGTATTTGTGTATACCTGAATAAACTTACTAGGAGTAATTGTGTCAGGTGACCTTACAAAGAACACAATAAGGCAAATACCACGACAGCCAAGAAGTTGACAGGGTGGATAATGAAAGCTTTCAAAGCATGGGTAACAGTGCAAGTGGTTAAATTTTTCAAATTGCTTTTGCTTTGTCGTGAAGAATATTGTTTAGTGTTAACGGCCTCGTTTAGGACAGGAGAGATATCAGAGCTAGAACAAATACAGAGATCATTTACGGCGAACATACAGCTGATAAAGCATTTAAATTACTGGGTACGTCTTACTAAAGTTCTAAATATATACTCAATAGAACAGAGATACATGATAATATACGAGTGGAAAATACTGGAGGGTCTTGTCCCAAATCTGCACACTGACATAACATACTGGAGTGAGAGATATGGGAGGAAGTGTAAAATAAACCCAATGAAAAGCAGGGGCGCCGTGGGCACAATTAGAGAACACTATCAACATCCGTTGGCCCAGACTAACATCTTACCAGAAGATACCAGAATCATTGCTGGGACAAGTGTATATGTATTCAAGAGGAAACTGGGCAAGTATCTCCCCCAGGTGCCAGATCAACCAGGCTGTGATGGATGTGAGCAAGCAGGAAACTAGCAGCATCGGCCTAGTTAACCAGGCAAGCACCGGATGAGCCTATAACAAGGCCGGGCTCCGGGACTAGAAAAACTCGAGTCTCGTCAAAGGAATGCACACACAATAATCGTCATCTACTTTATTGTTCAGAAAGACTTTGTTGAGATTATTAACCCGGAGGGTTAATAATCCAGTGATACCTCAATACGGTAAGGATGTTATTAGTGTTTTATTTTCACTAAGGTCCTTTTCATCCTCTCTCCCAGATGCGACTAATACTAACCGCCTAACACCCGGTACCTACTTGCTGCTAAGTGATCAGGGGCAGCAGGGGTTAGGAAAGCTCCTCAACGTTTCCGCTCGTCCGAGGATCGAACCCGGCCCCTCAAATGTGCGAGCTGAGGCACCTACCAAGTGAACCACAAACTCTGTGGCTCTTTAGTCACACACCCCTCATGGAAGGTTCCTTGATGTTGGTGAGGGGCTCTTTATTTAGAGAATTGGATCTGTGCTCCAGTTCCCCGAATTAAGCCTGAATGCCTTCCACATCCCCCCCCCCGGGCGCTGTATAATCCTATGAGTTTAGCGCTTCCCCCTTGATTATAATAATAATAGTTTAGTCACACACTATCATGTCCGTACACAGCTGTAGGCTAATTTACAAGTCATATAAATATAATAAGATTAAAAAAGCACAATATCATGACTGGAACAATACACAAGTAGCCCGTACATAGAAGAGAGAAACTTACGACGACGTTTCGGTCCTTCTTGGACCATTAACTACTCACAAAGAACAAAAAAGCACAGTACCGTGTAGTTAACTAGTCACATATAACTCTAGTACTGATCCCCTGTATTCCTTACCGATCACAATACAATCCACACCCCATGATGTTACAGTAACTGTAACACCCCATGATGTTACAGTAACAATGTAACACCCCATGATGTTACAATAACAATGTAACACCCCCATGTTACAATAACAATGTAACACCCCATGATGTTACAATAACAATGTAACACCCCATGATGTTACAATAACAATGTAACACACCATGATGTTACAATAACAATGTAACACCCCATGATGTTACAATAACAATGTAACACACATGATGTTACAATAACAAAATGTAAACACACCCATGATGTTACAATAACAATGTAACACCCCATGATGTTACAATAACAATGTTAACACCACCATGATGTTACAATAATGTAACACCCCATGATGTTACAATAACAATGTAACACCCCATGATGTTACAATAACAATGTAACACCATGATGTTACAATAACAATGTAACACCCCATGATGTTACAATAACAATGTAACACACCATGATGTTACAATAACAATGTAACAAACCCCCTGTTACATAACAATGTAAACACCCCATGATGTTAAAAATAACAATGTAACACACCATGATGTTACAATAACAATGTAACACCCCATGATGTTACAATAACAATGTAACACACCATGATGTTACAATAACAATGTAACACCCCATGATGTTACAATAACAATGTAACACCCCATGATGTTACAATAACAGTGTAACACACCATGTTACAATAACAATGTAACACACCATGATGTTACAATAACACTGTAACACCCCATGATGTTACAATAACAATGTAACACCCATGATGTTACAATAACAATGTAACACCCCATGATGTTACAATAACAATGTAACACACCATGATGTTACAATAACAATGTAACACCATGTTACAATAACAATGTAACACACCCCATGATGTTACAATAACATAACAATGTAACACACCATGATGTTACAATAACAATGTAACACCCCATGATGTTACAATAACAGTGTAACCACACCATGTTACAATAACAATGTAACACCCCATGATGTTACAATAACAATGTAAACACCCCATGATGTTACAATAACAATGTAACACCCCATGATGTTACAATAACAATGTAACACACCCCATGTTACAATAACAATGTAACACACCCCATGTTACAATAACAATGTAACACACCCCATGATGTTACAATAACAGTGTAACACACCATGATGTTACAATAACAATGTAACACACCATGATGTTACAATAACAATGTAACACCCCCATGATGTTACAATAACAATGTAACACCCCATGATGTTACAATAACAATGTAACACCCCCATGATGTTACAATAACAATGTAACACCCCATGATGTTACAATAACAATGTAACACACCCCATGTTACAATAACAATGTAACACACCCCATGATGTTACAATAACAGTGTAACACAACCATGATGTTACAATAACAGTGTAACACACCATGAAAGTTACAATAACAATGTAACACCCATGATGTTACAATAAAAATGTAACACACCATGATGTTACAATAACAATGTAAACACCCCATGATACAATAACAATGTAACACCCCATGTTACAATAACAATGTAACACCCCATGATGTTACAATAACAATGTAACACCCCTCATGATGTTACAATAACAATGTAACACCCATGATGTTACAATAAAAAATGTTACAACCCCATGTTACTAACAATTAACACACCCATGTTTCAAATAACAAGTGTAACACACCCCATGATGTTACAATAACAATGTAACACACCCCATGATGTTATAATAACATATAAACCACCCCCATGAATGTTTTCAATAACAATGTAAACACCCCCATGGTTTTCAATAACAGTGAACACACCCATGATGTTACAATAACATTGAAACACACCCCATGATGTTACAAAAACAATGTAACACACCCCATGAAAGTTACAATAAAATTAACACACCCCATGAAGTTACAATAACAATGTAAACACCCATGATGTTACAATAACATGTAACACACCCCATGATGTTTACAATAACATGTAAAAACCCCATGATGTACAATAACAATGTAAAAACACCATGATGTACAATAACAATGTAACACACCATGATGTTACAATAACAATGTAACACACCCATGATGTTACAATAACAATGTAACACACCCCATGATGTTACAATAGCAATGTAACACACCCCATGATGTTACAATAACAATGTAACACACCCCATGATGTTACAATAACAATGTAACACCCCATGATGTTACAATAACAATGTAACACACCCCATGATTTACAATAACAATGTAACACACCCCATGATGTTACAATAACAATGTAACACACCCCATGATGTTACAATAACAATGTAACACACACCATGATGTTACAATAACAATGTAACACACCCCATGATGTTACAATAACAATGTAACACACCCCATGATGTTACAATAACAATGTAACACCCCATGATGTTACAATAACAATGTAACACACCCCATGAAGTTACAATAACAATGTAACACACCATGATGTTACAATAACAATGTAACACACCATGATGTTACAATAACAATGTAACACCATGTTACAATAACAATGTAACACACCATGATGTTACAATAACAATGTAACACCCCGTGATGTTACAATAACAATGTAACACACCATGATGTTACAATAACAATGTAACACACCATGATGTTACAATAACTGTAACACCCCATGATGTTACAGTAACAATGTAACATCCCCATGATGTTACAGTAACAATGTAACACCCCCATGATGTTACAGTAACAATGTAACACCCCCCATGATGTTACAATAACAATGTAACACACCCCATGAAGTTACAGTAACAATGTAACACACCCCATGATGTTACAGTAACAATGTAACACACCCCATGATGTTACAGTAACAATGTAACACACCCCATGAAGTTACAATAACAATGTAACCCCCCATGATGTTACAATAAAAAATGTAACACCCCCCATGATGTTACAATAACAATGTAACACCCCCCATGTTACAATAACAATGTAACACCCCCCATGATGTTACAATAACAATGTAACACCCCATGATGTTACAATAACAATGTAACACACCCCATGATGTTACAATAACAATGTCACACACCCCATGATGTTACAATAACAATGTAACACCCCCATGATGTTACAATAACAATGTAACACACCCATGATGTTACAATAACAATGTAACACACCATGATGTTACAATAACAATGTAACACCCCATGATGTTACAATAACAATTAACACACCATGATGTTACAATTAACAATGTAACACCATGTTTACAATAACAATGTAAACAAACCCTGATGTTACCATAACAATTTACACCCCAAAGGTTCATAACAATGTAACACCCCCATGATGTTACAATAACAATGTAACACACCATGATGTTATAAAAACAATGTAACACACCCCATGAAAATTTACAAAACCCGTAAAACACCATGATGTTACAATAACAAGTAACACACCATGATTTTCAATAACAATGTAACACCCCATGAGTTACAATAACAAGTAACCACCATGAGTTACAATAACAATGTAACCAACCCCCTGAGTTACAATACAAATTAACACCCATAGTTACAATAAGAAATTAAAAACCCCCCTGATGTTACAATAACAATTAAAAAACCCCCCATGGTTACAATAACAATTAACCCCCAGATGTTACAAAAAAACAAAATAACAACCCCCTATGTTCAAAACAAAGTAACACCCCCATGATTTACAATAACAATTTAACCCCCCCCCCATGAGTTACAATAACAATGTAACCCCCCATGAGTTACAAAACAAGTAACACCCCCATGATGTTACAATAACAAGTAACCCCCCAGGGTTTTTCAATAACAATGTAAACACCCCATGATGTTACATAACAAAGAACGCCCCCCTATGTTTTCAATACAATGTAACCCCCCCATGAAGTTACAAAACAATGTAACACTCCATGAGTACAATAACAATGTAACACCCCCTTGATGTTACAAAAACAAAGAAAACCCCCCCAGTTCCCAAAACAAATTAAACCCCCATGATGTTACAAAAACAATGAACACCCCAGATACAAACAATGAACACCCCCCCTGAAGTTACAAAAACAAAGTAACCCCATGATGTTACAAAACAATGTAAAAAAAACCCTGATGTTTCAAAACAATGAACACCCCCATAGTTCTAACAAAGTAACACCCCATGAGTTTCAATAAAAATGTAACACCCCATGATTTACAATAACAATGTAACACACCAGATTTACAAAACAATGTAACACCCCCAGAGTTACAATAACATGTAACACCCCCCCTGATTTACAATAACAATGTAACACCCCATGATTTTAAAACAATGTAAAACCCCCCTGATTTACAATAGCAAGAACACCCAGATGTTTTCAAAACAATGTAAACACCCCCAGGGTACAAAATTAACACAAACCCCATGAGTTACAAACAATTCACACACCCCATGATGTTACAATAAACAATTAACACCCCCCTGATGTTCAATAACAAGTAACACCCCATGAGTTACAATAACAATGTAACACCCCCTGATGTTTTAAATAACAATGTAACACCCCATGATGTTCAATAACAATGTAAAAACACCATGATTTACAAAAACAATGTAACACCCCAGAGTTACAATAACAAAGTAACCCCATGATGTTAAAATAACAATGTAAACACCATGATGTTACAAAACAAAGTACACCCCATGAGTTACAATAAAAAAGCAACACACCCTGTTTTCAAAAACAATTAACACCCCATGAGTTACAATAAAAATGTAACACCCCCATGATTTACAATAACTGTAACACCCCCCTGATGTTACAATAACAAGTCACCCCCCCAGATGTTACAATAACAAATGTCAACACACCATGATGTTACAATAACAATGTAACAAAACCCCCTATGTTACAATAACAATTCACACACCCCCCTGATTTTACAATAACAATGCACACCCCCATGTGTTACAATAACAAGTAACACACCCCAGATGTTTTCAATAACAAAGACACCACCCCTGATTTTACAATAACAATGTAACCCCCCATGATTTTACAATAACAATGTAACACCCCATGATTTACAATAACAATGTAACACCCCCCTATGTTCAATAACAATGTAACACACCCTGATTTCAATAACAATTAACACCCCCTGAGTTACAATAACAAGTAACCCCCAGATGTACAATAACAATGTAACACCCAGATGTTTTCAATAACAAAGTAACACCCATGATTTACAATAACAATTAAACCCCCCCCAAAATGTTACAATACAAAGTAACACCCCAGATTTACAATAACAATTTAAAACGCCCAGAGTACAATAACAAATTAAAACCCCTTTAAAATAACAATGTAAAACCCCAGATGTTACATAACAAAGTAACACACCATGATGTTACAATAAGAATGTAACACCATGAATTTCAATAACAAGTAAAAACCCCCCTGATGTTTCAATAACAAAGAAACACACCCCATGATTTTCAATAACAATGTAACACACCATGATGTTCAAAACAATTAACCCCCCATGAGTTACAAAAACAATGTAAACACCATGATGTTACAATAACAAGAACACACCCCTGATGTTACAATAACAAGAAAACACCATATGTTTCAATAACAAAGAACACACCCCATGAGTTTCAATACAATGTAACACACCATGATTTTTACAATAACAATGTAACAACCCCAGAGTTACAAAACAATGTAAACCCCCATATTTACAAAACAATGTAAAAACCCCCCATGATTTTCAATAAAAAAACACCCCCCTGATGTTAAAATAACAATGTAACACCCCAAAGTTCAAAACAATGTAAAACACCAGAGTTTCAAAAACAAGTAACACCCCCATGAGTTACAATAACAATGTAACACCCCCAGATGTTTCAAAAAACAATGTAAACCCCATGATGTTTCAAACAAATTAAAACCCCCTGAGTTACAATAAAAAGAACCACCCTATGTTTCAATAAAAATGTAACCCCCCATGATACAAAAACAAGTAAACAAAAACCCCCTGATGTTTCAAAAACAAGTCACACACCCCATGATTTACAATAACAATGTAAAACCCCCATGAGTTTCAATAACAAGTAACAACCCCATGATGTTACAAACAATGAAAACCCCCCTGATGTTACAATAACAAGAACACCCCCGATGTCAAAAACATGTAACACACCAATGTACAATAACAATGTCACCCAGATGTTACAATAACAATGAAACCCCATGATGTTACCAAAAAACAATGTAACCACCAAGAAAAAGTTACAATAAAATGAACACCCCCCGAGTTACAAAAAAATCAACCCCCGAATTTTTTCAAAAACAAGTAACACCCCCTGATGTTTTCAATAAAAATTAACACCCCCCGAAAAGTTACAATAAAAATGTAAAACCCCAGATTTACAATAACAATGTCCACACCCCCTGATGTTACAATAAAAAAAGTCACACCCCCCATGATGTTTCAATAACAAAAGTAACACCCCCCTGATGTTACAATAAAAATGTCACAACCCCCCATGATTTCAAAAAAATTCACAAAAACCCCATGAGTTACAATAAAAATTACACACCCCATAAGTTACAATAACAATTTCACACACCCCATGAGTTTCAATAACAATGTAAAAACCCCCATGATTTACAATAACAATGTAACACCCCAGAAAATTCAATAACAATGAAAAAACCCCATGATGTTACAATAACAATGTAACACACCATGAGTTACAAAAAACAATGTAACCCCCATGTGTTTCAATAACAATGAAACCCCATGATTTACAATAACAATGTAACACACCATATGTTACAAAAACAATGTAACCACCATGATGTTTACAATAACAATGTAAAACCCCATGAGTTACAATAACAATGTAACACCCCCCTGATGTTTCAATAACAATGTAACACCCCCCATGAGTTAAATAACAGAAACCCCCCCCTGTTACAATAACAAAGTAACACCCCATGTTAAATAACAATGTAACACCCCATATGTTACAAAACAAGAAAAACACCAGATTTACAAAAAACAATGTAACACCATGATGTTACAATAACAAAAGAACACCCCATGATGTTCAAAAATGAAACACACCCCATGATGTTACAATAAAATGTAACAACCCATGATGTTACAATAACAATGAAAACAACCCCAGATGTTACAATAATTAACACACCAGATTTTCCCAAATAAACAATGTAACACCCCATATGTACAATAACAATGTAACACACCATATGTTACAAACAATGAACACACCCCATGAAATGTTTTACAATAAAAATGAACACACCATGATGTTACAATAACAATGTAACACACCCCATGATGTTACAATAACAATGTAACACACCATGATGTTACAATAACAATGTAACACACCCCATGATGTTACAATAACAATGTAACACACCATGATGTTACAATAACAATGTAACACCCCCATGATGTTACAATAACAATGTAACACACCCAGATGTTACAATAACAATGTAACACACCATGATGTTACAATAACAATGTAACACACCATGATGTTACAATAACAATGTAACACACACCATGATGTTACAATAACAATGTAACACACCCATGATGTTACAATAACAATGTAACACACCATGATGTTACAATAACAATGTAATAATACAATACTATACAAAAATATTTCAAGTTCGTTAAAATATTAGTAG
The DNA here is from genome assembly GCF_026875155.1 of Cherax quadricarinatus. Classification (NCBI taxonomy): domain Eukaryota; kingdom Metazoa; phylum Arthropoda; class Malacostraca; order Decapoda; family Parastacidae; genus Cherax; species Cherax quadricarinatus. Next base: position 10,184,242 of record NC_069463.1, on the reverse strand, counting down.
TACTCTATATGGTTTACAGATGTTCAGCGAAGGTGCAGCTGTAGTGTAGGAAGCAGCTGTAACACTCACCTGAAGATTTCAGAATGGGTTGGTGGACAGGAACTACCCAGGGAGCTACTATCTTTCTGTCATGTGTGTGAAACATAACTAGTATTTGGTAGATAGCAACTATCCAGGGAGGTGGAAATAAATGGTATAAAATACCGACACAATACAAATATAAACACATATGCAGTATAATGTGATCCTGTATTGACAACGTTTCGCCTACATAGTGGGCTTTTTCAAATCAAAAACCCAGATCAAACCCCAGGTAGATCTGTTTGTGACTTGAAAAAGCCCAATGTGTGGGCGAAACGTTGTCAATAAAGGATCACATTATACTGCATATGTGTTTATATTTCTATCCAGGGAGGTACTAACCTTCTGTCATACGAGTACGAAACACAGCTAGTAGATCAGTAGATACCTATTTAGGAATATACTATCTTGTTTAATGTGTGATAGATAGTAGTGGTAGAAAACTATCCATTTCCTCTATGAGTGTGAAACATTGGTAATAGACTGGTAGATAGCAACTATCCAAGAGATACTATCCTTCTGTCCTAGGAGTTAAGACCCCAACAAGCAGCAGGATGAAGACTCGTCTACCAGCGTCACTGTTCTCACATAAGTACCATTTCGAAAGTGATTAATTTACAATCTGACAAGTGTGGCTTATGGCTGAGTTCCTGACAACTCTTGTGTCTAACAAAGTTAGTTAACACTACCGTAGTTTAGTATTTTGGAAATACGTATTGTTAAGTGTGTTTCTTAAATCAAGGATCTATCATAGCTCAACTCCTGCAGTGTGTACATGAAGAATTAGACATGTGCAACATCTGGGTATCTTTAATCTGTAGACGAAACGTCATCTTGCAATGTGTGTTGTTATTTGATCATCAGGATAAAAACCTTGATGTGGGTCTTTCTCATAAGACCTGTTTGTTTTTTGTTGTTTTTAAGGAAAACTGGATACATCAGCAGTGTGCTGCTACCCTAGTCTTTATGATAATTGCAGTGGCAAGAAAAGCTATTTCACTGTCATATTCAATCACACAAGGTGTTGAAGTGTGTCAGCCTGAGCTGGGAGACTTTACGATACCCTCATTGACCTACTAAAGTGTTCCAGTTAGTATTCATCAGTCCGGCTCAAGAGCGCCAGTACCTGAGCGAGGGCACAGCAAGACTGTATCTTAAGACACGTAAAGGTAGGGTAGCCGATGGCACTTTGGCTGACCACAGCAGCAATGGTTCCTGGCTTAATTTACCTTAATGTCCTATTGTACCCGACACCAGAACATTGTATCTCACTTCACAATCGTAGAATAACAATTATGTTTATGATATCGAACAATAAAATAACGTGTTTGTATTATTTCCATGTGAAATATACCGAAGTTATGTTCTGAATATTTTTACAGGTTGAATCACTGTGTTGTGGAACAAGCAACAGTAAATACGAAGCAAAGACAACTGAAACAGGAAAATGAACACAAAAGATAGGAATCAATAAGGAAAAGAATAGAAGCAGAGCGGGAATTACAGAATGACAGCATCGAGGGTCACACACAAAACTCGAGGAATACTAATACACAGCTACCAATCAAGGAAGGTAACTATAAAATGTCAAGTTTCCAGGATGAAGGAGGAGAGAGGAGCAATCACAGGCGACGACATGGAAATATGCAAGGAACTGAGCAGACAACTTAATGAGGAGCAAAAATGGTGCCAGAAAGCAGGACGAAAGGGTTAGCCAACAGAAACTGGACAACATCCACATATATAAAATTTTGGAGAAAGTAATGAAGCTTAAAAAAAAACTGGATAAAACAAAGTCAAGGGGCCTAACGCATTGATCTACGGTTAAGTGAGTCAGGATGTTAGGTAAGACATATATGCAACAGTTAGGTATCTTTATTTCGAAACGTTTCGCCTACACAGTAAGCTTCTTCAGTCGAGTACAGAAAAGTTGATAGAAGCAGAAGAGACTTGAAGACGATGTAATCAGTCCATCACCCTTGAAGTTTTGAGGTGGTCAATCCCTCAGTTTGGAGAAGAGTATTGTTCCATAGTCACTTCAACTCCATATTGTTCCGGACTATGGAACAATACTCTTCTCCAGACTGAGGGACTGACCACCTCAAAACTTCAAGGGTGATGGACTGATTACATCGTCTTCAAGTCTCTTCTGCTTCTATCAACTTTTCTGTACTCGACTGAAGAAGCCTACTGTGTAGGCGAAACGTTTCGAAATAAAGATACCTAACTGTTGCATATGTGTCTTACCTAACAACCTGTCGGTATTTCATACCATTTTAATGTTTCAAGTGAGTCAGGATCTACGTTACAAGAAACGGGACAACTACCAGACAGCAAGAAACTGTAAATGACCTTCCAGACAAGTGACTCAAGTACAAGCCATTATCACTGGCTTCTTCTGGAAATATAATTTTTGGCCTAAGTTTTGGAAATATAACCAGCAAGTTTGACTCAGCACCTAGAAAGGGAACATAATTACAAAAACCAGCATGAAATTAAGGAAGGTAAATCCTGTCTGACAAAGCCACAAGAGATTTATGGTCGAACAACAGAGATGAAACAAGAAGACAATAATTTGAGTCAATTGCACACTTGACATAATACTCCATTAGATACTGATTCATAAATTTGAAAAGGAAGCAGAAGTACAAGGCAAAGACAAACAGTGGATGAAGGTATACTTAGTGAACACAAGACAGTTGTTGATGGCATGGTTGGAAGACTGAGGATGGGAAAGACCAACAAGTGAGGTTACCCAAGGATCAGTACTAGGATTATTAATATTTTAAATGTAATCAAATAATCTGACAGAGAAAACCGAATGCAAAATATTGTTTATGATAACGTAAAGCTAATAAATGAAAAAAAAAACCGAAAGATTAATTACACTTGGAGAAGCTGAGAGAGTGGTCAAAGAAGCGAGAATTGAAACTCATCCCCCCAAAAAATGTGAAAACATACATATAGGGAGAGAAGACCAGAAACAAAGTACAGTCTTGGAGATGAAACGCTACAATACAGCTTCAAGAGTAAGATTTTGGAGTAAACATCACAGATGTATACATAAACCACATAACATCTGAAACATATGCTAGGTTAGCAAGTATACATTTTTGCCCCCCCAAAACAAGGTCAATCGATTATAAAAGGAGCCCTAGGGGGGGGAAAGGGGGGAAAGAGAGGGGATTTCCAAATTTTGTCATGGGGTTGAAAGAATAATTAAAAGAAAAGGAAACTACCAAGGGGGAGAAATTATTTAAGTACTAAGTTATAAGATATAACAGCGGAAGAATAAATTTTTGAAAGAAGGGACAGAAAGACAAGGATTATAAACAGCAGCGAAGTACACAGACAAACCATTAGGCAAACTCCACAACCCGTTTCAGAGTAGGTATGATAACGGCCAAGAGGGAGGAGCGAATTAATGCTGGGATTGTGGATAAGAGACAGGCCAGATGAAGAGACCCGACCCCCCCCTCCCGACCTACACAAAATCAGTACACACAGGGCTGGAACAAACCTAGAAATTCAAATGGTAGAGCAGAGTCCATACAAAAGCTTTAAAAAATAATAGATGGGTCATCAGGGAAGAGGATGAAACCAATAGCAGCCGCAGTGGCGGGTGCCAAGAGCAGAACTCGACTCCCTGAACCAGTTAGGTTGTACTACAATACACACACATGTAAACATAACACATCCAAGCAATAATAATTTTCTATATTCAAGCAATGCCTAAGGTTAGTAATAAGGCAAATAGATTACTGGGATTTATATCAAGAAATGTAAGAACAGAAAGCCAGAGGTCATACTGCCAGCTTTATACATCATAGTAAGGCCCCACCTTGATTATCAGCTCATCTGGACTCCGTATTACAAAATGGGGCATAAATTCGTTAGAAAACATCAGCTGAGGATACTAAAATTTAAACAAGCATCCCGAATCTTCCTTAGAGAAGATTGAGACTCTAAGTTACATTCACTGTTAGACGAAGAATGAGGGGAGACCTTTATCGAAGTGATAAGTGGAAGATAGGTATTAATAAAGGGGATATTAATAAAGTCTTGCAGTAAAGCTCTCCCAGACGAACATCCCGCAGTAATGCTTAAAATTAGATAAGTTTAGATTTAGAAAGGACATAGGAAAGTATGGTTTGGAAATAGGGTAGTTGATTAGTGAACAGTCAACCTAGTTGGGGTTATGAGGCTAGGTCACCTTTGTAGTTTCAAATCTAGGTTGGATACGAACAATTAGTGGGCAGGGTTGGCTAACGATTGGACTTTCATCACCAGCAGCTTTACTTCTTGGAAAGACATGAAACATTGGGTTGGGTTAAATGTTTTTGTAGTGGTCATGAATTTGTAAGACGGACCTGCCTAGTATGGCCAGCATGCCTCCTGCACCGTGTTCCCACCCTTTCTTATGTTTCTTATGGTTCTTATGAGAGATTAACTCGTAGGGGTCTCACAGGGCCTGGGAAACGGAAGAGAATCAGGTTCGATCGCAAACCTGGAGCGTCAGTCCAATTTCTCTCGAATCAAATGCCCTCTCACCAGCATCAAAGCGAACATCCATGATGGATCTAGCAACACTGGAGTGAGGATCAGGCGGGAAACATGCATTACGACATCCAAGACTACTTCCACACATTATATAGACAGATAGACGGCAGAGCGCGACAACGGGCAACTGTGACAAACACATAAGATGGACGTAAGCGGATGTTAGTGAACTACTTTTGCAGTAATGAAAAACTAGAACGGTGTTATACCTTTGATGAGTTCGAACTTTTCCTACTCACATCCAAATCCGTCCTGGACCAGGCCTTGTCCCGGTGCTTGCCTAGTCAACCAGGCTTTTTTGCAGCCCACGACATCCACTCACACCCCTGTATGATTTGACATCTTGGCCGAGAATACTGTCCAGCTTCCTCTAAATACATCTGCACTTTTATCAGCACTGTTTCAATACTTCTGGTGAGACAAACACTCTACCACAGCTTTAAGAGCAGATATGTAGAACGAGTAGACGAGTTCTCAAGAGTAGGGATGCGATGATATCAAACTTTTTACACCCGATACTCACTTTTATTCTCGCTAATACTGACTTTTGTTTTTAAAAACCCAAATAAATCAACATAAATTAGACTACACACAGAAACCTATAGCATCAACACGTTCGACGCTGATACTGATAACTTTGCCACATCCCTAGTTAAGAGGCCGGGCAAGAGCTATGACCCAGACTGTGAACACACAAGGTAATTTACACACACGAGCACCCCAACACTCGCCAAATCTGGCAGACTTTCCCCCAGACATACTCAGCTCGAGGAGAACAAAAACATTGTTGGAGACAATTTAAAGTGCGAACACTGGCCATTGATTGAGCATTATAAAGTCTCCATCCCGTTCTTCAGAGCTCATACTGCCGAAACATTGTACCCCAATCCAAACTATTTTCTGCGACAGTACCTTCAATAGTGTGGAGTCTTGTCCGAGTCAGACTCCAGGTGCTCACTTGTTCAAATTATACAAGTGTGGGGGGGGGGGGGGGGGGGGGGGGGGGGGGGGGGGGGGGGGGGGGGACAATTCAATATTTACCGTTCCTCCCATAAACTGGCAGTTGCTTACAAATAGTGGGGGGGGGGGTGGCATTCAAAACTGTTTGACATGGCAAATTACTGTGAGCTGAAAAGACCTGTTCTGATCCATTACTACATTACACCAGAGGGCTGTGTAGAGAGAAGCGTGATCCTTGACTGTGTATTGGATACACTAGTGCTGTACACCAATTGATCTCATACACACGGTGTGTCATCACAGACCAACACCCGCCCTCAGCGAAACCTTATCTACAGACGATCACAGCAGCAGTTGTAATTTACAGGGCGTCCACACCCTGGATGTCTCACTCAAGACATCGTTCATTTAACTCCCCTTATTCGAAGCTAGCATCACCACGTTTACGTACAGAAACACTGAAGGACACCTATTTTTGTAAAGAAAAACTGCACGAGAGCAACAATGTGCCAAAAAAATACTGCTAAAGAACCTGATATCAGCTGCCTGACACTGCTGGAACTGTCTCCTCCTCTGTAGTCAATAAATGTGCCAACTCTATCGGGCCGCTGTACCAAGTATCAACTACACGTCACCTGTGTCACGAAACAGTGCAGGTGACAAATCTACTTAATAAATACATCAGAAAAATACTGTAATTTCCATTCTTTTTCTAGTAATATGCAAAAATAAGATTTAGCGTTGAAGCTAAAAAAGGTATAGTGGACGTTATGGAGCGCCAGATATGAACTGTGCCGTGCGGCAGGCTCAGCTGGTTGCTATATGCAACAGTTGTATTGAACATGAGGAGTGTGCCATGAATCAGCGCCTCCCTCACAAGGGTGGGAATGTCTGGATATCACCTGAAGGGCTCTTGAACCTAGGTGTTGCAGCTCTCATCCGCTCCATCAATCTTCACACTAAACCCATTCCCCCAGGTAGTTTTTTATGTAATGTATGTCGGAACGGGACAAGGTTTCTACCCACCACTGGAGCTTATTGCATCATCGAGACCGCAGGCCTTGCGCTGCTTACTGTCACTAACCTTTAAAAATTATGCTTACTGATTATAACAACTTTTCAAATTAATTCCCCCAGAAACTATGACCCCTTGGGATTTTACGCTTTCCGAGAGTCAGCGTAACTGGGGTCACCCTCCTCCCCCCACCGTCTGGTCACTGGACTCTCAAATCATCCACTACACTGATCATTAAGAATGCTTAGGCCACCAATCATGAATATTTTAAATAGTTAAATAGAGATGAAATTAAATTTTCATTATATAGAGATATCAGATAATTATATAATATATCATATATACACTATATATAATGGTAGTAGGCGTTGGTAGACAGCAACCGCCCAGGGAGGTAACTAGCGTCCTGCCAAGTGAGTGTAAAACGAATACCTAATTGGGGGGTTACATTGATGGGGTAGGGGAGGGTTGGCTGGTGGTGGTCCTTTATTCTGTCTTCCATAACATGCAAGATTTCAGGGATATGTCTTGCTACTTTCTACGTACACTTAGGTTACACTACACATACATGACAAGCATGTATAGACAGACGCACCTCCTCCTAGCGCATTTCTATTTTCCTTTCTAGTTCTTGTATCGTGTTTACTTCCTCTTATCTCCATGCGGGATACCGTAGAACAGAATTCTTCTCTCCGCTCAAGCTATGACGTGTTTGTAAGAGGCACTAAAATGCCGAGAGCACGGGGCTAGTAAGCACCCTTCTGTAAAATTACTAAATTTTAAAAAGAAACATTTTGTTTTCCTTATTTGGTGCGCCAACCCTAGCCTCGTGGGGATACGACTGAGGTTTGAGCTGAAAAATATATATATGTATATTTATAATACATACATACATATATATATACTCTGTATCACCGCCTGCCAGAGCGCAGGAAGAGAGTAAACACAAGGGGGCATTCCACGTACCAGCTGGTGCTCATACCACCACCTGGTGAGGTCTACACCAGCTGGTGATCATACAACTACCACCTGGCTAGGTCAGCACCAATTAGTGCTCAAAGCATTAGTACCTGGGGAGGTCTACACCAGCTGGTGCTCATACACTCATCACCTGGGTGTAGACAGTATACCTACCCCATATCTGTTTCCCATAACTACTGCTTGGGTAGCTGTCTCTATGACCTGGGCTGCCACCTGGTGAGCGGCCATAGACCTACCTTCAGTTCACCCAGTAGACAGCCTCAAGTGTAAACCTCTTCTTATCTCTCTGATGCTGTAATGGCCAGGCTTAGGTTGGTTACCAGTACTCTTGGCAGTTTGGCTGACACTCAGACGATGATCAAACCAAACGCAAAATATGTGGCCAGCCCTATAGTCACTATCTTGAACACTATGTGCTTAATTATCCACTTATTGAGGAATATAAAGATAAGACAGTATTTTAACCTATGTGATATTTCAAAATATCTAATTAATTAAAATATCAGATATATTAAGCAAATTTCCTAAATTTTCTTGTAATAGATAAGTGAACTGTGGATATATAAATCCAGATGTACTCCTGTTAACCTTTTTAGTGGTCTAGTTCCTGGGCCTTTTGTGTATCCATATTCTCTCCTGCTACCCTCCACAGGATGGATATGGGGTGCACAATAAACTAGCCAGTTCAATGGCAAAAATTTAAAAATCTAATATATATCTAGGGCAGCCAAGTAAGGTTAGGTTATTGTAGACAGTTGACCGAGTGGCTCACTCACTGTCCTGGAAGTTTACGACTCACCATCGGTTGAAAAAAAACCCACCCGTTCCGGTTTTTTTTTTTTTAGAACACACTGTTTGTATAAGAACCAAAATAAACCCAAGGCTTGTCTCGAAGAGTATTAATCAACCCATTATTTCATTTTTACTCATATTAACATTATGAGATAAAACTCAGCGCTGTACGATCATGGTGGTTTAACGTTTCGATAATATAATAATAATAATAATAATAATAATAATAATAATAATAATAATAAACTGACAATAAGTTTCCATATTTGTATCTATTAAAAATTTACATTACCTAATATTGATTGTGTTATTTAATGGGGTTTCAAGCCTATAGACTACACGATGCCATTAAGGCTGCACGTGACCTGTTCACCACCAGTTAAGAATACAGTAAACACAGATTAAAGCAACGTTTTAATGTATATACACCGAGAAGTATACACCTGTGTGTATGTTCTGGTATATCTGATGTTCAATGTTTCTTCTTACTTGATGTTCAATGTTTCTTCTTACCTGATGTTCAATGTTTCTTCTTACTTGATGTTCAATGTTTCTTCTTACTTGATGTTCAATGTTTCTTCTTACCTGATGTTCAATGTTCCTTCTTACCTGATGTTCAATGTTCCTTCTTACTTGATGTTCAGTGTTTCTTCTTACCTGATGTTCAATGTTTCTTCTTACCTGATGTTCATGTTTCTTCTTACTTGATGTTCAATGTTTCTTCTTACTTGATGTTCAATGTTTCTTCTTACCTGATGTTCAATGTTCCTTCTTACCTGATGTTCAATGTTCCTTCTTACCTGATGTTCAATGTTTCTTCTTACCTGATGTTCAATGTTTCTTCTTACCTGATGTTCAATGTTCCTTCTTACCTGATGTTCAATGTTCCTTCTTACCTGATGTTCAATGTTCCTTCTTACCTGATGTTCAATGTTTCTTCTTATTAGTGCTCAAATAATTTATGCGCTAAATTCGTAGGGGTTAGGCGTAACTAAGTTTGGAAATTGAATTTTTATGAAATTCTTTTATTATAATCACTATTTCTAGCTTATATACACTTAGTATTATATTTCAAATTACTTTTTTGTGCCTATACAACCGCTGACCCTCAACTTAACCTCCTCCGCTGGTGGGTCAAGCACTGACCTTACCTCAGTTTTTAAAGGCGTGGACTGGTAAGCCAACGAAAAGTCTCAGTCACCTGTCTAAGATCCGCGTCAGGAAACAATTGTCCAGTTTCCCGATAAACATTACGTAATCTAACCTTTCCTGATTTTTGCTTCACTTCCTCGCTCACCCACAGGGATCTTACCAGAGTATAATCTAACAAGCAACAACATACTAACTAAACTAGGTACTATATACAAAAAAAAAACCTGCACATAGACAAACTTATGACGATGTTTCGGTTCGACTGGAACCATTAACTAGCCACAGTGAAGCGAGAAAGAAGGGTGTTGAGCCCACCTAGGCAGTAGGCACTCGTGACAAAGTGGTCTTTACCTCTCCTTGCTCCTTCTCCTTTCCTATATTTTCTTCATTCTTCTGTGTGACTAGTTAATGGTCAAAGTCGGACCGAAACGTCGTCGTAAGTTTCAGTCTCCTGATATGCGGGTTATTTGTGTATTGTTCCAGTCACGGTATTGTGCATTTTTTGACTCACGAAATCGTAATGACAAGATTGCAAACAAACCATATCACGGGCGAGGACAGAACCCTCGATCAGAGTCTCAAAACTCCAGACCGTCGCGTTAGCCACTGGACCAGCTAGCCATAATAAGATTCGTCCAACTAGGTATATTTCTACACCATAGGAAGGTTAGCATAGGCACCACTGACCACAAATGCAAGTTTTTACAAACGAATCTCCAGCTAGCGTGGCCGTGACGAACTCTACCTCAAGTCCCCTCAAAGCCGTTAACATGACTTACGAAATCGTAATGACACGATTGCAAACAAACCATACCACGGGCGGGGATATAACCCTCGATCAGAGTCTCAAAACTCCAGACCGTCGCAGTGGCTAACGCGACGGTCTGGAGTTTTGAGACACTCTAATCGCGAGTTCTATCCCCACCCGTGGTATGGTTTGTGCATTTTTATTCTTTCTGTAAGTACTATACAGCAGACATTGCTTAAAGTGTCACTGGTAAAAATATATTTATTTTTAAGTAACGTCGATCCTCACGCTGGGTCTTATAAGCAAACAATAACTCTCAGGCCAGTGCGGTAACGCACTGGCCTGTGAGTTTTAGGATGCACTTGCCATCGGTTCAAACCCCACCCGTTCCCTGATTTGTTTGCAACCGTGTTATTTTGATATCAGGAGTGTAATAACTCTGGAGGAGGGGTGTTAATGTTGCAGTTCTATAACTGTAGTGTAAGCGCGCGCCTGGCAGGACAGTGATGGAGTGAATGATGATGAAAGCTTTTCTTTTTCTGGCCACCCCACCTTGGTGGGAGACGGCCAATGTGTTAATAAAAAAAAATAACTCAGGCAGCATCGCCTGGTACCTACACTATGTCCCAGACTCGATACATGCAAGATATCTATCAACATTGTACATCTACGTTAGCTACAAGATATTTCTGTGAAGCCTCACTTGGGCTTCTCCATCGTTGGGAAGCCTCTCCTTCCATAGCTACACTCTCGACATATCATCTTCAATACTAATCAAACAATGGTGTAAAATTAAACAATAGAAAATGTATCTCCAAAGTTTTAATTCAAAATATACAAATTTTGTAAAATATGAGAACAATAACTACATAACAATCTATAATGGAATGACAGGAGAATCACAGTAATAACAAGAACAGTACATGTATATATAAACATTTCAAATAAGAGTAAATCTTACAACAGTTCTAATAATCACTGTAAATTTTTCAACAGTTTTAATGATAATTGTAAATTTTTCAACAGTTTTAATGATAATTGTAAATTTTTCAACAGTTTTAATGATAATTGTAAATTTTTCAACAGTTTTAATGATCACTGGACAAGTTTACATGTAATCTTTAAGACAATAGTGAAAATAATTATACAATACAGTACATGTAACGTTCGTTTCTCAAATGAATAAGTTTGTAAGTAGCGACCTCTGTTATATATGTCGTTGTACATGAATGGTATATAATATCGACAAGATGAAAATTAGACATATGTGCAACATCTGGGTATCTTTATTGTAGAAGTTTCGCCATCCAGTGACTATCAATACAAAATCTAGGACATAATTGGAAGACAGAAGTATATACAAACGATGAGGTAAACAGTCCCTCAGTCTTGGAGTTGGTGTTAACAACACCGTAGAATCTTCACGACTACAGTCTTCTTCACACCAACTCCAAGGCTGAGGGACTGGTTACCTCGTCTTTTGTATATACTTCTTCTGTCTTCTAATTTTTGTCCTTGAATTTGTGTTGATAAAAGACACTGGTTGGCGAAACGTCTACAATAAAGATTTGTCTATTTTTTTATATGTCGTGCCGAATAAGTAAAGCCAGCCAATTAGCAAGAACTCATTTAAAATTAAGTCCTTTCTAAAATATATCTTATACATTTAGATATATATTTTTTTATTTTGTTAATGTAAAAATTAATTCTGTACCAAAAGAACCTTAGAAAACTTACTTAATATTATAACAAGCGGAATTGAATTTCGCTTAATCCAATTAAATATATTTTTTGTTAGGTTCAGAATAATTTTTGCGAAATTGTATACACAAATTTTCGTTTGCCTTATTCGGCAAGAAGAGCGTTGCTATTTAAGCCAAAATAGCAAGCTTTACCTATTCGGAGCGACACATATACATTGAAAAACAATCTCAAACAGGCGATAGAAATCTTTACCTCAAGATCTTTCGCACTCTCGTGCGTCGTCAGCAGCTAAGCAATGTTGCTATACAACAGGTAGCTGTCTTGCAATATTGCACAGCTCCTGACGATGCGCGAGCGTGCGAAAGATCTTGACCTAAAGATTTCCATCCACATATGGCTTGTTCTGAATATATATATATATATATATATATATATATATATATATATATATATATATATATATATATAATATATATATAGTGACCACGAACAAGTGGCATTGATCAATAACAATACGACTAGCCAAGGATTCGAACCCATGCTGCTTTGGCCCGCCTCATGGTGAGCGAAAACCGATGACGCGCTAACCCACAGGACCATGCAATCCTACAAGAACCAAGCACCTAATGTTGTTATTGATAAATACCCCTTGTTCGTGGTCACAATAATTTGTGACCAGGTGTCTACAACAGTAAATCGCCTAAGTTTTAGCCAATAGCAACTCAACAAAAGGCTGCTGTTTGTATTTTCACTCAATAAGCTTCCAGACAACAAAACCCTCATTCTTCAACTTAATACACAAGACATCTGTTTCTAGTACTGTGTATACCAATGCACAGATCAACACAAATGTAAGCCAACTCAGAAGCTTTTTCTAGAAAGCTGCAGCAAAACTCATTGGCATAATACAAGAAATGAATATCTCTGATATCACCTAGTAAGAATTTACGCATGTAAACTGAGGTTTTGTTAATTGCAATGAAGGAGAGCATGGTAGTTGTGTTGTATACTGTTTATTTTTCCTAAATGACAGTTTATTTAACCTTCCTTGTGGGTCAAACCTAGGTTTATCAATCACGGTACTGACACCACTGTTGGCTATTTCGTCTCATATCCTTTCGGTCTTTTCCACTACTTTGGTGAAGTTGGCTGCTCTTTAAGAACTCGAAGAACCAGCAAGGGTTGGCCTTTTGACACAATGCTCTTTTCTTTTATGTCAGAGATCCCAGCCATAGAGTCAACTAGTCCTCTGATAGATCTACCTTTTTTCTACCTCTCACAGATGCTGTCGTGTCAAGTCAGACTTTATTCACAACATTCTCACATGTTTTCTAAGTCCTATTTTTATTTAGTTAGATGCCCGCCTTTCTCAATACATTGACAAACTCTTTAAGAGGAACGTAATTTCCCCAGTCTTCTAATAACATGTTCACTTTTCCACTATAATCTACCTTGTCAATATTTACTATCGCATTTGCTTTGTCTGTTTCTAAGGTGATGTCCAGGATCTTTCCTTAATTCATGGTATAACTTAACAAATCTTTGAGGACAATTGTCCTCCAAGATTTGACATTAGCCCAGGACGAGCCGTAACACCGCCCTAGGTTTCCAATACTAAGTGATAAGTGACTATGCTGCTATGTATGATAATCTATGCAACTATTTATGTATACCTGAATAAACTTAGATTTATTTCAGGACAGTGTCATCCATGATACACCTATAAGGTGGAACAGCACATTACACATTCTGAAAAGAACACTGGACATAAAGGAGTCACTGTGTGTATGCTGCTACCAACTCCAAAATAAAACAATTAACACTGAATGGTTAATAATGTCCAAATGTGTGGAATCTCTAAAACCTTATGAAGACATCACCAAAAGAATGAGTGACTCAACAGTCCAAGCTCCTGTGTGTGTGTGTGTGTGTGTGTGTGTGTGTGTGTGTGTGTGTGTGTGTGTGTGTGTGTGTGTGTGTGTGTGTGTGTGTGTGTGTGTGTGTGTGTCACAACAATCAATATTTCCACCAATAACTCATTACAGTTGTGACCGGGTGTGGAAGTGTGAATTGCTCATTACTCTATAATTTGTTCATGATTGTAGCCATGTATAAACGTAAGTAACCATTCTTACAGGATTCATTACCTCTGTAACTTGCTCAGCTATCAAAACTTTGGAGTCCAGTCCCTGGACCAATTATGTACCTCTGTAATCTTTTGACTACCGCCCACAGGATGGAAATGGGGTGCATAATAAACATATTAAACTAAACTGAACTCAACATCAATAGCTCAAGTAATACCTCTTGTAGTATCCTTAAAATACACTCTTCAGTAACACAGTGAACACACGTTTCTCATTCTGAAGAAATTCACACCTCAGCTTAAAGTTCAGAAATTGAACCAAACATTGAATCAATGGCTGAGTCAAATAATGTGGCAAATAATGCGAGCTGAAGTTGAATAAAGATTTTCCTTGGTTGAAGGTGAAGATTTGTACAGAACTGCAACATCTTGACCCAAGATACAAGAGTAAATTCTTTTCCTCAGCTCACATCACTTATGTGAAATCATCAGTTGTCAGACTGAGTGAAGAGATAAATGAAGATAAACGCAAACACTCAAAGGACGATCAAGAACCAGTAAAGAAACGAAGAAGAGAAGACTCAGAGCAATCAACTACAGTCGTTGCAACATTAGATGCACCAATGACGTCCACTGTTGCTTCCAGCAGTGATGATAATGATGAGGGGACCTCTGCAGAGTCTGCAGCAAGGAAAACCATTCAAGATATTATCGAGAGGTATCATAAGGAAAAAAGAATTAGTGGAACAAGTAAAGACAGCATGCAGTGGTGGAAGAGAATGAAGGGAGAGTAACCCTGATTTAGCGAAGATTGCTTGTCAATATCTCTGCTGCCCACCAAGCAGTGTCCATAGTGAGCAGTTGTTCAGTGGTGCTGGCCTGATTTACGACAACAAACGAAAACGATTTCTGGCAAGAGAATGCGGAGGAACTACTATTCTTGAAGAAAAACCTTCCAATCATAATCTTTAAGCATTAAGCAAATGCCAAGTGATAAGTAACACATGTAATAGCAGTAATCATTGCTCGCATCGCTCTCGGGTCGTGTGGACCTGCTGCGCAGACGCTCCTGTCTAGGCTGGCTCTCTGTGCAGTTTTCCCTGTTTTGAATATTCAAAATGGCGGATAAACATGGTCGCCGTGTAAATACGGTGTGTGTCGAATTGGTTTGTGGAACGCTAACAAGTTCAGCGATGCAGGTGCTCCTGCCTACGATCATCGGCGAAGTATATGGCATACCGAATGACGAATTGTATGGAGTAGCCATAAATGGAATTACAAGGATCTTCATAAAGTTTAAGGAGGAGGGCTTCTACTCTAGCATCGTTAACAAATATTAAGAGAGAAGACTGGCCGTGAACACTGCAGTGGAGGTATGCCTCCATGATGTGTCGAGTTACATGACGTGGGTAAAAGTAAGGAATGTACCATTTGAGGCAACAGAGCATGATGTGATAGCAGTTTTCTGTAACTATGGAAAAATCCACTTAGCTGAGTTGGGAGTGTGGAAAAATGGACCTTATGAGGGGTTGCCTGAGGGATCATTTACACTGAAAATAACCTTACAGCAGCCAATTCCATCGTATGTGCTACTGGACGTCTTCAGGACTCAGGTCTACGTGTATTACTTAGGACAGAGGAAGACATGCAGATTGTGTGGATCTTATGACCATATGGCAGCCCAATGCCATAAGAAAGCAGGAAGGAGGGATCAGATACCACTGACTATAAGTCGGCAGCAAAGTATAGAGGCGTCGGAGACTGGGGTCCTCCCCAAAACGACACCTTGTCGTTGGAGTGAGGAAGTTGATAAGGCAGAGGAGGCAATGAACGAATGTGTAACGTTACCGGTTGACACAGAGACTGCAACAGCGACGACGAGAACGAGTGATGACGAGTGTGAAGGACCACAGGCTTTTGATAGAGTTCCGCACCAAAGACTGTTAAAGAAAGTGGCAGCTCATGGCATTGGGGGAAAAGTGCTCTCGTGGATCGAGTCATGGCTCACAGACAGGAAGCAGAGAGTGTCCATAAATGGGGTTAAATCTGAGTGGGGATCTGTAACAAGTGGCATTCCACAGGGATCAGTCTTGGGCCCGTTGTTGTTTATAATATATATCAATGATCTTGATGAGGGAATTACTAGTGATATGAGCAAATTCGCCGATGACACAAAGATAGGTAAGATAATTGATTCAAACGTAGATGTTAGGGAACCTCAGGAGGATTTAAACAAACTCTATTCTTGGTCAGAAAAGTGGCAGATGCAGTTCAATGTAGATAAATGCAAGGTTCTGAAGCTCGGGAGTGTCCATAACCCTAGCACTTATAAGTTAAATGATATAGAACTTAGCCATACAGATTGCGAAAAGGACTTGGGGGTTATGGTGAGCAGCAACCTTAAACCAAGACAGCAATGCCTAAGCGTAAATAGATTACTGGGATTTATATCAATAAGTGTAATGAATGGTTTGAAAAACCAACAAGTTGAAGATTGAGACACTTATGCAGCATATGGGAATCTTTATTCAGGAAACGTTTCGCCACACAGTGGCTTCATCAGTCCACTACAAAGAGGAAGGCGTAAGGAGAGGAGGAGTATGAGGTAATCAGTCCCTCAGCCTGGAGTCGATGTGTTCAGTCCATCAATCTTGTAGAATGTACAGCATAGGGCCGTAGACGTGGCTTATATACTGTAGTGAGGTGACGTGAAGCAGGTGGAGGCGGGATCATAGTGGTACCATCCACTAGTCGAAGTAGGTCTTTGTCCAAAGGTTGAACAAGCGTTGAAGAATTCTTTGTAAGAAGATCCCATGATGCTTCAGTGTCTGACAGTTGTGATGAATGGTTTGAAAAACCGACAAGTTGAAGATTGAGACACTTATGTAGCATATGGGAATCTTTATTCAGGAAACGTTTCGCCACACAGTGGCTTCATCAGTCCACTACAAAGAGGAAGGCGTAAGGAGAGGAGGAGTATGAGGTAATCAGTCCCTCAGCCTGGAGTCGATGTGTTCAGTCCATCAATCTTGTAGAATGTACAGCATAGGGCCGTAGACGTGGCTTATATACTGTAGTGAGGTGACTTGAAGCAGAAGGAGGCGGGATCATAGTGGTACCATCCACTATCGAAGGGGGTCTTTGTCCAAAGGGTTTGAACAATTTTTAAGAATTCTTTGAAAGAAGATCCCATGATGCTTCATGGGTCTTCTTACAAAAATGTGTTTCATGGATCGGGGATCTCTTACAAAGAATTCTTCAACCTTTTTAAACCCTTTTGGGGACAAAGACCTACTTCGACAGTGGATGGTACCACATATCCCGCCTCCTTCTGCTTCAAGTCACCTCACTACAGTATATAAGCCACGTCTACGGCCCTACGCTGTACATTCTACAAGATTGATGGACTGAACACATCGACTCCAGGCTGAGGGACTGATTACCTCATACTCCTCCTCTCCTTACGCCTTCCTCTTTGTAGTGGACTGATGAAGCCACTGTGTGGCGAAACGTTTCCTGAATAAAGATTCCCATATGCTGCATAAGTGTCTCAATCTTCATCAATAAGTGTAAGCAACAGAAGTCCAGAGGTCATACTGCAACTTTATACATCATTAGTAAGGCCTCACCTAGATTATGCAGCTCAGTTCTGTAGATGAATGGTTCAGAGAACCGACATGTTGATAAATTAGACACATGTACAACTCTTGGGTATCTTTATTGAGGAAACGTTTCGCCACACAGTGGCTTCATCAGTCCATACAAAGGAGAATCTTGAAGAACAGGAGGAGAATGAGGTAATCAGTCCCTCAACCTTGATGAGAGTAAGACACATGTACAACTCTTGGGTATCTTTATTGAGGAAACGTTTCGCCACACAGTGGCTTCATCAGTCGGTTCTCTGAACCATTCATCTACAAACCTGTCAGACACTGCAACTTCTTGGGATCTTAATACTTGGGAATTCTTCACTTGCCTAATTCTTGGGCACGACCTACTTCAACATTGAACAAATGTTACACGACCTATGACTGCTTCACCTCTCCTGCCAACGGTTTATAAGCTCCTTCTCAGCACGTATGCCGTATTCTATTCAAGATTGATGGACTGACCACATCAACTCAAGGTTGAGGGACTGATTACCTCATTCTCCTCCTGTTCTTCAAGATTCTCCTTTGTATGGACTGATGAAGCCACTGTGTGGCGAAACGTTTCCTCAATAAAGATACCCAAGAGTTGTACATGTGTCTAATTTATCAGCTCAGTTCTGGTCTCCATATTACAGAATGGACATAAATTCGTTAGAAAACATTCAGCGTAGGATGACTAAATTAATACATAGCATTAGAAATCTTCCTTATGAAGAAAGATTGAAGACTCTTAAGTTACATTCACTTGTTAGACGAAGAATGAGGGGAGGCCTGATCGAAGTGTATAAGTGGAAGATAGGTATTAATAAAGGGGATGTTAATAAGGTCTTGAGGATATCTCTCCAAGAGAGAACCCGCAGTAATGGATTTAAATTAGATAAGTTTAGATTTAGAAAGGACATAGGAAAGTATTGGTTTGGAAATAGGGTAGTTGATGAGTGGAACAGTCTACCTAGTTGGGTAGGACCTTGGGTAGTTTCAAATTTAGGTTGGATAAGTACATGAGTGGGAGGGGTTGGATTTGAGTGGGACTTGCACATCAGAGCTTATTTCTTGGGTAGCATTGAAAATTGGGTTGGGCAAATGTTTTGTTAGTGGGATGAATTGTAAAGGACCTGCCTAGTATGGGCCAACAGGCCTCCTGCAGTGTTCCTCCTTTCTCATGTTCTTATTACTGGAGGAGGTTATAAACTCCTTTCTAAGTGAAGTTGAGGGTGGTCTGGAGGAAGCAAGAAGTACACACATGTCGGTGACATCACACAATGATTTGGTGGTTGGGGAAAATTTGAGGTGGTCAAAACTTTAAGGGTGATGGACTGATTACATCGTCTTCAAGTATCTTCTGCTTCTATCAACTTTTCTGTACTCGACTGAAGAAGCCTACTGTGTAGGCAAAACGTTTCAAAATAAAGATACCTAACTGTTGCATATGTGTCTTACCTAACAATTCAAGGTAGTAACAATTAATGTAAATGGATTGAGGAATGAAGTGAAAAGAGTCTGGATGGAATGGTTCCTCAGGAGGTATAATATTAGTAGATGTGTTTTATACAAGAACATAATTATAAGCTCGGCTGTACATTATTACTGAAAGGTTATAAGTTATATGTGAGTGGGTCTATGAGGTTAAAAGGAGTGGCTGTGGCTGTGAAGGAAAACAGTCCCTTACGTATAATAAAGGTGGAGAGGAGGGGGGGGGGAGGGTGGATGGTGAGTGGGGTGAAACGAGAGTATGTTTTATAGGGGTTTACATGCCAGCGGAGAGCACAGTCAGAATAAAAGAGGATTTTGTAAGAGACATTTTGTTGTATCATTTACGGGGTTTACCTTTAGTCACTATAATTGGAGGAGATTGGAACTGTGTCATAAGGGAGGGGGACGTTTAGCCGAGGGGGGCGGGGTGTGTGTTAGGGGCGTTCCGCAATGTTTTGCGGGATGCGGGGTTAGGGATTGTGGGGGGGGAGGGGGGCCTGGAGAATAGAGTTTACTTTTGTCAGAAGAGGTTATTCAGCGCGTTTAGATAGAATCTATACATCGGAGTCAGTGTGAGGGAAGTAAGAACAGTGGACGTGGGGTTTTCTGACCATAGGGCAGTTTTGGCTGAGTTGGATTGGGGGATGTGGTTAAGATACAATCAGGATTTTGGAAGTTAAATGCGAGACTAGTGAGGAGTGAGGTGGTGAGTGTGGAGTTTGGTGAATGGTGGCAAAATTTGTGGGGTGCCAGGGAGGGGGAGACGAGTATCTTGGAATGGTGGGAAAATAAAGCTAAACCAGGTATAGCGGGTTTTTATAAACGTAAGGGATGGGAGGAGGCGAGGTGGAGGTATGGATTACAAAATTATTTGGAGCAACAGCTCAATGAGCGTTATGAGGAAGGGGAGGGAAGGCAGTACGAAAAGCTATTGCTGCTCAGAGATAGATTGAAGGAAATACATAATGAAAGATTTGATGAGATAAGGGTAAGGGCGGGGATGGAAGCAGTACTGTGGGGAGATAAGTCTTCGGGAAGTGTTTTGAGAAGTTTTAAAATCAGGCAAAAGGAATCAACTATTTTAAACTTAGAGGTTAGTGAAGATTTGGGAGGATATTATAAGGGGCAAATGCTAGCGACAACTGAAGGAATGAGTAATTATGCTGATTATTGGTTTCAAAAGAAGTGGGCGAGGGGAAAAGTTGGGATAGTTTGTGAGGAAGGGGAAGGGGTGCAAGCCTTGGGGACGTGTGGGGAGGAGATAGTTGGAATGGATGGTGTAATTAGTATGGATGAAGTGAAAGAGGCAGTGCTCAATTTAAGTATGGGAAAAGCGCCAGGAATAGATGGGATTTCGAATGATTTTTAGAGAGTTCAATGGGACCATATAAAGTATTGTCTGGTACAGGTAATGAATTGTATGCTGAGGGAAGGTAAGTTAGGAATGACACAGCGGACGGGTGTGGTCGTATTAGTAAGGAAGAAGCAGGAGGAAAGAACACTGAGCACGTACAGGGCCATATTTTTAATGTGTACAGACAAGATTTTTCGAAAACTAGGGAAAGAAGAAAGGGTGATAGGGGGGAAATACTACAAAAGGGGACAGTTGGGGATTCCGGGACGAGCAGAGAGATGGCATAGCCGGATTGGGGTTTTTTTGAAGGTTTGCAATTTAGGTATTGATTGGGAGAATGCATATGAGGGTGTGAATAGGGAGTTTCGGGGGGGCCATTTGAGACGTCGGGGTTTTTGGTGGGGGAGTTTAAAGTGGGTTAGATACTGTATTCTGGGGGGGTGATACGGGTGCAAATTAAGGGTGGGGTTGGGCAGGTTTTTTGCAAATGTTGGGGATCTGAACAGGGGTTCCTATGTCTCAGATTTTGTTCGCAGCATACACACCCGTTTTAAAATGGTTGAGGAAAGGGTTTTTACATGGGGGGGGTGGGGTTTAATGGGTAGGGGGATATTGGACGTACAACTGTCTGATCCTGGTGTAAAGGGATTGAGAACATAGGGAGGGTTTGAAGGTTTTTGGGAGGGCGTCGGGAAATAGCGCAACAGAGCTAAATCAAAATTATTAGAGATAAGTGCTTTTGGGGGGGGGGTGGAATGGGGTTAATTTTTGATGGGAAATGGCGGAACGGTTGAAAAATTTTTGGGGGTTCTATAAGGGTGATACAGGGGGCTCGTCGGGAACCGGAGTTGGAGGGAAAAAAGGAGTGAAAAAAGGGTACGGAGCCTAAGAGCGGGGATTTACTTTTTTTGCAAAGGGCGATTATAATAAATTCATTGGTGTATAAAAGGGGATGTTCTGTGGTTATCCTTTTCGGGTGCAGGGGGATACAGAGATACAGAGGAGGCGCTCCGTTAGTTGGGGTTTTGGAAGGGCAGGCCTAAAGAGGGGGGTCATTTAAATGTAAAAGAGGGGGATAGGACTTTTTGGGACTGGGGCCGAAGTAAAGGACATGTAGTAAAACAGAGGTTTTTGCGGGGGGGGGGGGGGGAGGGGGAAGAGTTGGGGAAAATGAGGAGGGTTGCGACGGTGGTGGGGGGGAAAGGAATTAATTGAAAACGGACTATGCTCACGTATTGTTAGTCGTCGAGAGGCAGCAAAACTTTAAGGGTGGAAGGTTGGTGGAGATAAATAGGAAAAACCGGAAAACCATGCAAGGGTACGGGTTTACCCCCTTTTATATGGGGTAAGTTTTGGGAGATTTCCGGGAAACTTTGTTAAACTGAGGGTGAGGGATTAGTTTTTTTGATTTGGGTAATTAAATTTTTAGCTTCAAGCTGCCCTTTTGTGTAATGGGGTTTTGGGGAGGAAGCGACATGGAAAAATTGAGGAACCGAAACAGCTTTTCATGCAGTTTATTTCTGTAAAGAGTTGGGGGAGGTACGGTTGTGGTTGGCAAGAGTTTTCAGGTTGATGGGCGGGGGTAATGTAGAGATTCTGAGAGCCCTAACATTCGAAGTAAGAAGAGTCTCTGAAGACGTGAGAAGAGCTATTATGTACATAGTGGCAGATTTCTTTTATTTTTCTTGGGGATTGAGGGACAAAGGTGGGGGATTAGAATTAGGGCGATTGCGGCAGGAATATATCGTACGGTATGTAGAAATAAACACATTTATGAGGAACAGTGGAGAACGCGTTTTCCCGACTCATACAGAAATATTACAGTAAAGGGACTCATTAATGTGCCACACTAAGTATAGATTAAGGGACCGTTTTCCTTTTTAGGGGGGATATATAAGTACTGGAGGGAGAGTGCAAGAGGTAAGGTTATCTGGAGAGTTTGTATGGTTTGGAAGGTTATGTCAGACGTGGTGTTGTTTTTGAGAGGTATGTTGCAACTGTAGTGCAACACTACAGTGTTGTGCTTAAAGAATTATTAAGGTAAAGTGTCCTGTGCAGTAGCACGACTAAAGATGGGATAATCAACGTATTATGAGCGTTTGGCTACACCAACTACTTTGAGCTCATCTAGGTTTTACATACTGTTCATATTTTGTGTATTTTACAGTATATACAAGGACAAAAAACATGGTTCCAAAAAATTTTCAATTATTGTGTTAAGCATGATAAAAGGTGTGTGTGTGTGTGTATGTATATGTATTTGTGTATGTGTGTGTATGTATATGTATTTGTGTATGTGTGTGTATGTATATGTATTTGTGTATGTGTGTGTATGTATATGTATTTGTGTGTGTGTGTGTGTGTGTGTGTGTGTGTGTGTGTGTGTGTATGTATATATATATATATATATATATATAATATATATATATATATATATATAATATATATATATAATATATATATATATGCATAAATATGTTTGTGTATATATGTATATTAACTTATTAAGACAGCCACAGTGTCATGTGACACAATTATCATATATCTATGTTGGTTTTTGTTAGATCCTGTGACCTTACTGACATTATTTAGTAATGTGTAACATTAGCCGTAAGTGGTATTATTTAAAGTAAGGCAATTTGGTGTGGTAGCGAGTTTGGGAATGGATAACGGTGGGTTTTCAAAGGGGG
Source organism: Cherax quadricarinatus (assembly GCF_026875155.1). Taxonomy (NCBI): domain Eukaryota; kingdom Metazoa; phylum Arthropoda; class Malacostraca; order Decapoda; family Parastacidae; genus Cherax; species Cherax quadricarinatus. The sequence goes on along the minus strand of NC_069463.1, from coordinate 10,160,996 downwards.
AATTTGTTTTTGATAATAAAGGTGATGTACGGGAGTTGGGTTGAATGGTTTTTTATAGGAACATGTGTAGTATAAATCTGCAAGGTTTTTTACATAAAGGAAAAGTATTAACTCAGGTGTGGGTAGCCATGTAGGATGATAATTATACTCTGAGTTTTATTTTCCGGTATGTAATCTTGTCATTTTTTATATATTGTAAAATATGTATTTAAACATATATGATCTAAGGAAGGACATCAGATTCGATGGTATTTATCATGGTATTGTAAGGTAATTATACTCTTATGAGTATACTTATCGGGCATGTTATTTTTTATTTGTTTTTATGTATAGTAAAATATGTACTTACACATATGGTATGGGGAAGGTCATCAGATTATATTGCAATTGTCATGAAGAGTAAAAAGGGGTTATAAGATTTATAAAATCAGGTCGGTAGACTTTCTTTTTGTGGTAGGAGAATTTTTTTTAGGCCGCGACGAGATTATCGTATTTCTTTATTTCAGTATATTGTAATCAGGCATGGATCGCTTAAGGGTAATTTGCAACAGTTGGAATGTAAACCTTTCTACAGGATGACCTGTGTGTTATGTTTTATAGTAAGGAGACCCTTTTGTTCACACTTGATGTCTCTGTATTTAATTTTTATATTGTAATATTTGTTTTAATAAAATATGAAAAAAAAAAAAAAAAAAAGAGTAATCCACTTTCCAAACACTGTGTGGCTCAAACTCCTCATAAAAGCTAAAAAAAAGTAACAGGCAGTATTATGTAATAAAAGTATCTGTTATATGATAAAAAAAATCTGGTGTTTTACAACTATCCTGCAAAATCCGCATCCGCGAGAATGTAAAGATGTGACATCCGCATTCACATTTTACTCTAAACAGATATCCGCATCCGCGAAATAAGTAAGACATCCTCATACACATCCGCGGATATCTAAATTTTCACATCCGATACATCTCTAGTTCTAGACACTGATGTTTCCTCTGTAGATACGTGTTTGTCTGACCTTGATCTTGATAACTTGCCAGTGACTGAGCCTGCGCCCATGCCTTCTACATCAGGACTGTCAAGGCATGATATTGCTCGTGTGCCTTTCACCGACACAGACAGTGAAGAAGACAACGAAGTGACAAAAGCAACAACTGCCAGTGAAACACCTGTGAGCAGTGCCAAAAAACGTGTGTCATATTATCAAAGTCCAGTAATCGAAGTTGGCGATGACGAATATGTGATAATGAACAAGAAATCTTTAGAAAAGGCTATAGTAAAGAATTGTCCCGATTGAGTTATCAAGTGAAAGTGGAGTCACCTTGAAACATTTGTGACAGTAGTGTCAAATCGTGAACTAAACAGTTTTAATATTTGAGTGTTTACAGTGAAATGTTTCGTGGTAGTGGTTACAGTTCCTTCTCGAGAGCTTATGCAATCAACAGATTTCCGGCACTGACCTCTCGCATGTACAGACGATATGTAGATGAAATTATGAAGCTGCCAGTAGAAAAATGTTAAAGAAGCTCGTAATATTATGTGATAAATATAGACAATTTTTTTTTTTTTAAATTTCAGACAGAATTTTTTTTTATTTAAAACATAAATAACAAGGTTACATAAAGACAGTAAAAGAATACAACATTGCAAGGATATGAACAAGAGTCCAAAAAGCACATCGAGTACTGGAAATTACAAAGACTATACAAAAAATTGACAAAAACGAACACACAAACTACACACACACGCATTCACATCACGTATTATACAACATGGTACTACAGTTGGCATGGCTTCCGCCTGCCAACACACGTATCTAGGACTTATATCTAAGACCTCAGGTACCTAAAAGAGCACAACACTGAAACATTAATTTAGGCAACTAACACGAGATCTTATCATTGACTAAGAACAGGTATTTACACTTCAAAGGTGGAACAGGATAACACTAAGTCACAAACATCCAAAATAGCTAACTAAACTACAATGTGAAATTTGTCATCTCAAATAAAAACGAAAGAACAAGACATGCAAGCAGCTACATGTGGGAACGTATACACTTACGAGTGTTAAACATCTTTAATACTGCTACCACATATAGCTCAAGCTCTATCACAGCTTACAAAAAAAAATGCATACACATATATAGTGCTATTGAAAAACACACTAACACGGCATAAAGTAAAATCAGAAACTAAGAAACAATCATCTGTGCTAGGAAGCACACAATAATACAAATATACACCAATGACTTGTATCGAGGCATAAACGACGGCGATACATTCCTAAAAGCTGTATACACAAAGCCTTAACAGACATAGCGACGTCAGCATCACATATGAGATGCACATAATTCACGAGATCACACAATATACACTCACTTGACATACACAATTAGACACTACTGACCAGCCCGTTAGATTACCCCTTAACCTCACAACAATCTCAAATCACGTAACTCCAAGGCTTTATACAGTGACGGGAAGTCTCTCTCCCATCTCCCCTCATATACCAACTTATTTCGACATTTTGTCCTATAAATCGTCCCCGCTAAAACCCGAACCCTTCGACCTGCCTCATAGCCCATGACACGTAAATATAATCGGCCACAATGTACGACACCGCACGTTGTACGCGCACATCAACCCCACCTATATCAAAACTCAACGCCCGGAGCGCTGACAACCCTCCCCCCCCACCAAGCGCAAAACCCTACTGAACCACTCATGTACCACACCTAAAGTCTCACAGAAATACACAACGTGAAAAGCAAGACTCATCCACCCCGCACGCCGGACAACTCCGGTCCTTTCACAAACGCCTGTTATACAACACTACCCTGGACGGCAGGAATATAGACAATTTGGACAAATGCCAAATGAGGTTGGCATTCTACCTGTTCTACCTGCGGATGTGACATACGATGACATGGCATACCTGACATATGGCATACCCGAGGCCATCATTCAAATCTCGTTTTAGGAATTGCCAATGACGCTGAAACCAAACTTGTTTTTGACTATTTTGTGTTACCTAAATATTTGTTCTCGTTGTAGTATAATGAAATCACTCGTAGAAAAAAAGAAAATAACTTAAAGTACGATGCTGATATGGAAGCAAACAGGCTCAAATGTGCGAAAAATTCCAGTGGCACATCTTCCAATATGGAAGTGGAGGCCGCAAAGATACTGTGGCCACGATCACTTGATTACAATATGCAGTTTGACGTGATGGCGACTAACGGTGCCACTGCCCCTTTCACACATCTTCAAAATATGAACAATGGGGAAGGACCTTACCCGGATGTTGAAGTTAGATAAGAAGAATGCATAAATCATTACTCAAAAAGACTGAAACATCGTTTGCAACAACTTTTAAAAAATGTTTATATGTGAGAAAGTGCTAGTGAGAAAAATAGGAAATAATTTTCATTGAGAGGCAAGGACAGGCTAACGGATGCAACAACGATAATCCTGCATCTTACTTTGGTAATAATATCAGGACATGTGAATACTGATGTAGAAACAATGATAAATGGTGTACTAGCAAGCTTGTATCACTGCAGTTCTACCGACAAGAAACCACAGCATCACTTATGTCCTGCAGGAGCTGAAATGTAATGCCTCAATCAGAGCAATCACAAAGAACGAGACATCACCATCACATAATACAATCAAAGTCAGACTTCGTCTAGAACCGGAGAACGAAGCTGCTGTCAAGGAAATATATGACGAGCTAACCAGTGAAGAAATGATGAAGCGGTGTCCGAAAGGACGCTCCAGAATCAGAGTGGAAGCTTGCACCAACACATCTGGACTTAATATCCTAAGACAAAATACAAAGTGAAATGTGATTTAGACTTTGATACTGCAGTTGCTGTTCGTGAATATAATGCTGGTTATGAGAATACGTGCCTAGACACCTCACTGAGCCTACAACGCTCTCAACGCAACGGAAACTGCGAGAATTGGACGCTAAAATGCAAATGACTCAACTACCAGAGCCAAGGAAAAGTTATGTGAGGGACACTTCATATGTGCCTGGTGGTTATTAGCCACATTATACGTTTCATCACCTTTGAAAAAATTATGTAATTATTTTTTAATGTGCATGAAAAATATTTATATTTATATTTTTCATGATTCCATGATCTGGGATAATCTAACGAGCTCTTGAAACCAGACCTGTTCCCCAAACAACTACAAACAGTCGCACTGAGATGGCTCAGTAGTGGAGAATATAGCCTTAACAATAGTGTGTGTCAGGGAAGGATACAGCCCGCCTCCTGAGAGTGAGAGCTCCTCATGCAGGGGACTTTCTGTAATGAGTCCTTACTTGTCTAGAGGAAAAGTGGGAATGAACTAATCAGAACTGAAGAAATTACTCTTCGAGATACCGGCAATTATCTCACCCTGTTGAGAGATGATGTACTTCTTGTTTCCAACAATACACCAAATGGATGTCTTACTAGAGGCCTATGGAATGGCTGTGATAAAAGTACCTCTTCATAAAGTATATAGAAACGGACTATTACACTGGTTACACTTCAGTGGGGATTTCTAGTAGTGCATTCCCTATAAAGTCGGTGGATCTGCTGATAGGGAATGACGTTCTACAAGCTGGTATATGTAAGGAACCACTTGTCATTGACACCACTGATTACTATGCCAATGAAGCTTGTAAGGAAAACCCCACTTTATTTCCTCTCTGTGTTATAACTAGACACAGCAAAGATGAGGGTGTCATCATCAAGAAAGATAACATACGGATCAAAATTATTGGAACCTCAAGAAATGCTGCAAATATTGTAATACTTTAATACTAGCTGCGAGGCCTGGTCTCAGACCGGACTACGGGGGTACTGACCCCCGAAACCCTCTCCAGGTATGTAAAAGATACAGCAACCATCGTTGTCACCAAATGAGTTAGTTGATGATAATGACTTGGGTCTGAATTACATATTTTTTTATCTGTTTTCTGGGAAACATCATAGAACTTCCAGTACAAATTCGTCAGGGGCTTTCTAACACTTTGTAAAACTTTCAGTAAAATCGGAGAAAAAATACGCAACATCATACTTGTACCACATATACTACACCTTTATATAATAATCCTAGGCCAGATCTAGGAATGGCTGGAGAAGGTACCCGTCCTAAAGAACGTCCAAACAGATTTGTTAATTTCCTTACTCCTCCGTTGTCTTATTGTCCTATCTCAGACGATCAGTTTGAGAGGATGGAACGCCTAATTAAGTTGCAGATTGCACAAATAGAGGCCCAGGGGGAATTAACGAAGAATAATTCCGGAGATACCACAAAGTTCTAATCATACTTGTAACACAATTCAGGACAAATTTAACGTACAGACAACAGTCTCAATGGTTCCTAAGTTCTTTGAAAGTGATCTAGCCATTTTGAGAACCAAGTACGTGTTATGAATTGGCCAAGTAAACACTGGGCTGCCTTACTGCACACGGCTTTAACAGGCAGAACTCAAACCTGTACAGCTGCTTTGCCCTCTGTCAAGTATATAAATTACGATACTGTCAAAGAAACTGTGGAAAATAATGTATTTTCCGGAAAAAATACAGTGTATTTTTTGTGTAAATTAGTGTAATACATTGTATTTAATAAAATTTATGTCATAAAAAATGGGAAATTTCAGCGCCTGCACAGGAGACTCGCCATTGTTGTTTGAATGAGCCAAGAAAAAGTTAGTGAAATTGGGAAGAATTTTTCGTGCTCTAGAGGTAAAATTGGGCTGACACCTCTCAAATAGGAGGCGAACTTGTTGGATATGCATTCCTGCATAACTCGAGATATCAGGCGAAAGGACAAGACTCTAATTAGACGGAAACAGGATATTACTCCAGCTAAGTGTCTTATTTTATGTTAGATTCTGGCCAGTTTCTTCATAAATTTTAGACAGGAGTTAGACATGATACACCTTGATCTCCAGTCAAATTGGCGAGTAATTTTAAGATATTCTCCTTCTGTTATATAAATGTGTATCTATAATCATTTTTTAATTTTAATATACAGTCCACAAACTTATATATTTACCAGAATTCTTGTTGATGCATCTTTCATTTATAATTAATAGGTCTAGAGCAACTTGTGGATAAGACAGTTGTAGGTGTCGAAGGGGGACATTTTTGTGACCTAGGTGTCCCAAATTCCTACTCGTCTATGTAACTGATAAACAATAATTATCTTTGCTATCATTTACTGTTATGTACATAATGAGTTACATTCAGATAAATATAATTTTCCACAAACTATATTGGAGGCTTACAACTTATTTACCTGAGAGTTATTAATGTACATTTCGTACGTTGCAGAGAAGACCAGGTCAAACCTGCGTCGAATTTCCACGTGAGGAAAAGATTGCTTTCGAAAGGTGCAGAGCCTCAAATTGCAGCACCTTCGACAGCCTTGTTCAACTGATACTGCACGAAGATTTCTACAACTGTATGTCTGTCGACATACAAGAGTATCTCATAGACCATCTGTAACAGATGTTCTAGAAACTGCTGCTTTAGCAAACAATTATGAGATATCTCACAAGCTTCTGTGTGCTAAAACTCAAAGGAATAAAGGTAACAGGAAAATCTCACTCAGCTGACAAGTGCCGGCCTCATTCACCTGTTGTAAATTCTCGTACCTACACTAATGAAACTCCTGATCCTAAATCTGTGTCTGTTGTAAGAAAGAAATCTAGTACTGAGAAAAAGAAAGTCAAATATACTTACTGTAAGAAGACAGGACATTCAAGGGAGTATTGTTATGCGTTGCAAAGGGGATATGAGAAAAAAATATGAAAGTTAAGACACATGTGCAACATGTGAAAAAAATAGTGTGGTTCGCGCCCCTACACACGTCATCTTCCTACTCGATGCAACAAGAACACCAAGCACTAAACAACTCGCCAAACTCTGTAGATCAGGAGAATATTACTCAGCCTATATGACTTGGGTCAGAAAGTATATCTGACAATAAGATTTGTTCTGTAATGAGTCCTTACTTGTCTAGAGGAAAAGTGGGAATGAACTAATCAGAATTAACTGAAGTAATTACCTTTCGAGATACCGGCAATTATCTCAATGTTGAGAGATGTACTTCTCGTTTCCAACGATACACCAATATGGATGCCTTACTAGATGCCTATGGAATGGCTGTGATAAAAGTACCTCTTCATAAAGTATGTATAGAAACGGACTATTACACTGGTTACACTTCAGTGGGGATTTCTAGTAGTGCATTCCCTATAAAGTCGGTGGATCTGCTGATAGGGAATGACGTTCAACAAGCTGGTATATGTAAGGGACCACTTGTCATTGACACCACTGATAACTACTATGCCACTGAAGCTTGTAAGGAAAACCCCATTTTATTTCCTCTCTCTCTTATAACTAGACACACCAAAGATGAGGGTGTCATAATCAAGAAAGATGGTAATATACGGATCAGAATTATTGGAACCTCAAGAAATGCTGCAAATACTGCAATACTAACTGCGAGGCCTGGTCTCAGACCGGACTACGGGGGTATTGACCCCCGAAACCCTCTCCAGGTATGTCAAAGATACAGCAACCATCGTTGTCACCAGCTGAGTTAGTTGATGATAATGACTTAGGTCTGAATATGTTGATAAATTAGACACATGTGCAACTCTTGGGTATCTTTGTTGAGGAAACGTTTCGCCACACAGTGGCTTCATCAGTCCATGCAAAGGAGAATCTTGAAGAACAGAGGAGAATGAGGTAATCAGTCCCTCAACCTTGAGTCGATGTGGTCAGTCCATCAATCTTGAATAGAATATGGCATACGTGCGGAGGAGCTTATAAACCGTTGGTAGGAGAGGTGCAGCAGTCATAGGTGGTGTCACATTTTTCAATGTGGAAGTAGGTCGTGCCCAAGAATTAGGCAAGCGAAGAATTCCCATGTATTAAGATCCCAAGAAGTTGCAGTGTCTGACAGGTTTGTAGATGAATGGTTCAGAGAACCGACATGTTGATAAATTAGACACATGTGCAACTCTTGGGTATCTTTGTTGAGGAAACGTTTCGCCACACAGTGGCTTCATCAGTGCGATAACTGCACTCTGAAGGTCTGGAGGTGAAGTGAAACAAATCTCGATGGGAATCGTAGCAGGTACGATTCTACAGAACATCACGAGCGACGAGCATAAAAGCTTTCTGTACAAGAGGGCTCGGTCACTCGGGCTGTCTGATAGCTGTCAAACACACTGGTCACAAGGGTGACTTAACACTGTGGTGTTACTCAGGTCTGGCTGGCTCAGACCTCACTGGACACACGGGAACTTTACAAACACACCGCTGTACATACGGTACAACATGGCTTAACTAGCAAATGATGCTTTTCTGCGCATAAAACTGACTAAGACATACTAAAATGTGAGAACACTGACTGAGAGGAATTAATTAACACACGACATATATCTTCTCTCAATCTTCTCGACAATACTGAAATAATTACTAGAACACTCGATGTGACATCATGTGATGTCAGGCGTGATGTCGCAAGGTGACGTCAGCAGCAGTGACGTCAGGCAGACATCGTGAGGTGACGTCAGCAGACATCGTGACGTCATGAAGTCGGGCAGCATCGTGGGTGGCGTCGATGTGATGCGGGCAGCAGACCACAGCATGAGGCCTGGGACATCTGGTAACTCACGTGGCTTTGTAGGTCTACGTGACATCGCCCACACCCACGTGACGTCGTGATCCACGTAGCTTCGAGTGGCCTCGGGCACTCGGATACACAGCACTGGCAATGAATTCATACGAAAAACAGCAGAAAACACAGCAGAGGGAGTGAGCAGTGGTGAGTGGTGTATGGTAGACGGGTGAGCGTGAGTAGGGCGAGCATGGGCAAGGTGAGGAACAGCCACTTCCTCTCCTCTCCTCCCCCACCCACAAATACGTAGAGAACTCACACTGGACGCAGAAATCACCACAAAACTCACCTTGGCTTGCTGAAACACTGTGCTGAGTGAACAACAACAGCGGGCAACATACAAGTGACGCTGAACACGTGACTTGAAAAACAGCGTAGGGTCACTGGGACGCCATTACAATTCTCGGAGAATTTCGGCAAATTTCGGCTGGATCCTGCTTGTACCTGTGTCTGGGTGCTCAAACATGCAGACACGACATCAGGATAACTTGAGAGACGGATGCTTCTTGTGTAGGGTGATGAAGTGAAGATGACTTCATACCTCTTCCTCCCTCTCTCCAGGCAAACACAACTGCTGCTGAGCACCGCTGTCACCATTTATAACGATGTTGTTTGGTAGGCTGTAAGCGGGGTGTGAATGATACGTCTTCTTCTTCTTCGGAGGCTTCTTTGTTTATTGTTAAGTCGTTGTGGGTTACACAGGCTTGTGTGTTTGTGCCCATGGCCCGGGAGGGCCATGCCCACGAGAGAGAGCTGGGAGGCCTTGCAATTCTCGGAGAATTTCGGCAAATTTCGGCTGGATCCTGCTTGTACCTGTGTCTGGGTGCTCAAACGTGCAGACACGACATCAGGATAACTTGTTGAGAGACGGATGCTTCTTGTGTAGTCAACGGCATTGTGAGCCTCTTCAGGGTGGAGGGGTCAACACCATCGGTCGACGCCAGTCAACATCATCCGTCGTCATCCAACGCACCTGCTGGCCTAAAGAGTTATCTGTTACTCCCAGCGTCTTGACGGGACCTGAGATAGATCTTCGTCCTAAATTTTTCCCACAAAATCTGGACATAGGCGTCACGGCGTCATCTCCAGCCTTAGCAGTCACGTGTTCACCTCATCACCCTCTCTACAGCCCTTCAACACTCTCCAGCACCATTCTCCTGCCTCCTACAGCGTCCCTACGCCCTTCTCAGCTACAAGAAGTAGAGGTGAGGTCGTTTAGTGTGTTGGCTTCGTGTGGCTCCACGCGTGACCACGAGGCAGCTCTGGGGGTTTGGGTTTTTTACCCTAATCAGGTGTAAAAACACCAGCCTCCTCTACAGCCTTCTCTGCTACGCAACGACGTCCTTCTCGCCGTCCATGTGTGTTGTGTTCTTCCCATTTCCTCCCAAAAAGTTCTACCTTGCTTAACCACGTGGGAACCCAGTTGGCTTTTGCCCCTAGGCCAGCTCAGTTCAGCGTCTACAGCAGCTCGTGACTCATCATAGTGTCTACAACTACTCAGCGTCTACGTATCTCCAGCCAGTGCAGTTTTTTTTTGTGTTGCCCAGTTTAAATTTTTTTTTCCTTTCCCTTGCTGTTATATTCCCAGTTCATCACCAGTTCTGTTTTCCCCAGTGATTTGTTACAGTAAAACTTACTCGTCCCAGTTCAAAGTTTCACTTAAGCTTGTTTTTAGCACGTTCGAGTAGTGCAGTAAATGTTTTGTTCTCCGTGTGCTGAAGCCGCAGTCAGTCAGCGCGCCCAGACACGCTTGCCAGTGTAAACAACCCACACACAGCTGTGGTCCACGCCGGGTATCCACGTTCTTCTAATATCTTATACCTCCACAGAGTTACCCCGGTCTTTCCTGTTTTCCCAAGTCCATTCTGATAATTTTTCCTATGACATTGAAGCCCCATAGCAGTATACAAATGCTACGAGGCGTGTAGTGTCACTAGAGCATCACTGAAAGTTCCAGGACCTGCAGCACCCGTACCTTCGTCCATCTCCTGCATTTAAAGTTAAGTAAACAGTGACTTACCTAGCATTTCCTAATATTTTGTGACATTATTTAACTGTCCTGCACCAATACAGTTACAGTTACTGAAGCCATACTTCAGTAAATTGTTCAGTGTCATCAGTGCACATTTTGCCACTTACCTACAGCTTCTTAAATTTTGTAAATTTATTTTTGCACTCCTACATTTTAAATTCCAGTATTTTATTCTGCTTCTTGCACCTCAGTTATTGATTTAAATTGTTCAGTGTTAACCATTTTACATCATAAAGAGAATACTACTGGTTTAGCTAAGTTAGCGCAAAATAAAGACCTTTGAAAATATGGCAGATGCAGTACCTGAAACCCCCGCTGAGCATCCCGCAGGTAAAACTCGCGGTCGAGGTCGCGGACGAGGAACAGGCCGTAGTCGTGGAGCAGGTAAACGCGGAAGCAGAGCCGGAGCTGCTGCAGCTCCTGCACATCCCAAGCAGATACCCGACCCACCAAAGAAGACTCTCAGTGAACTTCTGGCACCTAGAGCACTAGGAGGCACACCTGCAGAAGCTAAGAATGACCCCATGATGGACTCAGACATGGTCATCCAAGGAGTCAGTGGATTTGTGGAGAGAAAGAAGAGTTCGGAGTTCGCTTTGGACTACTCTCAATACTTGACTGTCGTCGAACAGTCATACATAGCACAGACCACATGTGACAGAGATCTTGCCAAATTTGTCCCACAGAGTGCCTACACTTACTACATGATTATAGCGCTCTGGAGGAGACTGTACCAAATAACCTCACGAAGGTGGGGAATCAGCACATACGAAGAGTTAGAAGCCGCCATCGGTGAGATGTTCGTGCCGAAGGAGGTACGCATATACCTTGACGGAATAGGCAACATTACAGACCACGAATTGAAGACGTGGCACCTGCGTTTCAAGGAAACCATCTTCACTGACCAACGCCATTTTGGAGCCTATGGCTCATTTGGCCAAGTGGACAGGCACACTCACATCTACTATGAGAGTATGCCAGCCCCAATTGTAGCTCTACTCACCATCGTAGCTGACATGAGACACACTGATCCAACCATCAACGGCCCAAGAAAGTGGCTGCTACCAGATGACATAACTCCAGTCAATGAAGGAGCTTATGCGCCAGGTTTTCCTACAGCAAATTACTTGGCTATAGGTATGCAAAGAAGTTGACACTAGATCAATTAACCGTGTTGACTGACAACGGATTTAGTGTGAATGTTAACATCGACGAAACACAACTAGGAGTTAGAAATATAGATAAAATTCCTATAAATCAAAGTCTGTTAGCTTTCTTAACTGGACAATTCAAGAATTCAAAATGTCCAATGAACTTATACAACACAGTCTCACTTAGTGGATCGCTTTCTCAAGTGCCTTTCACCACTCGCGTAGACACCGACTGTAACCCAACAGTTAGAGCAGTTGCGAAGTTAGGCACAACTTCAAGTCATCGCCAGACAACATCTCACGTAGCAGTAGGAGCAGTTGTTTTTAGATACAGATTCAAAAGAGCAATTGACGCAAATACTAAAGACTGCTATTGCTACTTCTTCCCTGATGATAACGATAGACCACATGTACCACAGGATTGGTACGACAATGAAAACAGCAGAAAACACAGCAGAGGGAGTGAGCAGTGGTGAGTGGTGTATGGTAGACGGGTGAGCGTGAGTAGGGCGAGCATGGGCAAGGTGAGGAACAGCCACTTCCTCTCCTCTCCTCCCCCACCCACAAATACGTAGAGAACTCACACTGGACGCAGAAATCACCACAAAACTCACCTCTGGCTTGCTGAAACAGCTGTGCTGAGCTGAACAACAACAGCAACATACAAGTGACGCTGAACACGTGACTTGAGAAACAGCGTAGGGTCACTGGGACGCCATTACAATTCTCGGAGAATTTCGTGTTAAGGACCTGCCTAATATGGGCCAACAGGCCTGCTGCAGTGCTCCTCCTTTCTTATGTTCTTATGGTTGGCAAAATCCTTTTGCCTGGTGTGCATCTGTCCTTGTTTGGTGCCGGAAGATTCCTCTTTTCTAGAGGATTGTTCTAGGTACTGGGGTATAAGTGTAACGTTCTGGTGGAGGTGTGACATGAATGTACATGACTTTGTAATAGCTCTGCACTTATGGCTGTTCATTGCATTGCGTGTAAAACTAATTGTCACAGTTTCGATTATGGCGTGTCACTAGTCCTGGGGTATGAAGGTAGGCAGGTTCTATTAGGTTTGTTTTGTAGGCCGGTAGGCCTACAAAACGTGAGGACGTGGTATCATGATTGGCATATTTGATACTCTGTTTATAATGCATGTTAATTTGTGTAGAAGTATGTTGCCCTTGATACCCGTGTGTTACATGCAATATTTTGGTTGTATCTGCGGAAGAAAGGTGAACCAATGTATAAAGGTTCCAGGGTATGTAGACCTTATGACTTTTTTAAAACCACACTGTTACAATTTGTATGCGAGTGTTTTTCTTTTATCGTTCCAAGAACCTTTTTGTATTGGGGGTTATATTCATATGTAGAGGATATGCTTTATATATTTGTTTCTGGTGACAACTTTATCCAGTCATACGTTTTTTAAAGTATAATTAACGGGGTACATTGTGAACTCTGTACTAGCATATATAAGTTATTTATGAGGTTTTACATATACCTTTATATTTGTCTGGTAGGTCATATTATATACTGAATGTTAACCGTCAACATCAACCTTGTGTGTTTGATTATTATTATAAAGGGGGAAGCGCTAAACCCGTAGGATTATACAGTGCCCGTGGGGAGGGATGTGGAAAGGTATTCAGGCTTAATTCGGGGAACTAGAGCACTAATCCAATTACCTAGATCAAGAGCCCCTCACCAACACGTTTGATAAGTGGTTGGGAATGTAGTAGTGGTCATGGATATGGCCTTGTATGGCTGCCTTTTTTATTTTTTTGTGTGCAGATGTGTATGTGGGAACCAGTGTCTTAGGTATAGTTCTATTAGTGGATGTAATACATATTTTATGTTATTTGGTGTCTAGTGAATTTGGGCATTATTTCATGTATAATTCAGTCTTTTCTGTACGCACGCATGTGCACACACATGTATGCGTGTATATATTATATATATATATATATATATATAATATATATATATATATATATATATATATATATATATATATATATATATATATATATTAAAAGGGAAACTACATACAAAATTTGAAATCATACAAAAGAGAACTCCACACCATAACCATTATACATGTCCTCCTGCGGACGGTTATGCCTTCAAACATTGTCTAAAAACCCTAAAGGTATTCCCTCCATCTTACAACATACAGTACGACCTAAGAATATTACATCATTTCATGTATCAACTAAAGTTTTCTACCTTCAATTAAAATTAAAATTCAAACTCATCTAATTGACGAAAGTTATAATTGTTATCAATGACCTAGATCCTCTCATGCATATGACATTTCGTATTTCTCTTAATATATAAGTATAAAATATTCCTTAATAGTTGCTTCATCCCGTATATATATTCCTACTATACCATGGAAAAAGCCCTCTGATGAGATGACCACTTCCCATATCATATATCTTCTGACACTTAACAATATGTATGAAATGAACAACCATGGTTAACCATATGAACTTAAAAAACTTCAGTTATAATTACCCCCCATAAACCTTTCTCTTCCTAACAACATACAATCTCCCTCTTTAACCCCCGCCCCCCCCATGTTAGGTTCTAAATTCACGGAGTATGTTACATAATACTAACTAAAACCAGTGAGTTCCTTATATCTCACAAGAACATTATATGCACATGGTAAAAAAGTCGCCTTACACAGAAGACAGCCTTTTAAAAATTGGTAACATACATACCTATACTCTTACATATATATACATTTGCGTATATACTCGATCACACATACCCACACCGACTCATACACACCCATTAACACAACAATAGATAAGACTTTTACAACCTTATATGTTAATCCTTTATTAGGAAAAAAAGCAAGGCAATTGAATAATTTTGAGAAAAACACGATTACTCTATCCTTTATACCTGTTAACAAGGCGTTGATTGTTCCCTCTTGTGGTTGCCTCACTTACAAAGATCATTTACCTTATAAAACTATGATCATCAATGATCTATTGTCTTACAACACATGGCTAAACTAAAACATTCACACAAAAGAAAACTCTCCAATTACACCACATCTGACATATCCCCTCCCATACAACTCTCATGACAATCCTACCACATTTACATATCCTTCATTATGGTCATATTCGCTCTCGAAAAGGAAAATGGTCCCTTAGTACTTAAGTGGCCAAATTACCGAGTCCCTTTACCGTTATATGTCTATATGCCTCCGGGAATGCAGTTGCCCATCTTTTACCATAAATGAGTTTATTTCTACACACTGTGCGATAAATTCCTGCTGCAATTGCCCTTACCCTAATCCCCCCACCTTTTTCCTTCAAGCCCCAGGAATAAAACAAGAAATCTGTCACAATGTACAGAATGGCTCTCTTTACAACCTCAGACACCCCCCTCACCTCTAAAGTTAGGGCACGCAGGAGTTCTACATTGCCCCCACCCATTAACTTGAAGACTCTAGCCAGCCACACCCATACCTGCCCCAACTCCCTACAAAAATATACGGCATGAAAGGCTGTTTCCGATTCCTCACAATGTTCGCATAGTTGAGTGGAGAGGACATGTGCTGCTGCTGCCCCCTGGAGTTGTCTGGTGGCAGTATTATTTTCACCAACATGGCGCAGGCTCGCCGGCGCAGGGTAAATACAGTCCGCATTGTATTAACCAGTGGAGCTGTAACGGGGCCATCAATGGAGTTGCTTTTGCCTGCAATCATCAGAGATACCTACGGAATAGCCAAAGAGGAGATTTGTGGACTTGCATTGAATGGTACGAAGAGGATTTTTGTAAAATTTAGTTCGGCGACTGTGTATGAGGCAGTTGTAAATAAGTTTCAAGAGGTGGCCATACCAGTTAATCATGCTGTGACGGTGAGGCTGCATGATGTGTCCCAGCTATTACACATGGGTTAAGATTAGGAATGTGCCGTTCGAGGCGGATGCATCTGACATCCGGTTCATTATGTGTAAATACGGGACAATACATACGATCACTGCAGTAAGGTGTCAGTTGGCCAGTATATGGGATACCTGAGGTGCATTCTCTGTCAAGATGACGCTCAGACATCCAATTCCATCGTACGTGGTGATGGAAGATTTCAGGACACAGGTTTTTGTAACATACGCGGGCAGCGAAGCACTTGCGTTTGTGCGGTCGTATGATCACCTGGCTGTGCAATGTGAAAGAAGACGTGGTGATAAGGACCAGCAGCAACGACGAGATGTGGAGGAAAGGAGAGAGGATCAAGATCAACTGTTTTCGACTCTGCCTCAGCAGAGTTTGACATGAAGTGAGGAGGTTGAGAGGGCCGAAGAAAAGGAGATGGCAGGGGCTACGCGGGGGGGACGACATCACTTCCCTGGACGTTGTACAAGTGCTTGATGAGGTCATCGCGGAAGCGAATGGTAGCGACGCGGAAACTACGATAGTGTCGACGTTTGAGAACATTTTGGGTAATGAGAGTCCTTGTCCGGATGTTGGTACAGACCTGGATCATGGGTCTGGACTGAAGTGTGTCGTAAGGATGCACAGTTGGTGAGAACTGTGGAGGTGGAGGTTCATCATGGCACTGAGCTGGATGACTTGATGCAGGTCGAGGGTACGACGCGAAAGCGTGCAGCAGTGCTTTCGGATTCCGACGACGTGCTTATGCCCGCACAAAGACCTGGGAAGAAAACATGGGCGGAAGCCATGCGGAGAGGTTCAAGTGGCGCCCAGGGGCAGGGGTTGGGTAAGGGTGGACAGAAAGGGGGGGGAGGGAAAAGGGTGCAATGAAACGATCAGGTGATAAATCGGTAGTGTCAAGAGGGAAACCCCCTTTGTCGGTTTTAAGTGCCTGACATTGAACATTAATGGCTTGAGGTCTCAGAGAAAGTGTGAGTGGTTTAAGGAATATTTGGTGCATCATGACGTTGACATTGTGTTCTTGCAGGAACACAATTATAGACCGGGTTATGAGTTGAAGGTGGATGGTAATAATGTGTATGTTGAGCATGCGGTCAGATTGAAAGGAGGTGTGCCATTTTGGTGAAAGAAACTAGCCCGTTGGTTGTCAGGCATAGTGAGGGGGGAGAGGGGAGGTGATTCGTGTGATGGGTTATGGGGTCAGGTACAGATGATGTTGGTTTGTGTGTATGGCCCAGCAGAGGGAGATGTGAGGATAAAGAATAAATTCGTAAGGGACGTTCTGGTATATTATTTGCGTGGATTGCCGGGGTTGCTGTGATAGGAGGTGACTGGAACTGTGTGATAAGGAATAAGGATGTTGAACCGAGGGGCAGGGCATTGTTTGAGGATATTGGAGAATTGTTATCCGGGATAAGGATTGACAGAGTTGAGGGAGGTGAGGTGGTGAGCACACATTTATTAAGCGTGGTATGCGGCTAGGCTCGATCGATTATACGTTCCCAGGACAGTTGTAATACATAGTGTGAGGGTAATGGACGTAGTATTTTCTGATCACAGGGGTGTTTTGGTGGATATAGGTTGGGAGGGGTTGCCGAGAAGTGTAAGGGTTTTGGAAGTTGAATGTAAAGTTGATGCAGCAAGAAGAGTATCAACAGTCATTTGTTCAATTGTGGGAGTTGGTGGCGGAGGCGCCTGGGAATAGTGAATTGGTTAGTTGGTGGGACTCTGTGGCGAAATCTCGTATTAAGGAATTTTATATTCGTAGTGGGAGGGAAATATAACAGGTTGAAGTATGGGTACCAATCTTACTTGAGGGACAGTTGAGAGCTGCTACGAGCGTGGGAGTGCTAGTCATCCGGTGGACGATATTGAGGGATTAAAGGAGCGTATCAGGGATTTGCAAAATGAAAGATTTGATGGCGCGCGAGTTTGGTGGGCTGGAAGAGGTTATAGGGTGACAGGCCTTCGGCATGCTTGTTGAGAGACAGCGTAAGAGAAGAGTGGCGACGGAGATGATGGATTAACTGTTCATGTGGGATGGGAGGGTATAGAGAGGGGCAGTATAGTGACGACAGAGGGTATGAGTGGTTATCTAGATGCATGGTTTAGGTCAATGCACAAACGGAGGTATTCGAGATGAGGCTTTAAAGGAAACGGGAGTTTCGTGCAATGTGAGATTGATGGTATGGATAGGTAACATTAGAAGTCCGATCACGGAAAGTGAGATTTCGCACGCTTTGTCTGGTGCAAGTTTTCGGTAAGGCGCCAGTGTAGATGGGTTGCCTAATGATTTTACGTTAGGAATTGGAAGTATGAGAGGATTTTTAGTTAGGTTATTCAATGTAATGAAGGATGATGGGGAAATGGGGGAGCAGCAAAGGACTGCTGTCGTGGTATTAGTTCCGAAAGGTGGACAGACTACGGTAGAGGATTACCGAGCAATATCGCTTATGTGTGGCGATTATAAGTTATTTGCACGAATATTAGGGAATAGAATAAAAAAGGTGATAGGTAACGTAATTGACAGAGGACAATATGGGGTACCGGGTAGGACAATGTATGAAGGGCATGGAGTTCTTAGGAGTTTTATAGAAAAGAGGGGGAGTTGGGGGGTGGGGGTGTGTTGGCATTGGATTGGCGAGCTGCTTACGATAGTGTGGAGAGGGATGCGTTATGGAGGTTCATGCGTTGGCAGGGATTCGGGAAGGAAATTATATCTTGGGCGAAAACATTGTATCAGGGAGCATCTATGAGAGTACAGGTTAATGGAAGGCTAGGTGTTAACATTCAGAGGAAGGGGTTTGCGACAGGGTTGCCTCTTATCGCAAATATGTATGCGTGCCTCCAGGATCCCTTTTATAGGCAGTTAGGTGGAGTACGCAAGTGGAGGGGTTAGTAATGAACGAGAGGGTTGGCCGGGTATTGTGGTTATGTGGATAATACAACTGTATTGGTGAGGGATGAAAGGATTTACACAAGGTTGGAAAGGTGGTAGATGTGTTTGGAGAGGCTACTGGGATGGAAATTAATGTGGCAAAGTCTAAGTATATGGACCTAGGCAATAACGTAAATAAGATGGGACTGTAGGGCGCGGGTGGAGTGTGGTGGATCACTATTGATTGTGGGATAGTGTACGCTAAGAATGAAAGGGTCGCACCAGAGGTAAATTCGATGCGCACCGTGGATGGGGTATTGAAAAGATTGGTGGTTTGAGGACGGTGCAGCTAACGTTGCATCAGAGGGTCATTGTGACGAACCTGCTGTTGTATAGTAAGATATGGCACGTGGTGGCAGTATACCCGCTGAGGCGGCGAGAGGTGCAATGGTTGCAGCATGGGATTTTCCGATTTATATGGGGATCGGGTTGTGACTGGCTAAGTAGAGGGGTGGTGACGCTTCCCGTTAGCCACGGGGGCTGGGGTTTATACATTTAGAAAAGCGTATGATGAGTGTGTATCTAAAACGTGGGTATTTGGGGGAGGTGGGGGCGAGGAAAGGGGGCTAGAAAAACTGCCTATGGATATGCAACGATGGTGGGGGGTAAGATTTAATGATTGGTGAGGCCATGTTGAGGTTTTAATGACGGTGAGGGATCCGAAGCGCCTTAAATTGAGGATTCTAGAGAGGGTGGGGGGTGGGTCTGTGGTGGCGGCAGTTGAGGGGCATACCCCATGTAATGCGTGGGGGAATATCTGGAAATGTTTACGGCAATTGCGTATTAAACCAGGTTGTAAGGGAGGTAATGTTTAGGTTTCTACATGGAATCTTGCCGTCTGGTGTTGTGTTATTTAATAGGAGACTAAGGGAGGGTGGGGAGTGCAAAGCGTGTGGATGTTCCGAGACTATTTTTCATGCGGTGTATTTTTGTAATTGTCTAGAAGCTGTGAGGGTATGGTTAGGTAGGGTAGTTAGGTTAGTGGTGGGGAAGGTTACAGGTGTTAAGGGTGTTAAGTTTAGATATAGGTGGGATGAGTCAGATGGTGGTGAATGCGTTGCGTATGTGGTTACTGATTTTATTATACGTCTTGGCTATGAGGGAGGTGGGTGTGGATGAAAGAATAAAGGTGTTAGCGGCCACCATTTATAGAACTAAGTGTCGCAATAGGGATCATTATGGGGGAAGGTGGGAGACAGTGTTTACTGAGGGATACCGGAGTTATTAAGTTAAAGGATTTACGGGATTTAAGTGTAAATGGGTAGCGACGGGCTAGTTTCTTGAGCGAGATGTGGTGGATTCTTTTAAAGTGTGTGACTGGATTTGCACTGATACATTTATGCTTATCCTGAGTAGTGAGTGTGGTTTGGGTGGTGTTTTTACACATGTGTTCCCTTTATGTCGTGAAGATTTTGGATAGTATAATGTACGTAATGTATTGGAGCACTACATCATTGTGTGTATACAAGGTGAAAGAAAAGGTAGAATCTTAAAGTTTTTGTGTGTGAGAATGACTGTTCGTTATTGTGAGAGTGCCTTCAAAGATGTTATAGAAAGCACATACTAAATGGTGTTACTAAGGTATGCCATATGACTGTATCGAATATGCTGTGATACAAAGTCCGGGGTTTTCCTTCTTGTTGAATGCATTCTGTAAGACAATTTCTGTATATCAGAAGGTTCGAAGTTTACATAGCTGTAATGAGTACGTGTACAGTTTTATATTAGCGAGATTGTATTTTGGTACATAAGGCCTAACATATAATGTTCAGCGGCCTGGTTAAGATTATATAGTACATGTCGTGTGACACTGTATGTGTAGGGTAGTGTTAAATATTTTAAGTACACGCTGTTGTTTTCCCTTTGCTATTTTATTGTTTAAAGTCACATATAAGAGTATATGTAAGGTAATATAAAAATGTATATTGATTTTGTGTAAATACGCAATTTCAGATGACTTTGTTGGATCAGGTGTGCATATGAGTTCAAGTAGCGGTGTATATTATGTATTAATACTGCTATAGGGTATATAGTGTATGAAGAAGTTTTGGGTGGATATTATCCTTGTATGCTAGGCAAAGTTTTCATAATTGTTACTTAGAGTAAGTAGTATCCTACGCTCTTATAGTATGTCAATGTTTTGTAGGTATTTGATGGGGGGGGGTACCTTTTACTTTTCAAATTCAAATTCAAATTCAAAGTTTATTCTCTATAAGGATTACAATGCTGAGTTTACAGAAATTTGGTTGTTTGGTTTACATGTAGTAAATTCCAGAGCACATATGTACGACTTTATAAATGTACCTTTGGTGGGGGGTGGATGTATAGGTTTTAATGGTATGTGGTGAGGTTTTTACCTTTAAGAATTGTTTTGTATATAAAACTTGGCATAAGATGTTTAAGTGTGCTGAAGTAGATTCTCTGGATATGTTGTTGGTACACCTGTGCGAAGTTTCTTTTTCTTTTTTGATGGTGTATACGTATGTTGTACTTTAATTTTGTTCTTACATGTTGATTGGTTTCGTAACATGTTTGCTTACGCGTATAATGTATACTGTATTTTAAATAAATAAAAAAAATAAAATAAAAAAAAATAAAAAAAAAATGTATAGGGGATGAGGGACAGTTTGTGTCAGCACAAAGTTAAATGTTTATGTGTATTTTGACAATGTAATTTATAATTTTGGGTAAGAACTGATACTATGTTCTTTTATTTATTTAATGTATTGTATTGTTTTAAATAAAATATATATAAAAAAAAAAAAAAAAAAAAAATGTTCGCATTTCGCCTCCTTTACCAAACCCATCACACACAAAGCCTGCTTTGACGCTAAAATTCCCATTACAAACATATAAACTAACTCCCTTACCCTCCGCATTAATCTAAGTTTCTGGACATCATGCCAAATCATACCCCAATCATACAAAGGGTATACCGCCACCCCTTGCATGACTCACGGTTTCCTACTCATCTCTACCAACCTTCCCACCTTGAGCTTGTTTACCTCACCTATGACTAACATGACCCTTAGCATATTTTCACATTCCATTAAGTCTTTTCCTCCCCACCATCGTCGTACATCCCCCATCACCCTCCCAACCCTACCCCTTTTAACCCCCCCCCCTCCCTTACGTACCTCTGTTTAACATACATGGCCTTTACCCTCGGCCCTAGCATCAAAAGCCTTACTCCCCCTCTGCGCACATTCGTCATAACCACCTCTTTACTTAGCCATGCTCGTCCAAAACTCCATATATAACGAAGCACCCTTCTCTGTATCTCCTTTATCTCCTGTTCCCGTAAAGGATACACCACTGCCACGTTCCACACTTTACTATAAACCAATGAATTTATTATTATTGCCCTTTGCATTAAAGTAACATCCTTCACTCTTAGGTTCCTAATCCGTTGTACAACTTTCTCTCCCACCAATTCCGAATTCCTCAGTCTAGCCACTTGCTCATCTGCCATATAGATAATCCCACAAAATTTTCAGCTTTCAGTCACATCCCATCCAAACTCCACCCCCATTCTACCCCACCCAATCTCCTATCTCTAATAATTTCGATTTAGCTCTGTTGACACGCATGCCTGAACACCTCTCCAAAAAAACTTCATTACTCTCTCCACCTTTCGCAAACCTTCGACATCATTGATCAGTATTGTTGTGTCATCCACATAACCAACTACCTCAGTGAACCCCGACACCTCCTCCTGTAATGTTGTTGCTTCCTCAACCATTCCATAAAACGGGTGTTGCATACATGCAAACAGAATTTGAGACATAGGACACCCTTGTCTCAAACCTTTCTCCATTTTCAACACGCTACCCAACCTACTATTAATTTGCACCTGAATCGTGGCTTCGGCATACAAGGTCTTCACCCATTTTACTATTCCCTCCCCAAAACCCATAAGCCTTAAAGTGTCAACCATGTACTCCCTATTCGCACCGTCATAAGCATTCTCCCAATCAATGCCCAAAATTCCACCACCCTTACAACCCTGCACAAATTCCCTAATACGACTATGTCCATCCCTCATACTACGACCCGGAATTCCCAACTGACCCTTGTGCACAATACCACCTATCACCCTCTTCATCCTGTTCCCTAGAATCTTCGCAAAAATCTTATAATCCGTACACATTAAAGATATGGCCCTGTATGTGCTCAGTGTTCTTCCCTCCTTTATCTTTACAAGCATGACCACACCCGTCCTTTGTGACATTCCCAATTTCCCTTCCTTCATCCAAACCCCCCCTGTCCTCCCCACCTTTCCCCAAGGCCTTCACCCCTCCTCTTTCTTTATTAACTATCCCCACGTTACCCTTTTCCCCATTTCCTTTAAACCAATAGTCCGCATATTACTTATCCCCCCAGTTGTCACCAACATTTGCCCCTTAGTATAACCTTCCAAATCGCCACTAACCTCTAAAAGTATTATAGTGGACTCCTGTTGTCTAATGCAAAAACTTCTTAACACACTACCCGACAGTTTATCTCCCCATAGCACAGCATCCATACCTGCCTTTACCCTTAATTCATCAAATCTTTCATATGTATTCCCTTAGTCTCTCTCTTAGCCCTGATATTTCTTCAAAAGACTTCCCCTCCTCTCACATTAACACTCATTGAGCTGCTGTTCCAAATAATTCTGTAAACCATACCTCCACCTCGCCTCCTCCCTTCCTTTATATTTATAAAACCCCGCGATACCAGGTTTAGCCCTATTTTCCCACCAATCCAAAATACTCCCTACCCCATCCCGAGCCCTCCACAATTGTCTCCACCAGTCTCTAAACTCTGCATTCACCACCTCACTCCTCACCAACCTCGCATTAACTTCCAGAAACTTGAATATACCTTTACCACTCCCTCCCAATCCAGCTCTACCAAAACTGCCCTATAATCCGAAACCCCTACATCCACTGTTTTTACCCCTCCTACACTAACTGCCCCCGTTATATAAATCCTATCTAACCTCACTGAATAATCTCTCCTAACAAAAATAAAATCCCCCTCTCCAAGCCCCACTCCCCTCCACATCCCTCACCCCTGCATCCTGTAAAACATTGCGTAACGACCTTAACACACAACCCGCCCCCTTGGCTCCACGTCCCCCCCTTATAACAGTTTCAGTCCCCCCCAATTACAGTTACTAGAGGTAAACCCCTTAAAAAATACACCAAAACGTCTCTCACAAAATCCTCTTTTACTTTGATTATATTCTCCGCTGGCATATAAACCCCAATGAAACATACTCGAGATGCTCCCCACTCACCATCCACCCTCACTACCCTCCCCCCCTTCTTCCCACTTTATAATACGTAAGGGACTATTTTCCTTCACAGCCACTACCACTCCCCCTTTTAACCTAACAGACCCACTTACATACAATTTATAACCCTTTAATGCCAAAGTACAGCGTATCTTATAATTATGTTCTTTTATAACGCATACATCCACATTATATCTCCTCAAAAACCATTCCATCCATACTCGTTTCACTTCATTCCTCAATCCATTTACGTTTACAGTTACTACCGTGAATTATTTTAAAAGTGGTGGTTTACCCTTTCTTCTTGGCACACCCTCCTATACCGTCCTGCTGCATTGCGTCTTTCTTGGCAACTTGCTTACTCACCCCCCCCCCTATCCCTTCGTTATCCCTAGAACCATTAAACCCTTCATTACCCCTCCCCTCTTTCCCCTTATGACATACACCCGTTCTCCAAGATTTTACTCCTGTTCTTTGTCCTGGAGTAAGAACATCGTCCATCTCATACGTTCCTGCAGTTCTCTTACAAGAACTCCCCTCCCCACACACCTCATCACCTGTTTTTTCTGCCCTATGGACCTCTGCCACAACATTGTGCACATTAACATTAGTGCACACAGGATTCCCAACCTCCTGATTTTGCTGCACTGTCGCCTGCATCAGGTTACACCCTTCATCCTCCTGTCCCTCCTCAACGTCATGCAAAAAGGAACTTAGTACTTCCTCCAGCAAGCCATCCTGTTGGCCCGTACCCTCCTCATCAGACGTCGATGTCGTCTGTCCCTTATCAACTGTTAGTGTTACACATTCCTCCATGGCCGCCTCAGCCCTATCCACTTCTTCAGTCCATCCGGAAGGATTCTTGTTTGGCGTTACTCCTTCCTCCAACGCCCCCATAGCATTCCTCTGATGTAAGATCACTGGTACCTGTTCCCTCCGTCCAGCTTTTTTATAGCA
The DNA here is from genome assembly GCF_026875155.1 of Cherax quadricarinatus. Taxonomy (NCBI): domain Eukaryota; kingdom Metazoa; phylum Arthropoda; class Malacostraca; order Decapoda; family Parastacidae; genus Cherax; species Cherax quadricarinatus. Next base: position 10,136,035 of record NC_069463.1, on the reverse strand, counting down.
CTGAGCCGCCATATGTTCAAACGAACCACAATCTGCAAGTCTGGAATTGGCTGCCTCAACGTCATTTTCAGTGAAAATGATCCTTCAGGTAGCCCCTCATGAGGTCCATTTTGCCACACCCCCATCTCAGCTGAGTGGATTTTTCCATAACAGCTAAACACAGCCATCACATCATGCTCTGTCGCCTCAAAAGGCACGTTTCGTACTTTCACCCACGTCACATAGCTGGACACATCATGTAAGCATAGTGTTCACTGCCAGCCTCTTCTCTTGATATTTGTTGACTATGCTTGTGTAGAATCCTGCGTCTTTAAACTTGATGAAAATTCTCGACACACCATTTACTGCTACTCCATATAATTCTTCGGTCGGTATTCCATATACCTCACTGATGATGGCAGGCAGTAACACCTTCATTGTTGCTCCTGTAAGCTTGCCACGCACCAATTCCACACAAACAGTGCTCACCCGGCGTCCAATGCGGTCCGCCATGTTATATGCACAAAACAGGAAAACTGCGCAGTAAACCAGTTGTATCAGGAGCCACTGCACAGCCTGTCCGCACGGCCCAAGAGCGATGAGGACAATGTGTAAAGTTCTATTAGTGGATGTAATACATATTTTGTTATTTGGTGTCAAGTGAATTTGCGCATTATTTCATGTATAATTCAGTCTTTTCTGTACACACGCATGTGCACATATGTATGCGTGTGTATATATATTTACATATATAATATATATATGTATATATATATATATATGATTATAGGACTTACTCCTACATGTTTTATAATGACTGGGAGTCAGGATGTTTTCTCCATAAACTGGTTGTGGTTATTCAGAAGTATTTTGAGAAGTATTTTGAGTGTTGACGTGTACTTGGCTCTGTGAAGACCTGTTTGCGCGCTCTCTAGAATTGAAGCAAGATGCCCTCCATCGAGCAACTTTACCAACAGCTTAAGGAAGAATTGAGGTTGGCGAATATGGAAATTCGGCGACTGACCGAGGAAAACAAGAAGATTCGTAGTAGTCCTCCTGTTTTGAGTCCTCAGGTCAAGAAGGGAAACTGGTCAGTGGCTGGACAGCAGGGAAAGAAGTTGACGATCAAGAAGACGAATGGAAAGGTAGAAACGATGAAGAAGAAAGAGACTGCCGTGGAAACTGTTGTGGAAACATCCAATACATTCTCAGTGCTACCCGACGAATGTGAGTCGACTACTGGGAACGAGACGACGAAAGACATTAAGGAAGGTAAGAATATTGTTGTTGTTGGGGATAGCCAAGTTAGGTATATGGGTAGGGCGTTCTGCTTGAAGGACAGGGGTAGGAGACAGAGAGTTTGCTTTCCTGGGGCTGGGATGGAGGATATTGTTAGCCGTCTGGATGACATCATGAAAGGTAATGGGAGCAATCCTATTATCTGTCTCAGTGCTGGAGGCAACGATGTTGGCAGACGTAGATGAGGACCTGATTAGCAGGTATAGGTCAGCAATAGAAATAATTAGAAGTAAGGGTGGGAACCCTCTCATATGTGGTATTTTGCCAAGGAGGGGAGTTGGAAATGAATGGTTGTCCAGGCAATTGGTGTCAATTGCTGGGTGGACAAATACTGTAAGGAAAATGCAGTAACATTCATTGACAACTGGGACCTCTTCTATGGCAGAAATGACATGTTTGCTAGGGATGGGGTTCACTTATCTAGGTGTGGGGTGGGAGCACTGGCAACTGCAGTGGAGGGAGCAGTTAGGACTTTAAACTAGGAATAGTTAGTGGTATGGGTTTTGGCAGGAAAGCAGTGAAGTCCCAGTGTAGTAATATTACGAGTTCTAGGGGAACTAGTAATAATAAGAACGAGATAGATATGAAAAGCCAGGGACCTTGGGTGATAAGGACAGCAATAGGTTTAGTAGAAAAATAGAAATGAGCAGGAAGGGTAAAGAGAAAGGAGAGTCTTTCAATGTTTATTATGCTAATTGCCGTAGTGCTAGGAATAAGATGGACGAGTTGAGATTAGTTGCTAGTGTAGGTAACATTGATGTATTTGCCTTAACTGAGACGTGGTTTAATTCAAAAAGTCGGGACATGCCTGCGGAATGTCATATTCAGGGTTTTAAATTGTTCAAGAAGATAGAAGTATTGGAGGGGGGGTTGGGGTGGCATGTGTATGTCCGAGATCGCTTGAACTGTTGCATAAAAACGGGTATTAAGTCTGAAGTAACACATACAGAGTCTGTTTGGATAGAATTTTCAGAGGGCATGAAAAACTGATTTTAGGAGTGATATACCGTCCCCCAAACTTAGATAGGGACCAAGGGAAACTACTATGGGAGGAAATTGTTAAGGCCACAAGGCACGATAATGTAGTAATTCTAGGAGACTTTAACTTTAGTCATGTTGATTGGAATTTCTTGACTGGGAATTAGAATCATACGACTTCTTAGAAGTATTTCAGGATTGTTTTTTGAAGCAGTTTGTGACAGAACCTACAAGGGGAAATAACCTGCTTGACTTAGTTATGGCAAACAATGAATCCCTTGTTAATAATTTAGAAATTTCAGAGGAACTGGGTGCTAGCGACCACAAATCAATTACATTTAGCATTGAATGGAAGTACGATAGTAGCGATAACTCAGTAACAGTCCCAGATTTTCGCTTAGCAGATTACGATGGGCTTAGAGAACACTTATCATCTGTTGACTGGGGTAACGAAGAGAGCTATCAATATGACAGTTTTCTGAACACTGTACATGCTGCTCAAAGAGCGTTTATCCCATATAAAGAAATTAGATCAAATAGAAATGACCCAAAATGGATGAATAATAGGCTCAAATATCTACTAGGGCATAAGAAAGGAATTTATAGGCGTATCAAAAGAGGTGAGGGTCATCTTATGAATCAGTATATTGACATTAAGAGGGACATTAAAAAGGGGATAAGAAAAGCTAAAAGGGACTATGAAATTAAAGTTGCTAGGGATTCTAAAACTAACCCAAAAAGTTTTTTCCAGGTCTATAGAACAAAAGTTAGAGATAAGATAGGTCCCCTTAAAATAACTATGGGCACCTTACTGACAAAGAGAATGAAATGTGCTTGATTTTAAATAATTATTTTCTCTCAGTTTTTACACAGGAAGACACTAACAATATTCCAGTAATTAATTTTTACAGTGGGCTAGAAGATAAATTATGTAACATCACAGTCACCAGTGAGATGGTTGTGAGGCAGATAGACAGACTGAAGCAAAATAAGTCGCCGGGTCCTGATGAGGTTTTTTCAAGGGTTCTTAAGGAATGCAAAATGAACTCTGTGAACCATTAACTAATATTTTTAATTTATCTCTTCAAACAGGTGTAGTGTCTGATATGTGGAAGATGGCTAATGTAACTCCTATTTTTAAAACAGGGGACAAGTCGTTACCGTCAAATTACCGCCCAATAAGCCTGACCTCAATTGTAGGCAAATTACTAGAGTCAATTATAGCTGAGATTATAAGAAGCCATCTCGATAAGCATAGCTTGATTAATGATACTCAGCATGGATTCACAAGAGGCCGTCTTGTCTAACTAATTTATTAACTTTCTTCAGTAAAGCTTTTGAGGCTGTTGACCACAATAAAGAATTTGATATTATTTACTTAGATTTTAGTAAGGCTTTTGATAGAGTTCCGCACCATAGACTGTTAAAGAAAGTGGCAGCTCATGGCATTGGGGGAAAAGTGCTCTCGTGGATCGAGTCATGGCTCACTGACAGGAAGCAGAGAGTGTCCATAAATGGGTTAAATCCGAGTGGGGATCTGTAACAAGTGGCGTTCCACAGGGATCAGTCTTGGGCCCGTTGTTGTTTATAATATATATCAATGATCTTGATGAGGGAATTACTAGTGATATGAGCAAATTCGCCGATGACACAAAGATAGGTAGGATAATTGATTCAAACGTAGATGTTAGGGAACTTCAGGAGGATTTAAACAAACTCTATTCTTGGTCAGAAAAGTGGCAGATGCAGTTCAATGTAGATAAATGCAAGGTTCTGAAGCTTGGGAGTGCCCATAACCCTAGTACTTATAAATTAAATGATGTAGAACTTAGCCATACAGATTGCGAAAAGGACTTGGGGGTTATGGTGAGCAGCAACCTTAAACCAAGACAGCAATGCCTAAGCGTACGTAATAAGGCAAATAGATTACTGGGATTTATATCAAGAAGTGTAAGCAACAGAAGTCCAGAGGTCATACTGCAGCTTTATACATCATTAGTAAGGCCTCACCTAGATTATGCAGCTCAGTTCTGGTCTCCGTATTACAAAATGGACATAAATTCGTTAGAAAACATTCAGCGTAGGATGACTAAATTAATACATAGCATCAGAAATCTTCCTTATGAAGAAAGATTGAAGACTCTTAAGTTACATTCACTTGTTAGACGAAGAATGAGGGGAGACCTGATCGAAGTGTATAAGTGGAAGATAGGTATTAATAAAGGGGATATTAATAAGGTCTTGAGGATGTCTCTCCAAGAGAGAACGCGCAGTAATGGATTTAAATTAGATAAGTTTAGATTTAGAAAGGACATAGGAAAGTATTGGTTTGGAAATAGGGTAGTTGATGAGTGGAACAGTCTACCTAGTTGGGTTATTGAGGCTGGGACTTTGGGTAGTTTCAAATCTAGGTTGGATAAGTACATGAGTGGGAGGGGTTGGATTTGAGTGGGACTTTCACATCAGAGCTTATTTCTTGGGTGGCACTGAAAATTGGGTTGGGCAAATGTTTTGTTAGTGGGATGAATTGTAAAGGACCTGCCTAGTATGGGCCAGCAGGCCTCCTGCAGTGTTCCTCCTTTCTTATGTTCTTATTTCGTAATATCAATGTGTAAAATTGTTTTTTTATTTTTGAGTGTGTACTGACAATGTCTACCACGGTCTTTTGCTATGTTAATTTGTCGGCTTGTGTTTTTTTTTTTTTTTTATGTATTGTGTATTTTTTTTAATAAAATATAAAAAAAAAAATCCTTCATTATTCTTTCCACTTCACTGTTCATGTCTCTCCCTGTACTTCATTCAGTGCTTCAAGTATCTTAGTTTTGTGTACTTGAAGGAATTTTGCACTAATACCCAGGTCTGTTGAAAGTACACTTCTGATCAGGTGTGAGCAAAATGCACTAATTATCCTTCATTTTCTCTGCTCGTCTGTTGGTGTGAGCAGACGTACGCCTGCTGCCCTCTCTCGGCGATTGGAAGACTTCCTGTTTTTTTTCCAATATGGCACTGAGTGTAAGGAGGAGGGTAAATACTGTGGGCATCCAGCTGGTTCACGGGGCAATTTCACCGCAAGCTGCTCCTGTGCTGTTGCCATTAATCATCCGGGATATGTATGGTATTCAGGATGAAGAATTGTATGGTGTAGCACTTAATGGTGCATACAGACAGAGTATAGGCTAGGTGGCCAAAGACTGCAAACCTCACTCAAGGAGAAAGATCTTGGGGTGAGTATAACACCGAGCATGTCTCCGGAAGCACACATCAATCAGATAACTGTTGCAGCATATGGGCGCCTGGCAAACCTGAGAACAGCATTCCGATACCTTAGTAAGGAATCATTCAAGACACTGTACACCGTGTATGTCAGGCCCATACTGGAGTATGCAGCACCTGTTTGGAACCCGCACTTGATAAAGCACGTCAAGAAACTAGAGAAAGTACAAAGGTTTGCGACAAGGTTAGTTCCAGAGCTAAGGGGAATGTCCTATGAGGAAAGATTAAGGGAAATCGGCCTGACCACACTGGAGGACAGGAGGGTCAGGGGAGACATGATAACGACATATAAAATACTGCGTGGAATAGACAAGGTGGACAAAGACAGGATGTTCCAGGGAGGGGACACAGAAACAAGAGGCCACAATTGGAAGTTGAAGACACAAATGAGTCAGATAGTAGGAAGTATTTCTTCAGTCATAGAGTTGTAAGGCAGTGGAATAGCCTAGAAAATGACGTAGTGGAGGCAGGAACCATACACAGTTTTAAGACGAGGTTTGATAAAGCTCATGGAGCGGGGAGAGAGAGGGCCAGGAGCTAGGACTCGACCCCTGCAACCACAAATAGGTGAGTACAGGGTGTTTGTTAAGTTGTTGAACACCGGCGTCTACGAGCGGCTGGTAGAGAAATACCAGGATGTTCGAGTGGACGTCAATTCTATGGTGTGTCCGCCTTCATGACGTCTCCAGGCACTATACATGGGTTAGTGTGCGAAATGTACCGTTTGAGGCTGATGAAACGGACATACGCAATGTTTTTAAGGAGTACTGGACCGTTCACCTGGCACAGTCCGGCAAGTGGGTGGAAGGTGCATACGTGGGATACACAGAGGGCACGTTTTCACTGAAAATGACGATACAGCACCCCATACCGTCATATGTTATATTGGAGGCCTTCAGGACTCAGCTCATGGTGTCCTATGCTGGGCAACGCAGGATATGCAGGCGTTGTGGTGGTTATGATCACATTGCTGCATATTGTGAACAACAGACTCGACTCCATGGTGTTGAATGTACTGCCGCAGGGGAACCTGGGCAAGTTGGACGTGCTCTAGAGATACAGGAAGGACGTGGGCCTGGTCGTCTGTGGAGTGAGGAGGTGGAGGAGGCAGAGGCAGTGGCGGGTGCGGACCTGACGGCTCCCTGTGGGACCCACTTTGCCTGATGGTGGGGAACGGCATGGTTCGGCGGAGGAAGCCATTGACGAGGTCCTGGAGAATGTGCTTACCTTGCTGTTTCCCCAGTCCAATGGGGAGGGCAAGTTGGTGTCGAGGGCTGATGCGAGGCATGCTGCAGACCTGTGTGGACAGCAAACTGAGCCCATCGACTTGGTGGTGTCTCACGGGGCACTGTGCCCAGAGGGTGGGAAGGTCAGACATGTGGTGGTGGAGGTGGAGGTTCACCGTGAGGTGTCACAGGAGGCGAGGATGGGAACAGGTGGAGTCGCGCGCAAGCGTGAGGCTGTGACATCAGATTCAGATGATATCCTGACTCCAGCACAGAGGACTGGCAAGGTGGTGGTGGTGGTCCCTCGGGGACTTTGGACCCGGAGCTGGACCGGGGAGGGGTTAGGGCTGCCAGTTGGGACATGCGTAAAGGAGGTCCGAAAGGACATGGTGGCGTTGTGAGGAAGGTGTCAAAGCACAGGGGGAAGAAACCACCGCTGGCCTAAGGTGTATGACAGTCAACATTAATGGTTTGTGCCAGGATGTGAAGCGTGCATGGTTTGCAAGTTTCTTGTGCCGGTATAGAGTGGATGTTGTATTTGTGCAAGAGCACAATATCAAGGTGGGGAGTGTATTGGAGGCGAATGGTTATAGGGCTTTTGTGATGCAGACGGGACGCTTGAAGGGAAGGGTGGGAGTCCTACTCCGGGAGGCGAGCCCATTTGTGGTTAGCAGAAGTGAAGGGGGGGGGCGAGGGGCGTATTATCAGAGTGGATGGATGGTGGATGGGCGACCAAGCAGCGTTAGTGTGTGTGTACGCACCCGCAGAGAGTGCTGCACGTCTGAAAGAGGATTTTGTGAGGAATGAGCTTGTTTATTTTTTCCGTTCTTTACCACCTGTTGCTATTGTGTGAGGGGATTGGAATTGTGTTATTCGCAGGGCAGACGTCGAGCCGCGTGGGGCAGGGCATTTTTCCACTGTCCTAGGTGATCTTCTGAGAGGTGTGTCTACGTGACGTATTTGGGGGTGGGGCTTGGGAGGTGGAGCACACTTTTGTTAGACCAGGATATGTGGCGAGGCTAGATCGGGTGTACATCACAAAGCGGGTTAGAGTGGAGTCCTTGTGTACGGTGGAGGTGGAATATTCAGATCACAGGGCGGTCGTGGTAGACCTGGGCTGGGATGGGCTGGCCAGGAGGTGGAACAGTTATTGGAAACTAAACACGAGGATCCTGAGTGATGAGGAGGGGCAGGGAGGATTTGCAACGTTGCGGGCAAAGCTCAGTGAGGAACGGCGGGGCATAGAGGATTTACTGGGGTGGTGGGACAGGGTGGCTAAGGCACGAATACGTAAGTTTTATGTAAGGGAGGGGAAACGCATGATGCAACAATCGTATGGGCTCCTTCAGTACCTAGAGGGTAGGTTGAGGGATTGCTATGGGAGAGGTGGACACGGGGGAGTATATCCTGTAGAGGAGATAGAAATGTTGAAGGGAAGGATTCATGAGCTGCAAAATGAACGGTTTAATGCGGTGCGTGTGCAGGGGGGGGGTCTGAGGTGTTATGGGGCGATCGACCATCGGCATGTGTTTTACGAGGTCAGCAGCGACGTCGGACAGCCACAGAGGTTGGTAGGTTTATCCTCCACTCTGAAATGGGGGATTATCGTGAGGGGGCAAGTGTTGAGGACAACTGAGGGAATGAGAGGTTATGCAGATGCATGGTATGAGCAGTATTTGGGACAGTGCAGTGGGAGGTGCAGCATTGCATAGTGTCTGAGCTAGTGCCATGTTCATTGGGGCGTAGTGATCGAGTAGCGCTAGGTGGGAAGATAGATGAGGGCGAGGTTTGGCGGGCATTAGTGAGTATGCGTACGGGAAAGGCTCCGGGGATTGATGGATTACCCTGTGAATTTTACCTGCAGAATTGGAAGTTAATGTGTGGATTCCTGGTGGAGTTGATGAATATCATGAAGGAGAAGGGGGTGTTGGGGGAGTTGCAAGCCACAACATTGGTTGTTCTGGTCCCAAATGGAGGTCCAGAATACCCTCAAGGATTATCGGGCAATATCTTTACTTTGTGTGGATTACAAATTGTTCGCGAAAATACTGGGAAATCGCCTGAAATGTGTCGTGGGACGTGTCGTATCTGGAGGGCAATATGGGTTGCCTGGCAGATCTATGGTCGAGGGTCACGGACGTCTTAAGGGGTTTGTAGAGGGTTTGGGGGCAAAGGAGGGGGCTTACTTGCTTTGGATTGGCAGGGAGCTTATGACAGTGTGGAATGGGAGGCGTTGCGGCAGATCCTTCTAAAGCAGGGATTTGGGGAAGAGGTGGAATGGGTGGAGACACTGTATCGAGGGGCGCTGGTGCGTGTGCAAATTAATGGTCGCATAGGGGTAGCAGTGTGTATGGGGTGGGGTCTCAGGCAAGGATGTCCACTATCTCAAATCCTGTTTGCCTGTGTTCAAGACCCTTTTTACAGACTTATTGAGGCACGTATCTGTGGGGGGGGGGACAGGGGAGGTGGGGTGTGGGCCGGGGATTGTAGGATACGTCGATGACACGACGGTACTTGTGCGGGAGGGAAATAGTTTGAGAGAGGCGGATGAGGGGATGAGGGTTAATGTGGGGAAATCTTGCTTCTTAAAGTTGGGAAATTGGAACTGGCAGGGGGATTGGGATGCTGGTGTGGAGTGGAGGGTGGTGGATAGCTTAAAGATATGTGGAATAGTGTTTATGGAGAATCAAGTGCGGTCTAGAGAGGTGAACTCAGAGCGTATTGTGGAACGGGTGCAGCATAGATTGGGGAGTTTGCGCCCGTATCATTTGACATTGTTGCAGAGGGCCATTGTGGTAAACACGTTACTATACAGTAAGGTTTGGCATGTGGCGGCAGTTTACCCCTTAACGGGGCAAGGAATTACGAGAATTTTAAAGCAGGTGTTTAGGTTTATATGGGGTTCTGGGTGTGATTGGCTGAGGAGGGAGGTGGTAATGCTGCTGGTACGTCAGAGGGGGGTTAGGGTTATTGGATCTACGGCGTTGGGTAAAATGTGTTTTCTTACGAAGGGAATATGTACGGGTTGGGTGTGGGGGGGGTTAAAGCTTCTGTATGAGGGAGTGCAGAGGTGGTATGTGGGTGCAGAGTTGAGGGAATGTGAGGTGCTGCATACCCTCATGGCGAGAGTAATTGGGAGCCGGGTGGTGGTGCCGGTGGATGGAATATACCCCATGTATGGATGGGGAGATATTTGGTGTCGTTTTCGTAAGTTGAAGCTCAGACCTCGGGTGCGGGAGGTTATGTTCCGTTTCCTGCATGGCATTTTGCCATCAGGAGCGGTCCTGCGGGCGAGGCGAATAGTAGAGGAGAGTGGGTGTGGAGTGTATGGTGGCCAGGATACGGCATATCATGCTGTGTATTTTTGCGAATGTTTGGGGAATGTTGGGGATTGGACGAGTAGGATTGTGAGGCTAGTGGGAGGGGGGACATACCGGTGTTGAGAGCGCTCGTTTTGGATGTGGGAGGGGTGCCAGAGAGTACACAACGTGCAATGGCATATTTAATGGTAGATTTCGTGTACGTGTCGTGGGGTATGCGTGGGAATGGGGATTGGGTGGCGAGGAAACGGGTACTGGCAGCTACTTTTTATAGGACCGTTTGCAGGAACAGGGAAATATATGGATCGCGGTGGGAGGGAGCCTTCCCCGTAGGTTATCGTAGTTTAACTGTTGGGATCTTACTCGCTTTGTAGTGGGGGGGGAGGGTTGTCATGGCTGGGGCAAGGATTGGGAATGTCATCCGGGGTTTCAATGGGCTCGCTGTCGGGAGTGAGTGTGAGTGTGAGTGTGTGAGTGTGTGAGTGTGTGTGTGTGTGTGTGTGTGTGGTGTGTGTGTGTGGTGTTGTGTGTGTGTGTGTGTGTGTGTGTGTGTGTGTTGTATGGCTTAGATGGAAACTAGGGAAGGTTCAGTGTGGTTAGTAGGTGTTAGGAGGTACGTGTGATGCTAGCTGGATTAAGTGTGTGATCCAGTTTGATAGTGGAGAATTTAGGTTTATCTATGCATGCGTGTCCCATGGGATGACTGTATTACCCTCTGTGTATATAACGCCTTGCTATGCTTGGTCACTTACCAATGCACCTATGTCAGAGGGTTGAGGTATATATTATTGCTTAGAGGTATTGTATGCATGTATGCAGTAAGAATGCTTGGGTGTGGTTTGTTGTGATTGAGATACTGTTGCGATGTGACAGGCTTATATGCTCATGTACAGCTGGGAGACTGAGTGACAGGGAACTGTATGCTGCCGAGAGACAGTGGTGGTTGCCTAAATGAGGGAGAAGAGGGGGGGTGTAACAGAATGTTTTGTTATAGGAGACAGCATTGAACGTTGCCCTATTAAGGGCTCATCTCTGATTGGAGGTTAATGAGATAGAATTATATACTCTTATATGGATTACGGGGTTATTTTTCAGATTGTTCATACTGTGTACTTTGTGTGTGGTGAGAGGAGGCATATATAAACTTATTGTTTAATGTCACTTTGTTTTATGTAAAAATTTATATATGTTTGGTTTTGGTACATTTAAAGTGTATATTAATTTAGGTCACAACCCTGGTACTGTTTTTGTTAAGTGCTATGTTCTTGATGCAAGTTTTTCTTGTATGGTTTACAGTTACATATACAGAGTTTATACATGTAAGTTTTGTAGCATTTTTTGTCACGTATATTCAGGTGTGGGTAGTAAATCGTTTAGTTACAAGGATGGTGTATTTCTTATTATAGCTTCATGTAATGATTACATGTATATTGTATACCTGTGCTCTAAATAAAACATACAAAATTAGGGGATGAATAGCTATGGAATGTTTAGGTACATAAAATACTAATATTACAATGTACAGTAAGAGGCCAAAGCATTAGTTTATATATAAAAACTTTTGTATATACAGTTTTCATACAAGATATGAATACAAATGTCAGTTTTGGCTAGTGGCAATTTTATTATGTATGTTCAGGGGTAGGTTGTCATACGTTAGTTATAAGGATGCTTTCTTATAAATGGTTATCATGTATTGTGATTATGTCAGTGTGTGATATGCATGTAAACTGTATATTTTAAATAAAAAATTAAAAAAAAATTATCCTATTCCTCGCCTAGCTGCTGGTGAGGGTGGACGTTTGTTACCCCTCTCTGACAGGCGCAAGTGTTAGCCAGGCTGTCACAATGGTGGTTGGGGTGCGCCGCAGAATTAACACTGTTGGCATAGAATTACTGAGAGGTACAATTAATCAAGATTCGGCGTTGACGTTGTTGCCTCTGATTATTCGAGACATATATGGGATTGAGGATTGCGACCTTGACGGAGTAGCCTTAAATGGAAACTACCGAATATTCGTGAAACTGCTGTCATCACAGGTGTACGAGGATCTACTCGATCATTATCAGGATGTTGCTATCGAGGTTAATGAGGACATCCTGGTAAAGATGGTCGATGTTTCGAGGCGAATGAAGCTGACCTACGTAGTGTGTTTGGGAAGTTTGGAACTGTACACGTAGCTCAACAAGGCAAGTGGACGGCAGGGGCTTATGAGCGTTATCCGGAAGGTAGTTTTAGCCTAAAGATGACTCTGAGGCAACCAATACCGTCGTATGTGGTCTTAGAGGAATTCAGGACACAAATACTTGTAACTTACGCTGGACAACGTAGAACTTGTAGACTGTGTGATGGTTATGATCACATAGCAGCTGAATGTGTGAGGCGAAGGACGGACCAGGGAATACCAAGGATTGACATTTTGAGGCGAGGATCTACGGTGACTGATCAGACCCGCCAGGATGGACGTAGGCGTGGTCGGTTGTGGAGTGAGGAAGTGGAGGAAGGGCAACGTGAGGTGGAGCATGAGGGTGCTGTGAAGCAATTGAGTGCGTCTGCAGAGGATGTGACGCCCGAGGCGGACAAGGGCGTAACGAATGATGTAGAAATTGACGTAGTGCTTGAGACGGTTTTGTAGATGTTCCCTAACTCGGAGGAAACCTTGACAGAGGTAAAGACGGGAGAACAGGTACCGGGACAAGGGGAAGCATGCGGGTCTGGAGGAAGGCATGAAATGTCGGTTTTGCCAAGTAGTGAGAAGGGGCATGAGGTGATAGAGGTGGAGGTGCACAATGAGGAAGGTTAGGAGACAAGCATGGTGGAAGAGAGTGTCGAGGAAGCGGGCAGCAGCCACGTCTGACTCGGATGACGTCCTCACTCCTGCACAAAGACCAGGGAAAAAAGGCGGGGATTGAAGGTGTGTGTAGAGGCAAAAAGAAAAAGAAACGCCAGCAAGGGGTTAGGAGTGGAGGGGGTGGGGTGAGTGCCAAGGACGGTGTGTATGAGGCTACAGGACAGTGGAATAATGAGGTGGGGAAACGTGGGTGGAAAACGTAAGCAGGCCTAAGGTGTATGACAATTAATGTTAATGGTTTATGTAAGAGTGGTAAGTGTGTATGGTTGAGAGGACTGCTGTATCGTTACAAGGTAGATGTTGCTTTTATACAAGAGCATAACTTGAAAGCGGGAAAACTGCTGGAGGTGAATGGATATAGGGCTTTTGTAATGCCAACGACACGTTTAAAAGGCGGAGTAGGTGTTCTGTAACGCGTTCAATAAAAAAAACGGGGGGGTACCAAACGGGCTTGCCAAACGAAAGATGTTGGTTTGGCATGCATGTGTGTGGGTGAGTGTTAGGTGCACGTGAGGAGGATTGTGTGTAATTGGGATGTGCATGGGAGTACTGAGTTCAGGTGTTCTTTGTGTTAATTAATACTTGTTAATTAATGCCTTCTGAAGAAAACCTTTGTAGTAGCATATAATAGTAGAAGTCTGAGAACGCTGCATCTGACAGCAAAAAAGATAGGATTTGACTCCCATTGTAAACTAATTCAGGTATGATAGCATGGTACTTAAGGTTATGTTAATATTATTATGGAAAGTCAAACATCTTGTGATCCTGACTAATGCAACAATGTGGGGATGGCCAGAGGGGTGGGTACAGCAGGGAGGGAGTAACATGATTGAGATCATGTTGAGAGGGGAAAAATTAAGTAATATGCAAGGTGAGGGACAGACACACGACGACACAGAGGAAGCAGCCCAGCCGCCGTGGAGAGAAGACGTCGCCGTTCCTCCTCTTCAGCTGAGCAACTCTGAACACTGTTGCTCGAGATTTTTCTTGGGTTATCCTGAGTAGTTCTTCACCAGAGCTGAGAGGAAGCTTGCTTACAGTCACTTCGAGCCCCATCCCATCAAGAGGGTTAGGCGGTGACATGCTTGCTTGTTCTCCCCTCTCTTCCCCATCCCCCCATCCTTCCCTCACCCAAACATCAACACTGGCCCACACACTACATACATTGCTATCCTTCTGACTTTCCTATCTTCTTTTTTTTCGGCAACTTCGCTTTGGCGAAGTAACACAAGGCATTTTGACCATCCGGTAGCCCGTGTGGTTTTTTAAAATCCGGCCGATTTTTGCCTTGGGCCCTTTCCCCCCTCACCACTCGAGGGTAGACTATCTTAGGGGCTGACCTTCACAAGTCAGCTGAAATAGGATGCTAGAGTAACACTAAGGAAAGATCCCTTTTTGTTACGAAACGCCTCTGCCAGATGTTCCTTCCTAGACATCATGGCGAGGATACGATTTAAGTTTACGAGTTGATGGAAACCAAAAGTAGATGAAAGAAATTCTAGCATGTATTTGCTCGAACTCAACTGTTGTTTCCAGTGGATGTTTTTAAAAACCCACGCTGGAGCAGTACTTCTCTCTTCGAAGACGAGTTACTTCAACTGCTGAAGCATGATGTTCTTGAAAAACTGAAGACTTCTGGTGTTACCCCCAGTTGCACCTAAAGAGCTAATCAAGCTCAGAGGACTGTTTGTTGTCAGAATTAACAGTTTCATGAGACATAGCACAGCGAATGAAATTGTTGAGGACTTTAATACAGAGAATTCTGAATTTAGGGCTGTCGAAGCACAAAAATTCTCTAAACCTAACAACAAAAGTAACCTTAAAGTTAATACTTGAGACACCTGAGGAGGCCAAACTTGTGTGTCAAAATAGCTTCAAATGTTTTGGCACCAGATGTGCACCTGACCAAATCTCTCTTGAACGATTTGTCAGTGTGACACAATGTTTTAAATGTTATGCCTTTGGTCATAACACCAACAAATGCAGTACTCAAGCGCAGATTTGTAGCATTTGCTCTGGCCAACATTCTTATCGAGATTGTAATAATAAAAAAATACACCCAAATGTGTTCTCTGCAAAAGGAAAACATCATGCTGTTTCTGCTATTTGTCCTGAAAGGAAAAAGGAAATGCAGAAAATTATTGAAGCCACGAACGTCCACAGCAAAGAAATACCACTCCACAGGCAACCGCCAACGAGTTCCAAACTTCCTTCCCACTCTGCCTGGATCAAGTGGGACTCCACAGGTCTCACCAATGGTTCCAATGTTTGGGAATACTGCCTCCTCTTGGAAGCGCACCCAATCTAACCTCACCTACAACATACACAAACGCTAACAAGGTTCAGTCATCATCATCCTATGTCTCAGGTATCCACAGCCGGGATATGACGAGAGCACAACTAATGTATATGATGGCCAAAGACAAAGCAGGATGTGACTTCAACTCTGCTCTCAGTTTTTTAAATGATCTGTTTAATGGCTAATGGATCACATCCCATCACAATCCCAGAAAAAATGGTGAAGGGCTCTTATGACCCAGCCTCTCATAACATAAGTATGTACCCTACTCTACATCTAAAAATAAGCCAACCTCGCTATACCCGAGTTGTCAACTCCCTCAACCCGATAAGTCCACACTCTGAACATAAATGCCCCAGAAATTGGTGCCTACTCTTCCTCAATTGGAAGCTGATCCTGTTGAACAGAACTTTCCCAGGGTAACACACCTAAGCCTACCTAATTTCCCTGGAGCCTCCACAGTCTCCCATTAACTCTCACGAGCCACTGCATCCTGTATTGGAATATCATACCTCAGTTTTTCTGATATGACTAACGATTCTAATGATCCTGTAACATTACCACCACTAGTGAAGATGATAGGCATTTTTAATACACAAGCAACTACGCAGAAGTTCCCTCCTCCCCTTGACGAGTCCAGCAGGGATAGTGTGCTACTTGAAAAGACATTACTTGCAGGCGTTCAGACCGCAGTACACGACGAAGTTCAAGAAATAATGGGAATTACAATTTTCCAACTTAATGTTCAACATTTCTTTAATAACCGTTTACCCTCTTGATGTTGAATTACATAATTACAATCCCGATGTTATACTCATGAACGAGACAGCTGCAAGATTGAATCTACATATTAAATTACTGTACTGTGAGAAATCGAGAGGACCCATTAGTGGTGTAGCCATCTTAGTTAAATTAGCTATACATTTAAAAATATTCATGTTTGATGAAGAAACATTCTTGCAATAGAAATGACAACGTCACATGGACAACTAGTAAAGGAACTGGATATTTTCCTTTCCCCCGAGACAAACAATATATAGAGTCAATTTCACTACAAAGATATTAAGCAGAAATATTCCAACCATTCTAGCGGGAGATTATAATGCTCCTCACCATGAGGCCTCTTCAACTGTGGAGCTGGTATTCGACTGGTGACTTAAAATGAAAACAACTATTTAATAACATGACAGCTAGAAACTTGTCATTCAAGCCCATTCTTCAATTCGTAAACATTGGACCTCTATCCAGGGACACCCAATATATTAAACGACAACCAGACTGACCATCTTCACTGTCGAACTATCTCCTGGTGGAAACGTAGATCTGACCATATCCCTGTTATAATACAACTACAAAATTCTCCATTTAGAATACCGTCCCTCCAAAACCCAATCTTAACCCCTAGGATTTGACCCCTTTCAGGGCATTTCTGGGGGGATAAAATTGTGTCATTGGAAAATCTCCTTTCCCTGAAATTTGATGATGCATCAGCCCCTGCTAATAAATTTTTTGAAGCTAAAAAATGCAATTTGTCAATTAGCTTCCACAAAATAAAAAACAATAAAACCTCTAGGGAAATTAGAGACTTTTAAGGAAATTATCAAGCAAATTCGAAGGCATCTTCAAACACACAACCACCATACTACACTGCAAAACCGTTAAGGCAAAAATTTTAATTAACATGATTAGTCATCAAAAAACGGGACTTATGGAAATTGCTAGTTCAAGCTAATCAGTATAAAACTGAACCAGCAAAATTTTGGAGCAAGACCCCGACAACTTTTAGGGGAAAACCCAAAAGGGCCTCCAAACTACCAAAAGTTCATAACTTCACTGATGAGGATAAAAGATGTTAAAAATTAAAAACTTGACGATCCACAGGACCAGGCTAATTTGATGGGTGTAATGGGAAAAAATTTCCCCACAATAACATCTTTTCGATTTAACAAAAAACTTATCATTTGGGTAAATGAATGGAGAGAGAGAACTTGGAGATCTACAACCACATTTCCCATCGATACTTAAATCTTGAAAATCCCCACCGCTTACTAGCCCTATTAATTACTAGAGTCCGGTTATTGGAAGAATGCGAAATGAGCCCTGGCCTTCTGGAAAAAAAAATGAAACAAAAAAGCCTACCCAGAAATTAAAAAACAGCTTTGGTGAACATTAAAAGGGTATAAAATACCGACGGGTTGTTAGGAAGACACATATGCAACATTAGGTATCTTAATTTATGAAACTTTCGCCTACACAGTAGGCTTCTTCAGTCAAGTACAGAAAAGTTGACCAGAAGCAGAAGTTACTTGAAGACGATGTAATCAGTCCATCACAAAACACAAGGGTATCTTGTACAGACCTGCAATCAAATTCGACAACTCCAACTAGTTGGAGGCTGGATTTGAGAGGGACTGCAACTCTCAACATCTGAGTTCATACCTCTCCTAGTGGCCTACGTTCTCACCTCTTGGGCTATAAAAAGCTCCATCCTGTCAGGCTTTTCTCCATATGTTTCATACTATGGAACAATGCTCTTCCTCCAGACTGAGGGAACTGACACATAAATAACTTTAAGGAGTGATGGAACATGATTACATCCTCTTCAACGTCATCTTCTGCTTATCCAACTTTTCTGTACTCTGAAGAAGCCTACTGTGTAGGCGAAACGTTTCATAATAAAGATACCTAACTGTTGCATATGTGTCTTACCTAACAACAGTCTTTGGTAAATATCTTTTATGCCATCTTGGCCACAGGACATTTTCCAGTGGTTTTTAAGACTGCTAGGATGATCTTTCTTGCTAAGCCCAATAAAGACATCCACCAACCTGGGAACTATAGACCTATATCTTTACTTGAAGTCACTGGAAAAGTTCTTGAGAAGGTCATTACCAACAGATTGAACTACTATATTTAAGTTTAATCACTTTTTTACTGAAAAACAATTTGGCTTTAGAACACAGAGGTACCCATCATGCAATAAATGTTATTTTCGATACTGTCGCAAGTCTAAAACATCAGGGTAATCTTGCCCTAATTGCCACCAGAGATGTTCATAAAGCTTTTGATAGCTTATGGCATGATGGTCTTATATACAAACTCATTGACCTACCAGACCATAACTGGACTTTTCTCAGATTAATAGTATATAATTTCTTAACTCAAAGAAAAATCATTCCCACCTTTCACGGCAGGTCGACAGAGCCTTTTATACCGACAGCTGGTGTCCCACAAGGTTCTTGTCTCAGTCCAATTCTGTTCAACATTAATGTGAATGACCTTCCTCAACCAGAGTTTAATGATACAATTGTGATACATTTGATTGTTTGATGTTATTCATGTCGCTCATTAACTCCGGAACAGGAAAATACAAGTATGAGAAGTCTTAGAAAAAATGAATATTGAACTTTGTAGAACATCTAATTGGGAAAAGAAATGGAGAATTACGACAAATCCTGACAAAGTCCTTGTTAGCACGATAGAATTTTTGCATCAAAAATTGAGATAAAGGGGTATCTCCATCAGAGGTACCCCCTTAGCCATTAGAAACCCTAACAAGATTTTTGGGATATGAAATAGACAGGCTGCTCCACTCAACATCTCATTAACTAAAAAGATCAACATAGCCAAAGCCGGTCTTAGCAGTCTCTTTCGATTCAATCAAGCCCCTCAACATGTCAAAAACATCTGTATAAAATGATAATAAGACCTATACTCGAATACCCCGTGTCCCAATGTCATTAAAAAACAAAGACCAACATGCTACGGTTACAAAGGGTCCAGAATAGAGCTCTTCACTTCATTACCGATACCAGGAGGAGACAGTTAAAATGGCAGATTTACACATACAACAAGATATTACTGCCATAAATGTACGCCTTGACACCCTAAAAAAGAAACAACTCTATACAATGCAAGAACAATACATGCCAGATAGAGAACATCCTATACAAGTGGTAAATACCACGGATTATATCATCAATACTCCTCCTCACAGGACTCAAAGAATGACTCTCCCACAGAGGGTCCGTCGTTTTATGCATAAAGATGATTACCATCGACCCATGATATTGAGCAACCTCCCTGATTGTTGCAACCCCTGAATGAGTTGCAATGATTATTATGTATATATATAATTATCTTTTCATATAATTTTATATTGCTTGTATTTGCGATAATAGCTAAATCGTAAATGTATTGCTTTATACTGTTATTTGACTTGTTAGGTAGGATGTAACATATTATGTGCTCAGTTCAAGTCTTGATTGTCTAACTACTGTAATTATCGCTCTTTGCTCGTTATTCTGCCGGCTTCTGTTTGTCGCTGGGCAGCGACCCACGGAGCTATCACGTGATCGAGGGGGGGGTGTCCTCACCTCGCCTGAAGTAGTCTGGTCTAGACTCTCTTGGTGGTCGGACAGATTGTCTGTCTCATTATTCTTGTTAGTTCTGTAGAACTCTGTTCACAGAACATTGTATAGACTTAGTGATTTTCGACGTTGTACTGAGGTTGCGTGTCACAGACACTCGAAACATCTCAGGTCCTGAGCTGTAGCTTACCTAATTTGTACTGGTATCTGTGTATTATCACAGTCGGGGATTTTCTTATGCTGAACTTAGATTCAGTAGTATGGGAGTTTTGTGACTTTTGTGGAGGATCTGCAGATGGTCCCTACTTAGTGTCGTTATATTATCTCCTTGTTCCTGATTCTGTGTCGCAGTTGCTTGTTATATTGCTATTAGGCTTAGCTTTCTTTTTATTGTTCAAGCAGACTGCTCTGGTTGCCAGTCGGTCAAGAAGTTAGTTTATTTGAGGACTTTCAGTCACTTGTTTAAGTCTAGTCGAGTCTTGAGACTTAGCGAACTACTTAGAGCACTTACACACATACACACTTGTATATATTTGTAATATCTTATTAAATGTTAATGTACCAGACGGTACTTAAGAATTATAAATGTGATATGTGCTTTCAGCACAATAATACTGTACTCGAGAGAAGTGATATTATTTTGATTACTGTGATTAATTTAATTTAATTTAATAATATTACCTCTAGACTTAAAAAAATTATTAAATTTTAATTTCTCTAGTTAGTAGCCACCAGTTGTAATCCTGAAGCACTATTGAATCATACTGAATTCTAATGGATAATTGGACAAGGATACTGACTAACTTGTTACGAAACCCCATAACAGGCTGGATGCTAGAAGGGCAGTCCTTTCTAGTATTCACTGGAGATCTCTAAGCTTTTAGAATCGCTTTTTTGAAAACAAATGGGGGCCCGTCCGGGATGCTCTTGACCCAAAGGGTGTTGGAGAAATTGTCCAGTTTTACATTCTAGTAACTATGGTCAAACGCTTTGAGTACTTTCTAATCTGAAGACTTTGAGTTTAGTCTTGTACAACATACCAGGGGATGTATGTACCTGACTGAGGCTCTTGATCCAAGGAGATGGAAATACTGTTTATGAGTTGTAGCTCTAGACAACCAACACTAAAATTCCTATCAGGATTATAGTTTCCAATATCAAATCTCTCGTAGTACAATTATTTTCGTGATGTATGCCAAAGTGAAAGAGTTAATTGATCTCTGACTTTGTCCCGAGTTAAGTACATTAAAACTGCAGACGTGTTGGCGAGTAGCCAAATATCTCGGTGTGACGTATAACAGGAATCACACCGCAGAAACTGTCAGAGCGTTAATTAAAGATATATTGTTTCCTGCTCATACAGAGATGTCTGATTATGATTCAGATTCAGAAAGCCTAGTGTCACAATTAGGAAGTATGACTACTTGATGACGTAGAAGAAAGAGCAACTAAGGCAGAAGTGAGCCTAGTGTCTGAACCTAGTGTAGCTCAGTTCTCGGTCACGCCTTCCCTCCTAACTGTTAGCTTGACGCAGCCTAATACTAGTACAGTGTATGCTACACCTGTATCTACTTATCCTAGACCAGATCTAGACTCTCTAGAGACGCCTGGTCAAGGTGCCCGTCCTAAGGATCGCCCAAACCACATTAGATTCCTTACTCCTCCATTACCCACTGGTCCTATCTCTCAGGAACAGTTTGAGAGGTTTGAACGCCTCATTATGTTGCAGACTGCACAAATAGAGGCACAGAGGAAATTGAACGAAGAAGATTTCCAGAGAGAAAATGTTCGTCTGGGAAGACAACAGACTGATAGATCACAGGACACATTTAATGTGCAGAAAGCTGCATCCATGGTTCCTAAGTTTTTTGAAAGTGACTTAAGACACCTATTTTGATGTGTTTGAGAACCAGGCTCGTGCTATGAACTGGCCACGTAAGCACTGGGCTACAGTGTTGCATACAGCTTTGACAGGAAGAGCTCAAACTTGTACTGCTGCTTTACCATTTAAAAAGTACATTAGTTATGACGCTGTCAAGCAAACTACTCTAGAGACATTTAACTTGTTACCTGTAAGTTATCAAAGTGCATTTCGTACATTACAACGACGACAAGATCAAACTTGTGTAGAGTTTGCTCGTGAGAAAAAAGTTGCATTTGAGAGGTGGTGTAGGTCTGCCAAGTGTAACAACTACGACAGCCTTCTTCAGTTGTTACTACATGAAGAGTTTAACAACTGTATGTCTGCTGACATACAAGAATATCTGATCGATCATACTGCCTCGGATATTTTGGAAACTACAGCATTAGCAGACAATTACGAGATTTCTCAAAAACTTGTACGTACTAAAACACAGAGAAACAAGGTAACTAAAAATTGTCCTAGAAGTTGGCAACCTAAATCAGCTGCTCATTGCCGGTTTGATGTACCTGCTACTGTAACTTCTCGTACCTTTACCAGGAAAACTCACAACCCTGAATCTGTCTCTGTGGCTAGACAGAAGTCTGATATCGAGAAGAAGAAAGTTAAATGTACCTATTGTAACAGAAAAGGACATGCTAGAGAGTATTGCTATAAGTTGGAAAGAGATACGAGAAGCAGTCGTGCGGCTGGCGCCCCCACTCAAGTCGTATCCTCTTCCGAGCAACACAGGCACCAAAATCCTAGTAATACCTCTGATCCTACTGTTTTAGATAATATTACTCAGAACAGATGACTAGCGTCAGAAAGTGTATCTGACGAAAAGATTCGTTCAGCGATGAGTCCTTACTTTTCAAGAGGTAGAATAGGATTTGACGAATCACATCTGAGATAATTACTTTCAGAGACACTGGCAGTTATCTCACGTTATTAAGAGAAGATGTACTGCCCATAACTGATGATACCTATTGCAAGATAGATGTATTGTTAGAAGCCTATGGAGGGGCTGTTATAAAAGTGCCTCTGCATAAAGTTTATATTCAAACAAGCTATTATACTGGTTATATTTCAGTGGGTATATCCAGTGGTGTATTTCCCATCAGGTCAGTGGACTTGTTGATAGGGAACGATATCCTTCATGCTGGTATACATAAAGAACCACTTGTGATTGATAATAACACTGATGATAATTATGCCACTGAAGCTTGTAAAGAGAAACCTATTTTATTTCCTCTCAGCGCAATTACTAGAGCTATGTCAAAGATTCAACAACCATCCTTGTCTCCTGTTGAGTTAGTGGATGACAATGATTTGGGCTTGAATATGTTGTTTAGTGACGCTCTGCGCCCAGGGTCATTAACACCAACTCCCCCTGGTCATCAACCTAGTCAGGACACAACTGACGTTAAATTTCTAACTCATGATGATTTAATCAAGGATCAGTTTGTTGATCAGTCACTGGAAAGACAGATATAGCAGTTACTAAGAGTGAAGCAAAGGATCTCGATAATTGTTACTACTATAGCAACAGTGTACTGATGGAGAAAAATATATGTAAGTTGTCAGCTGATAGTGTTTCCACCACAGTCAAGCATCTCGTAGTGTTACCAGTTACATTTCGTGAACAAGCCATTGATTTTGCTCACAATAGTCCCTTAGGAGGACATTTGGGTGTCAAGAAGACACTCGGTAAACTGGCAAAACATTTTACTTGGCCAAAGATGAAGGAAATTAGCTGATCATGTGCGACGTTGCCACGTGTGTCAAGTGACAGGCAAGCCAGCGCACTCACCTCCACCTACACCTCTCACTATGTTCTCTAGTAGCAAAGTTCAGTTCACCTGGACTAGAGATTGTTCAGACTCGTTCAAAGGGGTGAAGCATCTGCTTTCCTCTGCTCCAGCGTTGAGTCCAAATTTCAATCTTCCCTTCTTTTTACATATAGATGCGAGTTATGCAGTGGGTGTTGTGCTGCTCCAACAGTCAACATCCACTGACATTCTCCATCCTATATGTTACTATTCATCTAAGCTCAAACGACACCAGAAAAATTATGCTCTAGCTCTTGTGGTGTCCTTTGAACATTTTGACGAGTACAGTGGACCCCCGCATACCGTTGGCATCACATAATGTTTAATCCATCACATAATGTTTAATCCGCATACCGCTCAAAAACCCGCTCACCGCTGTTCGTCCGAGACGCATCCAATGTGCGCCCTTAGCCAGCCTCACATGTGCCGCTGGTGGCATTGTTTACCAGCCAGCCTCCGCGGTAACATCCAAGCATACAATCGGAACATTTCGTATTATTACAGTGTTTTTGGTGATTTTATCTGCAAAATAAGTGACCATGGGCCCCAAGAAAGCTTCTAGTGCCAACCCTACAGCAATAAGGGTGAGAATTACTATAGAGATGAAGAAAGAGATCATTGATAAGTATGAAAGTGGAGCGCGTGTCGCCGACCTGGCCAGGTTGTACAAGAAACCCAAATCAACCATCGCTACTATTGTGGGCAACAGAAAGGCAATCAAGGAATCTGTTCTTGCCAAAGGTTTAACTGTGTTTTCGAAACAGAGATCGCAAGTGATGGAAGATGTTGACTCTTATTGGTGTGGATAAATGAAAAACAGCTAGCAGGAGATAGCGTCTCTCAAGCGATCATAAGCGAAAAGGCTAGGAAGTTGCATGAGGATTTAATTAAAAAAATGCCTGCAACTAGTGATGATGTGAGTGAATTTAAGGCCAGCAAAGGTTGGTTTGAGAGATTTAAGAAGCAGTAGTGGCATACATAGTGTGATAAGGCATGGTGAAGCTGCCAGTTCGGACCACAAAGCAGCTGAAAAATATGTGCAGGAATTCAAGGAGTACATAGACAGTGAAGGACTGAAACCTGAACAAGTGTTTAATTGTGATGAAACAGGCCTGTTTTGGAAGAAAATGCCAAGCAGGACCTACATTACTCAGGAGGAAAAGGCACTCCCAGGACATAAGCCTATGAAAGACAGGTTTACTTTGTTGTGTTCCAATGCTACTGGTGATTGCAAAGTGAAGCCTTTATTAGTGTATCACTCTGAAACTCCCAGACCGTTCAGGCAAAAGAATGTCCTCAAGGAGAATTTGTGTGTGCTGTGGAGGGCAAACAGTAAGGCATGGGTCACTAGGGACTTTTTCTATGACTGGTTACATCATGCATTTGCCCCCAATGTGAAAGATTACCTAACTGAAAAGAAATTAGAACTTAAGTGCCTCCTGGTGTTAGACAATGCCCCTGGTCATCCTACAGACGTGGCAGAGCGACTTTATGGGGACATGAAATTCATTAAGGTGAAGTTTTTGCCTCCTAATACCACTCCTCTCCTGCAGCCCATGGACCAGCAGGTTATTGCAAACTTCAAAAAACTGTACACAAAAGCTCTGTTTGAAAGGTGCTTTGTAGTGACCTCAGAAACTCAACTGACTAAGAGAGTTTTGGAGAGAGCACTTTAATATCCTCAATTGTGTAAATCTTATAGGTAAGGCTTGGGAGGGAGTGACTAAGAAGACCTTGAACTCTTGCTTGGAAGAAACTGTGGCCAGAATGTGTAGACAAAAGGGATTTTGAAGGGTTTGAGGCTAACCCTGAGAGGATTATGCCAGTTGAGGAATCCATTGTGGCATTGGGAAAGTCCTTGGGGTTGGAGGTTAGTGGGGAGGATGTGGAAGAGTTGGTGGAGGAGGACAATGAAGAACTAACCACTGATGAGCTGATAGATCAACTTCAACAGCAAGAGGCCATACATGAGGAAACTGGTTCAGAGGAGGGGAGAGAGAAATTGAAGAAGTTGCCTACTACAAAGATTAAGGAAATCTGTGCAATGTGGCTGAAAGTGCAAACCTTTATGGATGAGAATCACCCTCACACAGCTATTGCAAGCCGTGCTGGTGATTATTACACTGACAATGTTGTGAAACACTTTAGGGAAGTCATAAAGGAACGAGAGGTACAGGCCACTATGGGCAGGTATGTTGTGTGAAAGAAGTCCAGTGACTCTGAAGCTGGTCCTAGTGGCATTAAAAGAAGAAGGGAAGTAACCCCAGAAAAGGACTCGACACCAAGTCTTAATGGAAGGGGATTCCCCTTCTAAACACTAACACTCTCTCCCCTCCTCCCATCCCATCAATCATCACCAGATCTTCAATAAAAGTAAGTGTCATGTAATTGTGCATGCCTTTTTCAGTTTGTGTGTATTAAAATTAACATTTCATGTGGTAACATTTTTTTTTTTCATACTTTTGGGTGTCTTGCACGGATTAATTTGATTTCCATTATTTCTTATGGGGAAAATTCATTCGCATACCGATCATTTCGCATAACAATGAGCCCTCTTGCACGGATTAAAATCGCTATGCGGGGGTCCACTGTATTTGGGCACTTCCCCATTTGAAATTTACGTAATTTTATGCCCAAATACCTTTTGTTACTTGCTATGTCAAATTCAGTAACGTAACTTAATCCCTCCAGCCCATATTAACTATGTATACTCATGTCATGTCTAATTATTATATTTATGTATTCACAGTATTGTTGTGTATGAGGAGGAGACAAGCTGAGTAATGAGTGGGTAGTGTGGTGTGGGCGATGTACTGCGTGACGCAACACTGTCCTGCCGCAGACCCCCCCCCTTCACTACACACCTTAAGCTGTTTCATACTCAGATGTCCATATTGCATAGCATTCCACAACCACTACTTAAGAGTGGAATGCTGTCTCCTCTACTATGATCGAACCTCATCGTGCCCTACTTGTATACGCTATCCTGTCTCTACACTGGTGTACATAACCACGAGTATGCGGAGATACGATACTGTGTACTGCCCTAGTACTAGGGGTATATCCTAGTGACAGATGCTGTGAAATTGTAGAGGTGCTTGGCACAAGAGAGACTCTTATTAATATTTATATTAAATTGTATTGATATGAGTAATCAGTAATAATGTGAAAGACATTAATGCAACTCCTAGTGCGACCCTCTGTCGTGTTGGGGGGGGGGTGTTGCAACCCCTGAATGAGTTGCAATGATTATGTATATATATAATTATCTTTTCATATAATTTTATATTGCTTGTATTTGCGATAATAGCTAAATCATAAATGTATTGCTTTATATTGTTATTTGACTTGTTAGGTAGGATGTAACATATGTGCTCAGTTCAAGTCTTGATTGTCTAACTACTGTAATTATCGCTCTTTGCTCGTTATTCTGCCGGCTTCTGTTTCTCGCTGGGCAGCGACCCACGGAGCTATCACGTGATCGAGGGGGGGGTGTCCTCACCTCCCTGAAGTACTCAGTCTGGTCTAGACTCTCTTGGTGGTCGGACAGTTTGTCTGTCTCATTATTCTTGTTAGTTCTGTAGAACTCTGTTCACAGAACATTGTATAGACTTAGTGATTTTCGACGTTGTACTGAGGTTGTGTGTCACATACACTCAAAACATCTCAGGTCCTGAGCTGTAGCTTCTTACCTAATTTGTACTGGTATCTGTGTATTATCACAGTCGGGGATTTTCTTATGCTGAACTTAGATTCAGTAGTATGGGAGTTTTGTGACTTTTGTGGAGGATCTGCAGATGGTCCCTACTTAGTGTCGTTATATTATCTCCTTGTTCCTGATTCTGTGTCGCAGTAGCTTGTTATATTGCTATTGGGCTTAGCATTCTTTTTATTGTTCAAGCAGACTGTTCTGGTTGCCAGTCGGTCAAGAAGTTAGTTTATTTGAGGACTTTCAGTCACTTGTTTAAGTCTAGTCGAGTCTTGAGACTTAGCGAACTACTTAGAGCACTTACACACATACACACTTGTATATATTTGTAATATCTTATTAAATGTTAATGTACCAGACGGTACTTAAGAATTATAAATGTGATATGTGCTTTCAGCACAATAATACTGTACTCGAGAGAAGTGATATTATTTTGATTACTGTGATTAATTTAATTTAATTTGATAATATACCTTTAGACTTAATAAATTTATTAAATTTTAATTTCTCTAGTTAGTAGCCTACCAGTTGTAATCCTGAAGCACTACTTGAATCATACTGAACTCTAATGGATAATTGGACAAGGATACTGACTACTTGTTACGAAAACCCAGTAACAGGCTGGATGCTAGAAGGGCAGTCCTTTCTAGTATTCACTGGAGATCTCTAAGCTTTTAGAACCGCATTTTTTGTAACACTGATGAAGGAGATTGGGTAACACCAGAACGTTCTATGTATACTGAGAAAATCATCACCCCCAATTAGGGAGACATCTTACATAACAATCTAATGTAAAAATTATTCTATTTACTATGGCTGGACACCACCTGTAAGAAGCCACTGTCACGTAATTCTATAAACTGGCCAGAAAATTATTGCCTTCATTGTCGCATAAATATCCGATGTGTAATCGCAAAAAAAAAAAAAAAAAAAAAAAAAGCAATTGCAACTTGTATAATTACTACCAATTCAGAGTCATGTACTTATATATCTGTTATATCTGACTGATGGGTTAGTCTTATACCCCTTAAAGAATATCTTATTTCACGTACACTTTTTAAATTACACCAAAGTGGTTGGGCCACTTACCTTTTATATCCTACCTCTCTCCCCCCTCCCACCCTTTTCCAATATTTCTATCCTTACCCATCCTTCTTCCTTACCCATCTCACCAAAGCTCTGGTCTGGACAAGAACAAGGCGAGGGTTTGGATTAATTGTTCGCATCGCTATTGGGCCGTGTGGACAGGCTGCGCAGTAGCTCCTGATTCAACTGACTTCTGCTCAGTTTTCACAGACCACTACAAGTCACAAGATGGCGGACCGACAAGGCAGGAGAGTTAACACGGTCTGTGTTGCATTCACACAAGGCTCCCTCAGTGTTTCTACAATGCACACATTAATGCCAAACGTTATACGAGACATCTACGGCATCCCCAATGAAGAATTATATGGCGTAGCTTTGAATGGGATGTCAAGGATATTTATAAAATTCGTGAATGCCAGCTTCTACAACAGGATTGTGGAAACTTTTCAAGAAAGGAGAATGGTAGTGAATTCGGCTGTGGAAGTGTGTCTACATGACGTGTCGACATATGTCACCTGGGTCAAGGTGAGAAATGTGCCTTTCGAGGCGGAGGAGTACGATCTGAGGGATGTTTTCGGCAGATACGGAACGGTGCATGCAGCGACCAAGGGAGTGTGGAGAGAGGGCCCATACGAGGGGTTCCCGGAGGGCTCCTTCACCATCAAGATGACGCTCCGCCAGTCGATTCCCTCTTATGTATGTCTGGAGAAATAATAGGACCCAGGTGTTTGTTCATTACCCAGGCCAGAGGAAGACTTGCAGACTGGTTGGCCACTCCCGGGACCAGTCACCTGTGGGACTACAGGCTGAGGCTTTCGTGACTAAGCCTGGTACCTCAGCTGGGCAAGTTCCCAAGCTTTGGAGTGATGAGATGCAACAGGAGGACACGCAGTCTACGATGTGTGCCACCCTGTGTGGATGAATCGACCGTGCCCACGCTTACAGTGGATCCTGTGGGGCCTGAGGTTTTGCCAGAGTATAAGTTGCTGGAAGACGTGTTGCAGGACCTTCTAGATGGAAAAGAACATGGTCCTGTTGTTTCGACGGTGTGTCGTGAGTTAACGACTGAGGAATCCCCTACCATGGAAATGCAGGACAAAACCACGTTCATACGGACGCATGAGGTGGTGGTGGAGGTTCACCAGGAGGCTTCGTCCAGCGAGGAGATGCACGTGGATGGTAGCTCCCACAAACGTTCGGCGGGAGCGTCGGATATGGATGACGTCTTGACACCAGGACAGCGCCCGGGGAGGAAATCGTGGGCGAAAGTGGCTGAGCCGCCTGTCACAGAAGGGATAGTTTCAAGGTCCCAGCATAAGGGTAGAGTGTGGGGGGAGGGGGGGTCTCGAAAAGCCAAATGACAAAGACGGGCAGTCTAATGTGCGAGTGGGAACAGGAAAGACCCAAAAACAGAGGTAAACCACCTTTTTTGTAAATTCAAGTGTGTTACTATCAATGCCAATGGCTTAAGGACTGAAGTTAAAAAAGTGTGGATGGAGTGGTTTTTGCGTCGTTATGATGTGGATGTATGTTTTATGCAAGAACATAATTATAAATTTGGTAGAGAGTTACGGTTGAAAGGCTACCGAATGTATGAGAGTAATTCTTTAAAATTAAAGGGAGGGGTGGCTATAGCAGTGAAGGAGTCCAGCCCTTGGAGCATCTTGGGATGGGAGGAGGGAGGAGATGGAAGGGTGGCAAGGGTGGATGGGTATTGGGGTGGGGTTAGAGTTTGTCTTATCGGTGTTTATATGCCAGCGGACAGTAACTCTAAAGTTAAAATAGACTTTGTGAGGGAGGCTTTAACATTTCACATCCGGGGTTTACCTTTAATTTCGGTCTTAGGTGGGGATTGGAATTGCATTATCCCCCATGGGGATGTTGAGCCAAGGGGGGCAGGGTGCATTCTACCTGTCCTAAGAACTCTGCTGGGGGATGTAGGGGTTTATGATGTAGTGGGGAGGGGTGGGGGGGGGGGTGGAACATACGTTTGTGCGCAGAGCAGAGGTTACGCAGCCCGACTGGATAGGATTTAAGCTACACAAGGAATTCGAGTTGGGCGCGTGGAGACCCTTGATCTGGGGTTTTCCGATCACAGTGCAGTGCTAGCGGACTTGGACTGGGATGGAATGATCAGGGTTTATTCAGGGTATTGGAAATTGAATGGGCGGCTCTTGGAGGGGGAAAGGGATGGGTCCGCTTTTCAGGATTGGTGGAAAAATATCTGGGAAACGCGGAGGGCAGATGAATGTTTGTTGGAATGGTGGGAAACATGTGCCAAACCCGGAATCGCGCGTTATTATAAGAAGCGGGGAAAGGAGGAAGCAAGGTGGAGGTTTGGGCTACAAAACTATTTGGAGGGGCAGCTTAATGATGCCTATGTGGAGGGTGGAAGTAGTAGGTATGACGACATTAAACATCTTCGTAGTGGACTTGCAGAAATTCACAATGAACGTTTTAATGCGGTTCGAGTCAGAGCAGGTATGGAAGAAGTGCTCTGGGGCGACAAACCTTCCGGTTGTGTCTTGCGCAAATTCAGGGTCAGACAACAGGTGACGTCCCTCTTGCAATTGGAAGTATGCACGGGTTTGGGTGGTTACCTGCCGGGTCAAGTACTCCTCACCACGGACAGCATGAGTTTTTATGCTGATCTATGGTTTGGGGAAAAGTTACGGCGGGGAGTAGGGGGGGTCCAGGCGGGTGGCCTGGTGGGGAGGGATTTCAGAAAAGTTGTAAGTGACAGGGATAGAATGGTACTAGAAGGTAGAATTCGAGTGGAGGAGGTAGAGGAGGCGATTTTTAGTATGAGTAAAGGAAAGGCACCTGGTATAGATGGCATTTCAAATTATTTTTATAGGACGCATTGGGGTAGTATAAAGCATTGTTTGGTTGATGTATTGAATTGCATGCTCACGGAGGGGAGGTTAGGTATGTCGCAAAGTACGGGGGTAGTTGTGTTGGTGCCCAAAAAGGGAGGGGGAGGGGTCTGAGTGCATATAGAGCTATCTCTCTTATGTGCTCGGACTATAAAATCCTTGCAAAAGTTTTAGGAAATAGAATGAGGAAGGTTATGGGGTCGGTTATTCACGAGGGACAGCTAGGCATACCAGGTAGGAGCATGAGGGACGGGCATGTACGTATTAGGGAATTTTTGGAGGAATATCAAGGGGGGGGGGTCCTCGGGCTTGACTGGCAAAATGCTTACGACTGTGTTGATAAGAGATTCATTGAGGCTTATTTTATTGAAGCAGGGTTTTGGAGAGGAGATTGTAAGATGGGTTGATACCTTGTATGTCTCGGCTATGATACGCGTACAGGTAAACGGTAAATTGGGGCAGCCGGTCCGTATGGAACAGGGTTTGAGGCAAGGGTGCCCCCTCTCCCAGCTGCTTTTTGCTTGTATGCAAAACCCCTTTTATGAGCTGGTGGATGGTGGTTTGAGGTGTGGGACGCGGAGCAGTGACCATGCAGCGTGTGTGGTTGGGTACGTAGATGATACCACGATTTTGTTAAAAGGGGAGGAGGATTTGCGGATCGTGGGATGGATGGTTGAGTTTTTTGGGGCAGAGTCTGGCATGTGCGTCAATAAAGCAAAATCGAAATTATTGGAGGTGGGTACATGGGTGGGGGGGGGTTAGGCGAAAGGTATGGGTGGTCAGTCGTGGTACAACTTAGAATATGTGGTATCGTGTACATGGCAGATGAGAGGGAGGGCCGAAGGGTGAACTCAGAATTGGTGGTTAATAAGGCTTTAGATCAACTTCGAGGGCTAAGAGCTGGGGATGTATCTTTGCAGCAGAGAACAGTAGTGGTTAATACACTTGTTTATAGTAAAGTATGGGGTGTGGCTGAGGTGTACCCTTTAAGAGAAGTGGACATTCAGGAATTGCAGAGAAGGGTCTTACGTTATGTTTGGGGTTTCGGGAGGGCTTGGTTAAGCCGGGAGGTTGTCATGACACATGTTCGCCATGGGGGTTTAGGTCTCTTGGCTTTGGGGCCACGGGTGAAGGCCCTCTATGTTAAGCAGCGGTTCCTCAGGGCGGGCGGTGAGAAGGGCATCCGGGTGGGTCGGGTAATGATCGACATGCGTAAATGGTGGAGCGGCAGGGGATTAATCGAGTGTGAGGACATGCTACGTTTGTTATTAAAGTTTAGAAATGCGCAACGGATTCGGGTGGGGCAAATGGTCAGCATATGTTGTCGTAGGGAAATTGCACAGGGATTGTTTGTTTTTCCGCTGTATAATTGGGGGGAAACATGGGACGGATTTTGTAAACTTAAGTTGGCACCAAGGGTTCGTGAATTGGTGTACAGGTTTGTCATGGGGATTTTAGCATCAAAATCGGTCTTAAATAGGATGGGTTTGGTAAGGGAGGCAGACTGCTTACGTTGCGGCCTCGAAGAAACCGCTTTTCATGCAGTCTACTTTTGTGATACCTTGGACAAAGTTCGTTCGTGGTTGGGGCGGGTTTTCGATTTTCTTAGTGGGAGAACTATCTCAACCTTACGGGCCTTAATATTAGACGTTAGCGGAGTATCAAGTGATGTACGAAGAGCAATAATGTACGTGGTGGCTGATTTTCTTTATATATCGTGGGGTATGCGGGAAACCGGGGGGAACAGTTAGGATCAGGGCAATTGCGGCAGGTATCTACAGAACGTATTGCAGAAATACTCATATGGTAGAAGTTGGGATAATAGTTTTCCTGCAAACTATCGAAGTCTTACTGTTCAAAGGTTACTGCAACTGGGGGTGGGGTAAGGCAACGGGGGGGCTGGACTCCCCCCCCCCCCGTGGTAGCACCAAATGGTGGGTGCAGGACTTCAGGGTAGAGGGCGGGTTTTGGGGAGTGACGTGTATTATGAATGGTTCCGTGCGTCTGTGTGTGTATGGTTGTGACGTGTGGAACTGAGACCTTGGATTAATCCTAATATGGTCAGGCAGCTTAATACATATAAAAAGCAATATTTCAGTATATGTTCCAGCCTCTGCAAGGCTGAACCGGTTCCCGACTATGGCCGGGGCTTGTTGAAGTATTTTGGGTCTTTCCTGGGATTCCCGTTAGGTTTTGTTTAGTTATCTGTAAACGGAAGCCATGCTGATATCACCGCTAAAAGTACAATGTTATACTGGCCTTTATGGGGAATGTCCATAAGCAGACCTTTGATGATGGTTGTAAACTTTTGATGAAGGGAAAAAAGTTTCATTTGCCTAAGATTGTTTTTGTGCATGTAGTAGCGGTCACCACTGTGAGGGAGGGGGGGGGGTCGATGAAATGTATATGTCCTATATTGTAATCTTTGGACATTCAAGTTCCTTGGTCAGCAGCTTTTGTGGGATGTTGTTCCCTCACCCAGTGATATCACATGTATTTTTTTTTTTTATCATTTATGGTGCATATAGACAGTTGACGTTCAATTAAGCACCTTTACTAATATCACTGCATACAAGCAAGGTATATTTTTTGTGGGTTTATAATTAGTTTGAGAAACTAAATATGGGGTTGGTCGAGGTATTAGGTGTCTTAAGTGTTTCCTCATATGTAATCATACATGCTAGATCTGTAAAAGTCTTATGTTAATTATTAAAGGCTTTTTGCATGTTTTGATTCCTTTTTCAATATATGCAAAACCAAAAATAAACAACACCATGTTTCAATTTCAAGAGTCATGTAGGTTTCTGTTAGTTATTTTATATAACCATAGTACCATTGAGTGTACAATGTATTAGTTTATATGATATTGTTTTTTATATAATTTTTTTTATATAATCATAGTACCATGGAGTGTGCAATGCATTAGTTTATATGAAATTTGTTTTTGTATATAAAATTTCATATACAATATGAATAAGACTGTCAGGTTTTGGTTATATAGTTATTTTGTGGTTAAGATATGTTCCGGTAGTCCTCTGTTTAGTTATATGTTGTCTTTTTATATAAAGTTTTCGCGTTTTTTGTTCTGAATGATTTATGTATACCATCCATGTATACTGTGTTTTTAAATATAAAAAAAAATTCTATAAACTGGCCAGAAAATTATTGCCTTCATTGTCGCATAAATATCCGTTGTGTAATCGCAAAAAAAAAAAAGCAATTGCAACTTGTATAATTACTACCAATTCAGAGTCATGTACTTATATATCTGTTATATCTATGTGACTGATGGGTTAGTCTTATACCCCTTAAAGAATATCTTATCATTTCACGTACACTTTTTAAATTACACCAAAGTGGTT
>NC_069463.1:10085476-10101174 GCF_026875155.1 Cherax quadricarinatus | reverse complement strand
GTTATTTTTATTTTTGCGTTCAGTACCATGGTCTCATTCAGTAACACCTAGAACGTCATACATTTACATATTTTGGTTTGGGTATATTATTACACTCACTGTCAAGGATAGGTGGCTTATGCAGCTGTTATGGTGTTTTATGTCATGCAGTACTGAACATGATACTGCCAGTGAATTCTAGTAATCCTTTTTATTAATATGAGATGTGTTAAAAAATTAAAATAAAACAAGGAAACACTGTAGGTCAAGTGTACGTTAGTATCGGATGATGCTTGTATTTTTGTAGTTTTAAACACGTAGCTGCAAGTACTTTCCTTATAGCCCTTGTGGCTTAGCGCTTCTTTTTTATTATAATAATAATAAAAAAGTACTTTCCTTTAAAGCTGTACTCCTATATAGAAGAAGGATTGTAATACTTTTACACACATTCATGTAGTGAATATTACTATGTCAAGGATGTTTAATTTGTGTTTCAGATAGGGAGATTAGGATCTTATGTCCAGTCATTATCTTAAGCTAGGATTTAGTTAGTTGTAGGGGAGTGCCTGTATAGTCTTCATTGAGGGGGTTTCTTGCCCCGTCCTTGTGTGGGGGGAACCATTTGACATGTTTCAATATGAATAATTCTAGTCTTGGATTATTTAAATATTTACATAACTAGGTTTTTAAAGATGAGGTAGCATGTAATGTATTCTCTTATATTTTACGTGTAAACTCCATGTTATACAATGTTGTTATGACAGTTTGAATTTCAAGGTTGATGCATATTATTTTGTATATTAAATATTGTGGGTGTATATTCTTCCGCTTATACAGGTGTGTGTGTATAGCAATGTAATGTCCATATCTGTTTTCGTATGTACTTTTAGATTTTTGTGTTTTGTTTTGTTCATGCATCACCAACTTCTGGTAAATTCCCATTAAGGTTTAATGAGGTAGGGGTAATAACCCTAATTGTTAGGTTACTTAAATAAAAAAAAAAAAAACTAACGCAGGGCTCTATCACCGGCGAATCAGTAAATGTGTTACTGCCAGCAATCATTCGTGATACTTATGGCATTCAACGTGAATCCTTGTGTGGCGTCGCCTTGAATGGAACTACACGGATCTTCGTTAAGTTTTGTGACACTCAGATGTACGAGAAGATTGTGACCCAGTAACAGGATATAAGTAAGCAAGTCACCCCAGCAGTTTTCTGTCCAGTTGCATGACGTTTCTCGATACTATACGCGTGGGTACGTGTGAGGAAACGTGCCTTTTGAGGCCAATGAAGTTGATATACGTGATGTTTTTGAACGTTATGGGAAGATCCACCTGGTCACCATGGGTAGGTTGGTCTGACGCCACTATAATGGCCTTCAGGAGGGGTCATTTACGTTGAAAATGTCCCTGCATCAGCCGATTCCTTCGTACGTACAACTGGAGGAGTTTCGTTCCCAGGTGTACGTTACGTACCCTGGACAGAGAAGAACTTGCCGCCTCTGCGGCGCTCTGGATCACATAGCGGCTCAGTGTGTCCAGCGCCAGCCGCCATCGGGGTGTGGTCGTCGACCTGACGGTGAGGTACCCCGTCAGGCTCTGGAAGAGGAGGTTGTTGAGACCTCGCCGCGTATGACATCATGGAGTGCCGAGGTTGATAGGGCCATGCTACTTGAGTCATCTTGTGTGACTCTACCTGGGACTGCCTCCCTTGACGAGGTGGAACATGTGAACAGTGAAATCCCTCTAGCAAGAGAGGCAGGTGAGTGAAGCCGACATTGTATCGGTTAAGTGACTTTAGCATCGCATGAGTCTGATTCTGTGCTGTGTTCTGATGGGGGGAAATTACGTGCAGATGATGCTGATCAGATAGCTAAAGTGAGAGATTTGGAGAGTTCGAGGTTTCATACTGTTTGAGGCAGAAATTCTACAAGGAGAACACTCCAAGTACTGACATGTCTGAAGATGCTGTTTTAGGAAGCGTGCAGCTACCCGTCCGACTCCGATGATGTCTTGACCCCTGGACAACGTTCAGGGAAGAAGACGTGGTCGGAAATCACGGGTGGGGGGAGGTCGCGCGAGTCCAGGACAGCAGGTAATATCACGGGGATTGCCAAAGGTGCGGGAAGTGCCTTGGGTGCTTGCCGGCGCAAGAGAGAAAAAAGGGAGTGGTAGCCCCTAGAGGAAAGCCACCTTTAACACAGTTAGGTGTGTAACTATTAATGTTAATGGTTTGAAAATCTGTCAGAAGTGTGTGCAGGTGCGTGAGTGGTTGAATCGTTTTGTAGTGGATGTGTGTTTTTTTGCAAGAAACATAACCATAAAAGTAGGAAGTTTGTTTGAGATGGATGGTTATGACATTTATGTGACTCACTCAGACGTCTGAAAGGTGGAGTGGCTGTGTTGATAAAAAGCGACCAGCCGTTTGTGCTGAGACATTGGGAGGAAGGGGGGAGGGTCGCGTGGTGCGAGTCGTGGGGGATTGGGGTTAGTAGAAGGGTTGGTTTTTGTAGGGGTATATGGGCCAGCTGAACATGATGTTAATATTAAAAATACTTTTGTTAGAGATGTCTTGGTATATTATTTGAGGTCCCTGCCAGAAATTACAGTGGTAGGTGGTGACGAACTGTGTAGTGCGCCGTAAAGATGTTGAACCGAGGGGGGCGGGGTTCTGTTCGCTTGTTTTGGGTGACTTGTTGTCTGGTTTGGGGTTGGTTGATGTACGAGGAGGACGTGACTTTGGGATTGAGCATACTTTTGTGCGTAGGGGCTATGCAGCATGTTTAGATAGGGTGTATGTGTCTCGGCGGGTGGTCGTAATCAATGTGCGTGTATTGAATGTCTTTTTCTCCGACCACCGGGGAGGTCTCCCGCATCGTTTTAAGGGATACTGGAAACTGAATACGCGGATGCTACAAAGTGCGGGTGATAGGGAAATATTCGAGGACTTCTGGGCGTCTATGGGAGTAAACTCCTGGGAGGGATGGGATTTAGTACGACGGTGGGATGAGGTTGTGAAGCCTCGAATTAAGGATTTTTATGTGAATCGGTGTAAGGAGGCCACTCGCTTGGAGTATGGTTTTCAGAGGTACCTGGAGGGTCATCTACGACAATGTTATGCACAGGGAGAGGCATCTGGGGTTTACCCAGTGGATGAGATCGATGCTATTAAAGAACAAATCCAAGTATTGAAAAATAAGGTTTTCGATGGGGCGCGCATTTCGAGTGGGGTGGAGGAGGCTTTGTGGGGTGACAAGCCGTCTGCTTGTGTCTTACAAAGTCAGACACAAAGGCGAAAAAGCGACTGAAATTGTGAGTTTAGTGGTGCAGGATGAAGTTGACGGGTATAGTGAGGGACAGGTCTACTAACAACTGAGGGGATAAGATTTTATGTCGATACTTGGAGTAAGATCCAGATGCAAAGTAAACGTGAGTGAGCATGCGATACAGGATTTGGGGAGAGGCGTACGATGCGAGTTAAATGATTATGATCGCCTTCTCATGGGTGGGCCTATATCTGAGGCAGAGGTGTGGGAGGCACTACAAGGAATGAGTAAGGGTAAGGCTCCAGGCATTGATGGCATCCCTTGTGAATTTTATATCAAACATTGGGAGGTAATACGGACTTTTATGGTCCGTTTACTCAATGCAATGAAGGAGGGGGGGGGATGTTAGGTCTGTCTCAGCGTACAGCAGTGTTGGTCTTAGTTAGGAAATGTGATGTGCCGTTAGCGATTAAGGACTACCGTCCCATATCGTTGATGTGTAGTGACTATAAACTATATGCGAAAATATTGATGAATAGAATTAAGAAAGTGTTTGATAAAGTAATCCATAAGAGTCAGTTTGGTGTGCCAGGTAGGTCAATGTATGATGTCATGGGAATATCAGGAGTTTGTTGAGGAATGCGGGGTGAGGGGTGGGGGTGGTGTTTATGGCTTTAGACTGGCGAGCCGCTTTTGATAGTGTGGAAAGAGAGGTTCTGTGGAAATTTATGAGATGGCAGGGTTTAGAAATGAGGTCATCATGTGGGCCCGTTCGTTGTACAATGGAGCGGGTTTTAAAGTACAAAATTAATGGCAAGTTAGGTGTTTTTTGTACACATGAGCAGGGCATTCGTCAGGGATGCCCCATGTCTCAAATGTTTTTTGCATGTATGCAGGACCCATTTTACTGGGCTGTTTGTGGGCGGGGAATAGAGACATCGTGGGGTCCGAGTAGTGGTCGACCGACCCTTGTGGGTTATGTTGATGATACTACTGTGTTATTACGTTCACGGGAGCAATTGGGTTTTGTTGGGAGACTTGTTGACATATTTGGCAAGGCTACTGGGATGTGTGTTAATAGAGAAAAATCGAAAATTATGGAGTTGGGGAGTGGGTGGGGTGATGGGGTGGATGCAGAGGGGTGGACTGTGGTTGATCGTATCACTATATGTGGTATTCATTATATGCGGGAGGTCGATCAGATGAGGGCGTACAATTCGGGGAGGGTTGTACATAGTGTCTTGGGGCGCTTAAATAGTCTACGGCCGCGACATTTAACCCTGCATCAGAGGGCGGTGGTCATTAATGTCCTGCTTTATAGCAAAGTATGGTACGTTGCTGCACTGTATCCTCTGTTGCAGGGGGACGTCAAACGTCTTTTGCATAGAGTTTCTCGATTTTTGTGGGGTTCAGGATGCGATTGGCTCACAAGAGGGGTGGTGGAGACACCACTGCATCAGGGAGGGTTGGGTCTCATTCCTCTAGAGGCTCGTATCATGGCATGTTACGTGAAGCGTCGTTTTCTCCGACTGGGTGGGATGCATGGCGGGTTAAGCGAATTGTATCACGACCTGCGCAGGTGGTGGAGAGGGAGGAATTTAATTTGGTGCGACGCGATGCTTCGCGTATTATGAACATGAGGGGACGTGCGCTGTGTAAAATTATGTACCTTAGAAAGGGCGGGTAGGGAGGTAGTCGTGGTGCGAGTTGAAGGAATGTATCCCATGTATGCGTGGGGTGATATATGGAGGCGAGTTCAACAGTTGCGTCTGCCTACTCAAGTATCGGGAAGTGGTTTTTTAAATTTTTACATGGAATCTTGCCGTCTGGGGTGGTGTTGTATAATAGGCGTTTGGAGGAAGACTGGGGTTGTCCGGTGTGCGGGATGGAGGAATCTGCTTTCATGTTGTGTATTTCTGTGAGACTTTAGGTATGGTACGAGAGTGGTTCAGTAGGGTTTTGCGTTTGGTAGGGGGGGGGGGGAGGTTGTCGGTACTCCTCGGGCATTGAGTTTTGATGTAGGTGGGGTTGACTTGCATGTACAACGTGCGGTGTCGTATGTTGTGGCCGATTATATTTTCGTGTCATGGGCTATGAGGCACGTTGATGGTAACAGTAGAATTAGGGTGTTAGCAGGGACGATTTATAGGACAAAATGTCGAAATAGGTTGGTATGAGGGGAGATGGGAGAGAGACTTCCCCCTGATATTAAAGCCTTGGAGTTACGAGATTTGAGATAGTTGTGAGTATTCAGTGGGTAATCTAACGGGCTGGTCAGCTGTGTCTAATTGTGTTTGTCAAGTGCATGAATGTTTTGTGTTCTCAGAGTTAATGTGCGTCTCCTATGTAACGGTGATGACGAAATATCTTACGTGCTTTGTATATACAACATTTTAGGATGTTTCTCGTCATTTATGCTTCAATTACAAGTCATTGGTGTACTTTTTGTATATGGTGTGCTTCCTAGCACAGTAGAAACGTTTTTCTTATTTCCGTTTATATTTTATGCCGTGTCCGTGTGCTTTTCATAATATATTTATATATGCAAGTTTTCGTTTTCCTGTAAGCTGTGATGGAGCTTGAACTATATGTGGAGGCAGTATTTTTCAATGTGTG
Organism: Cherax quadricarinatus; assembly: GCF_026875155.1. NCBI lineage: Eukaryota > Metazoa > Arthropoda > Malacostraca > Decapoda > Parastacidae > Cherax > Cherax quadricarinatus. The sequence goes on along the minus strand of NC_069463.1, from coordinate 10,095,313 downwards.
CATCTCGTCAGTGTATAAGTTCACTTATAGCTGCTGGCATTTGAGTTTTATTGAGATGTCAAATATCACAGTGTATTTTTGTTTTTGTTATATTAGATACTTTCATTTTAGTGAATAGTAGCGTCATCCTGATCCACCTTTGAACTGTAATGCCTATTCTTAGTCCATGATAATAACCCCGTGGTAGTCGCCCAAATTAACGTATTGTTGTGCACTTTAAGGCACCTGAGTTCTTAGATTAAGTCTTGGATACGTTGTGTGTTGGCAGGCGGAAGCCAGGCCTAGTAATATGCCAGATGAAGTATCACGTTGTATAATACGTGATTGCTTGTGTTATGTGTGTAATTCTGTGTGCTTGTTTTGTCACATTGTTTATTTGTATAGTGTTTATATTTTCCTGTGTTTTGACTTTATTATTTATTTATATAAGAATCTAGTTAGTGCCTGGTATCTCGTTGACATATTATTTTATGCACCCATAACTATTTTGTACCTGAGTTTTCAATAAAAAAAAAAAAATCTATTGTATAGGGGTTAATTTTGGGAAGAGCATGTACTTGTTTTTAACTGAGATTGTGATGTAGGTCATTACTCTGTTATATACTGTGAAGGTTTGTAACCTTGTCATATGTCAGTCACAGTATGTTAACTATACAAATCTGAAAGGTTTATATATTTTATATTTTATATAGTTTATATAGTTATATTTTATATTGTTTATATTATAGTAGTATGTTATATGGAAAATTTTGTGAGTGTATGTGGGTAACCTCTTTTATGTCAATTACAATGTGTTGTTAAAACTTGTTAGTGTATGTTGTGTAGGATTGAGGATCCTACTGTACCCATTTTATATCTTTATTTAATATTAAGCTGTAAAGTTTTTTTAAATAAAATATATAAAAAAAAAAATTATTAAAGGAAAACATAAATTAACTAAGCATTGCGAGATATATACACCGAGAGATATTTCCCTTAGCCTATATGCTGAAAGTTTGCTTTAAACTCTGTTTTAGGCACATATTAAAATATTTTTGTCTGGTGGTGATAAGGTTACGTGCAGTCTTAATTAATAACTAGTGTAAATAAGCTTAAGCCCCATTAACCAATCAACCTAAAAATCATACAAAAGTATGATATATGTCGGTATCATTTTATTCTACATCACTGTGGTCTGCAATGACTAAAATGCTGTAGCCTTCGCTGTTTTTGTGAAAAAATGCGCACTAATGTGTTAATATTTAAGTTATTCATGCGATGTGATTCAAAGGTAAGCAAAGTTGAGACGCTGGCTGGTCAGTACCAGGGTCACTATTGTTGTAAATGCTGCCTCATATGTTGTAGTTGTAAACCCAAATGTTGCCATTACGGCAGCACCTTAAGACACATCCGGGAAGGCTTGTCTATTGTCAAATAGTTTTTGTAAGACCCACACTTGCCCTTTGTTATGTGTTATTTTCTTTGACATAAATTAAGCCCCTCAAGACTTACATGACTGTAATATCCTCTCAGTGAGAAGCATCACCCAGTGTCAGAACTTCCATGGTTATTTACTTAAGTTCACACTAGAATCGATAGGATTTTCCATATTAAAATTGCTAAATAAAACCCAGTCAGTAAGGCTAAAAAAAAGGACGTCTTTGTTACTTTGTTTCCTTTATATTGTTTATACAAACTTGTGTCATAAATGGAATATTTAAAGAAATACCTACAACAGTTCCCGAAAGATATTTGTGACAGGCTATTCTTACTGGCTAAACCAAAGCTCAATACATAGCCTACACAGCAAGTAATTATAGCCTTTCACCGGATTAAGCCTAATCACGGCTTTCATTTCTCAGAACTTAAAAAAAAAAATTCCCCAAGGTGACTCGAAATGCTTTGAGGGGGCGAGGATCCCTGTGATCTCTTCTTGAGGAGTGAGAGCATAATCTTAATTCTCCTTTACAGTTGAATGTATTATTTTATGTGACGAGTGGATCAATGTGTTGTGAGAGCATTATAGTGTGTGGTGTTTGTTACAGAATGGTGAGTGCATTATAGTGCGCGGCAAGTGTAGTACAGAACATGAGTGTGGTAGGTGTATTACAGTGTGTGCAAGTATGTCAGTGTAAGGGCATGAAAATTGAATTACGTGGTGACCGCTGGACATGCGCTTATAACCCTCGCCAGCGTCTCAGAATGGCCAGGCAGTTGTCTATATCATTTCTGCTGGAGGTGACGACGTCGCATAGCCGCTGCTGGTAGCACAGGTCATCACACCCCACCTCCAGGAGAGGGTCACCTCCGCTCACGTAGTTCCTGAAGACAAGAGTACACGTTTAGCGTCAAGACTACAAAGGAAATGGATCACGGAAAGAGTAGGATCAGAGCCTATGGCAGGTCACTGAACGGGTGGGATTCAAACCTATATCAATCCTAAAAGTAACAGGCTAGTGCGGGATCCGGTCCCACCTATTACGTAAGTTATTTGCAATAGAGTTGATTTCAAGAGTCAAGGGAAGTGTTTCACAGATAATCGGTGGTATTTATGTTTTCTTTGTCAGGAGAAATAGAAACCTCTCTCTCGACTTTACGCTTGGTTATATGTCCTGCTCAGTTCACCGTTTGGTCATTTGCCTTTTCCTCAGTGTATATACACTAGGAGACATATTTCTCTGTATATACATAGATTCACACTTCGTAGTGTATATACACAGATACACACCTCTCGGCATATTTACCCAAATATATACATACATCTCTGTGTATTTACACAGATTCATTCCTTATTCATGAAAAATGTGTGGTGTTGCTACAGTAGCCTATTACTCCTGCGTAAATATAGTGTTGTTACAATAGCCTGTTAACCGTGCAGAAGTGTACAGTGTAACTACGATAACCTGTTAGCCCTGCAGGAATGTGTACAATGTAAATCTGATTTCTGTTTTTTCCAGGTAAGAGAAACGTAGCTATCAGTGGCAAGAAATTACACACTGAACAACATAGCTTTATCTGTAAAATCATGATACCTTCCCTCCCCTCCCCCACAACAGTCGACAAACTCTTAGGAATATATTTACTGTTAGGTAACAGGCTTGTAGATGAATGGTTCAGGTAACAGGCTGAACGTACTATGTAACGGGCAACAAGTACTAGGTAGATAAATTAAGACATGTGCAACACTTGGGTATCTTTAATATTAAGAGACACTAAGTGCTGCACATGTGTCTAATTTATCAACTTGTCGGTTCTCTGAACCATTTGTCTACGTAAGTACTAGGTAACAGGGACAATAAGTAATATGTAACCAAGGAAGCAGTATTAGGTGATTTAACATAAGTTCCTCCTCGCCTAGGATTCTATTCTAGGAGCCTTCGTTTGAGAGCTGAATGTGATACCACTACTCATGAAATACTGTCATCCATATCACCATCTTAACGAGGTGTAAGAAAGGATTGTAGCTTACATCGGTAGGTTCATGCATGAACCTCATCTGTTGGTGCCAGTCTCACCTGTAATAGATATCAAACAAGTGACGGTCCTCCGCCATCCTCTGGGCCAGATCCTGCCAGTCAGCTGGCGTGAGGCTGGTCATACCATACTCCTCCCTGGCGCTGTACAACCATACCATCGTGCAGAACCTGTCTCCTGGGCCTCTGTTAGGTTCATCACGTAGGTCTCGTGGTCCAAGACCAACTACAAGGTGGAAAATTTTGATTATATCAGTGAAAATGCCCAATAAAAACACCCATTCTACTGAATCTCATGTTTACTGCATTCGAGGAGACGGGAGACTTTGCGTTGAGGATAAGCTTTTGATCCGAAGAACTGAAGCTACAGTCAGTTCCTGGGATCATTTCTGATTACCTTCTATTCCCCAGGTGATCCATGAAACCTGTGAGTTCAGCGCTTCCCAATAATAAAATAATAATAATAGTAATAATAATAAGAATAGGCAAGGAAAATGGTGGATGGTGTGAAGTATCTGTAGAAAGAACAAAAATATCTGTGTAGTTAATAAAGAAGAATGTACCAAAGAATCGGAGTCAATAAAGAGGAATGTAGAGGAAAATCATATTACCAACACTACATGGGCAAGAGGCTTGAGCTTTATATATTTCAGTGAGTGAGGAGACTGCAGGTTGGTCGAGTGGAGATGTACTCGAGAGCGATGTGTAGTATGAATATTAAGCAGAAAATTAGGAGCACAGAAACGAGAAGACAGTGTGGAGTTATGAGAGATGTAATGCAGAGCTGGGGAGAGGCTGTTCAAGTGGTTTGAACGTTCAGAGAAGATGGAGCAAAATAGGATGACCGAGAGTGGATAAAGTTGGAGTAAAGGAAGGAAGGGTTGAAGTCATCGAAGGAAAAGTTTAAAATAGGGTGTGAAAGAAGTTTTAATGGTACATCCATCAGGAGTGTGTAACCGCTTTAGACTGGAGTGGAAAGAAGTACCGTTTATCCTTTTAAATGTGATGTGTGGCTAGAGTGTTAACAAGGTAACATATAGGGATTCAGAGAAACCAATTTGGCAGACTTGAGTCCTGGAGGTGGGAGATACAATGCCTGCACTCTGTAGGAGGGGTGAGGAGATTGAAGTTCAGACAGCCATTTGAACTGTGATGTCCACATATTTTTGGGGTAAGTGATATTTTTTCTTTGTCATCCTAACTTGGTGGGAGACGGCCTATATGATAAAAAAATCATTATACAAACACATATGTTAAAAACGAAAACTTAAGGACTCACTCTAGTAGAATTTTGGCGATCACCATCAACATAGTAGATTCTATAGGCAGGGTTAAGGCCGTACCAGGGGGTCTGGCTGGAGCTATGTAAGCCACACCAGCTGGACGATCACCATCATGGAAAACCTCAAACTCATCGTAGTGTGTGTGCCCATAAAACTGTCCTCTTATTGTATTCTCGTACCTGTGACGTGGGAAATGTTATAGCTATCTCAGATACAAATCACGTAGGCAATATGTTTCATGGAGTCATCTTAAGAATTTTACCGAGAAGTTTGCTTCTGTTCTAGTTCTCATACTTACGCTTAAATTTCGGTGCACTCAGTTCAACCCTTAGGAAATGAACATACCCAGATACTGAACACAAACGCTACAACATACCTCACAACGATGCGGTTGAACTCGCGCGACCAGACCCGTTCAGAGTCCACTATCCCAGGAGGAATGTGACCCAGCAGATGAACTCTCTCTCCAGCAGCCTCCGCCTGGTGCGATGATCTTCAAGCCAGGTGAGCTCGTCAGCGGGGTCCTGAGAATCTTCCCACCAACCATCTTACAAGGTGGGAAGTCCAGATTAATTTCCTTCTGAATATTACTTAGCATTATCATCTTGTTATTAGTATACAACACCTATAAACTGAGAATAAGACACGTGCAACACTTGGGTATCTTTATTGACGAAAAGTTCTTAAGTGTTCTTATGAGTGAGAAGGAAAAACAGACAAATGCAGCATAATGTGATCCTTTAATGACTACGTTTCGCCCATACAGTGGCGAAACATTGTCAATAAAGGATCGCATTATACTGTATTTATGTCTATTCTATCACTGTGTCGGTATTTTATACCATTTATCTCCATGTATGAGACGGGTCTAGCATGGACCAGTAGGCCTGCAAGTGGGCCCTGCCTTTTGTCACACTATCTCCAACCTCTGCACCTCACTTCCGGTCCAGTATATATAGCCCCATCCATATTCCTTGACTTCTGGTTGATCAGCACTAACCGGCTGAATACATAAAGCTGAGATACGTCGAAAATGATACAACGAGAGCACTGGTACTACATAAGGTTAGATACGTCTAGGATGGTACAACGAGAGCACTGGTACTAAGATTGGTACAACGAAAGCATTAGTACTTACAGATTGGAGGAGTAACCATACATGCTGTTAAAGGAAATGATCCTAAGATCCTCCTTCAACAAGACAGAGTAGTAGGCGGCCTCCTGACGGTAGAGTTATCGAGGTGTGGCACCAGCAGTGACCACTGCTTTGATAACTCTGAGAACAGCCAGTCAGCACTCAGCTCCTCAGGGGTGTCGTCATCGTCAGGGTCTGGAAACCTGGTGAGCACAGAAAGGGAACATGTCCACCCTTTAATAATAAATAATAATCCTAGCATCCAGGACTATCCTGATGAGATCACAATCCTAGCATAAGGATTCCCCATGATGAAATCCCAATCCTAGTATCAGGAATGCCTAGATGAGATCACAATCCTAGCATTCAGGTCTATCCTGATGGGGTCAGTCCTAGCATCCAGAACTGCCTTGATAGGATCACAATCCTAGATCTATGACTGCCCTAATGAGATCACAATCCTAGCATCAGGACTGCCCTGGTGAGATTACATCCTAACATCCAGAACTAACCCTATGTTATGCCTTTTTTTGGCTGCGTAACTTAAAGTCCTGGCTCGTAAAGGGTAAATGACCTGCCATCTAGGGACATTTATATTATTTAAAATAAAAAAGAAACCACTCCAGGACCAGCTTGTACCTTCACATTGAATGTGGAATGTTAATTAGTCAATATTATTATAAGGACACAAAAGCTCACCTATACAAAAATATATTAATAAAGAAACATAAAAAACCCTACAATCTACCCTACTAAAACCCTCCCCTTTACTCACCACAGTAGTTCACAGACACTGCTACTAGTGTGAGTAAAACAAGATTGTAAACGTTTATGAACAGTGGGCGCCAGACCCCCGTCCCCTTTCTGCGGTCTTTTACCCAGGCAAACACACCATAGAGTCTCCCCCAAAACTTAAACAGCCTTCACACTGGGGCCTTAAGGAAACAGAAGCACTTAAACCCCAAAAAAAATTATTGTAGTATACACTAAAAAAAAAACTCACCCACACACCCCTACATATTGCTCCATCTGCTGTGTTTCACCTCCTGCAAAAAACACCTAAACTCTCCTATCTCCGGCACTGACCAGAAATAATGCGAGTCCGGTTTCGGAATTATCCCGGAACTTTGGAGCATTTATTATACAATATTTTTAACACACTACATAATATCTCTGGAAGAGTGGCAGACTACTAGGGTGGGATAATACTCTAGTTGACCTATATCCATTACTTTTTAAGGCGACATAGAACGGGAAAATGTGACCGGTGCTGTTTAATGATCACATGAAAGAATTCAGACAAAATATGATGGAAAGATCCTTTATTGACATTTCGCCCATACAGTGGGCGAAATGTTGCCAATAAAGCATCCCCACTGAAAATGCATTTTGCTTCTCGTTTTCCATATGTGAAGATTTTGGTCCGTCAGTATCAGTTTATTCCAATAAGATAAATGTAAAATAAATCACATACCATCCTAATATAAATAACATCTCAAATTGGATGTCATTATATGATCTACAGTGGATCGAAACGTCCTCTAGTCTGTGGGTTATAAGGTGAACGCACGTTGCACTGATCAAGACATCGGCTAATTAAACGTTTCGCCATGGAGTTGCTTCTTCAGTCACTCCGGGCGAAACGTTTCCTTACTAAATGTTATGATCAGTGCCCACGTATCTTTACCTTATTAATATGAACATATCAGTGAAATTTGCTTTGATATTAAGTTGGCAAACTGGCTAATAGAAAATGACACATTTTGCCCAAATTTAAAAGTTGAGTGGAACAACCCTTTAATTATAAGTTGTGGATGCATGTGTTACGTAGACATCTTTCATGCGTAGCAAAACTTACTGGTCAAGTGGACTCATCTCGTGGTTGCCTACTACTGGGAACACAGGAATTGTTGGAAAGAACTCTTGAATCATCTGGTTGGTCTCCCTTACAATCTGTAAGTTGGTCTCTGTGGTGGTGGACCAGACGTTGTGCGGGACCACGTCCCCGGTCCACATAACGTAGTCTATGTCCTGTGGGAGGAAGGTAGGATTGGTATCAGGACTCCTAGTGAAGTGGAATGTCATAATTTTTATGTATGGGTGTGGATGCATGGTGGGAGTCCTTGATGTATGGGTGTTGATGTATATGAGGTTTCCTGTATAAACGTTAATATGTATGTATTCGTATATGTGTGTAACTAATATTAATAATCTTATCTGACAAAACCACTTCTACAAGTAAAAAATGTAAAGGGCATCAAGGAGTGTCAATAATCTTTATAAAAAGAAAAAGGAAAATTTGAGGTTCAGCAGACTGAAGGTGCGAGGATGTAGAATGAATTAAAGAAGTATTTAATATATAAGTGAAAGAAAGCTGAATATCCTAGTTTTGAGTGAAATGAATAATTGGATGGAAAACAACTCCGTCAACTGTGTTGAGGCTTCTCTGAAAGGGCTTTCAATTTTCCCTGAGTGAAACCGAGTATTTTGTTGAAGAAAATTTTTTTTGGGTTTAAAATATAATATTTAGATGGTTAGGAAGAAATATGTTATTAAAAGAAAGATTACATAAAGTGTGAAACCTGGGATTTACAGAATAACAAAGAGAGAGACAGGAGTACAGTGACTAAGATGCGGGTGGCAAAAAAGGGGGTAAACAACGGAGATTTAGTGACAGAGTAGATGACATGTAGAGAGATACACATGAGAAGTGGGTGGCAGAGTACATAGTAACAAAGAGAAGAGGGTGACATACGGAGAGTACAGGGGACAGAGTGGTAGATGACATGGAGTACAGAGTGACACAGAAGTGGGTGACACAGTAGTTCAGCTTACCGGGTGGGTGAGCTTGATATGGGTGAGCATGTCTTCCAGCATCCAGCGAGGAGAGCCACAGTATCGGTAATCTCCCCAGAACCACGCCTTGTCCTCCTCCATCTCCGGGACACCTAGGAGATACACTAGAGTGAAAACCAGCACATAGGCATCCAGCAAAGCAAGTGTGAAGGCAGTCTTCACAATGACAACACCCTATCAAGGCTGCCTTAAGCCTTCGCTAGAAACTTGAAAGAAACATGAATCAATGGCAAAAAAATTTTATTTTGATCGAATATGAGAAGTTAGGGAGGAAAATATACTGAACACACACTAGCCCTTTGCGACATCCAGTTGAGAAGAAGTGTATAGTTTCTGCTTCGATATTAGTGGATGAAGAATCAAGCCTCTACATAAGAGTTTCACATCAGCCTCAAGGACCACTAGAAATTTAAAGAAATTATATAACTGATTAAACACTAGGCGGTACACCACCATCATAACTGCTGCTGCTGTAGTTACTAACACCATTATAGCCATACTTCTGTATTATTATTATTATTATTATTATTATTATAATCATAGGGGAGCGCTAAAACCCTAGGATTATACAGCACATGGGGGGGATGGGAGGCATTCAGGCTCAAAGCAGGAAACTGGAGCACAGATACAATTCCTTAGATCAAGGGCCCCTCACCAGCCTCAAGGAACCTCCCTTGAGGGGCCATGCTGCTGTAGCTACCACCACTGTAGACGGTACACCACCCCAATGGAAATAAGTCACTGACTTTTTTGGGTTATCCTAGGTTCTCTACGCATGTGCTGCTATGTATGGTAATCTCTGTAACGGTATTAGTGTATACCTGAATAAACTTGCTTACTAATCCTACGTTTGTTGCTGTAGTTACTACCAATGTAGACGGTACATCATTATAACTTTGCTGATGTAACTGCAAACAGGTAACCACATATTCCTGCCTATCAAGGACACGAACAAGCCAGAAACCGTAAACTTTAGACGATGTTTCGATCCATTCCGAACCATTATTAAAGCAGTAACTCCCTCAGGTGTTACTTGATCATGAACCCGGAGGGATCAAAACATCAATCTCAAGTGTACCCCTCAAAAATGTGGCGTATTAGTGAAAGTTCC
>NC_069463.1:10059346-10084976 GCF_026875155.1 Cherax quadricarinatus | reverse complement strand
ACTGGATTCCCCAATGGGCAGTGTTGTTCAGTATATTTTCCCCCCTAACTTCTCAATTCGATCAAAATAAAAAATTTTGCCATTGATTCATGTTTCTTTCAAGTTTCTAGCGAAGGCTCAAGGCAGCCTTGATAGGGTGTTGTCATTGTGAAGACTGCCTTCACACTTGCTTTGCTGGATGCCTATGTGCTGGTTTTCACTCTAGTGTATCTCCTAGGTGTCCCGGAGATGGAGGAGGACAAGGCGTGGTTCTGGGGAGATTACCGATACTGTGGCTCTCCTCGCTGGATGCTGGAAGACATGCTCACCCATATCAAGCTCACCCACCCGGTAAGCTGAACTACTGTGTCACCCACTTCTGTGTCACTCTGTACTCCATGTCATCTACCACTCTGTCACTGTACTCTCCGTATGTCACCCTCTTCTCTTTGTTACTATGTACTCTGCCACCCACTTCTCTGTGTATCTCTCTACTATGTCATCTACTCTGTCACTACTCTCCGTGTGTGTTACCCTTCTTTGCCACCCGCATCTTAGTCACTGTACTCCGTGTCTCTCTCTTTGTTATTCTGTACTCTCCAGGTTTCACACTTTATGTAATCTTTCTTCAATACCATATTCTTCCTAACCATCTAAATATTATATTTTACCAAAAAAATTCTCTTCAACAAAATACTCGGTTACACTCAGAAGATTGAAAACCTTACAGAGAAGCCTCAACACAGTTGACGGAGTTGTTTTCCATCCAATTATTCATTTTACTCAAAACTAGGATATTCAGCTTTCTTTCACTTATAATATTAAATACTTCTTTAATATTCATTCTACATCCTCGTACCTTCAGTCTGCTGAACCTCAAATTTTCCTTTTTCTTTTTATAAAGATCATCGACACTCCTTGATGCCCTTTACATCTGTTACTTGTAGAAGTGGTTTTGTCAGATAAGATTATTAATATTAGTTACACACATATACGAATACATACATATTAACGTTTATACAGGAAACCTCATATACATCAACACCCATACTTCAAGGACTCCCACCATGCATCCACACCCATACATAAAAATTATGACATTCCACTTCACTAGGAGTCCTGATACCAATCCTACCTTCCTCCCACAGGACATAGACTACGTTATGTGGACCGGGGACGTGGTCCCGCACAACGTCTGGTCCACCACCACAGAGACCAACTTACAGATTGTAAGGGAGACCAACCAGATGATTCAAGAGTTCTTTCCAACAATTCCTGTGTTCCCAGTAGTAGGCAACCACGAGATGAGTCCACTTGACCAGTAAGTTTTGCTACGCATGAAAGATGTCTAGCTCTTCACACAGACCCTGAGCTGCTTTGGGGATTAGCGTGGACGGTTACAAAGCATGGCTTGCTTCTGCAGTGTTTTAAAAACTGAGGTTGGAGAGTTGAAGGAGGAGGTCTTGCTTCTCCAGGAGGAGATTAGGAGGCTGAAGGTCCACCTCAATGGGTCTGGGAGAGAGTGTGAGGTGGCTGGAGTTGTGGGGAATGAGACTTCTAGCAGTGAGGTGCAGTCTGTCTCTCGCTGTGAGGAGGCTGTAGTTGGGGGGTAGCAACAGCTACCAGCAGTGAGGTGCAGCCCAGCACCTGCCCGCAAGTGGCGATTTTGTTCACAGTAAGGGGAGGCGCATCAGAGTAAGGAAAGTTAAGAGTGAAGATCTGAAGGTAGGAAATCGCTTCTCTGTTCTCCAGGATGAATGTACTTCAGTGGCCAGTGAAGGTAAGGTACTACTGCCCCTGCAACCCCCTGAAGGTAAGCCCCATTCTTGTGGTTGGTGGACTCTCAGGAAAGATATATTGACCGTGCTTTTTGAATAGGAATAAGAAGATGAAGATAGAGTGTGCTTCCCTGGAGTGGTGTTGGGACATTGTCAACGGCTGGATAATATCATGTCAGGTAATGGGAACAAGCCCATTATCTGTCTCAGTGCTGGGGGAAATGAATTGGGAAGGGTAGGAGAGAAGAGCTGCTAGATAAGTACAGGACAGCTATAGATTTCATTAAGTCTAAGGGAGGGACCCCAATCATATGTAGCATCTTGCCTAGAAGGGAGTAGGAAATGAATGGTTGTCTAGGGCAATTGGTGTAAATTGCTGGCTAACAGATACTGCAAGGAACTTGCAATCCCTTTCATTGACAACGGGAACAACTTTTATGGCAAACATGATATGTATGCAAGGGATGGGGTAATCTCTCTGGGGCTGGGGTGGTAGCACTTGCAGACTCGATTGAGAAGGCCGTTGGTGAAATGCCTATGATTTTAAACTGATGGAAGATAGAGGTATGGTGTGTGTGGAAACAAGCAGGTTGCAACACTAGGGTTGGAAACAGTAAATGTATAAAAGGCATTCGCATGAAGTTATAAAAAAAGACAATAGAAAGGTCAGCTAACAAAGGGGGCAGCAGAGGGCAGCAAGGGACTAGCTCCCTTAAGGTTTACTATACTAATAGCGGAGTGTTAGAAATAAGATAGATGAGCCCAAGATTAATTGCAAGTGCAGGAAACATAGATATTATTGCTATAACAGAGACCTGGCTCAATCGAAAGATAAGAGATGCCCTCTGAATGTCACATACAAGGTATAAATTATTCCACACGACAGGTCAACAGAAAGGTGGTTTGGAGTAGCGATGTATTCAGAGACAATTTAAATTTGTGTGTAAGACAAGATATTAATTTTGAAGCGTCAGCCACTGAATCTGTTTGGTTACAGCTTCTCGAGGGCCAGAAAAACTAATTTTGGGTGTGATTTACAGGGCCCCAAATCTTGATAGGGAGTGCAGTAAACTTCTATGGGACGAAATTCGTAAGGCATCTACATACGAAAATGTTGTGCTAATGGGAGATTTCAACTATAGACAGATTGACTGGAGCAATTTGACAGAAATTTAGAGTCGGGTGACTTTCTTGATACCATCCCCGGATTGTTTTTAAAACAGTTTGTGACAGAGCAACTAGGGGGGATAACCTCCTTGACTGGTTCTGCCGTAGGGAAACACTAATTAATAATCTTGAGGTTAATGGATGAGCTTGGGGAGAGTGATCACAAATCACTCAGTTTTAATATATCATGGAATTCCCCTAATAATGGCATCAAGTCCCGTCCCTGACTTTCGCTTGGCTGATTTCATAGGGCTGAAAAATTACTTAGGTGGGCTGAACTGGAATGACCTGACTAAGGGTCAGGGGGAGGTGGTGATGGTTGCCGATATGATGGCTTTCCAGGGCATAGTTCTAGCTGCTCAGTCAAATTATGTTCCAAATAGGGAAATCAGATCAAACAAAAATGATCCAAAGGATGAACAATAGATTAAAATATCTGATTGGTCAAAAGAGAGGGATATATAGGCAAATCAAAAGAGGAGGGGCAATTAAGAAATCGATATATTCAGTTAAAGAGAGAAATAAAAAAGGGAATTAGAAAAGCAAAAAGAGATTATGAGGTTAAAGTTGCAAGAGAATCGAAGACTAACCCAAAAGGATTCTTTCAGGTTTTACGAAGTAAGATCGGGGACAAGATAGGCCCACTCAAAAGTTCCTCGGGTCAGCTCACTGACAGTGATAAGGAAATGTGTAGAATTTTTAACACATACTTCCTCTCATTTTTTTTACACAGGAGGATACCAGCGATATACAGTAATGATAAATTATGTAGAACAGGACGATAATAAACTGTGCACTATTAGGGTACAAGTGACATGGTCCTTAGGCAAATAGATAAATTGAAACCTAACAAATCCCCAGGCCCTGATGAAACTGTATGCAAGGGTTCTAAAGGAATGTAAAGAGGAGCTTAGAAACACCTTTGGCTAATCTTTTCAACATACCCACTACAAACTGGCATGGTGCCAGATAAGTGGAAAATGGCAAATGTGATACCTATTTTCAAAACAGGTGACAGGTCCTTAGCTTCGAACTATAAGACCAATAAGCCTAACCTCCATAGTGGGAAAATTTATGGAATCAATAATTGCCGAGGCAGTTCGTAGCCCTTGAAAAGCAAAAATTTAATCAACGAATCTCAGCATGGTTTTAACAAAGGGGCGTTCCTTTCCTTACGAATTTATTAACTTTTTTCACTAAGGTATTTGAGGAGGTAGATCATGGTAATGAATATGATATTGTGTATATGGACTTCAGTAAGGCTTTTGACAGGGTCCCACATCAGAGACTATTTAGGAAAAATTTTAAAACACATGGAATAGGAGGAGAAATTTTTTCCTGGAAAAGAGGCATGGTTGAAAATAGGCAGCGAGAGTTTGCATAAAAAGGGGAGGGAAAACAGAGTGGGAAGCGTCACGAGCGGTGTTCCACAGGGGTCAGTGTTGGGCCCCCCGCTGTTCACCAAACTACATAAACGACATAGATGAGGCATAAAGAGCGACATCGGCAAGTTTGCCGATGACACCAAAATAGGCCGTCGAATTCATTCTGACGAGGGGCTTCGAGCACTCCAGGAAGATTTGAATAGACTGATGCCGTGGTCGGAGAAGTGGCGATGCAGTTTAATATAGACAAATGCAAAGTTCTAAATGTTGGACAGGACAATAACCTGCCACATATAAACTAAATAATGTAGATTTAATATTACGGGTTGCGAAAAAGATTTAGGAGTTCTGGTTAGCAGTAATCTGAAACCAAGACACGTGCATAAGTGTTCGCAATAAAGCTAATAGAATCCTTGGCTTCATATCAAGAAGCATAAATAATAGGAGTCTCAGGTTGTTCTTCAACTCTATACATCCTTGGTTAGGCCTCATTTAGATTATGCGGCACAGTTTTGGTCACCGTATTACAGAATGGATATAAATTCTCTGGAAAATGTACAAAGGAGGATGACAAAGATGATCCCATGTATCAGAAACCTTCCCTATGAGGATAGACTAAGGGCCCTGAAACTGCACTCTCTAGAAAGACGTAGAATTAGGGGGGATATGATTGAGGTGTATAAATGGAAGACAGGAATAAATAAAGGGGATGTAAATAGTGTGCTGAAAATATCTAGCCTAGACAGGACTCGCAGCAATGGTTTTAAGTTGGAAAATTCAGATTCAGGAAGGATATAGGAAGTACTGGTTTTGGTAATAGAGTTGTGGATGAGTGGAACAGACTCCCAAGTACCGTTATAGAGGCCAGAACGTTGTGTAGCTTTAAAAATAGGTTGGATAAATACATGAGTAGATGTGGGTGGGTGTGAGTTAGACCTGATAGCTTGTGCTAACAGGTCGGTTGCCGTGTTCCTCCCTTAAGTCAATGTGACCTGACCTGACTAGGTTGGGTGCATTGGCTTAAGCCGGTAGGAGACTTGGACCTGCCTCGCATGGGCCAGTAGGCCTTCTGCAGTGTTCCTTCGTTCTTATGTTCTTATGTTCTTATGTTCTTATGTAACACATGCATCCACAACTTATAATTAAAGGGTTGTTCCACTCAACTTTTAAATTTGGGCAAAATGTGTCATTTTCTATTAGCCAGTTTGCCAACTTAATATCAAAGCAAATTTCACTGATATGTTCATATTAATAAGGTAAAGATACGTGGGCACTGATCATAACATTTAGTAAGGAAACGTTTCGCCCGGAGTGACTGAAGAAGCAACTCATGGCGAAACGTTTAATTAGCCGATGTCTTGATCAGTGCATACGTGTCGTTCACCTTATAACCCACAGACTAGAGGACGTTTCGATCCACTGTAGATCACTATAATGACATCCAATTTGAGATGTTATTTATATTAGCACTGGTATTGTGATTTATTTTACATGATCTTATTGGAATAAACTGATACTGACGGCCCAAATCTTCACATATGGAAAACGAGAAGCAAATGCATTGCAGTGGGATGCTTTATTGGCAACATTTCGCCCACTGTATGGGCGAAATGTTAATAAAGGATCTTTCCATCATATTTTGTCTGAATTCTTTCATGTGATCATTAAACAGCACCGGTCACATTTTCCCGTTCTATGTCGCCTTAAAAAGTAATGGATATAGGAGTCAACTAGAGTATTATCCCACCCTAGTAGTCTGCCACTCTTCCAGAGATAGATTGTGGTCTCGAAGGGTATTACGTAGTGTATTTATTATGCAGTGTGTTAAAAATATAGTATAATAAATGCTCCAAAGTTCCGGGATAATTCCGAAACCGGACTCGCATTATTTCTGGTCAGTGACCAGGAGATAGGAGAGTGAGGTGTTTTGTGCA
Source organism: Cherax quadricarinatus (assembly GCF_026875155.1). Lineage (NCBI taxonomy): Eukaryota > Metazoa > Arthropoda > Malacostraca > Decapoda > Parastacidae > Cherax > Cherax quadricarinatus. Next base: position 10,078,733 of record NC_069463.1, on the reverse strand, counting down.
GGAGGTGAAACAGCAGATGGAGCAATATGTAGGTGTGTGTGGGTGAGTTTTTTTTTTTAGTGTATACTACAGATAATTTTATTTGGGTTTAAGTGCTCTCATGTTTACCTGTAAGGCCCTAGTGTGCAGAGGCCTGTTTAAGTTTTGGGAGAGTACTCGTATGGTGTGTTTGCCTGCTGGTAGACAGACCAGCAGAAAGGGGACGGTGTCATGGCGCCTCACTGTTCATAAACGTTTACATATCTTGTTTTACTCACACTAGTAGCAGTGTGCTAGTGAACTACTGTGAGTGAGTAAAGGTGAGGTTGTAGTAGAGTAGATTGTAGGTTGTATTATGTTACTTTATTAATATATTTTTGTATAGGTGAGCTTTTGTGTCCTTATAATAATATTGACTAATTAACATTCCACATTCAATGTGAAGGTACAAGCTGGCCCTGGAGTGGTTTCTTTTTCTATTTTAAATAATATAAATGTCCCTAGACTGGCAGGTCATTTACCCTTTACGAGCCAGGACTTTAAGTTACGCAGCCAAAAAAAGGCATAACATAGGGTTAGTTCTGGATGTTAGGATTGTAATCTCACCAGGGCAGTCCTGATGCTAGGATTGTGATCTCATTAGGGCAGTCATAGATCTAGGATTGTGATCCTATCAAGGCAGTTCTGGATGCTAGGACTGACCCCATCAGGATAGACCTGAATGCTAGGATTGTGATCTCATCTAGGCATTCCTGATACTAGGATTGGGATTTCATCATGGGGAATCCTTATGCTAGGATTGTGATCTCATCAGGATAGTCCTGGATGCTAGGATTATTATTTATTATTAAAGGGTGGACATGTTCCCTTTCTGTGCTCACCAGGTTTCCAGACCCTGACGATGACGACACCCCTGAGGAGCTGAGTGCTGACTGGCTGTTCTCAGAGTTATCAAAGCAGTGGTCACTGCTGGTGCCACACCTCGATAACTCTACCGTCAGGAGGGCCGCCTACTACTCTGTCTTGTTGAAGGAGGATCTTAGGATCATTTCCTTTAACAGCATGTATGGTTACTCCTCCAATCTGTAAGTACTAATGCTTTCGTTGTACCAATCTTAGTACCAGTGCTCTCGTTGTACCATCCTAGACGTATCTAACCTTATGTAGTACCAGTGCTCTCGTTGTATCATTTTCGACGTATCTCAGCTTTATGTATTCAGCCGGTTAGTGCTGATCAACCAGAAGTCAAGGAATATGGATGGGGCTATATATACTGGACCGGAAGTGAGGTGCAGAGGTTGGAGATAGTGTGACAAAAGGCAGGGCCCACTTGCAGGCCTACTGGTCCATGCTAGACCCGTCTCATACATGGAGATAAATGGTATAAAATACCGACACAGTGATAGAATAGACATAAATACAGTATAATGCGATCCTTTATTGACAATGTTTCGCCCACTGTATGGGCGAAACGTAGTCATTAAAGGATCACATTATGCTGCATTTGTCTGTTTTTCCTTCTCACTCATAAGAACACTTAAGAACTTTTCGTCAATAAAGATACCCAAGTGTTGCACGTGTCTTATTCTCAGTTTATAGGTGTTGTATACTAATAACAAGATGATAATGCTAAGTAATATTCAGAAGGAAATTAATCTGGACTTCCCACCTTGTAAGATGGTTGGTGGAAGATTCTCAGGACCCCGCTGACGAGCTCACCTGGCTTGAAGATCATCTGCACCAGGCGGAGGCTGCTGGAGAGAGAGTTCATCTGCTGGGTCACATTCCTCCTGGGATAGTGGACTCTGAACGGGTCTGGTCGCGCGAGTTCAACCGCATCGTTGTGAGGTATGTTGTAGCGTTTGTGTTCAGTATCTGGGTATGTTCATTTCCTAAGGGTTGAACTGAGTGCACCGAAATTTAAGCGTAAGTATGAGAACTAGAACAGAAGCAAACTTCTCGGTAAAATTCTTAAGATGACTCCATGAAACATATTGCCTACGTGATTTGTATCTGAGATAGCTATAACATTTCCCACGTCACAGGTACGAGAATACAATAAGAGGACAGTTTTATGGGCACACACACTACGATGAGTTTGAGGTTTTCCATGATGGTGATCGTCCAGCTGGTGTGGCTTACATAGCTCCCAGCCAGACCCCCTGGTACGGCCTTAACCCTGCCTATAGAATCTACTATGTTGATGGTGATCGCCAAAATTCTACTAGAGTGAGTCCTTAAGTTTTCGTTTTTAACATATGTGTTTGTATAATGATTTTTTTTTATCATATAGGCCGTCTCCCACCAAGTTAGGATGACAAAGAAAAAATATCACTTACCCCAAAAATATGTGGACATCACAGTTCAAATGGCTGTCTGAACTTCAATCTCCTCACCCCTCCTACAGAGTGCAGGCATTGTATCTCCCACCTCCAGGACTCAAGTCTGCCAAATTGGTTTCTCTGAATCCCTATATGTTACCTTGTTAACACTCTAGCCACACATCACATTTAAAAGGATAAACGGTACTTCTTTCCTCCAGTCTAAAGCGGTTACACACTCCTGATGGATGTACCATTAAAACTTCTTTCACACCCTATTTTAAATTTTTTCCTTCGATGACTTCAACCTTCCTTCCTTTACTCCAACTTTATACACTCTCGGTCATCCTATTTTGCTCCATCTTCTCTGAACGTTCAAACCACTTGAACAGCCTCCCCAGCTCTGCATTACATCTCTCATAATCCACACTGTCTTCTCTTTTTCTGTGCTCCTAATTTTCTGTTTAATATTCATACTACACATCGCTCTCGAGTACATCTCCACTCGACCCAACCTGCAGTCTCCTCACTCACTGAAATATATAAAGCTCAAGCCTCTTGCCCATGTAGTGTTGGTAATATGATTTTCCCTCTACATTCCTCTTTATTGACTCCGAATTTTTTGGGTACATTCTTCTTTATTAACTACACAGATATTTTTGTTCTTTCTACAGATACTTCACACCATCCACCCATTTTCCGTCTATTTTATTATTATACTATTATTTTATTATTGGGAAGCGGCTGAACTCACAGGTTTCATGATCACCTGGGGAATGAAGTAAATCAGAAATGATCCCAGGAACTGACTGTAGCTTAGTTCTTCGGTCAAAAGCTTATCCTCAACGCAAAGTCTCCCGCTCCTCGAATGCAGTAAACATGAGATTCAGTAGAATGGGTGTTTTATTGGCATTTTCATGATATAATCAAATTTTCCACCTTGTAGTGGTCTTGGACTCACCGAACCTACTGATGAACCTAACAAGGCCCAGGAGACAGGTTCTGCACGATGGTATTGGTTGTACAGCGCCAGGGGAGTATTATGGTAATGACCACCTACGCCAGCTGACTGGCAGAAATCTGGCCAGATGGATGCGAGACCTTTCACTTGTTTGATATCTATTACAGGTGAACTGCCCAACAATGAGTTCATGCATGAACCCGATGTAGCTACAATCCTTTCTTACACCTCGTTAAGAATGTGATATGGATGACAGTATTTCTGAGTAGTGTATCAATTCACTCTCAAACGAAGGCTCCTAGAATAGAATCCTAGCGAGGAGGAACTTATGTTAAATCACCTAATACAGCTTCCTTGGATACATAATTACTTTTTGTCCCTGTACCTAGTTAGGGTAGACAATGGTTCAGAGAACCGACAAGTTGATAAATTAACACATTGCAGCACTAGATGTCTCTTAATATTAAAGATACCCAAGTGTTGCACATGTCTTAATTTATCTACCTAATACTTGTTGCCCGTTAATAGAAACGTTCAGCCTGTACCTGAACCATTCATCTACAAGCTGTTACCTAACAGTAAATATATTCCTAAGATTTGTCGAACTGTTGTGGGGGAGGGGAGGGAAGGTATCATGATTTTACAGATAAACTATGTTTTTCCCAGTGGTGTAATTTCTTGCCACTGATAGCTACGTTTCTCTTACTGAAAAAACAGAAATCAGATTTACATTGTACACATTCCTGGCAGGGAACAGGTTATCGTAGTCACTGTACACTTCTGCACGGTTAACAGGCTATTGTTAACAACACATATTTACGCAGGAGTAATAGGCTACTGTTAGCAACACCACACATTTTTTATGAATAAGAAAGATCTGTGTAATACACAGAGATGTATGTAATATTTGGGTAAATATGCCGAGAGGTGTGTATCTTGTATATACACTACGAAGTGTGAATCTATGTTATACAGAAAATATGTCTCCTAGTGTATATACACTGAGGAAAAGGCAAATAAACCAAACGGTGAAACTGAAGCAGGACATATAACCAAGCGTAAAGTCGAGAGAGAGGTTTCAAATTTCTCCTGACAAAGATAAACATAAATACCACCGATTTATCTTGAAACCACTTCCCTTGACTCTTGAAATCAACTCTATTGCAAATAACTTACGTAATAGGTGGGACGGAATCCGCACTAGCTGTTACTTTTAGGATTGATATAGGTTTGAATCCCACCCGTTCATTGACCTGCCATAGGCTCTGATCCTACTCTTTCCGTGATCCATTTCCTTTGTAGTCTTGACGCTAACTGTACTCTTGTCTTCAGGAACTACGTGAGCCGGAGGTGACCCTCTCTGGAGGTGGGGTGTGATAAACCTGGGGCTACCAGCAGGGGCTATGCGACGTCGTCAACCTCCAAGCAGAAATGATATAGACAACTGCCTGGCCATTCTGAGACGCTGGCGAGGTTATAAGCGCAAGTCCAGCGGTCACACGTAATTCAATTTTCAGCCCTTACACTGACATACTTGCACACACAACGTAATACACCTACCACACCATGTTCTGTACTACACTTGCCGCGCACTATAATGCACTCATCATTCTGTAACATAAGCCACCCCACACACTATAAATGCTCCTCCACAAACTCATTGACCCACTGTCACATAAAAAATACATTCAACTGTAAATTGGAATAAGATTATGCTCTCACTCCTCAAGAAGAGATCACAGGGATCCTCGCCCCCTCAAAGCATTTCGAGTCACCTTGGGGATTTTTTTTTAAGTTCTGAGAAATGAAAGCCGTGATTAGGCTTAATCCGGTGAAAGGCTATAATTACTTGCTGTGTAGGCTATGTATTGAGCTTTGGTTTAGCCAGTAAGAATAGCCTGTCACAAATATCTTTCAGGAACTGCTGTAGGTATTTCTTTAAATATTCCATTTATGACACAAGTTTGTATAAACAATATAAAGGAAACAAAGTAAAAAAAGCGTCCTTTTTTTTAGCCTTGACTTGTTTATATATAGCATATTTTAATATGGAAAACCTATCGATTCTTGTGTGAACTAAAGTAAATAACCATGGAGGTTCTGACAGTGGGTGATGCTTCTCCTGGAGCCCCTAAGGAAGGTTCCTTGATTTTTGGTGAGGGCTCTTGATTTAAGGGAATTGAATCTGTGCCCCAGTTCCACGAATTTAAGCCTAATCCTTTCAATCCCCCCCTGGCGCTTGTACAATCCTACGGGTTTAGCGCTTCCCCCTTGATTATAATAATAATTCTCACTGAGAGGATATTACAGTCATGTAAGTCTTGAGGGGCTTAATTTATGTCAAAGAAAATAACACATAACAAAGGGCAAGTGTGGGTCTTACAAAAACTATTTGACAATAGACAAGCCTTCCCGGATGTGTCTTAAGGTGCTGCCGTAATGGCAACATTTGGGTTTACAACTACAACATATGAGGCAGCATTTACAACAATAGTGACCCTGGTACTGACCAGCCAGCGTCTCAACTTCGCTTACCTTTGAATCACATCGCATGAATAACTTAAATATTAACACATTAGGGCGCATTTTTTCACAACAACAGCGAAGGCTACAGCATTTTAGTCATTGCAGACCACAGTGATGTAGAATAAAATGATACCGACATATATCATACTTTTGTATGATTTTTAGGTTGATTGGTTAATGGGGCTTAAGCTTATTTACACTAGTTATTAATTAAGACTGCACGTAACCTTATCACCACCAGACAAAAATATTTTAATATGTGCCTAAAACAGAGTTTAAAGCAAACTTTCAGCATATAGGCTAAGGGAAATATCTCTCGGTGTATATATCTCGCAATGCTTAGTTAATTTATGTTTTCCTTTAATAATTTTTTTTTATATATTTTATTTAAAAAAACTTTACAGCTTAATATTAAATAAAGATATAAAATGGGTACAGTAGGATCCTCAATCCTACACAACATACACTAACAAGTTTTAACAACACATTGTAATTGACATAAAAGAGGTTACCCATATACACTCACAAAATTTTCCATATAACATACTACTATAATATAAACAATATAAACTATAACTATATAAAATATATAAACCTTTCAGATTTGTATAGTTAACATACTGTGACTGACATATGACAAAGGTTCACAACCTTCACAGTATATAATCAGAGTAATGACCTACATCACAATCTCAGTTAAAAACAAGTACATGCTCTTCCCAAAATTAACCCCTATACAATAGGATTTTTTTTTATTTTATTGAAAACTCAGGTACAAAATAGTTATGGGTGCATAAAATAATATGTCAACGAGATACCAGGCACTAACTAGATTCTTATATAAATAAATAATAAAGTCAAAACACAGGAAAATATAAACACTATACAAATAAACAATGTGACAAAAACAAGCACACAGAATTACACACATACACAAGCAATCACGTATTATACAACGTGATACTTCATCTGGCATATTACTAGGCGTGGCTTCCGCCTGCCAACACACAACGTATCCAAGACTTAATCTAAGAACTCAGGTGCCTTAAAGTGCACAACAATACGTTAATTTGGGCGACTACCACGGGGTTATTATCATGGACTAAGAATAGGCATTACAGTTCAAAGGTGGATCAGGATGACGCTACTATTCACTAAAATGAAAGTATCTAATATAACAAAAACAAAAATACACTGTGATATTTGACATCTCAATAAAACTCAAATGCCAGCAGCTATAAGTGAACTTATACACTGACGAGATGCACACATTGAAAAATACTGCCTCCACATATAGTTCAAGCTCCATCACAGCTTACAGGAAAACGAAAACTTGCATATATAAATATATTATTGAAAAGCACGCGGACACGGCATAAAATATAAACGGAAATAAGAAAAACGTTTCTACTGTGCTAGGAAGCACACCATATACAAAAAGTACACCAATGACTTGTAATTGAAGCATAAATGACGAGAAACATTCCTAAAAGTTGTATATACAAAGCACGTAAGATATTTCGTCATCACCGTTACATAGGAGACGCACATTAACTCTGAGAACACAAAACATTCATGCACTTGACAAACACAATTAGACACAGCTGACCAGCCCGTTAGATTACCCACTGAATACTCACAACTATCTCAAATCTCGTAACTCCAAGGCTTTATATTCAGGTGGGAAGTCTCTCTCCCATCTCCCCTCATATACCAACCTATTTCGACATTTTGTCCTATAAATCGTCCCTGCTAACACCCTAATTCTACTGTTACCATCAACGTGCCTCATAGCCCATGACACGAAAATATAATCGGCCACAACATACGACACCGCACGTTGTACATGCAAGTCAACCCCACCTACATCAAAACTCAACGCCCGGAGTACCGACAAACCCCCCCCCCCCCTACCAAACGCAAAACCCTACTGAACCACTCTCGTACCATACCTAAAGTCTCACAGAAATACACAACATGAAAAGCAGATTCCTCCATCCCGCACACCGGACAACCCCAGTCTTCCTCCAAACGCCTATTATACAAACACCACCCAGACGGCAAGATTCCATGTAAAAAATTTAAAAACCACTTCCCTACTTGAGCAGGCAGACGCAACTGTTGAACTCGCCTCCATATATCACCCCACGCATACATGGGATACATTCCTTCAACTCGCACCACGACTACCTCCCTACCCGCCCTTTCTAAGGTACATAATTTTACACAGCGCACGTCCCTCATGTTCAATAATACGCGAAGCATCGCGTCGCACCAAAAATTTAAAATTTCCTCCCTCTCCACCACCTGCGCAGGTCGTGATACAATTCACTTAACCCACCATGCACCCCACCCAGTCGGAGAAAACGACGCTTCACGTAACGAGCCTCTAGACGTCTAGAGGAATGAGACCCAACCCTCCCTGATGCAGTGGTGTCTCCACCACCCCTCTTGTGAGCCAATCGCATCCTGAACCCCACAAAAATCGGGGAAACTCTATGCAAAAGACGTTTGACGTCCCCCTGCAACAGAGGATACAGTGCAGCAACGTGCCAACTTTGCTATAAAGCAGGACATTAATGACCACCGCCCTCTGATGCAGGGTTAAATGTCGCGGCCGTAGACTATTTAAGCGCCCCAAGACACTATGTACAACCCTCCCCGAATTGTACGCCCTCATCTGATCGACCTCCCGCATATAATGAATACCACATATAGTGATACGATCAACCACAGTCCACCCCTCTGCATCCACCCCATCCCCCACCCCACTCCCCCAACTCCATAATTTCGATTTTTCTCTATTAACACACATCCCTGTAGCCTTGCCAAATATGTCAACAAGTCTCCCCAAAAAAACCCAATTGCTCCCGTGAACGTTAATAACACAGTAGTATCATCAACATAACCCACAAGGGTCGGTCGACCACTACTCGGACCCCACGATGTCTCTATTCCCCGCCCACAAACAGCCCAGTAAAATGGGTCCTGCATACATGCAAAAAAAAATTTGAGACATGGGGCATCCCTGACCGAATGCCCCTGCTCATGTGGGACAAAAACACCTAACTTGCCATTAATTTGTACTTTAAAACCCGCTCCATTGTACAACGAACGGGCCCACATGATGACCTCATTTCCAAAACCCTGCCATCTCATAAATTTCCACAGAACCTCTCTTTCCACACTATCAAAAGCGGCTCGCCAGTCTAAAGCCAAAACACCACCCCCACCCCTCACCCCGCATTCCTCAACAAACTCCCTGATATTCCATGACCATCATACATTGACCTACCTGGCACACCAAACTGACTCTTATGGATTACTTTATCAAACACTTTCTTAATTCTATTCATCAATATTTTCGCAAAATAGTTTATAGTCACTACACATCAACGATATGGGATGGTAGTCCTTAATCGCTAACGGCACATCACATTTCCTAACTAAGACCAACACTGCGTACGCTGAGACAGACCTAACACCCCCCCCCTCCTTCATGCATTGAGTAAACGAACCATAAAAGTCCGTATTACCTCCCAATGTTTGATATAAAATTCACAAGGGATGCCATCAATGCCTGGAGCCTTCCCCTTACTCATTCCTTGTAGTGCCTCCCACACCTCTGCCTCAGATATAGGCCCACCCATGAGAAGGCGATCATAATCATTTAACTCGCATCGTACGCCTCTCCCCAAATCCTGTATCGCATGCTCACTCACGTTTTTACTTTGCATCTGGATCTTACTCCAAGTATCGACATAAAATCTTATCCCCTCAGTTGTTAAGACCTGTCCCTTACTATACCCGTCAACTTCATCCTGCACCACTAAACTCACAATTTCAGTCGCTTTTCGCCTTTGTGTCTGACTTTGTAAGACACAAGCAGACGGCTTGTCACCCCACAAAGCCTCCTCCACCCCACTCGAAATGCGCGCCCCATCGAAAACCTTATTTTTCAATACTTGGATTTGTTCTTTAATAGCATCGATCTCATCCACTGGGTAAACCCCAGATGCCTCTCCCTGTGCATAACATTGTCGTAGATGACCCTCCAGGTACCTCTGAAAACCATACTCCAAGCGAGTGGCCTCCTTACGCCGATTCACATAAAAATCCTTAATTCGAGGCTTCACAACCTCATCCCACTGTTGTACTAAATCCCATCCCTCCCAGGAGTCTACTCCCATAGACGCCCAGAAGTCCTCGAATAGTTCCCTATCATCCGCACTTTGTAGCATCCGCGTATTCAGTTTCCAGTATCCCTTAAAACGATGCGGGAGACCTCCCCGGTGGTCGGAGAAAAAGACGTTCAATACACGCACATTGATTACGACCACCCGCCGAGACACATATACCCTATCTAAACATGCTGCATAGCCCCTACGCACAAAAGTATGCTCAATCCCAAAGTCACGTCCTCCTCGTACATCAACCAACCCCAAACCAGACAACAAGTCACCCAAAACAAGCGAACAGAACCCCGTCCCCCCTCGGTTTTAACATCTTTACGGCGCACTACACAGTTCCAGTCACCACCTACCACTGTAATTTCTGGCAGGGACCTCAAGTAATATACCAAGACATCTCTAACAAAAGTATTTTTAATATTAACATCATGTTCAGCTGGCCCATATACCCCTACAAAACCAACCCTTCTACTACCCCAATCCCCCACGACTCGCACCACGCGACCCTCCCCCCTTCCTCCCAATGTCTCAGCACAAACGGGCTGGTCGCTTTTATCAACACAGCCACTCCACCTTTCAGACGTCTGGAGTGAGTCACATAAATGTCATAACCATCCATCTCAAACAAACTTCCTACTTTATGGTTATGTTCTTGCAAAAAAACACACACCACTGCAAAACGATTCAACCACTCACACACCTGCACACACTTTCTGACAGATTTCAAACCATTAACATTAATAGTTACACACCTAACTGTGTTAAAGGTGGCTTTCCTCTAGGGGCTACCACTCCCTTTTTCTCTTTGTGCCGGCAAGCACCCAAGGCACTTCCCGCACCTTTGGCAATCCCGTGATATTACCTGCTGTCCTGGACTCGCGCGACCCCCCCTCCACCCGTGATTTCCGACCACGTCTTCTTCCCTGAACGTTGTCCAGGGGTCAAGACATCATCGGAGTCGGACGGGGTAGCTGCACGCTTCCTAGAAACAGCATCTTCAGACATGTCAGTACTTGGAGTGTTCTCCTTGTAAATTTCTGCCTCAACAGTATGAAACCTCGAACTCTCCAAATCTCTCACTTTAGCTATCTGATCAGCATCATCTGCACGTAATTTCCCCCCATCAGAACACAGCACAGAATCAGACTCATGCGATGCTTCCATCTCACCTGCCCCTCTTGCTAGAGGGATTTCACTGTTCACATGTTCCACCTCGTCAAGGGAGGCAGTCCCAGGTAGAGTCACACAAGATGACTCTAGTAGCATGGCCCTATCAACCTCGGCACTCCATGATGTCATACGCGGCGAGGTTCGACAACCTCCTCTTCCAGAGCCTGACGGGGTACCTCACCGTCAGGTCGACGACCACGCCCCGATGGCGGCTGGCGCTGGACACACTGAGCCGCTATGTGATCCAGAGCGCCGCAGAGGTGGCAAGTTCTTCTCTGTCCAGGGTACGTAACGTACACCTGGGAACGAAACTCCTCCAGTTGTACGTACGAAGGAATCGGCTGATGCAGGGACATTTTCAACGTAAATGACCCCTCCTGAAGGCCATTATAGTGGCCGTCAGACCACCTACCCATGGTGACCAGGTGGATCTTCCCATAACGTTCAAAAACATCACGTATATCAACTTCATTGGCCTCAAAAGGCACGTTTCTCACACGTACCCACGCATAGTATCGAGAAACGTCATGCAACTGGACAGAAACTGCTGGGGTGACTTGCTTACTTATATCCTGGTACTGGGTCACAATCTTCTCGTACATCTGAGTGTCACAAAACTTAACGAAGATCCGTGTAGTTCCATTCAAGGCGACGCCACACAAGGATTCACGTTGAATGCCATAAGTATCACGAATGATTGCTGGCAGTAACACATTTACTGATTCACCGGTGATAGAGCCCTGCGTTAGTTTTTTTTTTTTTTATTTAAGTAACCTAACAATTAGGGTTATACCCCTACCTCATTAAACCTTAATGGGAATTTACCAGAAGTTGGTGATGCATGAACAAAACAAAACACAAAAATCTAAAAGTACATACGAAAACAGATATGGACATTACATTCCTATACACACACACCTGTATAAGCGGAAGAATATACACCCACAATATTTAATATCAATAATAATAATGCATCAACCTTGAAATTCAAACTGTCATAACAACATTGTATAACATGGAGTTTACACGTAAAATATAAGAGAATACATTACATGCTACCTCATCTTTAAAAACCTAGGTTATGTAAATATTTAATATAATCCAAGACTAGAATTATCATATTGAAACATGTCAAATTGGTTCCCCCACACAAGGACGGGGCAAGAAACCCCTCAATGAAGATTATAAAAGGCACTCCCCTACAACTAACTAAATCCTAGCTTAAGATAATGACTGGACATAAGATCTAATCTCCCTATCGAAACACAAATTAAACATCCTTGACATAGTAATATTCACTAGATGAATGTGTGTTAAAAGTATTACAATCCTTCTTCTATATAGGAGTACAGTTTTAAAGGAAATACTTTTTTATTATTATTATAATCAAAAAAAAGCGCTAACCACAAGGGCTATAAGGAAAGTATTGCAGCTCGTGTTTAAAACTACAAAAATACAAGCATCATCCGATACTAACGTACTCTTGACCTACAGTGCTTCCTTGTTTTATTTTAATTTTTTAACATCTCATATTAATAAAAAAGGATTACTAAAATTTCCCACTGGCAGTATCATGTTCAGTACTGCATGAATAAAACACCATAAAAGCTGATAAGCCACCTATCCTTGACAGTGAGTGTAATAATATACCCAAACCAAAATATGTAATGTATGACGTTCTAGGTGTTACTGAATGAGACCATGGTACTGAACGCAATATAAAATAACCTCCAGGAACATAACCAGTTCACGAATGATGCTCCCCACTAGCTCACTCTCTCATCACCTTCACCACTACTAGCACAACCTTACACCCGTCCCCTCACATTAAAGGAGACCCGTCCCTTGCCCCCCCCCCTGTTCCCTGAGAAGTTGTGCTACAGTGAGTTTACGATAACCTACCGAAAAACTTGATTCCATCCCCCCCATATATTAATCTATTCCTACACCTTGTCCTAAAGAACCTTGCTGCTAATGCTTTTATCCTAACTGCCCTTTAATCTGCCTCTTCCCCAAGAAACATGCAATAATCTGCATACATACATCAAAGCCCTCCCCACTTCACTTGCTACCCACTAACATCCATCGACAAGATCTAAGAAAAGACCAACCCCCCCCCCCCCCCCCCCCAACAACCTAATAACCCCGCCATCCAGACTCTCACCACGCCCAAAGATGAACAAAAAATAAAACCACATGATAGGCAGTTTCCTCCTCCCCACAGAATAAACATGTTGCCTCTCTCACCAACCCCATCTTATGCAACATTTGTTTAGATGCAACCACACCCATGAGAAAACGGTATACCATCTCCCTGACCCTTGCTGGTATCCTAAGCTTCCTGAACTCCCCCCTTATGACCCTCCAGTTATACATGGGGTATAATGCGACCCCCTGCAATACACCCCTTCCCCACACCACACCCACCACTGTGTTTCCCTTCAAACTTTTAACCTGCCTCACTGTCAACATGAATCTTTTTACATCTTCACACTTTCTCAAATCCCTGCACACCACCATTTTTCTAGCATCCTCATCACCCTATCCCCCCAAACACCCCTCTCCCCCCCCCACCCTTAGAAAACCTCTGCTTAATATAATGCCATTACCCTAGGCCCTAAGGCCAACAAACCTATCCCCCCCCCGTTTCACCCCCGTCATGACCACATCCATGGACAACCAGGCCCCTTCCAAACCCTCACACAAACCTCAACACCCTCCTCTGTATTTCCCTGTATATCCTGCACCCTCAAAGGGAAACCTCCGCCACACCCAGCCTTACTATACACCACGGTTAATTACCAACGCCCTTGCTGTAACGCCATTCACTAACCCTCAAACCTTTTAACTGCCTATAACCCTACTCGTGACTGTTTCTGAGTTAATCCTCCTACATTCCTGCAACTGCTTCATATACCATATCCACACACCCTAATTCTGTCACAAACCGTCCATCCCATCTCCTCCCCCAATCTCCCCCAACCATGTTCCTACCTCCAATAACCTAGACTTTGCTAAATTAAAACTACCATTCCTGAAACATTTCCAAAACTCCTTATCACCTCTCCCACCCTTCTTAAAGCCTCCCCCACTCGTAACTAACACAGTTGTGTCATCCACATAACCTACTATTCCCCCTATGTTTCCCCCCCTACCCCCCCAATTCCTCCTCCACAGCCTCAAAGAAAGGGATGTTGCACACATGCAAAGAGCAACTGCGAACAGCAGGAAACCCCTTTGCCTTAATCCCTGTTCCTCATCACCGCCCCCCCCCCCAGCTTTCCATTAACCTGCCCCCCTCATGACACCCCCCCTCATATAGAGTGCACACCCACCTCACTACCCCCCTCCAAAACCCAATTTCTCCAAACAGCCCACAAAAAGCCCCTCTTCACGCAGTCATAGGCCTGAGCCCAATCCAAGCCAAGGATCCCCCTCCCTGGCAGTTCTCTATAAAATCCCTTATCCCACTGTGCCCATTCTTCATAGTCCGTCCCGGTATCCCATACTGCCCCTCATGTATGCTTTTCCCCAATTACCTTCTTTAACCTGTTACCCAATACCTTCGCAAAAATTTTGTAATCGTACACATTAACGACAACGGACGATAATCTCCCAAACCCTTCTCTTCCCCCCCTTTTTTGGGCACCAAAAACAAAACCCCAGTTCTCTGTGTTTGCGCCATCCTACCACGTTTCAACATATAATTCAGAACCGCCACTAGGCACTCCCTCAATCCCCCAATGTGCTCTTTCAAAAATCATTAGATAACCCATCTATTCCCGGTGCCTTTTCCCTGATCAACCCATTCCCCCACCTCCCCCACCCTCTGCCCCCCTAATGCCCCCCTCCAACATTTCCCGATCCCCTGCCCCAAACCCTGATGAACCCTATAGCTTAAATGTTCTTAACCCAACCACCCCCCCTTCCCCCCCTTCCCCATTTCCCCCCGTAAACCAATAATCAGTATACCCACTGATAGAATCTGTGTCAGAGAGACCCTGTCCCTGCACATAACCCTCTCCTCCCTCCACGACAATATGTGCCACGGTTATTCCTCAACTGTCTGTCCTTGAATTTTCGGAGTACATACCCGGTGGCTTATCACCTTTTAGTACGTCCTCCAATCCTGCCCTGACCCTGGTGCATCAAAACGTTCATTATGCATCTCCACTAAACGACTTCTAAGTTCCCCCATAACTCCCCCAACTTTTTCCCCACCCCCCCCTAACAATATTCAATTTGGGCCCTTCTAAATATTCTGAATCAAAACCCCCAGCGTGCCCGTTCCCGCCCCCTTCTTTAAAAATCCCGCAACTGCACCTTTGCCTGCAAAATCCCACCAATCTAGCAAAACTACCTCCTCATTCCCTAGCCTCCCCAAAACCCTTCCACCATTTTCTGAAAGGACCAAACCCGGATCTTCTCCTGTAAAAGCCTCAATTAATTCCCAAAAAACTGATAATTCTCGAATACCATCCACCCGAAGGGAACAACACTGCCTGTGGTCAGATAAACCCACGTCTACGTTTCTAACCTCTCCACTCCTACCCCTTCCTAACATAAATCTATCCAACTTGCCTCATAACCCTGTACATAGGTGTGCTCGACACTGTACCCCCCTCCGACCACACTTCGACCCCGACATCACGCAATGCATCCCGTAGACACCCAACACGCCCCCCCCCCTAGGTATGGTTCGCCCATCCCCAATCCACAAATTAATCACCTCCAATTATCGTGAAGAGGTAAACCCTGAGTTGTATAACAATCGTCCCGAAAAAAAGTCTGTTTTTATCCTCACGTTACCCAAAGCGGGATATTAACTCCCCCAAAAATACCCTGCTCTCCCCACCCCCCATCCACCCAAAAAACCCTCCCCCTCCCCCCCCCTATGTCGCAATGGATGGTCTCCCTTTACTAAACAGCCATTCCCCTTTAAAAGCATTGCCATGCTTACAAAAAACTTATATCCTCTCAATCGCACTCACTACCTGACCTTATGGTTATGCTCCTGTAGGAAACAAAATCCACGTCATACCTTTTGAGGAACCACTCCAACCATACCCCTTTTACTTTAGTCTTTAGGCCATAGCATTTATTGTTACACACCTAATGGTCAAAGGAAAGGGGGCTTACCTCTGGCACTGTGGCTTGCTCCACTTCCCTTCAAGCTGCTACACTTTCCTTACTACTCTTTTAATAAGCCCCCTACCCCTCCTGCCCCCCCCCCCCGATTTCCCCGTACTCCCCCCCCTGTAGGGGATTTTCGTACCGCCTCTGCCCATGCCTTTTACCGGCTTTGCCCCGTGTTAAAACTCGTCTAATTCATTTACCCCCCGCTGGCGTTCCTAGAGCTGCCTCCCAAAGCCTCTAGGTACATCTCCCGTGTACCCTGCACCCAGTGTTTCTGTCCACTATTCCTGTTACTCCTTCTCTCACTCAGCCTTGCAACGCTTGCCTTCACTGGTCCCTCCATCCTGTCCTTCCTACCAAAGACTTCTCCAAGAATTCCTGAGCACAGACTCCAAGGCCCCCTCTGTGTCGACTTGCCACTTCCCCCACCACCACAGGCGTTGGGTAGGGATCTCATCCTCCACGGGAGTGTGACACAGGTCCCCTTGTTCTCCCCCTTTTTACCCCTTCCTCATCCCTAGAGGAGTCCCGTTTTCGCCGTCGCCACCACACTCGTCTGCTGGACTCCTCCACCGGGGCTGGCACCCCTGGGGCAACTCCCAGTTTCACATTGCGGTATATGTTCATAAAAGGTTGCAAAGACGACACGTCTCTTTGTCCGCATTAAGACACATATACCTGAGTTCTGTTGCTGTCAACATCACATACAAAGGTATAAAAGGGTTCTTTAATGTCATCTTGATGTTGTATGAAACCTTTCCGGGAGGCCCTCATATGGTCCATCCCGCCATTACCCCTCTCTAGGGCCCCATGAATGACTCCGTAATTGCTGGAAAACGTCCTCTATACCAAACTTGGTCGCCTCAAAGGGTACATTTCTCACCGTACCCACGTATAGTAAGTAGACAGTCATGCATACACACATCCATCGTCGAGTTGAGGGACATTCGGCGTTCCTGGTACTCTCCACACACTGCTGTAGAAACTGGCCCTCAGAAACTTCACAAATACTCTTTTCATCCGTTAAGGGCCACACCATACAGTTCCTCGTTAGGGATGCCAATATAGATCCCTAATAATTGCAGGAAAAAGTACGTTCATGTAGCAGGGCTCAGAGAACCCCTTTTAAAAGCTCAAAGCAGACTGTGTTAAATCCTCCTGCCCGGTGTAATCCGCCATGTTTGATCAGTGAAAACTGCGCAGAAACCAGGTGAAGTGGAGGGTACTGGGGCAGTCCGTCCGCACGGCCCAATAGGGATGCGAACAATCACCTGCGTTAGTTGAATACAAACAGTATTAACACGGCGGCGAACGCAGTCGCCATTGTTTTGATGTTGTAAAACACTCCTCCACCAGGTGTCGGGACTGAGGAGCAACAGCTGACAACCGCTCAGCACAAACGTTTTGAGCAGAGAAAATCCTTTAATAATTTAAAAATTTACAGTATTGATGAACATTATGCTATGCTAAAGTTTGAAATATTCTAACATTTTTTTGGAGATGGTCTGCAATGTTAAAATCCTAGCCTAGAAATGTACAATGATGGCCTAATTAAAGAAATTTAAAATAATGTCAATAATAAATCTGAATTTAATACACTTGTCACAGTGGTAATCTAACACGGCTTCATTTTTTAAACCCTTCACACCGCCTCTGATCCTTGTGGACAGCGGAGTCCTCAAGGGTAATCTTCCTCAGTTATCTCAGTCATCAAGGAGATAATATAATCTCTCTCGGTCATCAAGGCGATAATATAATACCTCTTGGTTAGCCTTAATGACCTAAGGAATGACCTTAGGTCATCAATGCCATTATCAAGGAACGATAATGTGAGATACCACGAAAGCGATTGGAATTTTTTTTCTCAGTGATTGTTGAGGTGGTTTGGTCATTTTTTTTTTTTTTATATTTTATTAATAAAATCCATACAACAAATATAAATCAAAATGAGAAAGCGTTACAGGACTGCTATCCAATAAACAATATTACATACACACATCAGTGTTCTGTGTAAAAGCAAAACCCCTTCCCAATTCCTAGGATACAGACCAAGACGTATAATATCAACAAAACATAATGGAACTACCCTGCAAAACAAAGCTATACCGTGGTTACAAAAAAAAAAAAAAAAAAAAAAAAAAAAAAAAAAAAAAAAAAAAAAAAAAAAAAAAAAAAAAAAAAAAAAAAAAAAAAAAAAAAAAAAAATACCCACGATATGTAAAAATCTGTGTCTGCATAATACACTGGAAATAATCGTACTGCTTACAATAATGCATGGCATAAACAATAGAATGAACTGACGTAATACACAGAAACTTTTACTATGGTTATCCTAAAGCAGTCATCCATCAACCCCCCCCCCCCCCCCCAGAAACCCACTTCACCCCACCAATTTATTCCCTACTACCAAATGTGCTTACAACCGATCCATACCTTGTAACAAAAGTGAAATAGTCAATATCATCAGTAAGATATCGAGAGGCATGTAATATACAGTACTTGGCACAATATTGGACCACTCAAGACCGCATCATATAAATTATAGCACAACATAGGAAAGAAGTGTTTTTTGAAACAAACATTTTAATTAAGACTATTACCCACTTAAAACTTCTACCATTAATTAAAACACAAATCTTCCAGCACACACTTTACGACTCGCAGGTCGCATGACATACATTGCTGTGACTCTTATGTACTTAGTAAAACCAGTACTAACAGGTGCACACAGAATACATCGCAAAAACAATTGCATTACAAAACTCCAAACAATTCACACTATATGCAACTAACACCAACCTGGCAAATTAGAAAAATTTTGTATAACATAAACATTAAACACGGCGTAGCCTCTGTTGGTGACTTAGTGGTTCAACATGACTCAGCATAAGAAAACCATACCTTGGTTCTGAGTACCACTCCCCCCCCCTTTCTCAGACTATGATACTCATTCACGCCAGAAAGACACTATACCCCAGACCACACAAGGTTCCCTTCCTTCACCCTACATTACACCCAGATTCACCATACACACCAAATAAAACATACAGTCCAGACGCCCCCCCCAAAAAAAAAAAAAAAAAAAAAAAAAAAAAAAAAAAAAA
>NC_069463.1:10028859-10058846 GCF_026875155.1 Cherax quadricarinatus | reverse complement strand
ATACAAGAAGGCCCAATTGGGGAAAAGCCCTTTCCCAAAAACACCATCAAAAACAAAATCTGAATATGACTTACAACAACAAACAATCCAGTTTGACACAAAAATCGATACCATCTTTGAAAATTAAACGTGAAACCCAACCTGGGTACCCCAAAAACACCCATTAGTACTCTTTTACTTCCTAAACCAGAACCAAAAGACTCCTTTTAAATGTCTGTTATGCGGGGTTTGCATGACATCGTAATGTACAATAGGGGAAAAGTGTGCCAAAATGTATAAATGTTAAAATTTGTAAAGAATAATTTTAAAAATTCTAATGTCCCTTTTGGGGGTCTGTAAAGTACCGAACTGTAATTATAAAGAAATTCTGTTAAGATTTATTTTCAAGGTGTTTGGGTAGCAGGAAAGCTTTGGTTAGATAGTCACGTGATTTGATGGTGTGTAGGGTGGCTCGGAGTGCTGTGTTTTAAGAAAAGTTTGTAGTTGTCATCATTTTGTTTATAAAACTCAAGCCATAGGCTTCTAGGCTTACCTGTATGTTCCCCAGGCTCTGACTGGTCGGGGGTGTGGGGATGAGTGAGGAAAAAAGAAATGAGGTTTGTAGTGTAATGACGGCTGACGTGACAAAGCCTGTGGTTTTGGTGGCGAACCTCCACCCGTGTTGTGTGTACCCTCTTTTGGGGCGTTTAGGATTGGTTTTTCTGTTATGTTATGTTATGGTGATAAAAGATATTTTTCCAATTTGGGTTTTTTTCCCAAACCCCTTTGTTACCCAACCCCCTGAAGTAAATACCGTTTAGCGCTTTGTTTTGATGGGATAGCCTGGGGGGCCCGTTTGGGGTTTGAGATGGTGTAATTTTCCCTTTGCCCTTGCCAGGCTCAAGCCCCAGTTTCCCCCAATTTCTCGTAACAGGGGGGCCTTTTTTGGAAGAATTATAAATTTTTATGTGGTAATTCAAGTTGAACCCCGGGAAAGGTCAATCATTCTTTCTGGGTTGGGCGGGGGAAGATTTATACACACTCCCTAAAAAAAAAAAATTTTCCCTTTTTTTGCAATGTTGCTGGTTTTTGGGGGGTTTTTTAATTAATACCCTGTGAACAATTTCCCTTTTGTGTGAACATGTGGTTTTTTGGGTATTATTTAAATTAAAACCCTGTGAATAATTTATTGTGCCATTGTAGTTTTTAGGGTGTTTTTATTAATTTACCCTGTGAATAATTTACTTTCTGTATAATATTGCTGGTTTTTGGGGTTTTTAATACTTGATTTTTAGCATAAAATTTTCCCTTACAGGGCAATCTTTTGATTTTTAGGGGGGTTTGCACTAGATTTCTGGAAAAATTTACCTTTACAGGTGCAGTGCTCTTATTTTTTTTTTGCCCGGGTTTTCTTTTTTTGTGCAATCCTGTTTAATTTGGGGAGTCCAGAAAATTGTGAATATACTACTTCAGTTTTTGTACCTTGCTGTGTGCTTTTTTTTTTATTCAGTATGTTCTGTGGCTGGTAGTAAGTTTGGGCTATTATTTCCCAAAAGGCTGACACTGGTGAAAAAATTTTGAGGAGACATGCATTTGGAAAGGGGAATTGAATCAAATCCCCCTGATAGGGGGCCTGGATAAGGAAGTAGTAATTTAAAATGAAATTAACCTAGTTGCAGAAGGAAAAGGAACGGTTAAGGTTTGAGGTACAAAGACCCCAGGAACAGGCCTTAGAGGAGCTTAGGCTCAAAAAAGAGCTAAAGAGGGCAGCTTGCTTCTCACTAGACACGAACAAGGGTAATGGGTCTTTCTCTGGGGAATTTGGGCACAAATTTTAGGAAAAACCCCATAAAATTTGTGCCCAAATTCCTAGAGAAAGCCCCAGCCCATTTTTTTCTGTTATTTGAAATTAGGGCCAAAAATCCCATTTTGGCCCGGGAAAAAAGGAATGGGGACATTGCAAAAACCCCAAATTGTTGGAAAAGGGGTTTAAAGGCTATTAGTTTTTAAAAGGACTCCCTTTTCTGATTATTATAAGCTAAAGAGGTATTTTTAAATAGTTATCAAATGTTCCCGGAAAGGTCCCGGCAGAAATTCGAGGACTAAAGTTTCGTCAGGGCAGTTTTTGGTGGAATATGGTAAGGAGAAGTGTCACTTTAAATGGTGGTGTCGCTAAAGGGGGGGGGGGTAGGAAATTATAAAGGGTATTCCCCTTAATTTTGTTAGGGGGATCTTTTGCGAAATTTTTCCTTCTGCCCTTTAAAGGCTATCTTGAGGAGAAGGTTTTTGATGATTTTAATAATGCTTTGAGCTGGGTGACAATTTTTAGCTAACCAAAAATTTGGTAGTAGTTACCATTAGAGTTGGGGGGTGTGGTAATTTTTCTCCCCCACAAAAGGAATAAAAAATTTTTCGGGTTTAAGCCCCCCCATTTATGCCAAATAACCCACAAGATTTTTAAAAACCCAAATTTTTTCCGTCCCTCGAGGAGGGTTTTAGTCAGCGCACAGGTCCGGGACTACAAGGAAAGGGGGGGACGAGCCCATTTCCCCCAAAAAACCAAAGGATCCAACCTAGGTAAAAAAGGGCAAGGGGCCTTTAAGTATTACTGTACTTATTTCAAAAAGGGCCTCTGCAGCCTATTGCAAGAAGATGGTATTTTTTATTATAAAAAAAAAAGAAGCGCTAAGCCCCAAGGGGGTATACAGCGCTGCAGGGTTTGGGAAAGGGAAACAAGGGAATTGGATGGCAGAAGGGGGGGGGATGATCAGAGGTTAAGAAAAAAGGGGGCAGGGGATGTGGGGGGGAGGGTAGCAAGGATTGAAGTAGAAAAGGGCTGAAAAATTCAGAATTTTTTGAAGTAGTCGTTGTCAAAAGTAATGAGAAAGGGGCCGGATGAAAGGTGGTCCATCAGCGAGAAAGGGGGGGGGAAAAGGGGCGCCGGGGCGAAGCGACAACAGAGGGAAATTCTGCGTGCTCGTTTATAAAGTGGGCAGTCCAAAAGAATGTGGGTGACTGATAATGGAGCTTGGGAATTCTCACAGGAGGGGCAAGACGCCCCCTCCATGAGTATCCATGAGTAAGAGAGTTGGCCAATGCGAAGACGGGAGACATAGTCTCCCAACCTCGACATGGTGTAAAAAGCGGCCAGTAACCCATACTCGGTTTAATAGACTGAAGTTTTTTTGGGAGCTAGTAGCCAACGTTTTTGCCCAAAGGGTGTGAAAGGGGGGAAGTTTTACAGCAAAATGTCCCTACATGGAATACCTCTTAAGAAATGGTGGTCATTTTACGCTGACCCGGCAGTTCTGCCCCGTTCATTGCCCCTGTACGTCAACATGACCCGGGACCCAAAAAAAAACAAATTCTTTTTGCTTGGTAAAGTGCGAGTAGCCAAAATTGGATAGGAGGACTAAGGGGTGGGTGTTTTCAAATTTTTTTTAGCTGTAAAGCACTAAGGGGGTTGAGACAACCAATGATGACCAGGCATAGATGCATACGGAAAGTGCTGTAAGGATGGCATATAATTTAGCAGTAAAAAAATATAGCCGAAGTAGTAAATGCCCTTGTACGACGCTTTTTCCGGAAACACTGCTCGAATCCTAGCCGTCAGAAGACTTAGAGCCCTCTGTGTACACAGCAATGGGGATGAGAATGAGAGTGAAAAGTGGTCAAGAAAAAGAGAGCAGGAAGCGACTGTGACGTTGGGCTTTCGAGCAAGGGAGAAGAACAGACTCGAACAGCTGGAATTTCCCCAGGGGGTAGGGAAAAGTGAGATGCTACATGTACATAGAAAGGTGGTAGTTGAAGAGAAGACAAGGAGCGAATGAAGGCGAAAAGAGAAGGGACGGAGTAAGCAGGGGCGGTGAACAAATAAAGAATGTTTTACTAATATCAGTGACCATTCTATAAATGGAAGGATTGCGGAGATCATGAGAGAGTACATAGTAGCGCAGGCAATGGGCATCACGGCGATCGGATAAGGATGGAACGTTCGCTTCTGCATAGAGGCTTTGGGACAGGGAAAAAGAGCGAAAAGCCCAAGGCATAAACGTAATCCTTGGTGATGAATGGGGTTAAGGCTAGAGAGAGTAGCAGGAGATGCCGCTGAATAGATCTGGTCACCATAATAAAAGTTTCGATAAAAAAAGGGGTGGAATGTAGGTGAAGGGGGTTTCGACGATCAGCTCCCCACGAAAGATGAGAAAGGGTTTTTAAAAAAGGTTTCAGCCGGCTGTGACAAGTTGCCTTCAGAGAGGTAATGTGAGGTTTCCAGGATAACCTACGATCAAAGAGGGGCCCAGAAACTTGACTGTATCACGTTCAGGGATACGGGAGCCATAGAGGTACAAATGATGATCGGAGATGACAGAGCGTCTAGTGAAAGTGTTTTGGGGGGTTTTAGTGCTGGAAAATTTAAACCCATGTGTGGTCCCCCAAATTTGGAAACACGGTCGACTGCATGTTGGAGAGAAACTGTAAGGAGGTGACAGTCAGCGCCTGCACAGGCAATAGCGAAGTCATCAACATAGAGTGATGACCAAATTTCAAATGGAAGACTAGAGGCCAAATCATTAATAGCAAGGAGAAAAAGTGTTGTGCTCAGAACACACCCCTGGGGGACACCTTCAGCTTGGATTAAAGTCCGGGGGAGAGCACATTATTAACCCGAACACGGAAATGCCTGTCAGTTAAAAAGTTCTTAAGGAAGGATGGTAGATGCCTAAAAGGCCCTAAGGAGTGGGCTCGGGCTAAAATATTATACCCCCAAAAGTTGTGTCATATGCCTTCTCAAGGTCAAAAATATGGCAATAACTGAGTGGTTATTCGCAAAGGCATTACGAAACATACGTATCAAGCGCAGAAAAGGGGTCTAGGGTTTAGAACGTCCCTTACGAAAGCCATATTGACGAGTGGAGAGGACTGTTTGTGTCTCTAAATAACCACACTAAACGTCTATTTACTAGACGTTCCATCACTTTGCAAACTGCACTGGTAAGAGCAATGGGACGATAGTGGGAGGTTTCATGTCCCGTAGTGCCTGGTTTGCGGAAAGGGAGAACATGGCGGTTTTCACAGCTGTGGAAGAACTCCTTGTGACCAAATAAGATTGTAAAGGCGTAATAGGACTGCAAGGGCTGACTGATGTAAATGTTGTAGCAAAACGAATATGAATGTCGTCGGGCCCAGCTCCCGATGATCGACAAGCTGAGAGTGTTGCCTCCAGTTCTTGAAGTGTAAAAGGCACATTTTTATGTTCTTCTCTAAAGAGAAAAAAAAGTCCAAGGGTGCTAACTCTCGGGCAGACTTTGAGGAAAGAAATGAGGGGCATAGATGGAGTCCCTGAGAAATCGGACCAGATGATTGCCAATTTCATTGGCAACATCTAGTGGGTTTGCTATATCAACACCGGCAACCCGCAGAACAGGAGCCGGGTCAGGAGAATATTTACCACTCAGTTTTCGTACTTTTTTCCAGACTGCACTCATAGAGGAAGCAGAGGTGATGGTGGAGACATAATCTCGCAGCAAGTGCGTTTAGCGTCACGGATGACACGGCGAGCGATGCACGCTTCTGTTTAAAATCAAGGAGTCGCTCTGTGGTTCTATTGTACCGGTACCTGCCCCATGCAGCGCGTTTCAAACGTACTGCACGAGCACAAGCAGGAGACCACCAAGGCACGCATTTCTGAGAATGCCTGCCCGAAGTTTTGGGGTTATAGAATGAGAAGCTGCGGTGAAAACGGAGGACGAGAAGAGGTGTAAAAGCTCATTGATGGGGACGAAGAAGGAACCTTTTTAAAAAACAGTTAGGTGTGAGTAAAGGTTTCCCAAATTTGCCCGATTAAATTGCCAGCGTGGAGTGCGAAGAGGTGGCGAATATGAAGGGGGAAGTAAGAATGATTGGGAAATGATCACTGTCATGTAAGCCCGGGAGAACAGACCAAGTAAAAAAGGGTCTAATGCGGCGGGGGAAAGGGAGGCAGATTGAGAGATCGATGCAAGAGAGAGTATGAGTCGAGGATCAAAATGGGTGTGAGTCCCTGTTTTTAAAAACATGGAGGGGGTGGGTGGCAAGAAAGCCTCTAACTGAATTCCACGGGAATCACAGTGAGACCCCCCCAGAGGAAATGGTGGGCATTAAAATCACCAAGTAACAGAATCGGTGGCGGTAATGACGAAAAAAGGGAAGGCAAAATCCGGAATAGATAATGCCCGAGAAGGAGAGAGATATAAAGAACAGAGCGTATACCACCTATGTAAGTGGATACGGGTGCTGTGTAATGCAGCGAAGTATGAACAAATAGCTGATGGTACGGAATATCAGTGCGGAGAAGAAGGGCACTTTCATTAAAGGTCCCATCAGGAAAAGGATCAGAAGAATACAAAAATTATAGCCTGAGATGTGAGAAATAACAGCAGAGGTGTAATTTTTGGTTCCCGTAAGCAAACACAACAGGGGAAAACTGGGAGGTAACATCTGAAGCTCACCCCCATTACCCCTGAGGCCGCGTATATTCCACTGTAATAGGCCATGATTGGCAATGATAAAGATACTTGAAATCCCCAGGTAAGGGTTCCTACGGACTAGAAGGGTTAGAAAAGTCCACATGTGGAGGCAGTGGAAAATGTTCAAGCAGCGAAGGAACGGTGCGCTGTGAAGAAAGGAGTTGCGCAGATGGAGCAGAGGAGAGAGAAAAAGCAGAAGGTGGATCAGTGTCCATTGATGGTTTGGTCTCTGCAATATATTCAGAGATTGCTTCAAATGTTTCGGAATTCAGAGATGTCGTATGGGAGACAATATTGGGAATGGTAGGGGGAGGTGAGTAAAGATTGGAACTGTATTGGACTGTACCAAGGTTAGGGGGGGGGGCGAAAGGGGGAGGGAACTGGAGAAGCGTGGCAGGGGACAGAGGAGGAGGAACCCGGGAGGTGGCAGAAGAGGAAAAAAATTGGGAGGGAACAGGGGAGGAAGGTACATTCGAGGGGGAGGGGTGAACCTCTGCACTTGTAACTGAGCCAGTGAGAGGGGGAAAAACTAGGGACAGAGACAGGGAGGGTTAAAATGAAGAGGTGGAAGATGGGTAGGAGGTGTTACCGGACCTTTTTTTGACTTTGAGAAGTTTGAGGGACGATTGGGAGGGGTGTCGTACGAGGTCTCGTCGATACTGAGGCTTGTGAGAGAGAACTCGAAGAAGCGAGATTAGACTGAGGCGTTGAAGTAGGGACGTCTGAGCCCAGGACAGCAAAAGGATTAGTTTCAGGAGTGATTATGGGAGAGGTAACCACAGAGGTGGGTTTTAGAAAATGGGATACCAGAAGTGGGGGGACGTTTTGAAACACGGGAATAAGAAACACGTGGGAGTCTCCCTTGGAGGCGGAGATGAGGAAACTGCCATGGCATAAGGGAGACCTTCTGTCTCTTTGAGGTAACGGATTTCCCGCTCGTTTAAATAGACCCGACAACGGCGAGAGTACGAAGGGTGAGCCTCATGACAGTTAAGGGAAGAGGGAGATCGATTGCAAGACGTATTAGAATGGTCATCCGCACCACAGACTGGGGATTCGGCGATAGATCTGCAATATTTCGCTGGATGGCCAAATCGCCAGCAATTTCTACACTGTTGTGGTGTAGGGATCACCTTTCGAACTTGTAACCGTGTCCTGCTATATAAACTGAGGATGGGAGTTCTCGGCTGTCAAAAGTTAAACGGAGCCACATTGCTAGGGTATCGTCTCCGCCCACCGGCAGGAAGAACGTGTCTACCTTGAGGATTGGGAGATCTTGGAGTTCCAGCTGTTCTAGAATGTCGTGCCACATGTCTGGAAATTTCGTTGAACTATGGTATGGGGCGGCAGAATGACGGTTTCCACTACAAGAATTGAGGGAATGATGTTTTCAAAAAGGACAGGAACAGTATCGATATGGAAAGACGAGAGAGCTCATGAGCCTGGGTAGCATTCTGTACGGTAATGATGCGCGTACTGCTTTTTAAGAGCATGAAAAGAAATATCTTTACCAAAAATGCGTAGGAGTGCCTTGCCAATACTATGGTCAGAAAGATAGGCAGTAGAGGAAGTTGGTCGTAAAGTGAAGAATTTGTCCACTGTTCAGTCTGAAACGAGCGTGGAAAGGTAGTGAAGGACGTGTCGATCGTTTTGAGAAGAACGAGAAGGTGGAGAAGTATCATCAGCAGGTAATTGTCATTGGCGTTTAGGCGTGGGACCAGAGTTGGTCCGACGTTTGGGAAAGGGTCGGCGATTTGAAAATTGCTGCACCGTAGAGGGAGAGGCCGGAAGCATAGTCAGAGGAGAGCGAAGGTCCGATAAATCGAAAGAGTCAGTCGAGGCCTCAGTACCTGAAGCGGGTGAGGAAACAGCACCGGGAATAGGTACAGAGGCATGAGGAATGTCTGAAGAGTGGTCCAAAGACGAGGCGGGGTCAGAACGGGGTGCGGTATCAAGAAGGGGCCCGGGGGTACCAGGTTCATGGACTAGGGCTCCCATGGTTAGGTTATTCTTTCTTTTTGTTTTTAAGAAAAAAAAAAGAAGAAAAAAGAAAATAAAAATAAAAAAAAGAAAAAAAGGGGGGGACCGGGGAGGGATAGGTCCTAGGAGGAATGAAAGGGCCAGAAATCTCCCTCCGCGCCCAAGAGGACCTCAGCACCGCAAGTAGCGCAGATGCAGCATGGAACCCGTGCCATACCCTACCCATTTTGCTAGTAAAAATAACAATCCGGGATAGCAACCTCACATCTCCGAGCTACCTCGGTGGACAAAAGAGAGGGCGGCCGGATATCCGCCACAAAGCATACCTCCTTCGGCCACCACCCCCGGAATCCGAAAGGTGGCTTCCAGAGATACACTCGTCGCCCGAAAGACACCCAAAGCTACTCCTGGACACCCAAAGCTACTCCTGGATACCGGAGAGGGATCGGGACATCCCCAGGCGATCCAGATTCCTTGGCAAACTACGCCACCGCTAAGAACCTCAACGGAATGGGATGGACCCCGGTATCCTTTCCTCTACCTTTGGAAAACTAGCGCGCCTGTGGGAGAAATCCAAAGGACAAAAAGAGGAAGGGCAAAAGGGAGGGGTGGGGAGGGGGAGGAGGAAAGGAAAAAGGGGAGGATGGGGAGGATGGGATAGGGGAGGGGAGATTGGGGGGTAATTAGGTTCGGTCTGAGGAAGAAGACCGATAGGTCTAATTCCTCAGACCAAGAGCCTCTTCACCACGCCAAGGAGCCCCCCCTTGAAGAGGAGAAGATGCGTAGAGATCAGGCGCTTGCAGGAGTTTCTAAGGTAGATACACCAGGTACCCACACGGTAGCTAATATTGAAGCACCACCTCCGGGTATGTCAGGTAACTCAGCAGGTTTGGACCCTCGGATGAAGGTCTTTACAAGCAAGTCCACCGTGGCCTTACACCAAAATGAAGGTAGGGTAACAGGTGTTATGTCTTTGAGGGACACTGGTAGCACATACCCTTTGCTTCGTAGGGGCATACTGCCAGTGTCGGATGAACATAACGGGGTTGGCGTTTTGCAAAAAGGAATTCGGATGCCTGTCAGGGACTCAGTGCCAGGTTATGGGTGGAGTCTGCATCCAGTGTGGTTACTTAGTGTAGGTATCACAGAGGATTCTTGTGCGGGGTTGACCCATCTTAGGCAATATGTCTGGGTTGTCTGAAAGTGAAAACCCCCCTGGTTTTTGGGGGCCCAGCCTCACAGAGTTTGGGGGGGGAAAAAAAACTAGGGCTCTTGCCCCAGTTATTTCCCCTTTTGTGCGTACCCCCGGAAAAAAGTCAAAAGATAAGAGGGCAGTTCTCTCTGTGACCGTTAGATCCTGGGGATGATTTTGGGTTTGGGAAATCTATTCCCCGAGCCTAGCCGCAGTTGGCTCGGGGTTGTAAAGAACCATCCCAGGCGCCCCGTTTGGTGGGGGTCTTGGAGCTGGATAGGGGGGGGGGATCCTCTCGAGGCAGGTTGGGCCCCGGGGTGTGACGGGCACCCTAAAAGCTATTCGGTCCCTCTGCGTTACGAGGAAGAGGGCCCCTTTAATAACTAAATTTTCTTTTTTGCAGCGGTATTTTAATGCGAAAAAACCTTATCGGTGCCATTAATGATGGGCCGGCAGGGACTCTACAAGTGGTGGTGCCAGAACCCTTGGACGGTTTTTTTTTGGCCCCCGTTTCCCCTGGAGGAAATTTAGGTGTTTTAAAAGGACATGGGCAAGTTTTAAAATTTTTACTGGCCCCAGGTATGGGAATCAGTGGGGTAAGTAAATAGAAACATGCCCTTTTTCCCAAAAGGGGAGGAAAAAACCCAATCGGGGAAATTAAACCTGCCCCTCTTAACCCTATAACAGTCGCCGGAGAACCTTTTAGCAGGCTGGTGGTGGATTGTGTGGGGCCGCTACCCAGGACCAAGATGAGAAACCAGTATTACTATTATTTGTTCCTCTACCAGGTTTCCGGAGGCCATTCCACTACATAAGATTAAAAACACACTTGGTCTTGAGAGCACTGGTGAAATTTTTTATGCACGTCGGGACCCCTAAGGAAAATTCAAACAGATTCAGGGGTCAAATTTTACATCAAAAACATTTTCGCACAGTTTTGGGGAGATTAATATTAAAATGACCTCCACTCCCTATCCCCCAGAGAGTAAAGGGTTGTGGAGGGGTTTCACCAGTCTCTCAAAACTATGCTGCGGGCTTATTGTCCCCAGTACCAGAAGGACTGGGATGAGGGTATCCCCCCTTTTATTTGCCGTGCGGGACAGCACTCAGGATTCATTACGCTATAGTCCCTTCGAACTGATCTATGGTCACAGGTACGGGGACCACTGATGATTTTGAAGGATTACTGGCTTGGTGAAGATTGTGAGGCTCCCCCCCTCGGAGGATTTTCTCGCTTTCAGAGCCCGTTTGGCTCACATGAAGCATCTGGCGGCTGCAAACCTGTACATCAGCCAAACCAAGATGAAGAAACTTTGACCGCAAGGCCGTGCCTCGTACCTTTGAAGGAGAGGAAGTACTAGCATTGGAGCGGTGCCTGGTAATGCCTTAAAAGCAAAGTTCAGGGGGCCCGTACAAGGGTTTCGTGGAAAAGGTCATGGATCAAAATACAGAATTCCCACACAACCTGGGCGACGGAAGTCTGAACGGGTGGAAACATATAAACAGGCTGAAAAGGTACCACCAAAGAGGTGTGGCATGTGTAAATATAGTAGGTGACCCAGGGGTGGACAGTGATGCACAGGGGGCCACAGATGTACACCTTAGTAACAGGGCATTGTTAAAAGATCCTTCACAATGTATGTTAGGTCTTAGAAAGGAAAGGGTTGCTGAGATGGTTCAGCTTCTCTGGAATTTTGAGGATTTGTTTGGGGATATCCCTCGTGTAAGCAAGCTAAAGCCCCATGATATAGATGTAAGGCAGTGGTTCCCAAACTGGGGGTAAATTACCCCCTGGGGGTAATTTAACCATTTTTGGGGGGTAATGGAGGGGTGACAAAAAAAGTTATGAATTCTGAAAATCAAGAAAACAATGCGGTAAACGGTATGAGGATTATTGTTAACTTTGTCTTAGTATATAAAGTTGTAAAGTAAACCTATTATAAGTAATAAAGTTAAACCAAATAACAATAAACATCAAAAACTAATATACAGTATTAGAAAAGAAGAAATATATAGCTACGTGTGTGGAAACCCAAAAGTATTTTGACAAGTATGCTTCAGGACAAAAGTCACTCAGTAGCCAGATCGACCTGTCCAGTACGCGTCATCACTTCCTGAGGCTGCCTCTATTTTCACACTGTCAGTTTATCGTGAGCACCCCCGAGGTAGACATAAGCTGGTATATATGTGTATGCCCTGTGCGTAATATTAGTTGTATTTACCACTGTTATTGGAATTTTTAGCTATTATTAATTTTATTATATAATGTATGTGTGGTTCTTACGTTTTCAATGGTTTGCTAGGATTAGCAGAGTATGCGAGGCTGTATACGTTCACTGTAGTCTCGCGTACACGGTGCTCTTGTGCTGACAAGCATGATACTTGCACCCTGGCAATTTTAAATGTATGGTGTGTGCTTGCATCAGTGAACTTGTGTTAGCTGCCATGCGGAGAGAATTATGTACCTTGCGTTTTGCAGTGTATGCATGGATATTCTTTTTCTGCAGATTGAACAAGAAATGTCCAAAAAGCGCACCTACACTGACCCCTTTCTTGCCATGGCTTTGTGAATTTAACTTCTGGTGGAGAGGATCGGCCAGGAATGTGTGGCATGTCACAAAGTGTTGAAAAAATGAAAGCCTAAAGCCATCAAAACTCTCAGCTCACCTCCAGAAGTGCCATCCAATCTTCAAAATAAGGATCAGGCTTATTTTCAGCGCCGGGCTGTAAGCACTGAAGAATACCAGTTCGGCTCATCTGGAATTCAAGCCCAAAAGCTTCAAGCTGCGGTTCGAAGCATCCTACTGTGTTGCATAAAAAAATTGCCGAACAACAGAAATGCCACACCCTTGCAGAAAATCTGATTATACCTTGTGCATACGAGATGGTAAGAAAGGTATGTGGGGAGGTTTCAAGCGAAGAAACTGAGTGTCATATCTCTATCAAAAACACCATCCGCGACGAGTCGATGACATGGCATCAAGATATCCTGTCCCAAGTTACAACAGAGATCAAGGAAAGCCCCTATGGAAAATTCTCCTTGCAATTTGATGAATGTTGGGGACGTAGCCAGTTGTGCTGTTTTCCTTGGGTTCGTCCTTACGTCCACCAGGACAAGATCAAAGAAGAGTTCCTATTATGCGGGATTGCTGACAACCACAAAGGGAGAAGATGTCTTCAATATCATAAACAATTTCTTTACCAAGAATGGATTGGTTTTGGAAAACAGCGTTCAACAGGTAGGAAACGTGTTTATATAAAGTCTAAATTAGTAAAAATACAATGAATTACACGGCATATAGTCATACACAGTTTTATTTATTGTACAAGTAACTTTTGTGTAGCTAATATTTTGTACATGATTCACACAAAAAATATCGGCCTGTCGTATGAAATACTCAAGTCCCGAAATAATTAATTAAAACCCATATAATTATAACGGAAAAGATAAGTAAAAATGATTAACTGACGCGTTATAATAATTTTTCTTTTTATTCCAGGTCTCCGTCGATGGAGCACCGTCGATGATGGGTGGTCATCGTGGATTACGGGGCCTCATACAAGCTATCAATCCAGAAATTTCTTTTAGATCACTGCATAATTCATCGGTACTCTCTTGGATCGAAAAGCCTGCCTGGTAATCTGAAGTTAGTGTTTGAAGATGTGTTGAAAATCGTTCAACTTCATCAAGTCCAGAGTTTGTGAATTCGCGCATATTCAAGGGTGTGCAAAGAAATGGGAGAGCAGCATCAAGTTCTGCTCTACCACACCGATGTTCGCGGGTTGTCACGAGGAAAGGTTGTAGTCGAGTCATTGAGCTCCGAAAAGCTGTTCAGGAATTCCTGGAACAAAAAGGATCCCCTTTTGCTACCAAGTTCACCGATAAGGAGTGGCTTGCTCGACTTTGTTACTTGGCTGACATATTTGCGGAGCTGAACAGTGGTAATCTGCAACTCCAGGGCCGAAAACACAACTATCATTGATGCCCATCACACTGTGACTGCATTTCTGGGGAAACAGACTCTGGATTCGGCGCTTGGAGGAAAGGAGTGATCGCCAGTTTCCCACCCTAGACCAGTTTGTTGAGGAGAATAGTCATGATATGGAGCACTTTACGGGCCATCAACAAAGAAATGAGCGACCATTTGAGGGGGTTTGTGAAACAAGCATGCATCACTACTTTCAAAAGAGTGACCAAGAAACAGCCACTCTTCAGTGGATCATTTCATCCCTTCTCTGTACTGATGATGCCATTCATGATGATGATTTCCCTGCAAAGGAGGAGTGGATCACAATGCGAGCCAATGAAGCTTGAAAATCGAATTCCAAAACCAAAATGCAGATTCCTTT
The DNA here is from genome assembly GCF_026875155.1 of Cherax quadricarinatus. Taxonomy (NCBI): domain Eukaryota; kingdom Metazoa; phylum Arthropoda; class Malacostraca; order Decapoda; family Parastacidae; genus Cherax; species Cherax quadricarinatus. Next base: position 10,044,836 of record NC_069463.1, on the reverse strand, counting down.
TGGATTTCACGACTACCTGACTCGCCAACTCTGTCCAAAAGAGCCTTGAAGTTGTTGGTATCATTCTCAACAACGTATCTGTGCGAGAAGGGCTTCTCAACTGTGTGGGGTATGAAAACAAAAGAGGACTCGCTTGAATGTTGCAAACGATGCCAGGCTGGCACTTTCAACCACGGGAAACCAAGAATTCCTAAACTAGCTTCAAGTATGGAACTCCATCCATCCCACTGATGTTCTTGACATCTTTGGTAATAGTCATTAAAGATGCACAATGTTCAAATACAATAAATAAAAAAAAATATCTCAGTGTTTTATTTAGCCCTATATATCAATAATAACAACATTTTGTGAAAGGGGTAACATGCTTTATGTGGCATGTTAAATTGGGTAACAAGCTGAAAAAGTTTGGGAACCACTGATGTAAGGGAAGCTGAACCAATTCGGCAGGTCCCTTACAGAATGAACCCACAAGAGAGAAAAAGTATGGAGAAGGAGGTGAAATTTTTACTTGACTGATTTAATAATACCAAGCGAGAGTGAGTGGGCATCCCCCTGTCTGATGGTTCCCAAACCAGATGGCACCATGAGGATGTGCACTGACTACTGTAAGGTTAATTTAATAAGTAAGGCTGATTGTTATCCTCTTCCCAGAATGGATGTTTTTCACTGATGCAGTGGGGGGAGCCTAAATATGTAAGTAAGTTAGACCTGTTGAAGGGTTTTACAGATTACCTTTAACCCACGTGCCAGTGACATCCCCTGCTTTTGTAACGCGGGAGGGGGTTTTTCAGTTTCAAAGTTCTCCCCTTTGGGCTTCGTAAAGCACCCCCCTGTTTTCAACGCAGAATGCAGGAGGTTATAAGTGGCCTAAAGGGCGTGAGGTGTTATATTGATGACCTGGTTATTTTTAGCGACTGTTGGTCAGAGCATGTAAGGGAGCTTAGAGAGCTTTTTCTCTAGGCTCGCTGGTGCTCAGCTCAGTTAATTTTGGCAAAGAGTGTTTTCGGGCAAGCCAGGTAACTTTTCTAGGACATGTTATTGGCCCGGGGAAGGTGGCCCCAGTGAATGCCATGGTGGGGGGCTATAGACAATTATCCTGTACCAAAGAACCCGGGGGAAAGGGGGCTATGCGTTTTGTTTGGGCTTTGGGAACATTTTATAAAGTTCTGTCCAAATTTGTCAAAGGTGATCTCTCCACTCACTGACCTGACTAGCCCCAAGTGTACATTTGTGTGGATATGAAGTGTCAGAGGGCATTTGAACATGTAAAAGCTTTGGCTTACAAGTGCTCCTGTGCTGGCTAGTCCTAATTTCACATTGCCCTTTTCTCTACAAGTAGATGCCAGTGATACTGGTGTTGGGGCTGTACTACTGCAAGAAGTAGAGGGACAATTGTTGCCAGTCAGTACTTTTCGGCAAAACTGAAGAAACACGCAGGGACTATGCCACCATAGAAAAGGAGGCTCTTGCTTTAGTGTTAGCAGTGCAACATTCTAAGGTGTATATATCATCATCAGTTCACCCTATAACTGTGTATAGTGACCATAATCCCTTACGTTTTCTTCATTTAATGAGGAACCACAATCAGAGGGCTTACGAGGTGGGCTTGTTTTCCAACCTCTTAATCTGGTGATTCATTATGTGAAGGGAGCGGAGAATGTGGTTGTGATTGCCTTGTCTCGTGTTTAAAGTGCACAATGTAGTGTTAGTCATTATCTATTCTTATTTTGCAGTGATTTGCGGTAGAAGAGTAGATGGAACCCTGGACTACCCAAAGGAGAAGGGCAGGTTGAGCTGGAGCTGGAGGTATCAGGATTCCCTAGTGTGTGTGTGTATTTAGGGGGGTAGTCACATCAAAGGCCATGCCTAGGTAAGGTATGCTACATTTTTTAGGTGTTGGCTGGAATGCCTCGCCTCTGTTTTATGTTGGTATAGGGACTGTTGAACCTAACGTTTTAGTGAATGTGGGGCTGGCGGTGATGCCCTCCACTTTTTGGGTCATGTCGTTTGATCCGAGGGGTTTTGGTTCTCCAGGACTCTTCTTCAATTTTTCCTTTTTGGATCACCAATGGGATGACTCCAGGGTCCTTGGAATGACAGGTAGGTGTCGGCCTGGGAGGTCCACCTTTTGGGGGTCTTCAGTGATGACTCCAGGGTTCTACGGCCGCAGTCCCACCAACAAGATTTGTGTGACTACCCACCCGTTGTTTTTGGGACTGATATTTTTTTCCCTTTCCTGTGCTCTCCTGATTCTCGCAGAGGTGTGTCATGGGGAACCAGTTTTGTTTACACAAAAATTGCTGTGAGATGGGAGTGATAATGTGATATTGCTTTTAAGTAGGGCTTTAACATGTAAAATCTGTTTTTCTTTTCTTTGAAAATCATGGAAAAAGTACTTACTGTTTAAAAGTTTTTTTTTTGGTGGCACTACAGTTTGGTCTGCCTTGCAACATACTGAACTTTGGTGTTACTTCATAAATGGTATTCCCCAGGGGCACTTTTGTACGAAGTTAACTTGCCGTTTATAAGTTTATTGATGTAATTTAGGTAAAATGCTTTAACGCCAGCGCCTGGCCGCGCTGTGTTTGTAATGGTGCCTTTTCCTAAAACAGCTGTCTAAGAGTGTGACTGAGCTCGTTGGGCATACAACTTGGGTCACTTTTATGTTCGGCGAGTTTCATAGTCTTCAATCTAGTACCTCAGTTTGTTAATTATTGCATATTTGTAGTACCAAAAGACCGTTTCATTTTGCCCATTGCCCCAGACCTTGATGTGGGGTTATTTTCTTTTTTCTTTTTGCCTAGCGGTGTCCGTAGCGGACCCGCTAGCAGAATGAGACCTATGGTTTTGGGGGTGGGGGGGTGTTATGCGGGTTCTGCATGACATCGTAATGTACTTTAGTGGTAGAAGTGTGCCATAATAGTTTGAATGTTATAATTGTAAAGAATAATTTTATAATTCATAATGTGCTTTTGGGGGTACTGTAAAGTACTCGAAAATGTAATTATAAAGAAATTTGTTAATGATTTATTTTCAAGGATGTTTGGGTATGCAGAGTAAGGTGGTTAGAGAGTCACGTGATGTTAGCATGGTGTGTAGAGGTGGCGTCGGGAGATGTGTGTATTTAAGATAAGTTTGTTGTTGTACACTCTTTTTGTTTATCCCAAATCAAGCCTAGGTTCTCATATGGCTTACCTGTATGTTCACCCAGGCTCTGACATGGTCAGGGTTCTGTGGGATGAGTGAGGAAATAAGAAATGAGGTTTGTAGTGTAATGACGGCCTGACGCTGACGAAGCCTAGTGGTTATGGTGGCTGAACCTCCAGCCAGCTGTTGTGTGTACCCTCATTTGGGCGTTTAGGATTAAGGTTTTTCTGTTGTTATGGTGACGAAATGCCTAGCCATGCTAAGCATTCTAGTGGTACACTCTGTAATCACAATTTTACTACATGTAAACCACACAATAACCAAATTTCTGTAAACTCAGCATTGTAATCCTTATAGAGAATAAACTTTGAATTTGAATATATTTTCCTAATTGGGATTTTTGCCTAACCCTCTGTTACCCAACCCCTTGAAGTACACATACCAGTTTAGCGCTTTCTGTTCTGACTGGGATAGCCCTGGGTGGCCGCTTTGGGCTTGAGATGTGTGTAACTTTTACCTTTGCCCTTAGACCAGGCTCAAGCCCCCAGCTATCCCACATTTCTGCGTAACAGCTACCATAACCACTTCCGCCTCACACACAGATTCACCCAGGTAAGACAGGACCTCACATACCTCAGGAATAACATACTTCATAGCCTGGAGCAGGACCACAACACCCATTGGGCTGGACTCGTACACCAGGCAAATGAGCAACGCGTAAAAGACCAAAACTTTCTGGAACTTCAACAAAATCCGAGGTAACAACAACAAATTCGAACACATCACCCACGACAACAGAAACATCACTGACCCACAAACAGCAACAAACATCAAGGAAATATGGGAGAATTTTTTCCCACCCACCCCTCCACTACCGGGACACTGCCACATACACAACAAATAGACCAATGGAACACTGACCACGTACACCTAACTGTACCAGACAGATGCATACAACTTGGCTCACTCACTGCCACTCAGGAACTGGACACCCCCATCACAGCCTATGACATTAAAACTCATTCAGCGCCTCCCTCCAAAAGCCCCAGGAGCCTCTGGCATCAACCACATCATCCTAAAACACCTCCCTGACTATCATCTCAGCCTTCACCAACCTCCTCAATGCATCACTTGCATCCGGCTACTTCCCCACTCTTCAAAGCAGCTACTGCTATCCTCATCCCAAAACCCAATAAAGACCGCTGACCCAAAAAACTACCGCCCCATCAGCTTGTTCGAAGTACTGGGAAAGATCTATGAAAAAATCAAACTCACTACTACGTAGACATCTTGAAACAAACTTCCTCTTATACAATGGCCAATTTGGCTTCAAATCAAACAGTTCCACTCAAGACGCATTGAATTTAATTCTAAACTACATCCACAAACCAACACCAAGGGAAAAAAGACAGCCCTAGTAGCCAAAGATGTTGAGAAAGCCTTTGACACAGTGGCACAACGGCTTAAAGTTTAAGCTATGTTCCAACTTCGACCTCCCTCGGACTATCAGCAAACTACTCTAACTTCCTAGATGATAGGACCATGAGGATTAAGTTCGGCAACTTCGCTTTGGCGAGTTAACACAAGGCATTTTGACCATCCGGTAGCCCGTGTGGTTTTTTAAATCCAGCGATTTTTTGCCTTGGGCCCTTTCCCCTCACCACTCGAGGATACTATCTTGGGGCTGACCTTCATAAGTCGCTGAAATAGGATGCTAGAATAACATAAGGAAAGCCCCTTTTTGTTAAGTAACTTCTCTGCAGATGTACCTTCCTAGACATCATGGCGAAGATAAGAGTAAGATTACGTGTTGATGGCAACCAAAAGACGATGAAAAATTCTAGCATGTATTTGCTCGAATTCAACTGTTGCTCAGTGGATGTTTTTCAAACCCACGCTGGAGCAGTACTACTTCTCTCTTCTAAAGAAAGAGCTACTTCAACTGCTGAAGCATGATGTTCTGGAAAAATTGAAGACTTTTGGTGTTACCCCAGTTGCATCCAAAAGCTATCAAGCCCGGGGGACTGTTTGTTGCCAGAATTAACATTTTCATGCGACATAGCACAGCGACTGAAATTGTTAAAGACTAATACAGAGAATTCTGAATTTAGGGCTGTCGAAGCAAAAATTCTCTAAACCTAACAACAACCAGGTAACCTTAAAGTTAATACTTGAGACACCTGAAGAGGCCAAACTTGTGTGTCAAATAGCTTCAAATGTTTTGGCCCCAGATGTGCACCTGACCAAATCTCTTTAACGATTTGTCAGTGTGTCACAATGTTTTAAATGTTATGCTTTGGTCATACCACCAACAATGCAGTACTCAAGCACAGATTTGCGCATTTGCTCGGGCCCCAACATTTTAGAGATTGTAAAAATAAAAATACGCCCAAATGTGTCCTCTGCAATGGAAAACACCATGCTGTTTCTGCTATCTGTCCTGAGAGGAAAAAGGAAATGCAGAAAATTATAGAAGAAAAGAAGCTGTCCCCACTTCTAAGAAGACCACTCCCCAGGCACCGCCAACAATGTCCCAAACTTCCTTCCCAGCTCTGCCTGGATCTAGTGGGACTCGTGTCTCTACCACTGGTTCCAATGTTTGGAATTCTGCCCCTTTTGGAGTGCCCCAATCTAACCCTCACCTACAACATACACAAACGCAACAACAAGGTTCAGCCTCACCTTCCATGTCTCAGGTATCTTCAGCCGGGGATATGACGAGAGCTCAACTAATGTATATGCTGGCCAAAGACAGCAGGAAGTGACATTCATCTATGCTCTAAGGTTTTAAATAATAATAATAATATCTTTATTTACTACAAGTACATGTACAAGGTATACAGTCCTAGCTGACAACAATGACATACTACTATATAGAAAGTCCCTTGTTATGCTCCGCATTTCGGTACATTTCGGGCAAATTAGGTCAGTGTCCCAGGATGCGACCCACACCAGTCGACTAACACCCAGGTACCCATTTTACTGATGGGGAACATAGACAACAGGTGGAAAGAAACACGTCCAATGCTTCTACTCTGGCTGGGAATCGAACCCAGGCCCTCACCGTGTGAAGCGAGAGCGTTAGCCACCAGGCCACCAGAGCCTGTTATTGGCTAATGGGATCACTCCCATTACTATCCCTGAAAATGTTAAGACGATTATGGCCCAACCTTCTCATAAGAAGTATGTTCCCTACTCTACTTCTTCAAATAAGTCCAATTCATCCCTTGTCCAGGGATCACCCACCTCGCATAACCAAGTTGTCAACTCCCCTCAACCCGATGAGTCATTACCCGACCCTAACGATGCCCCAGAGATAGGTGCTTACTCTTCCGCTATTGCAGCTGATCCTGTTGAACAGGAACTCCCCCTGGGTAAATCACCTGGCCTACCAAATTTTTCCTTGGAGCCTCCACAGTCTCCCATTAACTCTCACGAGCCTCTGCTTCCTGTAAATGGGAATACAACACCTCCGTTTTCTGATGATGACTAATGACTCAAATGATTGTTATTACCAATTCTAGTGAAGATGGTGACACTTTCAATACACAAGCAACTACTCAGAACTTCCCTCCTCCCCTTGACGAGTCTAGCAGGGATATTGTGGATACCAAACATGACATTACTTGCAGGCGTTCAGGCCGCAGTACACGAGCGAAGTGCAAAAATAATGGGGATTGCAATTTTCCAACTTAATATTCAACATTTCTTTAATAAACCGTTAAACCCCCTTGAAGTTGAACTATTTAAATTTCAATCCCGATGTTATACTCTTGAATGAGACGGCTGCAAGAGTTGATCAACATATTAAAATTTCGTGGTTACTCTACTGTGGAGAAATCGAGAGGACCCTTTAGTGGTGTAGCCATCTTAGTTAAAATAGGCTATACATTTAAAAATATTCATGTTGATTGAAGATAACATTCTTGCAATAGAAATGACAACGTCTCGTGGCCAACTAGTGATAGGAACTGGATATTTTCCCCGAGACGCATATATAGAGTCAGTTCCTCTACATAGGATATTAAGCAGAATATTCCAACAATTTAGCGGGAGATTTTTAAAGCTCATCACCCTGCCCTCTAACTGTGGAGCTGGTATTCCACTGGGTGACTTACAAGGAAAACAACTATTTAATATTATGACAGCTAGAAACTTGTCATTTCAAGGCCCATTCTTTAATCGTACATTGGACCTCATCCAGGGACACCAGATATAGTACTGACAAACAGAGACTGACATCTTTCACTGTCGTATCTCTCCTGGTAGAAACGTAGGATCTGACCATATCCCTGTTATAATACAACTACAAACTCCTCCATTTAGAATACCTGTACCTCCTAAACCCAATCTTAACACCCTAGGATTTGACCCCTTCAGGGCATTTCTGGGTGAAGATGAAATTGTGTCATAAGTAAGTTTGTGTGTATGTGTGTAAGTGCTCTAAGTAGTTCGCTATGTCTCACGACTCTACTAGACTTAAACAAGTGACTGACAAAGTCCTCACAAACTAACTTCTTGACCAACTGGCAATCAGAACAGTCTGCTTGAACAATAAAAAGAATGCTAAGCCCAATAGCAATATAACAAGCAACTGCAACACAGAATCAGGAACAAGGAGATAATATAACGACACTAAGTAGGGACCATCAGCAGATCCTCCACAAAAGTCACCAAACTCCCATACTACTGAATCAAAGTTCAGCATTAAAAAATCCCCGACTGTGATAATTACAGGGCACCCGTACAAGTTTTGGGCAGAAGCTACAGCTCAGGACCTGAGTTGCTCAGTGTCTATGAGAGACAACCTCAGTACAACGTCGAAAATCACTAAGTCTATACAATGTTCTGTGAACAGAGTTCTACAGAACTAACAAGAAATAATGGACAGACAATCTGTCCAACCACCAAGAGTCTAGACCAGGGGCTGAATACTTCAGGCGAGGTGAGGACACCCCCCCCCTCGATCAAAGTGATAGCTCCGTGGGGCGCTGCAGCTCAGAAACAGAAGAACGGCAGTCTAAAAGAGCAAAGAGCGATAATTACAGTAGTTAGACAATCAAGACTTGAACTGAGCACATATGTTACATCCTACCTCACAAAAGGAAGCTTTAAATCAAATAATAATAATATAAAGCAATATATTTACGATTTAGCTATTTAAACGCAAATATAAGCAATATTTAAAAATTATATGAAAAGGTAATACACATTTATATTCATAATCATAATATACATTATATATATTGCAACCATTCAGGGGTTTGCAACAGGTACCAATCATGCAATAAAGTTATTTTCGATACTGTAGCAAGTCTAAAACATCAGGGTAATCTTGCCCTAATTGCCACCAGAGATGTTCATAAAGCTTTTGATAGCTTATGGCATGATGGTCTTATATACAAACTCATTGACCTACCAGACCATAACTGGACTTTTCTCAGATTAATATATAATTTCTTAACTCAAAGAAAAATCATTCCACCTTTCAGGGCGGGTTTTCAAACAGAGCCTTTTATACCACAGCTGGCTGTCCCAAAGGTTCTTGTCTTAGTCCAATTCTGTTCAACATTTATGTGAATGACCTTCCTCAACCAGAGTTTAATGATATAACAGTTTGCAGTTGATGTTATTCATGTTGTCTCATCAACTCCGGTAACAGGAAAATACAAATATGAGAAACAGGAAAATACAAATATGAGAGTCATAGAAAAAATTAATATTGAACTTCGTCGAACATCTAATTGGGAAAGAAATGGGAATTACGAATAATCCTGACAAAGTCCTTGTTAGCACGATAGGATGTTTGCATAACAATCGAAGATAAAGGGGGCATCTCCATCAGAGGTACACCTGTAGCCATTAGAAACCCTAACAAGATCTTGGGATATGAAATAGACAGGCTGCTCCACTCAATATCTCATGTAACTAAAAAGATCAACATAGACAAAGCCGGTTTAGCAGTCTCTTTCGATTCAATCAAACCCTCCACATGTCAAAAACATCTGTATAAAATGATAATAAGACCTATACCGAATATCCATGTGTCCCAATGACATTAACAACAAAGACCAACATGCTACGGTTGCAACGGGTCCAGAATAGAGGTCTTCGCTTCATTACGGGCACCAGGAGGAGGGTGTTAAAATGGCAGATTTACACGTACAACAAGATATTACGGGCCTTAAATGTACGCCTTGACACCCTGAAAAAGAAACTTATACAATGCAAAAAAACTTAATGCCAAGGATAGAGAAATCCTATACAAGTTGTAAATACCACGGTTATATCATTAATACTCCTCACAGGACTCAAAAAATGGACTCCCCCACAAGGTTCCGTGTTTTATCCTAAAGATGATTACCATCGACCCATGTATGAGCAAACCTCCTGAAGAAGATTGGGAAACACCAGAACCCTTCTATGTTTACTGAAAATTTTTCATCGCCCCCAATTAGGGAGACTTTCTTTTATAACAATCTGTAAAAATTATGCTATATTTACTATGGCGGGACACCACCTGTACTTATATATCTGTTATATCCATGTGACTGATGGGTTAGTATTATACTCCTTCAAGAATATCTTATCTCACATACACTTTTTAATTACACCAAAGTGGTTGGGCCACTTACCTTTTATATCCTACCTCTCTCCCCCCTCCCACCCTTTTCCAATATTTCTATCCTTACCCATCCTTCCTCCTTACCCATTACCAAAGCTCTGGTCATAGATTTATGCGCATCCCTACCTGTGTGTTATGGCAACTGCACGGACTCAGTTTTCCGACAATGGCCCTTGTGTTAAAGTACTCTAAAGATAAGGATACGATTGATTATGTTTCTACCATTTCAAAAATTACCCCGGTCGGATGATAAACATCTTGAAGACAATTTCTGGGTTGGTAAAGTAAATTATGACCTCTGTACCAGTAAGGAAGTCCGAGACAAGGTCTTTCATGCAGGTTTTGCTATCGATTGGGCTCCTGATCATAAGGCCAGGAGCAGTCATGGCAAAATTTGTTGACTCATCCCTGATTAACGAATACAACCAAGACAAAGACGCCTTGATGACAGGCATTTCCTCAAAAATCATGTCACAGTTGAGGGAACTTTCACCCTGAAGTACTACATTCTTAAGATTAGATGTTCACTCCAGATGAGGCTGATAAGTTCTTCAAACATGGTGTTCGAGCAAACTACTTCCTCCACCTACTTCATTGTTTCTCCCTAACTATGTTCCTATTCATCAGTGCTACAAATGCCTCGAGTTTGGACATTTAAAGAATACTTTTAACAAGCAACAGCTGTTCTAAGTGTTCTTCTCCAGGCCACACATGGCAGAAATGTACCAACCCTCCAAAATGCTTGCACTGCTCTCAAGTCACATTCAGCTACTTCTTTCCAATGCCCTACTCGTAAGGAACATGTTTCTTCCTTACGAAAAGACCAACCTCTAAACCTTCCAAACCCAGTCTTTACTCCATTCTCACAAACACAGACAACATCCTCATCCACTTACCAACCAAATACTTCTGTTCCTTCTGCTTCCACAGCTTATCCTTCCTATGCTGCTGCTGCTGCTGCTGCTGCTGCACAAACAAACCTTCCCTCGGCTTCTTCCTCCAAACAATCTAATATCCTTAAGACCATTGTGCTCACTGCTGTTTACTGTAACAAAGCATTCAAAAGTGCCAACTATCCCACGATGCTGAATGATCTAAAACCAAACAATTTTGACTCCATCATTTTCCCTCCTGATTTCTTTCTTCCCAAGGATGAACTCTGCCCTATCACCTCTCTTCTGAACCACCACATGTTACTACTCAGGCAGATCCTTCTCCTACCCACCTGCCTCACTCCACTCTTCAGACTACTCCTACTAGCTCAGGCTCAAGCACCGGGCGATCTCAACATTGTTCTGCCACAACACGCCCTTCTCGTTCTCCTACTCCTTCACACAAGTCTCTTTCACCTTGCCAACAACCAAATTATACAAATTATCCTAACTTCAACAAGCACTTTGAAAAAGTTAACAATATGTTAAACCAAAACCAAACCCCAACCTCTTCCTCTCTCTCTAACACTTCCTCTAGCCTCATCTTATCCTCTCGTCCTACCTCATCATCACATTCCAACTCCTCCTCCTCCCCCCCCTCATCCTCCCTCCCCGTACTGACTCCAAAAACCGTCGGAAAACCTTACACCCAATCAAGAACAGATCAGGTAACGGTACAACTATGATGGGTTATCCAGATAAATACATGAATGATTTATATCCCCCAACTTCAGGTAAACCCAATCATGGCCCTTAAGGTTATTCAGTTTAACATACGAGTTTATAACGCGAACAAACATTCTTGCTGACCTCGTTGAATCTGAACAACCAGACGTGTTATTAAACAGCACGTGTGTGCGTGATTATCAACGTGTCAGACGCTTAGGATATACAGCCCGTCAATCCCCTGCCGAAAACTGGAATGGCGTAGCTATTCTTGTTAAAGGCACTATTAAACATGAGTTCTTATCCCTTTATTTACATATTCTCACAGCATGGCTGTGAAAATTTACACGATACACGGACCCATCATCCTGTACACGACATATACCAGACCCAACCAAAACATTAACATTCATGATTTAACCATTTTTTTTAATCACACACATCTCCCTGTATACCTACTTGCCGACCTCAATGTCAAACACACTGACTTCCATGACAACTCCACAAATTTGCATGGTAGGCAACTTCATACACTTGTAACACAAACATCTTATACACCTTGGACCTTACTTTCCAACAGTCTTTACATACAATGGCCAAGGCACCCCTGACAAAAATTTTTTACAAAGAGCTAGTAATCGCTTACATCACTACCCAACACCAGGACCGCTCCCTGGATCTGACCACATTCCTATCATTTTCCATATTTCCTCAAATCCTATACTCATTCCAGTTCGCCCCTCTCCAGCTTACTCTCAGGCGGATTGGGATCTGTTCAACCAACGCCTAAACACTCTTGATCTCACACACGACTATGACAATAGGCCAGCATCAGACACGCACACAAATTCAATGCATTCAACAATCAATTACTCAAGCCGTTGTAGAGGTTGTTCCCATGACACCACAAAGTACGTTACTCTTTCCGCCCATCAGAAAGAATAAAAAGACTGCTCACCTGTTACAGTTTCCTAGCAAACCAAAACAAGACTAAATATCATCCGATGGGACATAACTATCTTACGTACACATATCCATAGCCAAGATGATGACCATGCCCGACATTGGCAATCAATCATAAACACAAAAGATGTCCAGCGTACAAGAGATCCCAAAGCATTCTGGCCATCCATTCGGAGACTTACAGGCACCCCTCCATCCACAAGTTTCAGACACAATCACAACAGACAGATCTCTGACCCTGCTGAAGCAGTACGTATTTTCAGACATATGGGAACACATCTTCCACCCACATCCACCAGACCAAGCTATCATAGCACATACATTAGACAGAGCGATGGGTATCTAATCATGACGACTTAACCAATCCTGATCCAATCATAAACCTAAACACACTATCCTCCACGCATCCTCTAAACCAGTGGTTCCCAAACTTTTTCAGCTTGTTACCCAATTTAACATGCCACATAAAGCATGTTACCCCTTTCACAAAATGTTGTTATTATTGATATATATGGCTAAACGTGAACGTATACTGCCTCGCATACTCTGCTAATCCTAGCAAAACCATTGAAAACGTAAGAACCACACATACATTATATATAAAATTAATAATAGCTACAAATTCACAGTAACAGTGGGTAAATACTAACTATATACTGCACAGGGCAGTACACATACATACCAGCTTATGTTCTCGGCTGATGCTCAAGATAAAAATGACAGTGTGAAATAGAGGCAGCCTCAGGAAGTGTGTGAGCGTACTGGACAGGTCGATCTGGGCTACTGAGTGACTTTTGTCCCGAAGCATTACTTGTCAAATACTTTTGGGGGTTTTCCCCACACTTAGCTATATATTTCTTCTTTTCTAATACTGTATATTAGTTTTTGATGTTTATTGTTATTTGGTTTAACTTTATTACTTACTTATAATAGGTTTACTTTACAACTTTATATACTAAGACAAAGTTAATAATCCTCATACCGGGTACCGCATTGTTTTCTTGATTTTCAGAATTCATAACTTTTTTTCCATTACCCCCCAAAAATGGTTAAATTACCCCCAGGGGGTAATTTACCCCCAGTTTGGGAACCACTGCTCTAAACTCTCATTTTTCTGTAGCTGATGTTCATTCTCTACTAGCACACCTTCCAAAAAAAGCCCCAGGAGCTTCAGGTCTATCACATTCTGTCCGTCACCTTCCACTTTCTGTTGCTTCCGCTATCACTGACCTCTTTAATGCTTTCCTTGCATCTGGCTATTTCCCTCCATTCTTTAAATCTGCTACTGCATGCCTCATACCAAAACCTGGAAACGACTTGACTGACTCAAAGAACTATAGACCTATTAGCCTCCTTGAAATTTTGGGTAAGACCTTTGAACGACTTAAATATGCGACACAGGACTCACCACGAGACAAATAACTTGCTTACTGAAAGACAATTCGGTTTCCGACAACAACGTTCTACCCAAGACGTTTTGAATATAATCCTGAATTATGTATGTATCAATAAGGCCCAGAACTGTACCTCCACCCTTGTCGCCAAAGATGTAGAGAAAGCTTTTGACACTGTTTGGCATGATGGATTAAAATATAAACTTTGCACGTCCTTTGAATTAACTGTAAATATGATGAAATTATTATGTCACTTTTTAGATGGCCGAACGATGCGTATACGGTTCAGAGATCATTATTCTGACTATTTCGCATTAAAAGCGGGTGTACCCCAAGGTTCTGTCCTACCTCCCACCCTATATATACTCTACACGAATGATTTACCTGAACCTCTTTAACCAAACACACTTACCCTTTCTTACGCAGACATCATTCAGCCCACAGCACATGAAAACAGTTTCCTTGCACGCAGAACACAAAGAGGTCGACAGGATTACCGCCTGGGAATTATTATGGCGCATTAAAACCAACCCAAATAAATCAAAGGTCACTTACTTCCATAGAAGGCGTGATGTCCCGACTCCTGTCGATCTCAAAACAAGCACCTCCCGTACCCCCACATCCCACGCTCCTTCTCAACAGTTGTCCTTGGTGTTGCCCTCCACAACACACTGAACCTAAAATCTCACATTACTGCTAAGACTGCACAGGCGGGAATTGCGCTCTCAAGGTTATATAAGCTGAGAGGAGCCAGTCCCAAGACAAAACTACATCTATACAAAGCACTCATTCGACCTCTACTCTCTTACTCTCCACTCGCTCTGACGTTAACCGCTAAGACTAATGCACTAAAATTCCAACACATCCAGAATCGGCATTACGTTGGGTTTTTGGGAGGTGGGGGACAAATTTTGCCCCCAGGGGAATCTCCCCACCTCACGAAAAACACACCGGCTTTGAAACGTATACTGGAAGACACCCAGTGACAAACAACTTGACAGACTTGAAGCATATCATGACCACTGGACTACATACTTAGATACTCTCAGACATCCTTACAATGATGTAAATCTCTTTCAAACGTTGTATGCCCCGACACCACCTCAATACAAATAAACTCCCTGACTTAATTAGCCTAACTTTTCCCAACAACTTAAAAGTACCATTGTCATAGAGCTGTGTATTTGTGCGTTTTGAGCTGATGTGTTTTGCGACATGCGTTTGCGTCGCCTTTTTACAGTAACCTGCACCTGTGCCGTGTCCCGTCATTGCAAATTGATTGCTCACGAGAGTGATACTTTCTGAACATTATGTTTTCATTGATTAGCAGTTGGGTAGTCCCGACACTTTTCCTCCAAGATTTTTTCCTCTCCCCAACTATTTCTTTATCCTGTCCCCCATTGCCCTTACTCCTAGTGGGCTCTTACCTGCGAGTCCTCTGTTCTGTTCTGTGTCGTGTGGTGCTGTTCCCCTATGCTTCCTAGGCTTAGCTGTTTGGTCTAGCCCGACTATCTTGACTCAAGACATTCCTCTCACCCACTATTCTTTGCACTGTCCCCCCTTGCCCCTAGTGGGTCCTTACTGTGAGTCCTCGGTTCAGTTCGGTGTGGTGTGGAGCGTGAGGCGTTGTGGAAGTTAATGCAGTGGCAAGGGTTTGGGAGGGAAATAGTCGTTGGGCAAAGGTGTTGTATGAGCAGGCTATGGTGCGGGTGCAGGTAAATGGTAGGCTAGGAAAACTGTTAGGATGGAAAGAGCAAAAACATTCCCCTGCTAGCTTCCGCACTGGACAGGGCGCTCCTGCTCCCGATTGGTGCTTAGCTCTGCTTGCTCCTGATTAGTTGTCTTCGATCCCCGTGCTGGGAGAGGCTTTTTGCTGAGCTTGATGGAAAACTGCACTGAACCTCTTGTTTCAAGAGACCTCGCCTTACTTGTTGATTCTGGACCCTCCCCATCTTGGCTCCAGGATTCTGTGCGTTTGCTGGCTGCTTGCCCTCGGGCAGACCCTTGGCCTCTGCACTCCTTGCAGCTGGTTGAAGTCTTCCAACCTCATCCCACTGGGTGTCGTTGCTTTGCTGAAGGAAAACTGCACTGATCTTGTTTTAAGAAGACGTTGCTGATTGGTTGATTCCGGGGCACTCTTCTCTTGGCTCCAGGATTCTGTGCGTCGTGGCTGCTTGCCCCGGGCAGACCCTTTTGGCCTCTGCACTCCTGCAGCTGGGTGAAGTCTTCCCCACCTCATCCTAATTTTTT
>NC_069463.1:9946516-10028359 GCF_026875155.1 Cherax quadricarinatus | reverse complement strand
AAACGCGCAGAAAATTAACGGGAATCGGCCCCTGCGCAGCACGTCCACTCAGCCCGGAAGCGAAGAGGACAATGCCGCTACTTTAAGCTCAATTTCAAGGTATTTTTCATAATGAAAGCAATCAAAATCATATCTATTTCTGTAATATATCTTCCATTCTATCAAATGAGACCAAAAAACGAGAATACAACCATAAAAACCATACGAAAATATACCACAAAGAGGCGGCTAATGGCTGAGAAGGGAACTCCCTTATTTATCGTCCGTCTTTTTTATTTTTGGTGTACGTAAAGAAGCATCTTTCCATCATACATTGCTCAAGTTTCAAAGAGATAGCTCAACAAACTGAGAAAAAGAAACTATTTACCAAAAATAATGGCAAGCCCAGGCCAGGTACTGGAAATAAGTCACTTTGACTTTTTTGGGTTATCCTAGGTTCTCTATACATACGCTGCTATGTATGATAATCTATGTAACTGTATTTGTGTATACCTGAATAAACTTATTCTAGTCTGTCGACTGAGTAAAAGAAACCGCCCATTCACCTATTTCAACTACCCAATAAAGTGGTCAGAAATTGGCAATTTGGCCAATTTCACAGATGCCAATTTCAAAATATTGTCCAGAATAAACAATGCAGACATTCCTGGCACTAAAATAACATTTTATCTGTTCATTAGTAACGGCTACAGCACCCTCTTATATTACTCTTGCTTACCATTTGGAATCTTTATTCACAAAAAAATAGAAGATTTACTGTTATGCAGACTGCTGCATTATTGTAATAATTGTATAAATGTCAATCCATTCTTGACTGCGTATTGGGACTGGCAGGCGGACAGGTATTGGACGGTGACGTCATTTGTTTACTCTTGAGCTTCGCTAAAGAATAGAACTTTTATGCTACTGTGAGCGCAATTTCAAGGTACTTTTCATCATGAAAGCAATCAAAATCATATCTATTTCTGTAATATATCTTCCATTCTACCAAATGAGACCGAAAAAACGAGAATATAACGATAAAAACCATATAAAAATATACCGCTCAGCGGCCGCTAATGGCTGAGAAGTGAACTCCGCTATTTATGGTCTGATTTTTCATTTTTGGTGTACGTTAAGAAGTATCTTTCCATCATACATTGCCCAAGTTTCAAAAAGATAACAAACAACTGAGAAAAAAATAATAATAATACATGTACATGGGATACAGACATAGCTTACATACTACTATATAGAAAGCCACTTGTTATGCAGAGTATTTCAAGCAAATTAGGTCAGTATCCCAGGATAACACCCACACTAGTCGGCTAACACCCAGGTACCTATTTACTGATGGGTAAACATAGACAACAGGTGTAAAGAAACAGTTTAGCTTAATATGTTTATTATGCCCCCCCCATACCCATCCTGTGGGCGGTAGTCAAAAGATTACAGAGGTACATAATTGGTCCATGGACTGGACTCCAAAGTTTTGATAGCTGAGCAAGTTAGAGGTAATGAACTCTCAATTTACAAAGGTAATGAATCCTGTAAGAATTGTTACTTACGTTTATACATGGCTACAATCATGAACAAATTGAGTAATGAGCAATTCACACTTCCACACCCGGTCACAACTGTAATGAGTTATTGGTGCAAATATTGATTGTTGAGACACACATCCCCTCAAGGAAGGTTCCTTGATGTTGGTGAGGGGCTCTTGATTTAGGGAATTGGATCTGTGCTCCAGTTCCCCGAATTAAGCCTGAATGCCTTACACATCCCCCCCCCCAGGTGCTGTATAATCCTCCGGGTTTAGCGCTTCCCCCTTGATTATAATAATACACACACACACACACACACACACACACACACACACACACACACAAAACACACACACACACACACACACACACACCGTTAGTTTTACTTAGTTTAATATCTTTATTATGCACCCCATACCCATCCTGTGGGCGGTAGTCAAAAGATTACAAAGGTACATAATGGGTCCAGGGACTGGACTCCAGAGTTATGATAGCTGAACTAGTTACAAAGGTAATGAACTCCAGGTAAATGTGGTCACAATCATGGCACGTTACAAAGGTAATGAATCAGCCTCACTCCCATTCATGGTTAGTCATGAACAAATCAAAAAGTAATGAACCACTGATACGTCCACACCTGGTCACAATTGTAATGAGTTATAAATACAAGTGGATCATACATCCACACTAGAGCGCGCGCGCACACACACACCACAACACACACACACACACACACACACACACACACACACACACACACACACACACACTAGGGCGCACGCACGGACATATGCACACTGAGAACAGCATTCCGATACCTTAGTAAGGAATCATTCAAGACACTGTACACCGTGTATGTCAGGCCCATACTGGAGTATGCAGCACCTGTTTGGAACCCGCACTTGATAAAGCACGTCAAGAAACTAGAGAAAGTACAAAGGTTTGCAACAAGGTTAGTTCCAGAGCTAAGGGGAATGTCCTATGAAGAAAGATTAGGGGAAATCGGCCTGACGACACTGGAGGACAGGAGGGTCAGGGGAGACATGATAACGACATATAAAATACTGCGTGGAATAGACAAGGTGGACAAGGACAGGATGTTCCAGGGAGGGGACACAGAAACAAGAGGCCACAATTGGAAGTTGAAGACACAAATGAGTCAGAGAGATAGTAGGAAGTATTTCTTACGTCATAGAGTTGTAAGGCAGTGGAATAGCCTAGAAAATAACGTAGTGGAGGCAGGAACCATACACAGTTTTAAGACGAGGTTTGATAAAGCTCATGGAGCGGGGAGAGAGAGGGCCTAGTAGCAACCGGTGAAGAGGCGGGGCCAGGAGCTAGGACTCGACCCCTGCAACCACAAATAGGCGAGTACAAATAGGTGCATACACACACACACACACACCCGAACACCCCCCCCACACACCTCCCCCACACACCTCCCCCACACACCTCCCCCACACACTCCCCCCACACACCTCCCCCCACACACTCTCCCCCCCCACCTCCCCCCCCCCCACACACACGACATGACGGAAGGAATAGACTCTGAGGTGTCCCTGTTTGCAGATGACGTGAAGTTGATGAGAAGAATTCACTCGATCGAAGACCAGGCAGAACTACAAAGGAATCTGGACAGGCTGCAGACCTGGTCCAGCAATTGGCTCCTGGAGTTCAATCCCACCAAGTGCAAAGTCATGAAGATTGGGGAAGGGCAAAGAAGACCGCAGACGGAGTACAGTCTAGGGGGCCAGAGACTACAAACCTCACTCAAGGAAAAAGATCTTGGGGTGAGTATAACACCAGGCACATCTCCTGAAGCGCACATCAATCAAATAACTGCTGCAGCATATGGGCGCCTAGCAAACCTCGGACCAGCATTCCGACATCTTAATAAGGAATCGTTCAGGACCCTGTACACCGTGTACGTTAGGCCCATATTGGAGTATGCGGCACCAGTTTGGAACCCACACTAGCCAAGCACGTAAAAAACTAGAGAAAGTGCAAAGGTTTGCAACAAGACTAGTCCCAGAGCTAAGAGGTATGCCCTACGAGGAGAGGTTAAGGGAAATCAACCTGACGACACTGGAGGACAGGAGAGATAGGGGGGGACATGATAACGACATACAAAATACTGAGAGGAATTGACAAGGTGGACAAAGACAGGATGTTCCAGAGATTGGACACAGTAACAAGGGGACACAGTTGGAAGTTGAAGAGACAGATGAATCACAGGGATGTTAGGAAGTATTTCTTCAGCCACAGAGTAGTCAGTAAGTGGAATAGTTTGGGAAGCGATGTAGTGGAGGCAGGATCCATACATAGCTTTAAGCAGAGGTATGATAAAGCTCACGGTTCAGGGAGAGTGACCTAGTAGCGATCAGTGAAGAGGCGGGGCCAGGAGCTCGAACTCGACCCCCGCAACCTCAACTAGGTGAGTACACACACACACACACACACACACACACCCCGCCCACACACATACACATTGTAATGCATTATTTACAGCTAGCAAAGTCAGGGTATTTCTCCAGAATGGTCTGCAATATACCACTGTGGATAAAATACTTTGCCATTTCTTGAGCATTTCGTTTGGTCTACATCTGGTGGTGGTGATTTAACCTGCCATAGATACTTGTAACGCAGCCGGAGCCGGGCAGTAGTGACATCCAAGAATCTGCTTATCTTGTTGGATGCACCATAGACATGTGGCTCCTCCTGCATGGTGGAATGATGATAGGGAGATTGACAAGTCAGTCCATCTAAGTCTTAAGTCAATAAAGTTCATTTGAAGTTCTTTTCGTATTCTCAAACTGCTAACTGACAACCCAAGATTGTAATCTACCCCCTCTTTGAAAGCATACAGCTTAGCCAATTTATCAGTTCTATCATGCATCTGAAGACCAATGTGAGATGGAATCCACAGCATGTGCACTCTGACTCCGCTGTCCACAATCTTACCATACCTATGTCTGGCTTCTGACACAAGCATGCCACAATTTATACTTAATGAGTTGAGAGCATTTATGGATGACAGAGAATCAGTTACAATTAGAGTGTCAACCTTAGATACATGGACGCATTTGAGCGCAAGGAGTATGGCAAACAGTTCTGTTTGAAGGGTAGAGGCCCAGTTATTGATGCGTGCTCCAATTTCTTTGAGAGCCATCACTCTGTATGACAGCAGCACTACCAGCTGCACCAGTGGACTGGTGAACAGAACCATCAACGTAAATAATTTGTGAAAGAGTGTTCTGTTTGACTAAGTTATCAAATACAGCTTAAGGCATCATGTTTGGCTTCAAGACGAAGCTTTGGTTGTGATTTAAGAAGAGTTTTGGGGGGAAATGGAGGAATGGTAGTTTAGAATGGGGTAATATCCCATGGAGCAGGGAAATGTGTCTGTTGTCTAACTTGATATAGATCATGTAGCTGGTTCATGCGGAGGTCGGTTCCAGTTTTTTCGATCCATCTGGAAGGATGTTCACCAGTGCTGAGGAAAGTTTGGAGGGCTTCTGTGCAGGGGTTTGAATGGGCTAGCCTAAGCATATTGACCCCAATAAGGATATTTCTTTCAGTAACACGATTTCTAATGCTTGGAATATTAAGTTCTTTCCGCATATTTAAGATTTTGGCAGCACGAGGGCATCCTAGGATGATCCTCATTGCTTCGTTTTGCAGTTTTTCCAGCCCTCCAAGCTTCCAGTCACACGAGTGCAAGTAGTGGCGCCGCATAATCAACCAGTGATCTAATATAAGCAAGATGCATCATTTTCACAATTTTAACATTAGCACCATACCTGGGATGAAAACCTGCCACAACTAAGTGCTCTCAGCCTTTCTTTGTATTGGCGACAAAGTCTCGTTACAACAGGTCCAAGTAGTGGAACCTCAAAGCCTAGATACCTGTATCTGCTTACATATTCTAGAAGAGACCCATCATGCAACTGGATCTGACGAACTGTGCCTCTCTGCCGAGGAGGACGCCTGTTGAGTATCTTTGTTTTATCCTCTGAGATTATTAACCCCAGGTCCTGACACGAGGCTAGTACATGTTTTATCCCCTGAGATTATTAACCCCAGGTCCTGACACGAGGCTAGTACATGATTAAGAATGTTTTGGGTGTTGGAGAATCCTGTGGTGTGAATCATTGTCATCAGCAAAACTAACCATATAATGATGGGGCTGGCTAGGCATGGCATTAAGTAAGGCATTAATCAAAATGTTGGAAAGGGTGGGACTAAGCACACCTCCCTGTGGGGTTCCTAATTCAAAATCTTGTTACACTTCTGTGTCCCTGGAACAACACAGAAGACTTTGTTGGACAGGTAACCTTTAATCCAGCGAAGAAGCCATCCTCTCCTAATATTATTCCTAATGCTAGACAGTTATACCAAAGTTATATTCTACATTCTCCTTCTGGGTACTCTTCTTGGCTAACATATCAACTTTATCATGAAGGAGTAATCCAATGTGTGATGGGATCCATAGCAATTGTACATTAATTCCTTTGTCCCTAATTTTTGAGTATCTATACCTGGCTTCTCCAATGAGCATGTTGTTGGAGTCATTATATGAGTCAAGAGCCTTCAATGATGACATCGAATCGGTAATGATGATAGTCAAGCTCAGTGTCATAGGTTAGCTTTAGCGCCATTAGGATTGCAAACAATTCAGTTTGCAGTGTAGACGCCCAGTTGTTAATTCTTATGCCTAACTCAACAAATTTATTATCGTTTTTAACAAGGGAGGTGGCAACAAGAGCAGATGCAGCCCTGCCAGAAGACTCCTGTTTAGATCCATCAGTGTATATAACTTGTGATAACTTGTTACTACCAGCTAGGTGAGAAATTTCTTGAGCAGTTGCTCTAACAAGAGATTTAAGGAAGGGATTACTAGCAATGAGCTTCTTGGGAGGGACTTGCAGGCATGTGATATTAAATGAACATATCTTCCACGAAGGGGTGCAATGCTCTTGTTGCCTAGTGATACAGTTCATGCAGGTTATAAAACTTGATGTAATTGCACGTTTTCACAATCCATTTAGATCTGTGTATTTACCTTTAGACACTTGGTAAGATTCATTGTGACAGTGTCTGGTTCGTTTCTCAACATTCTAATACCGAGTACAGTGTTAATCTCAATAATCCTATCACTGATACTAGAAATACCAAGCTCCTTCCTCGTGTTAAGAGCTTTTGTAGATCTGGGACAGCCAAGAATAATCCTGAGAGTTAAATTTTGCTTTAAACCCCAAAGGGTGGGAGAGAATTTCTCTGCAAATGTCAACATGGGGCGCATAATCTTTTTTTTTTTATATTTTTTTTAAAAATAAAATACATTAAATAAATAAAAGTATACGTATCAGTCTTCAACAGACAACATAAATTCTTCAATTGTCTAAACACACTCAATTTTTACAAAAAAAAAAATCCCTCATCCCCTGTCATTTCATCCTTCAACACTTTTACAAATACAAGTTTATACAATGTTAGCTTGACATAAATAACAAAAATTGAAAATTTGCAGAATATGTCTTTTTTTCACTTCTGGTGTTATACAAATGGCAAGCACCATGGGTAAGTATATAGCTGTATAATAAAGTGTTAAAAACCAACACACACAATAACACACACCACAAGCACACCATACACACCAAATACACAATAACACACACACACACAAAGCACCCCAAACACACCAACATAACAAGGTTTTAATAATCGACGCAAAAAACGTCCAAAAATTTAACAAATACGATTTTTTATATTACCTCTCAAAAAATAATGTAATAAATTACATGCTATCAGTATTACAGCAATGGGAAAAAAATCTATACAAATACCAATGTTTGGGTTTAAAAAGAAAAAAAAAGGGCAAAACTCTAAACGTTCTCCCACATAAAAAAATTTTACATTTTTATTAAGGACATCACACTGGAGACTTAAACCAGGAGACATACATACAACTTCACAAACACACGACATTAACACACAATTAAACGCAGCTACCACCCGTAAGATTACCCACTAGCAAACACAAATACCAAATCCTTTAAACCCCAAAATGCTCGTAGCAAGGGGAAAACTTTCTCCCATCCCCCTCATATACTAACTATTTCGACACTTAGTTCTAAGAATTTTTCCCCGCTAAAACCCGATTCTGCTATTCCCTTAAAACATGTTCATAGCCCTGACACATAAATATAAGGGGCTAACATACGACACAGCCGTTTACCAAGATGTCAACCCCCCCCACATCAAAACTCCCCCCTAATTACAGACAAACCCCCCCCCACCATTCGTAAAACTCTGCTTAACCCACCACGTCAAACCAAAATTTTCACAAAAATACACAACGTGAAACGCTGATTCGCCCTCCCCGCACGCGAAAAACCCGGTCACCTCAAACCCCCGATTAGAAAAAACGCCACCTTGGACGGCAGAACCCCGTGAAAAAATTTTTAAAAACCACTTCGCTACTCGGGGAAGGAGATGTAACTTTGAACCCGCCCCCATATATCACACCACCGACATGGGGAACATCCTTCGACTCTCACCTCAATTTTCCCATACCCACTCTTTCCAAAGTACTAAAATTTTAACGCCCCCCACGTTCGCATGCACAGTAAAACACTGCTCGATCGCACTTGTTACTTTTGCCCTGTCCACCCCCTGCGAGGTCACGATACAGTCTTAAACCACCAGGGCCTTCCCCCCAAAGGGAAAAAAACGACTTTTACTAACAAGCAATGACTCGGTCTTTAAAGGAACAAGACCTAACCCTCCTTACGCATTGGTGTCTCTCCACCGCTTTTGTGTTTATTATTATTAAATAAGGGGGGGAAGGCAAAACCCCGGAGGATTATACAGCGCCTGGGGGGGGGGATGTGGAAGGCTTTCAGGCTTAATTGGGGGAACTGGAGCACAGACCCAAATTTCCCCTAAATCAGAGCCCCTCACCAACATCAAGGAACCTTCCTTGAGGGCCCGCTCTTTGAGCCAGTCGCACCCGAACCCCACAGAAATTATAAATCATTTAAAAGATGTTTGAATCCCCCCTTTTTAGGGAACAGCGCAGCAACGGCCAAACTTTACTAAAAAGAAGAACAAAAATACTACGCTCTCGGGTGTAGATTTAAAGTCGTGGCCAGACTTTTTAAAAACGCCGGAAAACTTTTTAATTTACCCCCCTCCCCGAATTATGCCCTCGTCTCATCAACCTTTTCCATTACTTTAAACCACATATATAAAACAGTAAACCACCGTCCACGTCTCTATACCTACCCCTCCTCGCCCAATCCCCCAACTTCAAAATCTTTGATTTTTTTTTGTTAACTCGCTTTCCTGTTGCTCTACCAAATAATCTAAAAATCTTCCTACACAACTCAAACTGCTCCCCCGTACAAAAGGGACTTTGTATCATTACTAACCACTATTGTGGTCGATCACTACCCAAACCCCACGACGAATCTAAAACCCCGCCCCCAAACTGCCCAAATAAAAGGGTCCTGCATGCAAGCAAAGAGCTTTGAATAGGCACCCTGTCGAATGCCCTAATTTCAATTTGATAAGTCTCCAAATTCCCTTTAAATTTTGTCCTAAACCCGCACATTATACAAAACGAGCCCACATGAGATCTCATTAAAAAAACCCTCCATCTAAAAAAACTTCCACAGCACATCCCTTTCTACACTATCAAAAGCGCTTGCCAGTCTAAACCAAAAACACCACCCCCGCCCCTCTTTCCGCATTCCCGACAAACCCCCTAAATTTTCCCCATGACCAATACATTGCCCACCGGCACGCCAAACTGCCCCTTATGTATTACCTTTCAAACATTTTTCTTAACCTATTCATTAAAATTTTTGATATTTTTTAATCGCTACCTTTTAGTATTTTGGGTGGGAAACCCTTAAGTGATACGGGTAGTCACATTTTTAAAAAACCCCAAAACCCGTACCGGACCCCCTAAACGACCCCCTCCTTTCATCCATTGATAAACGTCCAGAAAAGTCCTTTTGACCTCCCAAGGGAAATATAAAAATTCACAGGGAAATGCCACAATCCCGGGCCCCTTTACCCTTGCAATTCCCTGCAAAGCCACCCACACCTCAGTTTTCAGTTATAGGCCCCACCCATGAAAAGCGACATATATTCAAACCCCACGTACATTCTGCCCCCAATCCCGTATTGCATCCACGCTTCTTCTTATTTTGCATTTTGATATTAAAACCCTTTATCAACAAATACTTATCCTTCGTTTTTTGTTCAACCTGACCCTCACTA
This sequence comes from Cherax quadricarinatus, assembly GCF_026875155.1. Lineage (NCBI taxonomy): Eukaryota > Metazoa > Arthropoda > Malacostraca > Decapoda > Parastacidae > Cherax > Cherax quadricarinatus. Next base: position 10,018,547 of record NC_069463.1, on the reverse strand, counting down.
TACCCTTTTACGCCCTCCCGCCCACAAACTCACATTTCAGTCGCCCTTTCCCCTTTTTTGGGCTGACTACGTAAGACACAACGGAGGGATACCCCCCGCCTCCTCACTTCCCCCTCAAATACGCGCCCCATCAAAAACCTTATTTTTCCCGCGTTGGATGTGTTTTCCCTTTTGATTTTAATCTGTCCCCAGGGTAAAATTTCCCGTACCTCCCCCTTTGGGAAAACAGGCTGTAAAAACCCCCCCAGGGACCTCAAAAATCCATACCCAATCAGAGGCCCCCTTACCCCGTGTACATAAAAAACCTTAAGCGAGGCTTCATAACCCGTCCCATTGTCGCACTAAATCACATTTCAAGGGGTCTACCCCATAGACGTCCATAAGTCGTGAAAAGTGTCTTATCTTTCCCACTTTGAAGTAAACGATATTTAACTTCCAATATCCTTTAAAAAAATGGGAGACCTCTCCAGTCGAGCTCTAAGAACACCGGATGGTCTGAGAAATACACATCTAACACCGACTTTGGTTACAAAAAAGCGCCGAGCACATAACCCCTTTCCAAAATCCCTTTCCACGAAAGGTCCAATCCCTAAGTCATGCTTCCACTTCATCCACCAACCCCAGCCCAGACAACAAATCACCAAAAAATCGAACAAAACCCCCTCCCTCGGGGTTTTACGTCTTTACGGGGCACCCACAGTTCCAGTCACCACCAATAGTTATATCGGCAGAGATCCAAATAGTACACAAGAACGCGTTAAAAAAAAGTATTTTTAAAATTAACATCAGTTCACTGGCCCTATACTCCCACAAAACAAACCTTGGTTTCCCCACTACCTATGAGCGTCCACGCACCCCCCCCCCTTCCCCCCAATGTTTCATCACGAACGGTGGTCGTTTTTTTAACACAGCCACACCACCTTTTAAACGACTCGAGGAGCCATATAAACATCAAACCTCTATTTCAAACGAACTTTCCAACTTTATGGTTTTGTTCTGCACAAACAACTAACTGCAAGCGTGCAACCACTATGAACCTGCACTTTCTTTGTTATTTTTCAAACCCTTAACATTTAGGTTTTACACCCAAAAATTTGTAAAGGGGCTTTCCCAGGGGCCCCCACCCCTTTTTTTCCTTTTTTTTGACTAAAGCCAAAGGCGCCACCCCTTTACCTTGTACATTCTTTGTTATTTTTATCGCTGCCTGGAACCACCGACGCCTCACCCGTTACTTCCGACCCCTCTTCTTCCCGAGCGCGTCCAGGGGGCAAGACATCGCGGAGTCGGGCGGGGGGGCCGCCGCTTCCTAAAACGCATCCTCAACTTTATAGGGCCTGTAATTTTCTCCTTTGAACTTCTACCGCAACAGTTGAAAATCTCGGACCTTTTACTCCTCCGTTAAATTTAAATGATCGACGTCCTTTAACTGTGGCTCTCCCCATCTAACCTCAACCAGGCACACACGGCCAGAATATAACCCCGCGAAGCTAAAAAGGTCGCTCAATGCGATACAATGTAGCGTCCATGTCAGCATCCCTCTTGCTTGAGGGCTCCACCCCCCAAGGGGTTCCTTTATTTGGTTTAGGGGGTCTTATTTTTGGTTTTCCCGTTCCCCGAATTAACCAATCCTTCCCAAAATTTCCCCCCCCCAGGCCGAATAATCCCTGGAAAACCTTTCCCCCCCCGTTAAATTTGGGGTTACGTCCCCCAAATTTACCACACGTTTTGCCCCGTACCAGGTATCACGCAGGATGACTCCACGGGGATGACCCGATCCACCCATCACTCCACGATTTCAGGCGGGTAAGTCCTCGATTTCTTCATCCCAAATTCCGTCGAGGAGCTCACCATCCGGGCGATGACCACTTCCGAGGCGGTTGGCGCTTGACGCATTGTGCAGCAAAATGGTCCAATGCTCCCAAAGGCGACAAGTTCGCTCTGACCAGGAAACGTAACGTACACCGGGGACGGGAAATCCCCAGGTTTTGACGAAAATATTGGTTGGCGAGGACATTTTTTAAAAATAAACGACCCCTTTCCCGTAAACCCGCAAAAACGGCATCAGACCACCCACCATAGTAACCTGGTGGGTCGTCCCAAATATTTTTGAAAAAAAACGTCACGATGTCAACTTCGTTAGCCCCAAAACACGTTTTGCACACGTACCCATGTTAGTAATTGAAATGTGCAACTTAACTGTGACTGCTGGGTTACTTGCTTGCAACATCCTGATATGGTTTTACAAACTCTCGTAGGTCTTGGTATCGCAAAACGAAAGATTCAGTGATAGTCCCCTTTAAGCAACGCCACACAGGGATTACCTGGATGCAATAAAATCGCAGAAGATCATCCGCACCAAAACATTAATCGAACTGGGGATCGTGCCCTTTATAAGGTCAATCAAATATTAACTCTTCCGATAACCCTCGCCCTTGTTGTTGTCTCTCAAAGCCCCCCACCAGGTGTCCCGGGCGAGGGGGAGACGCTACCCAAAACCCCCACACAGCGTCTGAAGGGAGATTCTAATCAATTAAAGGCCTAAAATAGGCTATGTAAGATTCTCACGATTTTCCAAATTAGCACCAAAGTTGGGGTTGTGCCAGCAACAGCTTTGAGAGCATTTAGCCTAGCTTTTTCTTTCTTGTTTAGTTGTGGTATAGTGGATTTTTTAAAGGGGACATCTACACCAAAATCAAGTTTTAACGAGAAAGATTTCACCCTGCAAATAGATGGGTGGGGGATGTCGTTTTCTTGTTAATATCTTTGTTTTAGAGGAAGATATTATGAGGCCTAGTCGATTACAAATTGCTTTAACTTCATTAAGAATGGTATTCATCTTATGCCCTGTTGTATGGATCATGATATCATCAGCATAGCTTATAGCTATATGTTTAGAACACAAGAATTAGTAATTTGAGGTTATATGCAACAAATGATGGCAATTTAGGGGGTTGGGATTTTTCAGGGACTCTGCACTCTTGTAGACACACAATATCAATGGATTCAGTGGTTACTTTATGATGGTCAGAAAATCTTTTTTCTAAGTGACGCAATATTCAAACTTAAAATGTATAGTTTATAAGAGTTTGGTTCCATTATAAAAGTCCAGGGATAGAATTCAATTTCTCAGCAAAATGGAAAAAAACTTACTAAATAACAGACATAATCAATGTCAATATCATCAGTATTATCACTTTAGTCACTTAGCCATAATACCAACTTACCTCATAATTTGTAATATTTTACAATTAAGAATAAAACTAAGTATGCCCGAAATGCCTAGCCATGCTAAGCGTTCTAGTGGTACACTGTAATCACAATTTTACTACATGTAAACCAAACAATAACCAAATTTCTGTAAACTCAGCATTGTAATCCTTATAGAGAATAAACTTTGAATCTTTGAATCTTGAATCCATGAGTCTCTTAAGTGCACTTCCATTATGGAGACCTCTTGGGAGCCTTTGTTTAGAGAGGGCATGGCGCTCTTTGTCTGTGAATGTAAGGAAGGTGACACTATTCCTCGCACTCACCTCTCTACTTTTATTACACTCATCACTATCATCACATGTACCACTTCCCTCATCATTAGGACCAATGATACATACACCATTATCAACAACCGGGTCATCTCCACACTCAGTATCTATCAATACATTACACTCATCAATTTGACTATCATGATGGTCTTCACTGCCCTTATCTTCACTGTGATTGTAAACACTCCTAATGTTTGTAAACACTCCTAATGTTTCTACCCTGGCTGGGAATCGAATATTTACCAAAAATCATATATGGCTAACCCAAAGCAGGTACTAGAAATAAGCCACGTTGTCTGACTTTTTTGGGTTACCCTAGGTTCTCTACACATATGCTGCTACGTGTGATAATCTATATAGAGAAAACAGCTTTTTTTGTTTGTTTTATGGTGCAGTACGAGTGTGTATCAGTTAGCCCTGTGCTATACTCAGTTTTCTTTTATATAAGCCACCAAGACAGGAATAGGAGAATGGTACTTGTATCTCGTATCCTCTTCATACCTCCGTTGAACTGCTCAGTATTATGCCAAATATTATTCATTCTGGAGTATTTAACATGTTTTATGTTATTTATATTGTTTATTATGTCATATTAGATCAATTGTGATAGGCAATAAGCTGTAGTGTTGATATTAGCGTAATAATAAAGCATATTTCCTGGACGAGACTGAGCGGATTCAGTGTGGTTAGGTTAGAATACACTTAATAAAGTTAACTAACTTTACTTACTCAAGAAAGTTCACCACTGCTGCTTACAAAGTGAATAACTAACTGAAATCTACAGCTAAATACATTTACATGTCTTGAGGTGAAGGGCTGTCAGGATTGCCATTATCATCTGTGAAGGTGACTGAGATATCAGGAACTGATGACAGTGGTAGCACATCAGGTTGAGCAGATATTGAAGGCACTAGATTTTCAAGTGGTGACTCTTCTGTTGCATGCTTTTCAGCTATTTTTTTGAACATATCTTTCAAGCTGAGTTGTTTCATATATTTTGGCATTTCTTTGACTAGTTTATCCTGCAGCATGTCAACATTCGTTATTTCTTGTTCACTTATAAAACTTCGTTGCTCTTGACCAGTGGTTCCCAAACTTTTTCAGCTTGTTACCCAATTTAACATGCCACATAAAGCATGTTACCCCTTTCACAAAATGTTGTTATTATTGATATATATGGCTAAATTAAAACACTTGAGATATTTTCTTTTATTTATTGTATTTGAACATTGTGCATCTCTAATGACTATTACCAAAGATGTCAAGAACATCAGTGGGATGGATGGAGTTGCATACTTGAAGCTAGTTTAGGAATTCTTGGCTTCGTGGCTGAAAGTGCCAGAGTGGCATCGTTTGCAACATTCAAGCGAGTCCTCTTTTTTTTGTTTTCATACCCAGCACAGTTGAGAAGCCCTTCTCGCACAGATACGTTTTTGAGAATGATACCAACAACTTCAAGGCTCTCTTGGACAGAGTTGGCGAGTCAGGTAGTCGTGAAATCCAAAAGGAATCTGCATTTTGGTTTTGGAATTCGATTTTCAAGGCTTCATTGGCTCGCATTGTGATCCACTCCTCCTTTGCAGGGAAATCATCATCATGAATGGCATCATCAGGTACAGAGAAGGGATGAATGATACACTGAAGAGTGGCTGTTTCTTGGTCACTCTCTGGAAAGTAGTGATGCATGCTTGTTTCAAGCCCCTTCAAATGGTCGCTCATTTCTTTGTTGGTCTGTAGAAGTGATCCAGTATCATGACTATTCTCCTCAACAAACTGGTCTAGGGTGGGAAACTGGGCGATCACTCCTTTCTCCAAGCGCCGAATCCAGAGTCTGTTTCCCCAGAAATGCAGTCAGTGTGATGGGCATCAATGACAGTCGTGTTTCGGCCCTGGAGTTGCAGATTACCACTGTTCAGCTTCGCAAATATGTCAGCCAAGTAACAAAGTCGAGCAAGCCACTCCTTATCGGTGAACTTGGTAGCAAAAGGAGATCCTTTTTGTTCCAGGAATTCCTGAACAGCTTTTCGGAGCTCAATGACTCGACGTACAACCTTGCCTCGTGACAACCAGCGAACATCGGTGTGGTAGAGCAGAACTTCATACTGCTCTCCCATTTCCTTGCACAGCTCCTTGAATATGCGCGAATTCACATCTCTGGACTTGATGAAGTTGACGATTTTCAACACATCTTCAAACACTAACTTCAGATTACCAGGCAGGCTTTTCGATCCAAGAGTACCGATGAATGATGCAGTGATCTACAGAAATTTCTGGATTGATAGCTTGTATGAGGCCCCGTAATCCACGATGACCACCCATCATCGACGGTGCTCCATCGACGGAGACCTGGAATAAAAAGTAAAATTATTATAGACTGCGTCAGTTAATCATTGTTACTTATCTTTTGCGTTATAATTATATGGTTTTAATTAATTATTTTGGTACTTGAGTATTTCAGTACGACAGGCACGATATTTTTTGTGTGAATCATGTACAAAATATTAGCTACACTACAGTTACTTGTACAATAAATAAAACTGTATATGACTATATGCCGTGTAATTCATTGTATTTATACTAATTTAGACTTTATATAAACATCGTTTCCTACCTGTTGAATGCTGTTCCAATCCAATCCATTCTTGGTAAAGAAACTGTTGATATTGAAGACATCTTCCTTTGTGGTTGTCAGCAGATCCTCGCATAATAGGAACTCTTCTTTGATCTTGTCCTCCCCTCAAGGAAGGCTCCTTGACGCTGGTGAGGGGCTCTTGATCTAGGGAATTGGATCTGTGCTCCAGTTCCCTGAATTAAGCCTGAATGCCTTCCATCCCCCCATAGGCGCTGTATAATCCTACGGGTTTAGTGCTTCCCCCTTGATTATAATAATAATGATGTTGTCCTGGTGGACGTAACGGACGAACCCAAGGAGAACAGCACAACTGGCTACGTCACACGATTCATCAAATTGCAAGGAGAATTTGCCATATGAGCTTTCCTTGATCTCTGTTATAACTTGGGACAGGATATCTGATGCCATGTCATCGACTCGTCGGCGGATGGTGTTGTTTGATAGAGATATGACACTCAGTTTCTTCGCTTGATCCTCCCCACATACCTTGCTTACCATCTCGTATGCACAAGGCATAATCAGATTCTCTGCAGTGGTGTGGCATTTCTGTTGTTCGGCAATTTTATATGCAACACAGTAGGATGCTTCGACCGCAGCTTGAAGCTTTTGGGCTTGAATTCCAGACGAGCCGAACTGGATATTCTTCAGTTCTACAGCCTGGCGCTGAAAATAAGCCTGATGCTTATTTTGAAGATTTGGATGGCACTTCTGGAGGTGAGCTGAGAGTTTTGATGGCTTGAGGCTTTCATTTGTCAACACTTTGTGACATGCCACACATTGTGGCCGATCCTCTCCACCAGAAGTTAAATTCACAAAGCCATGGCGAAGAAAGGCGTCAGTGTAGGTGCGCTTTTTGGACATTTTCTTGTTCAATCTGCAGAAAAAGAAGAATATCCATGCATACACTGCAAAACGCAAGGTACATAATTTCTCGCATGGCAGCTAACACAAGTTCACTGATGTAAGCACACACGCATACATTCAAAATTGTCAGGCTGCAAGTATCATGCTTGTCAACACAAGAGCACCGTGTAGCGCGAGACTACAGTGAACGTATACAGCCTCGCATACTCTGCTAATCCTAGCAAAACCATTGAAAACGTAAGAACCACACATACATTATATATGAAATTAATAATAGCTACAAATTCACAGTAACAGTGGGTAAATACTAACTATATACTGCACAGGGCAGTACACATACATACCAGCTTATGTCTGCCTCGGCTGATGCTCGCAGATAAACTGAGTGTGAAATAGAGGCAGCCTCAGGAAGTGAGTGACGCATACTGGACAGGTCGATCTGGGCTACTGAGTGACTTTTGTCCTGAAGCATACTTGTCAAAATACTTTTGGGTTTCCACACACTTAGCTATATATTTCTTCTTTTCTAATACTGTATATTAGTTTTTGATGTTTGTTATTTGGTTTAACTTTATTACTTACTTATAATAGGTTTACTTTACAACTTTATATACTAAGACAAAGTTAACAATACTCCTCATACCGGGTACCGCATTGTTTTCTTGATTTTCAGAATTCATAACTTTTCTGTCACCCCTCCATTACCCCCCAAAAATTGTTAAATTACCCCCAGTTTGGGAACCACTGCTCTAGACCTTTGAGCAGTTCACCTGCCAACTGAATTAACCTATCAATTGAGACCCTTTCTGCTATAGCTTCCTCATTTTCATCACTGCTTTCTCCTCCACTGGCTTGCTGCTCTGGATTTACAACCATCTGCACAATTTGAGTCAGTATAATGACGTACAGTAGCTGCATCTTCATCTACATTCATCCATTCCCCAACATTATCTTCATCCATCCTCGATGCAAGATCCTTCGCAGCAGGATTAGTCAGATCACTGGCAAAAGAAAGCAGACTATGTATAATCTGTTTCCTTTGAAGCCCTAAATCCTGTAAAGTCATTTTCATCGTCTTCTCCAGGTGCAGTCTCGAACATTAACCCTAGCCACAATTTATGCCATCCATTTTTCAGTGTGGATGCCTCTACAGAATTCCAAGCATTAGCAACACAGTAAACCATATCTCTCACATTAAATTCCTTAAGACACTCACGTACTGGTCTGCCAGAGTTAACTGCACTCGGTAGGCGCCTCATAAAATGGGTACGATACCTAGACTTAAAAGAACGTAGTATGCCATTGTCCTTGGGTTGAATTAATGATGTGCAGTTAGGTGGGAGGTAGACACCGAAAGCATTGTTCTTTACCAGAAGATTTACTATTATGCAGACTGCTTAATTATTGTATTATTATAAAAAAGAAGCGCTAAGCCACAAGGGCTATACAGCGCTGCAGGGTAGGGAAGGAAGCGAGGGTATTGGATGGCTGAAGGGAGGAGGGATGATCAGTAGGTTACAGAAAACAGCGGGGCAGGGGATAGTACGGGGGTAGAGGGTAGCAAGAGATTGAAGTAGAAAGGGCTGAAGGTATCAGAATTTGTGAAGTAAGTCAGTTGTCAAAGTCAGTTGTTGTCAAAAAGTCAATGAGAGTCCGGATGAAAGGTGGGTCCATCAGCGAGAAGGGAAGGTAAAGAGAGCAGCGGAGCGAAGACGACGATGGAGGTAAATTCTGTGCTCGTTGATAAAGTGGGCAGTCCAACAGAATGTGGCTGACTGATAATGGAGCTTGGCAATTCTCAGAGAGGAGCAGGGCGCCTCTCCACGAGATATTCATGAGTAAGACGAGTATTGCCAATGCGATGACGGGAGAGAGTAGTCTCCCAGCCTTGACACTGGTGATAAGAAGACGGCCAGTAACCTATACTCGGTTTAATAGATTGAAGTTTGTTGCCGAGCATAGTAGACCAACGTTGTTACCAACGGGTGTGAAGGTGGGAAGATATTGCAGCAAAATAGTCCGTAAATGGAATACCTCTATATGAAACTGGTAGGTCATGTACTGCTGACCGTGCAGCAGTGTCTGCCTGTTCATTGCCCTGTACGTCAACATGACCAGGGACTCGACAAAAAAAAAATACCTTTGCTTGGTAAAGATGCGGCATAGCCAAAGTTGGATACAGAGGACTAAGGGGTGAGGTGTATCAAATTTCTGTATAGCCTGTAAAGCACTAAGGGAGTCTGAGACGACCACAAATGACACAGGCATAGATGCAATACGCATAAGTGCTGCAAGGATGGCATACAATTCAGCAGTAAAAATACTAGCCGAAGATAGTAAATGCCCTCGTACGACGCTGTCCGGAAACTGCTGCGAATCCTTCGCCGTCAGAAGACTTAGAGCCATCTGTGTACACAGCAATGGCATGAGAATGAGTGAAAGTGGTCAAGAAAAAGAGAGCGGGAAGCGACCGTAGACAGTTGGGCTTTCGAGCAAGGGAGAGAGAAAGAACAGACTCGAACAGCTGGAACTTCCCAGGGGGGTAGGGAAAAGTGAGATGCTACATGAACATAGAAAGGTGGTAATTGAAGAGAAGACGAGCGAATGAAGGCGAAGAGAGAAGGGACGGAGTAAACAGGGGCGGCGAACAAATAATGTCTACTAATATCAGTGACCATTCTATAATTGGAAGGATTGCGGAGATCATGAGAGCGTACATAGTAGCGAAGGCAATGGGCATCACGGCGATCGGATAAGGATGGAACGTTCGCTTCTGCATAGAGGCTCTCGACAGGGAAGAGCGAAAAGCACCAAGGCATAAACGTAATCCTTGGTGATGAATGGGGTTAAGGCTAGAGAGAGTAGCAGATGATGCCGCTGAATAGATCTGGTCACCATAATCAAGTTTCGATAAGATAAGGGTGGAATGTAGGCGAAGGAGGGTTCGACGATCAGCTCCCCATGAAAGATGAGCAAGGGTTTTAAGGAGGTTCAGCCGGCTGTGGCAAGTTGCCTTCAGAGAGGTAATGCGAGGTTTCCAGGATAACCTACGATCAAAGAGGAGGCCCAGAAACTTGACTGTATCACGTTCAGGGATACGGGAGCCATAGAGGTACAAACGATGATCGGAGATGACAGAGCGTCTAGTGAAAGTAATTTGGTGGGTTTTAGTGCTGGAAAATTTAAACCCATGTGTGGTGGCCCAATTGGAAACATGGTCGACTGCATGCTGGAGAGAAACTGTAAAGAGGTGACACAGCGCCTGCACAGGCAATAGCGAAGTCATCAACATAGTGATGACCAAATATTTGATGGAAGACTAGAGGCCAAATCATTAATAGCAAGGAGAAAAAGTGTTGTGCTCAGAACACATCCCTGGGGGACACCTTCAGCTTGGATAAAATCCAGGGAGAGCACATTATTTACCCGAACACGGAAATGCCTGTCAGTTAAAAAGTTCTTAAGGAAGGATGGTAGATTGCCTCGAAGGCCTAAGGAGTGGGCTTGGGCTAAAATATTATACCTCCAAGTTGTCATATGCCTTCTCAAGGTCAAAAAATATGGCAATAACAGTGGTTATTTGCAAAGGCATTACGAACATACGTATCCAAGCGTAGTAAGGGGTCTATGGTAGAACGTCCCTTACGAAAGCCATATTGACGAATGGAGAGACTGTTGTCTCTAAATACCACACTAAACGTCTATTTACTAGGCGTTCCATCACTTTACAAACTGCACTGGTAAGAGCAATGGGACGATAGTGGGAGGCTTCATATCCCTTAGTGCCTGGTTTGCGGAAAGGGAGAACAATGGCGGATTTCCACAGCTGTGGAAGAACTCCTTGTGACCAAATAAGATAGTAAAGGCGTAATAGGACTGCAAGGGCTGACTGATGTAAGTGTTGTAGCATACGAATATGAATGTCGTCGGGCCCAGCTGCCGATGATCGGCAAGCTGAGTGTGTTGCCTCCAGTTCTTTAAGTGTAAAAGGCACATTATACTGTTCTTCTCTGAGAGAAGAAAAGTCCAAGGGTGCCAACTCTCTGGCAGACTTTGAGGAAAGAAATGAGGGGCATAGATGGAGTCCCTGAGAAATATGGACCAGATGATTGCCAATTTCATTGGCAACATCTAGTGGGTTTGCTATATCAACACCGGCAACCCGCAGAACAGGAGCCGGGTCAGGAGAATATTTACCACTCAGTTTTCGTACTTTTTTCCAGACTGCACTCGTAGAAGAAGCAGAGGTGATGGAGACATAATCTCGCCAGCAAGTGCGTTTAGCGTCAGATGATACATCGCATGCTTCTGCTTAAAATCAAGAAGTCTCTGTGGTTCTATTGTACCGGTACCTGCCCCATGCAGCGCGTTTCAAACGTACTGCACGAGCACAAGCAGGAGACCACCAAGGCACGCATTTCTGAGAATGCCTGCCCGAAGTTTGGGGTATACAATTAGAAGCTGCGGTTAAAACGGAGGACGAGATGAGGTGTAAAAGCTCATCGATGGAGGATGAAGAAGGAACCTCTCTAAAAACCAGTTAAGTGTGAGTAAAGGTTCCAATTTGCCTGATCAAATTGCCAGCGTGGGATGCGAAGAGGTGGTGAATATGAACGGGAAGTAAAAATGATTGGGAAATGATCGCTGTCATGTAAGTCCGGGAGAACAGACCAAGTGAAGTCTTAATGCTGCGGAGGAAGAGCAGACTGAGAGATCGATGCAGGAGAGTGCGAGTCCGAGGATCAAAATGGGTGTGAGTACCTGTATTTAAAACATGGAGGGGTTGGGTGCCAAGAAAAGCCTCTTAACTGAATGCCACGAGAATCAGTGAGACCCCCCCCAGAGGAAATGGTGGGCATTAAAATCACCAAGTAACAGAATCGGTGGCGGTAATGACGAAACAAGAAAGGCAATATCCGGAATAGATAATGCCAGAGAAGGAGAGAGATATAAAGAACAGAGCGTATACCACCTATGTAAGTGGATACCGGCTGCTGTGTAATGCAGAGAAGTACAAACAAATAGCTGATGGTAGGGAATATCAGTGCGTAGAAGAAGGGCACTTTCATTAAAGGTCCCATCAGGAAAAGGATCTGAAGAATACAATAAATTATAGCCTGAGATGGGAGGGATAACAGCAGAGTAATTTTGGTTCCTGTAAGCAAACACCAACAGGGGAAAACTGGGAGAGTAACATCTGAAGCTCACCCCGATTACCCCTGAGGCTGCGTATATTCCACTGTAAATAGGCCATGATTGGCAATGATAAAGATACCTGAAATCCGCAGGTAAGGGTTCCTACGGACTAGAGGGGTTAGAAAAGTCCACATACGGAGGCAGTGGAAAACGTTCAAGCAGGGAAGGAATGGTGCGCTGTGAAGAAAGGAGTTGCGCAGATGGAGCAGAGGAGAGAGAAGGAACGGAGGGTGGATCAGTGTCCATTGATGGTTTGATCTCTGCAATATATTCAGAGATTGCTTCAAGTGTTTCGGAATTCAGAGATGTCGTATGGGAGACAATATTGGAAATGGTAGGGGGAGGATGAGTAAAGATTGGAACTGTAATGGACTGTACCAAGGTAGGGGGGGGGGCGAAAGGGTGGAGGGAACTGGAGAAGCGTGGAAGGGGACAGAAGAGGCAGAAACCTGGAGGTGGCAGAAGAGGAAGAAACTTGGGAGGGAACAGGGGAGGAAGGTACAGCATGAGGAGGGTGAACCTCTACACTTGTAACAGAGCCAGTGAGAGGGGAAGAACCAGGTACAGACAGGGAAGGTAAAATGAGGAGGTGGAAGATGGGTAGGAGGTGTTAACGGACCTTTTTTTTGACTTTTGAGAAGTAGAGGGACGATTAGGAGGTGGTGTCATACGATCTCGTCGCTACTGAGGCTTGTGAGGGAGAACACGAAGAAACGAGATCAGACCGAGGCGTTGAAGTAGGGACGTCTGAGCCTAGGACAGCAAAAGAATTAGATACAGGAGTGACTATGGGAGAGGTAACCACAGAGGTGGTTGCAGAAGATGGGATCCCAGAAGTGCGGGGACGTTTTGAAACATGGGAATAAGAAACACTAGGTAGTCTCCCTTGGAGGCGGAGATGAGAAACTGCCATGGCATAAGGGAGACCTTCTGCCTCTTTGAGGTAATGGAATTTCCCGCCCATTTAAGTAGACTTGACAACGGCGAGAGTACAAAGGGTGACCCCCCATAGTTTAAAGGCAAGAGGGAGGTCGTTTGCAAACATAGTAGAATGGTCAGGGCCCCACAACCGGGCATTGGGGATATCTGAAAATTTTTCGCTGGAGGGCCCAAATCGCCGAATTTTACTGTTGCCGTGTAGGGTCCCCTTTCAAACTTGTAACCATGTCCTTGCTACATAAATGAGGTGGGATTTCCCCGGCTGTCAAATTTTTAACGACGCATTGCTGGGTATCGTCTCCGCCCGCGGGCGGGAAAAGAACATAAGTGTCTACCTTTAGGTTGGGAGATTTTTGGAGTTCCAGCTTTTTTAAAAGAATGTCAGTGCCCCCTGTCTGGAAATTTTTTTGAACTATGGATGGGCAAAATGACGGTACCACTACAAGAATTGGGGGAATGATTTTTTTTCAGTAGGACAGGAACAGTATCGTTTGGGGAAAGCCAAAAATCAGGGCCCCGGGTAGCTTTCTGTAGGGGTGATGAGGCCCTACCGCTCTCAAGAGAGGGAAAAGAAAATCTTTACCAACATGGGTAGGGTGCCTTCCAATACTGTGGTCAAAAAGTGAAGAATTTAGTCCATTGTTGCAGTCTGAAACTGACGGGGGAAAGGTAGTAAAGGGGCATGTCGATATTTTCTGAGAAGAACGAGAAGGTGGAGAAAATTTCATCAGCAGGTAATTGTCGTTGGCTTTTGGGTGGGGGGCCCGAGTTGGTCCGACATGGAAAGGGGGGCCCGGGGATTCGAAAATTGCTGTACCATAGAAGGGGGAGGCCGGGAAACATAGTCAGAGGGAGAGCGAAGGGCAAAATAAATGAAAAAGGGGCGCCCAGGGGCCCCAGTACCTGAAGCGGGTGAGGAAAAAGCACGGCCCCCCCCCCCCCCCCAGGGATGAGGATGAGGAGTGTCGAAGGTGGGCCAAAAAACTAGGGGGGTCAGAACGGGGGCGGTATCAAGAAGGGGCCCGGGGGGGGAGCAGTTCATGGCCCAGGGCTGCCATGGTTAGGTTACTTCTTTTTTTTTTTTTTTTTTTTTTTTTTTTTTTTTTTTTTAAGAAAAAAAATAAAAATAAAAAAAAGAATGAAAAGAAGGGGGGACCGGGGAGGGATAGTTCCTAGGAGGAATTAAAGGGCCAGAAATCTCCCTCTGCGCCCAAGAGGACCTCAGCACCGCAAGTAGTGCAGATGCAGCATGGAACCCGTGCCGTACCCTACCCATCATGCCAGTAAACCGGCAATCCGGGATAGCAACCTCACATCTGCCGAGCTACCTCGGTGGACAAAAGAGGGCGGCCGGAAATCTGCCACAAAGCATATCTCCTTCGGCCACCACCCCCGGAATCCGAAAGGTGGCTTCCAGAGAAACACTGGTCGCCAGAGACACCCCCAAAGCCACCCACCGGGATACAGGAGAGGGATCGGGACATCCCCAGGCAATCCAGATTCCACGGCAAACTACGCCACCGCCAAGAACCTCGATGGAATGGGATGGACCCCGGTACCCTTTTTCCCTACCTAGGGACTAGCGTGCCTGTGGGGGAAAAAAAATAATCCCAAAGGCCAAAAAGGAAGGGGTGGGGAGGAGGAGGAGGAGGAGGAAAGGAAAAAGGGGAGGATGGGATAGGGAACGGGGGATTGGGGGGGGTAATTAGGTTCGGTCTGAGGAAGGAGACCGACAGGTCTAATTCCTCAGACCAAGAGCCTCTTCACCACGCCAAGGAGCCCCCCTTGAAGAGGTTGATTATTGTAAAAAAAAAGAAAAAAAAATTGTTTAAATAATAGCGCATTTTTGAAAGCATATTAGACCCACCAGCTGACATGTAATGGACGTGTGATATAATTTGTTTACACTGAACATCTGCAAAAGTCGAACACTTCCGCTACTTTGAGCTCAATTTCAAGGTACTTTTCGTCATGAAAGCAATCAAAATCATATCTATTTCTGTAATATATCTTGCATTCTATTAAATGAGACCAAAAAAACGAGAATACAGCCATAAGAATTATACGAAAATATACCACTAAGGGGCAGCTAATAGCCGAGAAGTGAATTCCATTAATTATCGTCAGGCTTCTTTTTGTTATCCTAGGTTCTCTACACATATGCTGCTATGTATGATTATCAATGTAGAGAAAATAGCTTTTTTGTTTTATGGTGCATTACGAGTGTATATCACAGCCCTGTGCTATACTCAGTTTTCTCTAATATAAGCCCCAAGGACAGGGATAGGAGAATGGTACTTGTATACCATATCCTCTTCATTCTTCGTCTATCCACTCAGTATTATGCCAAATATTATTCGTTCTAGAGTTTTACAATGTTTTTATTTGTATTGTTTATTATGTCATAAAAGATCAGCTGTGATAGGTAAATAAGCTGTAGTGCTGATATTAGCGTAATAAAGCATATTCCCCTGCATCACGAGACTGAGCTCATGGCAACTGACATTGGCTTCAGAGCCACCTTATCTTTTATGGACAGTGTACTGTTATGCAAAAATGTGGGATATCTGGGGGCTTGAGCCTGGTCTAAGGGCAAAGGTAAAAGTTACTCACATCTCAAGCCCAAACCGGCCACCCAGGGCTATCCCAGTCAAAACAGAAAGCGCTAAACTGGTATGTGTACTTAAAGGGGTTGGGTAACAGAGGGTTAGGCAAAAATCCCAATTAGGAAAATATATCTATTTAGTCACCATAACATAACAGAAAAACCTTAATCCTAAACGCCCAAATGAGGGTACACAAACCACAGCTGGCTGGAGGTCCAGCCACCATAACACCTATGCCTTGTCAGCGTCAGGCCCACTCTACTCCACACCTCATTTCTTATTTCCTCACTCCTCCCACAGCACCCTGACCATGTCAGAGCCTGGATGAACATACAGGTAAGCCATATGAGAGCCTATGGCTTGAGTTGGATAAACAAAATGAGTGCACAACTACAAACTTATCTTAAATACCCATGCAGAACCCTGCATAACTGTGTAGGTGCTTTACACAATGAAAAACACTTCTTTTATTTGTTGGAACTATGGCTAGGGCTAAACATAAGCAGGTTATACCAATAAATGGAGAAAAAGAAATTGGAGCGACTTGTGCAGCAAGTAGCGCCACCAAACAGTACCAGGAGGTTGGTGTGGCGACCCTGGAAATTTGAAATTATGCTAGCCAAAATTAGTGCCGAATAACTGAAGGAACCAAATAACTGATTGCCGGATTTGTGATGGCGGACCTGTAGCAGAATGTGCCTGAGAGCAGTGCAAGCATTGGGGAGAGTTAGTACATTTCTGCCATGTGTGGCCTGGAGAAGAACACTTGGAACATAGCTGTTGCTTGTTACAAGCATTCTTCAAATGACCAAACTCAAGACATTTGAAGCACTGATGAACAGGAACATAGGGAGAAACAGTGAAGTAGGTGGAAGAAAAGTAGTTTGCTCGAACACAATGTTTGAACAACATATCAGCCTCATCTGGAGTAGAACATCTGATCTTAATGTTGGTACGTTCTGGGTGAAAAAGTTCAACTGTGACTTGATTTTGTGAGGAAATGTCAGTCATCAAAGCGTCTTTGTCTTGGTTGTATTCGTTAATCAGTGAAGTACAAATTTTGCCACAACTGTGCTCCTGGACTTATGATCAGGAGCCCAATCGATAGCAAAACCTGCCTGAGAGAGCTTGTCTCGGACTTCCTTACTGGTACAGAGGTCATAATTCACAGGATAAAGATTTACTTTACAACCAGTATGTGTCTTGAAGATGTTTATCATGCGAGCCTGGGTAATGTTAAAAAAGGTGGAAGCATAATCAATCGTATCCTTATCTTTCGAGTACTTTAGCATAAGGGCCATTGTCGGAAAGCTGGGTCTCGGTAGAGTTGCCATAACAGCACAGGTAGGTATGCTGCATAAATTGTAAGTGGCGTCTATGGGGCGTCAAGTGCATAGTTCTGACAGGACATGTTTGTGTTGTGGAGTGTACCTGCCAAGATGAGGCTTCCCGTGCGTAAATCGCAAGGAATCCAGCCACGGGCACCGACCAGACGAATACTCCCACCGACCCAGGAGCAGGTCCAGCAGATCCAGAAAAAAAAAGAAAATCTTAGAGAAAGGTGCTGGTGTCTCCAGAGCGATGTAGTCAAGCCGATCCACTGTGTGGGGATCTTTAACTATCTCAATGAAGAGGGCTTGACTGGCCTCTTGAGGAGATTACGGCACAACAGAGAGCTAAACCCGTGTCACACAAAAAAGATTGTTTAAAAAAAAGCTGTCTTATTCTCATAGATGCTGTCACAACCGAACATAGGTATGGGGATATCGGTGTGCCAGGATTACACAAAGTGCAGAGGTGTGGAAGTGTTGCTTGTGAAACAATGTAGCCAGCAGACGACACCCAGTAGGATGAGGTGGGGAAGACTTCACCCAGCTGCAGGAGTGCAGAGGCCAACGGTCTGCCCTGGGGCAAGCAGCCAGCGACGCACAGAATCCTGGAGCCAAGATGAGGAGGGTCCAGAATCAACCAATCAGGCAACGTCTTCTTGAAACAAGATCAGTGCAGTTTTCCTTCAGCAAAGCAGACGACACCCAGTAGGATGAGGTTGGAAGACTTCAACCAGCTGCAGGAGTGCAGAGGCCAACGGTCTGCCCGAGGGCAAGCAGCCAGCGACGCACAGAATCCTGGAGCCAAGATGAGGAGGGTCCAGAATCAACAAGTAAGGCGAGGTCTTCTTGAAACAAGAAGTTCAGTGCAGTTTTCCATCAAGCTCAGCAAAAAGCCTCTCCCAGCACGAGGATCGCAAGACAACTAATCAGGAGCAAGCAGAGCTAAGCAGCCAATCGGGAGCAGGAGCGTCTGTCCAGTGCGGAAGCTAGCAGAGGAATGTTTTTCGCTCTTTCCATCCTAACTAGTTTTCCTAGCCTACCATTTACCTGCACCCGCACCATAGCCTGCTCATACAACACCTTTGCCCAACGACTATTTCCCTCCCAAACCCTTGCCACTGCATTAACTTCCACAACGCCTCGCGCTCCACACCACACGAACTGAACCGAGGACTCACAGGTAAGGACCCACTAGGGGCAAGTGGGGACAGTGCAAAGAATAGTCGGTGAGAGGAATGTCTTGAGTCGAAGATAGTCGGGGCTAGACCAAACAGCTAAGCCTAGGAAGCATACGGGAACAGCACCACACGACACAGAACAGAACAGAGGACTCGCAGGTAAGAGCCCACTAGGAGTAAGGGGCAAGTGGGGACAGGATAAAGAAGATAGTTGGGGAGAGGAAAAAATCTTGGAGGAAAAGTGTCAGGACTACCCAACTGCTAATCAATGAAAACATAATGTTCAGCAGTATCACTCTCGTGAGCATATCAATTTGCAATGACTGGACACGGCACAGGTGCAGGTTACTGTAAAAAGGCGACGCAAACGCATGTCGCAAGCACATCAGCTCAAAACGCACAAAGACACAGCTCTATGACAATGGTACTTTTAAGTTGTTGGAATAGTTAGGCTAATTAAGTCAGGTAGTTTATTTGTATTGAGGTGGTGTCGGGTCATACAACGTTTGAAAGAGATTTACATCATTGTAAGGATGTCTGAGAGTATCTAAGTATGTAGTCCAGTGGTCATGATATGCTTCAAGTCTGTCAAGTTGTTTGTCACTGGGTGTCTTCCAGTATACGTTCAAAGCCGGTGTGTTTGTCGTGAGGTGGAGAGATTCACTGGTGGCAAATTCGTCCCACCTCCCAACACCCAACGTAATGCTCGATTCTGGATGCGTTGGAATTTTAGTGCATTAGTCTTAGCGGTTAACGTCAGAGCGAGTGGAGAGTAAGAGAGTAGAGGTCGAATGAGTGCTTTGTATAGATGTAGTTTTGTCTTGGGACTGGCTCCTCTCAGCTTATATAACCTTGAGAGCGCAATTCCCGCCTGTGCAGTCTTAGCAGTAATGTGAGATTTTAGGTTCAGTGTGTTGTGGAGGGCAACACCAAGGTCAACTGTTGAGAAGGACGTGGGATGTGGGGTTCGGGAGGTGCTTTTTTGAGATCACAGAGTCGGGACATCACGCCTTCAAATGGAAGTAAGTGAACCTTGATTTATTTGGGTTGGTTTTAATGCGCCATAATTAATTCCCAGGCGGTAATCCTGTCGACCTTTTTTGTGTTTCGTGCAAGGAACTGTTTTCATGTCTGTGGGTAAATGATGTCTGCGTAAGAAAGGGAAGTGTGTTTGGTTAAAGAGGTTCAGGTAAATCTTTTCGTGATAGAGTTATATAGGGTGGAGGTAGGACAGAACCTTGGGGTACAACCCGCTTTTAAGGGCGAAATAGTCAGAATAAATGATCTCTGAACCGTTTACGTATCGTTCGGCCATCTAAAAATGGACATATTAATTTCATTCATAAATACAATTAAATTCAAATGCTGCAAAGTTTTATTTTAATCCATCTGCAAACATGTCAAAAAAGCTTTTCTACATCTTTGGCGACAAGGGTGGTGTAAAGTTTGGGCCTTTTTGATACGTCAATAATTCAGATTAAAATTCAAAAGTCTTGGTAGAACGTTGTTGTCGGAAACCGAATTAGTCTTTCAGAAAGGGCAAGTATTTGTCCTAGGACGAGTCCTGGTCGCATATTTAAGTCGTTCAAAGTCTTACCCAAATTTCAAGGAGGTAATAGGTCTTTTAGGTTCTTTGAGTCAGTCAGTCGTTTCCAGGTTTTGGTATGAGCATGCAGTAGAATTTAAAGAATGGATGTGAAATGCAGATGCTAAGAAAGCTTAAAGAGGTCAGTGATAGCGGAGCAACAGAAAGTGGAAGGTGACGGACAGAATTGTAGACCTGAAGCTCCTGGGGCTTTTTTTGGAAGGTGTGCTAGTAGAGAATGAATCAGCTACGAAAAATGAGAGTTTAGAGGATGCGTGGAGGATAGTGTGTTTAGGTTTATGATTGGATCAGGATTGGTTAAGTCGTCATGATTAGATACCCATCGCTCTGTCTAATGTATGTGCTATGATAGCTTGGTCTGGTGGATGTGGGTGGAAGATGTTTCCAAATGTCTGAAAATACGTACAGCTTCAGCAGGGTCAGAGATCTGTCTGTTGTGATTGTGTCTGAAACTTGTGGATGGAGGGGTGCCTGTAAGTCTGCGAATGGATGGCCAGAATGCTTTGGGATCTCTTGTACGCTGGACATCTTTTGTGTTTATGATTGATTGCCAATGTCGGGCATGGTCATCTTGGCTATGGATATGTGTACGTAAGATAGTTATGTCCCATCGGATGATATTTAGTCTTGTTTTGGTTTGCTAGGAAACTGTCTGTAACAGGTGAGCAGTCTTTTTGTTCTTTCTGATGGGCGGAAAGAGTAACGTACTTTGTGGTGTCATGGGAACAACCTCTGCAACGGCTTGAGTAATTGATTGTTGAATGCGTTGAATTTGTGTGCGTGTCTGATACTGGCCTATTGTCATAGTCGTGTGTGAGATCAAGAGTGTTTAGGCGTTGGTTGAACAGATCCCAATCGCCTGAGAGTAAGCTGGAGAGGGGCGAACTGGAATGAGTATAGGATTTGAGGAAATATGGAAAATGATAGGAATGTGGTCAGATCCAGAGAGTGGTCCTGGTGTTGGGTAGTGATGTAAGCGATTACTAGCTCTTTGTAAAAATTTTATCAGGGGTGCCTTGGCCATTGTATGTAAAGACTGTTGGAAAGTAAGGTCCAAGGTGTTACAAGTGTATGAAGTTGCCTACCATGCAAATTTGTGGAGTTGTCATGGAAGTCAGTGTGTTTGACATTGAGGTCGGCAAGTAGGTATACAGGGAGATGTGTGTGATTAAAAAGAATGGTTAAATCATGAATGTTAATGTTTTGATTGGGTCTGGTATATGTCGTGTACAGGATGATGGGTCCGTGTATCGTGTAAATTTTCACAGCCATGCTGTGAGAATATGTAAATAGAAGGGATAAGAACTCATGTTTAATAGTGCCTTTAGCAAGAATAGCTACGCCATTCCAGTTTTCGGCAGGGGATTGACGGGCTGTATATCCTAAGTGTCTGACACGTTGATCATCACGCACACACGTGCTGTTTAATAACACGTCTGGTTGTTCAGATTCAACGAGGTCAGCAAGAATGTTTGTTCGCGTTATAAACTCGTATGTTAAACTGAATAACCTTAAGGGCCATGATTGGGTTTACCTGAAGTTGGGGGATATAAATCATTCATGTATTTATCTGGATAACCCATCATAGTTGTACCATTACCTGATCTGTTCTTGATTGGGTGTAAGGTTTTCCGACGGTTTTTGGAGTCAGTACGGGGAGGGGAGGATGAGGGGGGGGCGGGAGGAGGAGGGGAGGATTGGAACGTGATGATGAGGTAGGACGAGAGGATAAGGTGAGGCTAGAGGAAGTGTTAGAGAGGAAGAGGTTGGGGTTTGGTTTTGGTTTAACATATTGTTAACTTTTTCAAAGTGCTTGTTGAAGTTAGGATAATTTGTATAATTTGGTTGTTGGCAAGGTGAAAGAGACTTGTGTGAAGGAGTAGGAGAACGAGAAGGGCGTGTTGTGGCAGAACAATGTTGAGATCGCCCGGTGCTTGAGCCTGAGCTAGTAGGAGTAGTCTGAAGAGTGGAGTGAGGCAGGTGGGTAGGAGAAGGATCTGCCTGAGTAGTAACATGTGGTGGTTCAGAAGAGAGGTGATAGGGCAGAGTTCATCCTTGGGAAGAAAGAAATCAGGAGGAAAAGTGATGGAGTCAAAATTGTTTGCTTTTAGAAGATCATTCAGCATCGTGGGATAGTTGGCACTTTTGAATGCTTTGTTACAGTAGACAGCAGTGAGCACAATGGTCTTAAGGATATTAGATTGTTTGGAGGAAGAAGCCGAGGGAAGGTTTGTTTGTGCAGCAGTAGCAGCAGCAGCATAGGAAGGATAAGCTGTAGAAGTGGAAGCAGAAGGAACAGAAGTATTTGGTTGGTAAGTGGATGAGGATGTTGTCTGTGTTTGTGAGAATGGAGTAAAGACTGGGTTTGGAAGGTTTAGAGGTTGGTCTTTTCGTAAGGAAGAAACATGTTCCTTACGAGTAGGGCATTGGAAAGAAGTAGCTGAATGTGACTGAGAGCAGTGCAAGCATTTTGGAGGGTTGGTACATTTCAGCCATGTGTGGCCTGGAGAAGAACACTTAGAACAGCTGTTGCTTGTTAAAAGTATTCTTTAAATGTCCAAACTCAAGGCATTTGTAGCACTGATGAATAGGAACATAGTTAGGGAGAAACAATGAAGTAGGTGGAGGAAGTAGTTTGCTCGAACACCATGTTTGAAGAACTTATCAGCCTCATCTGGAGTGGAACATCTAATCTTAAGAATGTTAGTACGTTCAGGGTGAAAGTTCCTCAACTGTGACATGATTTTGTGAGGAAATGCCTGTCATCAAGGCGTCTTTGTCTTGGTTGTATTCGTTAATCAGGGATGAGTCTACAAATTTTGCCATGACTGCTCCTGGCCTTATGATCAGGAGCCCAATCGATAGCAAAACCTGCATGAAAGACCTTGTCTCGGACTTCCTTACTGGTACAGAGGTCATAATTTACTTTACACCCAGTATTTGTCTTCAAGATGTTTATCATCCGAGCCTGGGTAATGTTGAAAATGGTAGAAGCATAATCAATCGTATCCTTATCTTTAGAGTACTTTAACATAAGGGCCATTGTCGGAAAACTGAGTCTGTGCAGTTGCCATAACAGCACAGGTAGGGATGCTGCATAAATCTTCTTATGACCAGAGCTTTGGTAAGATGGGTAAGGAGGAAGGATGGGTAAGGATAGAAATATTGGAAAAGGGTGGGAGGGGGGAGAGAGGTAGGATATAAAAGGTAAGTGGCCCAACCACTTTGGTGTAATTTAAAAAGTGTATGTGAGATAAGATATTCTTGAAGGAGTATAATACTAACCCATCAGTCACATGGATATAACAGATATATAAGTACATGACTCTGAATTGGTAGTAAATATAAAAGTTGCTTTTTTTTTTTTTGCGATTGCACAACGGATATTTAAGATACAATGAAGGCAATAATTTCCTGGCCAAATTATAAAGAATTACTTGACAGTGGCTTCTTACAGGTGGTGTCCCGCCATAGTAAATATAGCATAATTTTTACAGATTGTTATAAAAGATGTCTCCCTAATTGGGGGCGATGATTTTCTCAGTAAACATAGAAGGTTTTGGTGTTACCCAATCTTCTTCAGGGAGGTTGCTCAATATCATGGGTCGATGGTAATCATCTTTATGGATAAAACGACGGACCCTCTGTGGGAGAGTCATTCTTTGAGTCCTGTGAGGAGTATTAATGATATAATCCGTGGTATTTACAACTTGTATAGGATGTTCTCTATCTGGCATGTATAGTTCTTGCATTGTATAGAGTTTTCTTTTTCAGGGTGTCAAGGCGTACATTTAAGGCAGTAATATCTTGTTGTACGTGTAAATCTGCCATTTTAACACACTCCTCCTGGTGCCCGTAATGAAGGGAAGACCTCTATTCTGGACCCGTTGCAACCGTAGCATGTTGGTCTTTGTTGTTAATGTCATTGGGACACATGGATATTCGAGTATAGGTCTTATTATCATTTTATACAGATGTTTTTTGACATGTGGAGGGGCTTGATTGAATCGAAAGAGACTGCTAAGACCGGCTTTGTCTATGTTGATCTTTTTAGTTACATGAGATATTGAGTGGAGCAGCCTGTCTATTTCATATCCCAAGATCTTGTTAGGGTTTCTAAGGGCTACAGGTGTACCTCTGATGGAGATGCCCCCTTTATCTTCGATTGTTGATGCAAAACATCCTATCGTGCTAACAAGGACTTTGTCAGGATTAGTCGTAATTCTCCATTTCTTTTCCCAATTAGATGTTCGACGAAGTTCAATATTAATTTTTTCTATGACTCTCTCATATTTGTATTTTCCTGTTACCGGAGTTGATGAGACAAACATGAATAACATCAACTGCAAACTGTTATAATTGTATCATTAAACTCGGGTTGAGGAAGGTCATTCACATAAATGTTGAACAGAATTGGACTAAGACAAGAACCTTGTGGGACAGCAGCTGTTGGTATAAAAGGCTCTGTCGAACTGCCATGAAAGGTGGGAATGATTTTTCTTTGAGTTAAGAAATTATATATTAATCTGAGAAAAGTCCAGTTATGGTCTGGTAGGTCAGTGAGTTTGTATATAAGACCATCATGCCATAAGCTATCAAAAGCTTTATGAACATCTCTGGTGGCAATTAGGGCAAGATTACCCTGGTGTTTTAGACTTGCTACAGTATCGAAAATAACATTTATTGCATGATTGGTACCTGTTGCAACCCCTGAATGGGTTGCAATATATATAATGTATATTATGATTATGAATATAATGTGTATTACCTTTTCATATAATTTTATATTGCTTATATTTGCGATAATAGCTAAATCGTAAATATATTGCTTTATATTATTATTATTTGACTTAGCTTCCTTTTGTGAGGTAGGATGTAACATGTGAGGTAGGATGTAACATATGTGCTCAGTTCAAGTCTTGATTGTCTAACTACTGTAATTATCGCTCTTTGCTCGTTAGACTGCCGGCTTCTGTTTCTGAGCTGCAGCTGTCCACGGAGCTATCACGTGATCGAGGGGGGGGGTGTCCTCACCTCGCCTGAAGTATTCAGTCTGGTCTAGACTCTTGGTGGTTGGACAGATTGTCTGTCTCATTATTCTTGTTAGTTCTGTAGAACTCTGTTCACAGAACATTGTATAGACTTAGTGATTTTCGACGTTGTACTGAGGTTGTCTCTCATAGACACTGAGCAACTCAGGTCCTGAGCTGTAGCTTCTGACCAAACTTGTACAGGTATCTGTATATTATCACAGTCGGGGATTTTCTTATGCTGAACTTAGATTCAGTAGTATGGGAGTTTGGTGACTTTTGTGGAGGATCTGCTGATGGTCCCTACTTAGTGTCGTTATATTATCTCCTTGTTCCTGATTCTGTGTTGCAGTTGCTTGTTATATTGCTATTGGGCTTAGCATTCTTTTTATTGTTCAAGCAGACTGTTCTGATTGCCAGTTGGTCAAGAAGTTAGTTTGTGAGGACTTTGTCAGTCACTTGTTTAAGTCTAGTAGAATCGTGAGACATAGCGAACTACTTAGAGCACTTACACACATACACACAAACTTACTTGTACATATTTGTAATATCTTATTAAATGTTAATGTACCAGACGGTACTTAAGAATTATAAATGTGATATGTGCTTCAAGCACAATAATAATATACACGAGAGAAGTGATTATTATTATTTTGATTATTATTAATTTAATTTACTTTGATATACCTCTAGACCATACTCAATAAATTTATTAAATTTTATTTTCTCTAGTTAGCAGCCTACCGGTTGTAATCCTGAAGCACTATTGAATCATACTGAATTCTAATGGATAATTGGACAAGGATACTAATTGTTACGAAAACCCAGTAACAGGCTGGATGCTAGAAGGGCAGTCCTTTCTAGTATTCACTGGAGATCTCTAAGCTTTTAGAATCGCGTTTTTTGTAACAGTACCTCTGTGTTCTAAAGCCAAATTGTTTTTCAGTAAAAAGGTGATTATACTCCATATAGTAGTTCAGTCTGTTGGAAATTATCTTATCAAGAACTTTTCCAGTGACTTCAAGTAAAGATATAGGTCCATAGTTCCCAGGTTGGTGAATGTCTTTATTGGGCTTAGCAAGAAAGATCATCCTAGCAGTCTTAAAAACCACTGGAAAATGTCCTGAGGCCAAGATGGCATTAAAGATATTAACCAAAGACTGTTTACAATTTCTGGGTAGGAACTTTGTTTCATTGTTATTCCAGAGAGACCAGGGGCTCTATTTCGCATTCTTCCAATAACCTGACTCACTCGAGTAATGTAATAGGTCTAGTAAGCGGGTGGGCATCTTCAGTTGCAGTGGAAGGTAGATTTTCCAATGACACAATTTCGTCTTCACCCAGAAATGCCCTGAAGGGGTCAAATCCTAGGGTGTTAAGATTGGGTTTAGGAGGTACAGGTATTCTAAATGGAGGAGTTTGTAGTTGTATTATAACAGGGATATGGTCAAATCCTACGTTTCCACCAGGAGAGATACGACAGTGAAAGATGTCAGTCTCTGTTTGTCAGTACTATATCTGGTGTCCCTGGATGAGGTCCAATGTACGATTTAAAGAATGGGCCTTGAAATGACAAGTTTCTAGCTGTCATGATATTAAATAGTTGTTTTCATTTTAAGTCACCCAGTGGAATACCAGCTCCACAGTTAGAGGGCAGGGTGATGAGCATTAAAATCTCCCGCTAGAATTGTTGGAATATTTCTGCTTAATATCCTATGTAGAGGAACTGACTCTATATATTGCTGTCTCGGGGGAAAATATCCAGTTCCTATCACTAGTTGGCCACGAGACGTTGTCATTTCTATTGCAAGAATGTTATCTTCATCAACATGAATATTTTTAAATGTATAGCCTAATTTAACTAAGATGGCTACACCACTAAAGGGTCCTCTCGATTTCTCCACAGTAGAGTAACCACGTAATTTAATATGTTGATCAACTCTTGCAGCCGTCTCATTCAAGAGTATAACATCGGGATTGTAATTACGTAGTTCAACTTCAAGGAGGTAACGGTTATTAAAGAAATGTTGAATATTAAGTTGAAAAATTGCAATCCCCATTATTTTTGCAATTCGCTCGTGTACTGCGGCCTGAACGCCTGCAAGTAATGTCATGTTGGTATCCACGCTATCCCTGCTGGACTCGTCAAGGGGAGGAGGGAAGTTCTGAGTAGTTGCTTGTGTATTGAAAGTGTCACCATCTTCACTAGAATTGGTAATAACAATCATTTGAGTCATTAGTCATCAGAAAACGGAGGTGTTGTATTCCCATTTACAGGAAGCAGAGGCTCGTGAGAGTTAATGGGAGACTGTGGAGGCTCCAAGGAAAAATTTGGTAGGCCAGGTGATTTACCCAGGGGGAGTTCCTGTTCAACAGGATCAGCTGCAATAGTGGAAGAGTAAGCACCTATCTCTGGGGCATCGTTAGGGTCGGGTAATGACTCATCGGGTTGAGGGGAGTTGACAACTTGGTTATGCGAGGTGGGTGATCCCAGGACAAGGGATGAATTGGACTTATTTGAAGAAGTAGAGTAGGGAACATACTTCTTATGAGAAGGTTGGGCCATAATCGTCTTAACATTTTCAGGGATAGTAATGGGAGTGATCCCATTAGCCAATAACAAATCATTTAAAACCTTAGAGCATAGATGAATGTCACCTCCTGCTGTGTCTTTGGCCAGCATATACATTAGTTGCGCTCTCGTCATATCCCCGGCTGAGGATACCTGAGACATGGAAGGTGAGGCTGAACCTTGTTGTTGCGTTTGTGTATGTTGTAGGTGAGGGTTAGATTGGGGCACTCCAAAAGGGGCAGAATTCCAAACATTGGAACCAGTGGTAGAGACATGAGTCCCACTAGATCCAGGCAGAGCTGGGAAGGAAGTTCGGGACATTGTTGGCGGTGCCTGGGGAGTGGTCTTCTTAGAAGTGGACAGCTTCTTAGCTTCTATAATTTTCTGCATTTCCTTTTTCCTCTCAGGACAGATAGCAGAAACAGCATGGTGTTTTCCATTGCAGAGGACACATTTGGGCGTATTTTTATTATTACAATCTCTAAGAATGTTGGCCAGAGCAAATGCTGCAAATCTGCGCTTGAGTACTGCATTTGTTGGTGGTATGACCAAAGGCATAACATTTAAAACATTGTGACACACTGACAAATCGTTCAAGAGATTTGGTCAGGTGCACATCTGGTGCCAAAACATTTGAAGCTATTTTGACACACAAGTTTGGCCTCTTCAGGTGTCTCAAGTATTAACTTTAAGGTTACCTGGTTGTTGTTAGGTTTAGAGAATTTGTGCTTCGACAGCCCTAAATTCAGAATTCTCTGTATTAGTCTTCAACAATTTCAGTCGCTGTGCTATGTCGCATGAAACTGTTAATTCTGGCAACAAACAGTCCTCTGGGCTTGATAGCTTTCGGGTGCAACTGGGGTAACACCAAAAGTCTTCAATTTTTCCAGAACATCATGCTTCAGCAGTTGAAGTAGCTCTTCTTCAGAAGAGAGTAGTAGTACTGCTCCAGCGTGGGTTTGAAAAACACCCACTGGAGCAACAGTTGAATTCGAGCAAATACATGCTAGAATTTTTCATCGTCTTTTGGTTGCCATCAACACGTAATCTTACTCTTATCCTCGCCATGATGTCTAGGAAGGTACATCTGGCAGAGAAGTTACTTAACAAAAAGGGTTTTTCCTTAGTGTTATTCTAGCATCCTATTTCAGCTGACTTATGAAGGTCAGCCCCTAAGATAGTATCCTCGAGTGGTGAGGGTGAAAGGGCCCAAGGCAAAGATCGGCCGGATTTTAAAAAACCACACGGGCTACCGGATGGTCAAAATGCCTCGTGTTAACTCACCAAAGCGAAGTTGCCGAACTTAATCCTCATGATCCTATCATCTAGGAAGTTAGAGTAGTTTGCTGATAGTCCGAGGGAGGTCGAAGTTGGAACATAGCTTAAACTTTAAAGCCGTTGTGCCACTGTGTCAAAGGCTTTCTCAACATCTTTGGCTACTAGGGCTGTCTTTTTCCCTTGGTGTTGGTTTGTGGATGTAATTTTATGGCTTTATCTAAATGAAAAACATCTACCCTTGTGTCTGGGTGAGAAGCAAGCTGCCCCTCTTTAGCTCTTTCTTGAGCCCTAAGCTCCTCTAAGGCTCTCTGTTCCTGGATCTTTGTACGCTCAATCCTTAACCGTTCCTTTTCTTCTGCAACTAGGGCTAATTTCATTTGTAAAATTACTACTTCCTTATCCAGGTCCCTATCATGGGGATTTGATTCAATGTCACCTTCCAAATGCATGTCATCCTCAGAATTTTTACCAGTGTCAGCCATTTTGGGAAATAATAGCACCAAATCTTACTACCAGCCACAGAACTTACTGATATAAAATAATAAGGCACACAGCAAGGTACATATACTGAAGTAGTATATTCACAAGTTGTCATGTGACTCCCTCAAATTAAACAGGATTGCACACAAAGAAAACCCGGGCAGAAAAAAAAATAAGAGCTACTGCACCTGCAAAGGTAAATTATTTCCAGAAATTTAGGTGAGCATAACCCCCTAAAAATCAGCAAGATTGTACCTGCAAGGGTAAATTATGCACAAAATATCAAGTATTAATAACACCCTAAAAATCAGCAAGATTGTACAGAAAGGTAAATGATTTATAGAGTATTAATTAATAATAACACCCTAAAACCAGCAATATTATACAGAAAGGTAAATTATTCACAGGGTATTAATTAATAATAACACCCTAAAAACTAGCAATGTTGCACACAAGTAAATTATTCACAGCGTAGTAATAATAACACCCTAAAAATTAGCAATGTTGCACAGAAAAGTAAATTATTCACAGGGTATTAATTAATAACAGTAGTCATAATTTCTACAGAGCGGTGTATCCGGTTTTAGGGCCTTCCACGGAGCGGTGTATCCGGTTTAGGGGCCTTCTACAGAGCGGTGCATCCGGTCTAGGCCTTCCACTGAGCGGTGTATCCGGTCTAGGACCAGCAGCTGGAGGGTCACCTTTTCACACCTAGGTGTTACTTCCGGTTTTGACCTTGACCTCGCCCTCGAGACTACCTCACCCTTGACCCCCCCAACCAATACCCCCACCCACGACTCCCCCTTCGCGACCCCCGTCGCGCCGCGCGCCCGCCCGCGCGCCCGCCCGCACCCTTCGCGCCCCCCGCCCGCCCTTCTGCTGCGTCGTCCGATCGCCCCCGCGCCTCGAATTTTTTTCCGATTTTTTGGGGAATTTTTT
Source organism: Cherax quadricarinatus (assembly GCF_026875155.1). Classification (NCBI taxonomy): domain Eukaryota; kingdom Metazoa; phylum Arthropoda; class Malacostraca; order Decapoda; family Parastacidae; genus Cherax; species Cherax quadricarinatus. Next base: position 9,988,357 of record NC_069463.1, on the reverse strand, counting down.
TTGAATTTCATTTTCTTGTGCTCTCCATCCCCTCGGATCAAATTTTTAAGGTTCCCCCTCTCACTTTACCCCCACCCCAAAATTTCTGGGATCAAGTTTTTGGTTCCCCCCCCTAGGGGGTTTCGAAAGTCCCCAAATTTCCCTCGGATCAATTTTTTGGTTTCCCCCCCCCCTAGGGGGTTTCAAAATTCTCCATCTCCTTGGATTTTTTTTTTGGCCCCCCCCTAGGGGGGTTTTTCGAATTTTTTATCCTTGGTTGCCCCTCCATTTCACCCCCACCCCAAAATTTTCTCGATATTACCAAGTTTTTGGAACCCCCCCCCCCTTGGGTATAAGTTTAAAAAATAGACTTTTGGGGGCATGTTATACAGGTTAAACTTTCCCCCTTATTATTTTAAAATGAAAAAGTTTCCTTCTTTTTAAAAAATAAGAAGGGGTTATCGGGGGTTATATTTTTCCATTAATTAAAAGAACAAAAACCAACAAACAAAATCTGTCATTTAAAAACCCCTTTAAAACTTCACCAACTTAATTTTCCCCCCTTTAAATAAACTACATACTCCCCACATCCAAATTCCCCAAATCAACCACACCCAAACACACTAACACACAAAAATAAAATTAAACACAAACATATTAAAACATTTTTCTCAAAAAAATTTAATAAAACAATAAAATTTTTTTTTTCCCCATTTTTTTTGCCCCCCCCGCTTTTTCTCCAGGAAGGGGGAAATATCCAGGGGGGTCCAAACCAAGGATTCATTAGTATTCAAATGATATCTTTTACTAAAAAGGTGACAAACTCCTTTTAAATTTCTTACCGTTCTATTTCCCCTTTTTTCCCTTACTTATGATTACAGTAAAAATTCTTATCAAATTTTGAAAAAACATTCTTTATCTTGCATGTGTTAATAATGACATAAATTGTGAAGGAAACCCCTTGGCTTGCTGAATTAGTTTGATCCCCAGCAATTTTGACAATAAAATTTTAGCTTTCGGGTATAAAACCGTTAATATGGTTATCACCTTTTCGATTTCAAAAAACCCAGCCCCCCTTTTCACTATAATTTTAAAAGGGATGTCGGGACAAAATTTGAAAAACCCATAAACCAACAGGTTTCCCTTTTTTAACTCGGTGTACAAATCTTTACATTTCAAGCTAAAAATATACGAGTCGTATCGGTAAAAGAAGTCTTACACATCACCCTAAACTGTTTTAAAATTTATCCAAAAAAAGAAAAAATTTCTTTTTAGCTATTCAAGAATTTGAAAACGAGTAAAGTGGTTGCTTAATTTAAAATCTTTATTGAAGTGAAAATTACTTATCTTGATTTAAATGTTGATATTTTTTAACAAAGGTCCTTACTCGCTTAAAAATGCTTTCTCATTTTTGATATATTTATTTCTCGATACTTTGTAAAATTCCGAAAGATTTCCCCAAAATGGCTTATTTGTTAATTTGAAGGCTTTTGACTTGATAGACTCTTGTACTGTTCTTTTGGGCAAAATTTTTTTTATGGGTTTAAAAATTTTTTCTGGTATATTCTATAGGTATAAATTTTCCCCCCTCTAAACCAAATTCCCGTAATAACTGTAACAATTTTAAATGATTAAATAATTTTTGAGGGGAAAGATGCCACAATTTCCCATTAATTTGGGGATCTTTCTACCTTCATTTTTTAATATAAATTTACAAAAGGGGATAACATCCTTTGATATTTTATATGTGAAAAATTAAAGGAAGTTCATCAGTGATCTAGCTACTCGGGGGGAAAGTGCTTGGGATCACATTTATCCAAAATCCCTTTTGTCCCTTCAAGGAAAAACATTTTCTTATCCACACGAGGATAGCATTTTTCCCTCATTGATAATTTTTGATACCTTCTGTGGAAAAGCTAACCATCGCACTAGATAAAAAAGTTGAATCTAGATATAGAATAAGTGCCCCTTTCCCTCTCAACATCAAAATTAGGGTTTTTTAGGGGGTTATCGCTTTTTAAAACTGATTAATTGCGAAGTAAACCCACCTCTGAGATTCCTTTTAATCAAGTCATATAATTCATGGGAAATATCATATCTAATCTTACATTAGTTTTCAAATAAGAATGCTCCCAACTGAATGATGGTAAACTTATATAATTACTAACGTCTAACTTATAAATATCCTTGAGGGGTTTTACGCCACTCCCATGAAACATCGGCTAACAACCAACATCTGTCTTGAGATATAACATCAAGTAAATCTCCTAAAGTTTACATTTACCAACTCGTACACTTTCAATGCATGTTCAAAATCTTCTTGGCTGATAGCGCTATTTCTCAAAGAATTTAAAAAAAAAATGATCTTTACTCGCGTAATTTTGTTTCATCGAGCTTTTTTAAAACTATCAATATAATCAAAACACAAAATTTGTTTTCCTTTACATAATAAAGGTAAGACATCTCGAGGCAAAATCTTTCAGAATAGTCTCTGTATATTTCAGGGATTTTTCCTGCCTTGTTGTTGTTCGCTACGTGGAAAGAATCCATTCAATAAAGACAGTGAATCCTGAAACCTACTTACCTATGTCTACTTTCAAAATTTGAATCCTTTTTTCGAATGAATTCAACGTTATATTATCGACATTCAATCCTTTAAAATTATTCCTAAATCATACGACATGTTATGACAAAAAATAATAATTATCTCTCTTGTCTTTACACTGCATATTACAACGTGCACAATAGGCTCCAATATAATTATTGAAATTTAAAGTATGGTCATGGTGTTTGTTTGTCCTTGGGGTTTTTGAAGGTTTTTCCACATAATTCACAAGTGTTCTGAAAATCTTGTCTAAACTTCCCCCCTCTTATAGGGGATTTAGGATACTGTCTTCAAAATTTTATTCTTTTCCCATTAACCACTAACATTTAAAATAAAATTGTTTTAAACAGAAACCTCCCCCCTTAAAATCTTTAAAACACACATTTCCCTTTGCGATCAAATTTAATTTTAAAATAGGCAAGGGCTTATGACGAATTTAAAATTTTTCCCTGCTGGGGAGTTGTTTTTAATACACTTTCGAAATCAAAAAACCCCGTTTTAATTCTTTGGGTTTGCGTATGACTAAAATTTTAAAAGGGGTTCCCCTTTTTTCCCTTTTCCGGGGGGAAACGAGAACCTGTTTTTTTTTTACATCCATCTTCGTGGATATCAAACCTTCCTGTGTTTTTAAAACCCTTCATAAAAACAACTTGACAGTGTTTCTTTACCCCTTTTTTCTGACATTATCTTTTCTAAATCCCCTAAAAAATTTTTGTTTAAAAACCCAAAAAATGTCTTTAAATTAAAACAATAACGCGCACATAATGTCCTTTTATTTCTTTTCCCCCTTACGACACTTTAGAAAAAAAATTCCCATCTTGATCCTTTCAAAAATTTGAAAAAATATAAGGGGACACTTTTTTTTCCCTTCTCTAATATACCAAAATTTTTCCCACGCGTAATGGGGAAATCATCAAATAGAAGTTTTTGCTTGTTTTAAACAACCCCCCTTTTAGTTTTTAAAAGGCCTGCGAATATAACGCCATGAAAATGTTTTTTTTATGAAATTGATAGGCGGCAAAAGCACGAAAGTACACTAACCCAAAAATTTTCTCTGGTTTAAAATACATATTCCCCTCCCTCGCATTTCTCGGGATATGCCACATAGGACCCCACTTGTACTCTAAAATTCAAACTTTAACATTTTTCGATACTGAAAGATTGATTTGATCTATGACCCCGGGTTTTAGGGCCTTCCCGGACGGGTACCCGGGGTTTAGGGGCCTTTACAAAGCGGTTGTATCCGGTCCTAGGCCCCGCAGCTGGGGGTCCCCCTTTTTTCCACACCTAGGTGTTTTTCCCGGGGTTTTGACCGCCCGCCCTGGGAGACTCCCTCCCCTTTGCCCCCCCAAACCCAAATACCCCCACCCACGACTCCCCCCTTCGCCCCCCCCCGTCGCGCCCCCGCCCCCCCCCGGGCGCCCCCCCCCGGCCCCCTTCGCGACCCCCCGCGCACCCGCCGCGCCTTTTTGGCTGCCCCTTTCTGCGCGTCGCCCGGGATCGCCCCCGCGCCTCAAAATTTTTTTTTTTTAATAAATTCCTTGGATAAAATTTTTTTGGGATTCCCCCTAGGGGGTTTTTTTCAAAAAATTTCCACCCCCCGGGGAAATAAAGGTTTTTGGATTCCCCCCTTTAGGGGGTTTCAAATTTTTTTTTTAAATTTTCCCCATTTTTTTTTTGTGCCTCCATCCCTCGGTTTAAATTTTTTTAAGGGTTTCCCCCCTTTTCACTTTCACCCCCATCCCAAAATTCCTGGGATCATTTTTTGGATTCCCCCCTCGGGGGGTTTAAGCTTTTAAAATGAACCCCTCCTAGGGGCCCATTTTAATACAGGTCAATAAAAGGGTGTTTACTCGCGGTCGGGTGACGTCACGCGTGCCCCCCACAACCAGGTAAATTTTGCCCTCCTTTTTTTGTTAATAAGGGGACAAAAGCAGTGACTCACGCGCCATGCTAATCATGCCCGCCCTTTATATCAGGGACTAAGGGTTTTTGGGACCCAAACACAGGTGTTCAATGTCAAACCTTTTAGTTTTTCAATTTTAAAAAAGGGGACACATAAACATAATAGTGAAAACTTTTTCTTCATCAGAAAGAACTTTCAGGGATAAAAAAATAAACACAATTTTTTTTTTTCATTATTTTTTATAAAACCCATTAAAATTTCTGGTAATACAAACAAAAAAAATTTCTTTGGGAAAAAAGCTAAAATTTCCCATTGACTAAAATAAACCCGTAGAGAATTTTTTCTTCTCTTTTTTAAAAATTTCTGTGATTTTGTTGGGTCATCATTTTCCTTCCTCATAGTTATACAAAAAAACTTCTGGGGGGGAAGTGGGGATAAAAATTTGGGGGAATCCTCTTCCTTACATAAAGTGGGTTGGGAATTTTTTTAAAAAAATTTTTTCCATCCGCCCAATACGCATTTTCGCAATAACAACTACTAACAAATTCTCCCAATAGCCCGGGGGAAAGAAGGTCCCCGATCTCGGCGTTTTTTAAGGATTTAAAAATACCCTAAATTTAAAAGCTTTTAACATCAACCGCCTGAGTAGGGGGGCACAGCCCTTCAACACCCAAACATGGGGTTTGGGGGGAAAAAAGTTCGTTGGAAAGGGGGGGTTTGCAACAGGCATTCCATATGGAGGGGTTTGGGGGCGGGGGGGGTCCGCCCCAACAATCCCATAAACCCTTCGCAAATCATTTTTCCGTCGGATTTGATTGGCTTTTTAATTTCCCCAACAACCGCTTTATTTTAAAGCATTTTGGCAAAGAAAAAAAATTCTCGATTAAAAGAAAAATTAAGGCTTTTTTTAAATTTGGGCTTTAAAAAAATTTTTTTGGGTTTAATACATTACACTTCTAAAATCATTTATGTTTTTAAAAAATTTTTTTTTTTAAATTTATTAGAACAAGTTTCACTCAGATAAGAACAAAAATCATTTTCCATTTACACCAGGGGGTTTTTTCCCCGACATCCCAAAAGGGAGGGGCGTCTTCTCTCCTCCTCGCAAAAACCTCCAACGGGTACTAAAATTTTTTTCCCCCTTGCCCCAACTTGAAGGGAACAGATGCAAAGAGTGCCCCAGAAACGGGCATTTTTAGCGCGTTATAAACCTTTCGCCCCCCCCTCAAACCCTTTCCCCCCCGCCTCTAAGGGCCTTCCCCCCACCGTTTTAAAATTTCCCAAATTTTTTTACAAAATTTTTTCATAATTCCACTTTGAATTATTGCAATACCCTTGAAAAAAGGGGGGTTTATATTAAATTTGACATATGCTTTTTTCCCATTAAAAATTTGGTCTTTTTTTAAATTTTTATTTCTACCAAAATCTTTAAAAAAAAAATATGGTATAATTTTCTTGAGGGCAAAAATTTTTTTAATTTATACACAAAATTTATTAGCAAAAAAGCCCCAACAATAAATTTTTCATGTTGAATCCTCGTTTAATACCGTTTCCTTTAAAATTTTCTCTTGTATATAATTTTCTCAAAAATATTTGTTGTTTTAAATCCACCCCCAAACTATCTAAATATAATTTTGTGTTTGTTTCCCCTATATACAATCCAATGACCCAATTTTTGGGCCCTTTATCGTTCAAATATTAAGTGAAAATTTCCGGGTTTTCTTTTATCCTCATAATAACTTTATTTATATTTTTTTGCGGCCCAAAAAATCCCAAAAACGAGGGATACTTCCCGGGGATGAAAGTTTCAAGGCAATATTTATTTTCCTTTACAATTTTATGATCTTTAATCGCGTATGCACTATCCGGGTTTTTCATTTTTTATTTAAAACGCATTAGTTTCACCCCAAAAATAGACAAATTTTATTCTTTATTCCCTTTTGGTTTACCAAAAAGTCATTTTCTATTCTCAAAATTTCCCTTTTTTTCCGAAAAGATTAGCATTCTTAACCTGTTTTACTTTTCAAAATCAACACCTAAAGTAGTTCTTTCCCCTTTGGAAAAAAAACTCTTATATGTAAACAGATACAGTCTCCCAAAACCCGAGATTTCAAGGTAGCGTAATATAAAACCCCTCGCGTGGGTAGGGAAACTTTGTAAAAAATTTAAAAATCATTTCTGAATTAATTGTAACCCCAAATGGTTCCCAAACTTTTTGTTTAAAATATAAAAGGATTAAAATTATACCTCCCTTTATGTATTTTTATCAACTAATAAAAATATATAAACTTACGGGTTTTGACTTGCCCCCAAAGGGGTTATCTGCGAAACAATTGTGTTTGATTAGGGTGTCAGAAAAATGATTTAAAAAATTTTCTTTTTAAACAGATTTTTCCACCCCTGCGGGGTTTTCCCTCCTTTTCTTGAATTCAATGCAATTAATTTCAAAATTTGTATACGGAAATTTAAATTTTTCGATCCAAAAATTTTAAAAGGAAAATTTAAAATTATATTTATTTGTTTTTTTCCCCTTTTAAAGGAGTAAATTTTTTCCCTGGGGGAATGATTTAAAGTCTCAATCGGGGCATTCGACCATTCCCGGTTTTAAATTTGTTTAAAACTACTCACAAACCAGTTTAAAAGGGGAAAAAAGTATTCACTTCAAATTTGTTAATTTTTCCCCCGTCTTTTTTAAAATCATCTAAATCAGCTGTTGTAAAAAGTAATACTTGCGTGTCTTTTTTACGAAAGAATTTCCATTCTTTCCCCAAATTTTCTAATTTTGATGGGGATAAATGCTTAAGCAGTTTAATATAAACCCGTAAAATGAAAAAAATGGATTCGATTTATAATTTTTTTCATTGAGATTCAAACACACAGTTTTTAATATTTTGGGCTTATAGAATTCCAAAATTTTTCCCCTTTTATTTTCCCCAAAGCACTTCCCACCTCATTTGGGTTATTTTTGTTCATTTCAAGGCCCGACTCGTTTTAAATCTAAAAAATACCTTCAACTTTGTATTCTTAAAATTTGAGAAATTTAAAAATCCTTTTATTTACTGGTAATCCCTTTAATTGCGTTAGCTTTCTATTGGGATTCCAAAAATGGATGTCCCTTTTAATTTTGGGAATCCATCAGTTATGGAATAGATAATTTTGGGGACGGGGGGTTTTAGTCCCCCCCGGGGGTAAGTATAGGCACCACCCACTAATAAACCCAAAATTTTTCAAATTAACAAAAACTAAAAATTTAATTTAAAAATTCCCGTTTCCCTTTTTTTATTAAATTCAAACGTTTCAAAAAAAATTCTTTCATTCCTCCGGATAATTTTAAATTCTATCCGACACCCCTTTTTTGTTTCACGCCTCTATTTTTTCGCGGGAAATTTTTTTAAAGCAATACCCTTATTAAAAAACGTTCAACACATTTTTCCCTATTGTAAAAAACTCCCGGGGCAAAAAGGTATTTAATAAGAATGGTAAAGCTTTTTTGGCCCCTCCCCCCGGGAAAGCCCAAAAATCCTCCGCCCCTCCCTCTAGCTTTTTTATAATATAATAAACATCTAAACCTCCCCCTTTCAAAACCCCGAAGTATCAAAGAGTTTCAGGGAATGGGTTCCCCTGAAGGAGGGGAGAAACTGGGTTTTTTTAACTTGACGGTTCGTTCAATATTTAAATCAACTTTATCATTTTTCCCCCTCGTTTTATAGGTCTTTAAAAGTAGTCACATACAGTTAAACCCTTTTCTTTTTTTGAATTAACCTTTCCCTTTTTGATCAGCAAGCTTTAAAAACTCACTTATCCCCTTAACCCTTTTTTTTTAAGTGGTTTTTTCATTTTTGGGGGCATAAAATTTGATTTAAAAGTATTAAATCCAAAAATACTCCCCCAAAAAAGATACTTAAAGAAGCCAAAAATTTTAAAGGGATCAATCAAAAACGCTTTTTTTTACATATAATTTAATACCCCGATTCAGGATCGGGGGGGGTTACCGCCTTCACACCAAAATCGTTTTTAAAAAAAATTTTTTTTTATTTGGGAAAGACATACAAAATTTCATTACCTGAAAAAACCCTAGCATATCGCTTTTCCCTTTTTTATCAAATTCCCAACCCCCCATAAACCTGGTAATATCAGAAGGTATTATAATTTTTTTTTTTCCCGTTAATAACCCCTCTTTTTTTTTTTTTCCGGATGAATTTGAAAACAATTTTAGTTTTTGGGGGTGATAATTTTTGTTGTATGTTTAACTGCTATTAAAAGATTTGATTAATTTTTCCTCATTTATTTCCTTAAAACCCTTTTCATATCACCCCCCCAAAAATTTTGCTCATATCAAATTTTTTGGGTATAAATTTTTTTACTGGATTTCCCCATAAGTAATTTCATTCTTCAAATTTTTTTTTGCGGGGTTTTTTTAAAGCCCTCTTTTGGGGGAAAATTTTATTTTTTTAGAGCAAAACCCCATAATCAATTTTTAAAAAAACTAATAAATGGGGGCATATAATTTTTTTAATGAAAGCCGAAGGTGTAATTTGGGGGGAAATAAATCGAGCTTGAATCGTACAGACGTATAGAAACGTTCACCTCTCTTTCACTCTTTTTAAAAAACACTAAAAAAAAAACCCTAACATCACAGGTTTTTTTACTCCCCCTAATATGAATCCCGATTTTTTCTCTCCTTTTACACCGCCTCCTTATGTAAAAATTTGTTTTTCATTTTTTTGATTCCTCAAAAAACAAAATGTATACCTGATATTTTAATAAATGCTTTATTTCTTTTAAAGTAATCAAAATCGATTCTTCCGCTGATTTACTTGTTTTCTATAAAACATTTAAATTTTTTCCATAATATTAGCCAGTAAGGGGGGAAAGAAGGTCCCCATTCTCATCCCAACTCCCAAGGATTTCTTGCAAATCCAAAATTGATTTCACATATTCTAATTTTTTGCACTCATCTTAGTGCTGAACTTGACAATCGGGGGTTTTCTGATTTTTTCACCGAGGTGAAGCGGGGGGTTGACCGCCTAGCGGAGTAGTTTTAAACTGCTTTAACACCACCTTAAACGCACCCCCACCCCCCCCTTTTCTAAATTCTCACCCCCTCCGATTTTACTAACTCGAGGTTTTCCGATTAAAAACTGAAGTTGGTACAAGATAAATTCTTTCTGATTTATTAAACAATCTCGAAAAAATATTTACTGCTAGAGGAAAATAATGCCAAAAAAATTTCCCCCCTTGATACCACAAAATTTTTTTTTACGTGAAAACCGATTTTCTTACAAGAAAAGTTTTAAAATCTGTTCTTGTACTTTTTAAATTTTTAGGGTCAAATGGTATTTTATTTTTAAAAAAATTTCTTGAAAATCTCACGATACAACTTATTGTGTTTTCTTAAAACGTTGTAATAAACTCTTCCGATATTGCGGGGGAGACTATTAAGTAATGTAATTAATTCTTTTTAAATTTTTTTAATAATGATTTTTTCATTTTACCTTTAACAAATTCTTTTACCACGAATTAAAAGTGGAATCATCCCTTTTTTAAGATACCCAAAAAATGCCCTAATTCCCCCAATTTTTTTTCGTTTTCAATACTCTGTCGTTTTTAAAACTGGGGTGGATGACTGGGGGAATTCTTCGCGATAAAATTTTCCAAAACTTTTTCACCTTTCAAATCTTTCAAAAAATATTTTTTATGGTTGTTATTAAACTATATATTTTAAATATTTTTCCCTGTATTTTGTGTGTGAAACCCTCGGTTTAAAAAAACCGGGTGATCTGCTAAGAGCCTCTTGTGTGTCCCAACACCAATTTCTTACTGATTTTGTTTTATTGGATCTTCCATTTTTTAAATTTTTCCCAAAATGATTTCCCTTTTAACACAAAACGTAATACCATGGACCCCTTTCAAGGGGTTTTAAAACCCCCAATCCCCGGTGCGAGATGAATTATACGCTCTACTAATTCTTTTAAACTTTTGAATAATTAAAAAAATTTGGGCCCTTTTCATTACTTGATAATTTTCGTTTCAAAAAGTTTGCAAGCCTCTCTCGCAATGGAAATTTTTTTTTCTTTTGAAAAAACTGAATAAATTTAATCTTCCGGAAAATTCTGACCCGTTTATTTTTGAAACTCCCCGCCTTTATCTGTAAATAATCCGTATATTCTTCGCCTTTTCATTTCTCCAATATTTTTTTAATGCTGTAAAGTGCTCGGTCCCTCCCTTTTTTTTTTTTCTAGTACTATGAAGTCAAGATGAGAAATTTCAATTACTCAGATATGGTAAACATTAGGGGGAAAAAAAAAATCTTCATAAGTACAAAACAAATTTTGGCCACAAAATAGAGCGAACCCCAACGTCAAAGACCTAGGGTAATGTCGGGGGATCTCACCCTTTAAGGACCATAACTTTTTTTTCAATCGCATCTGCAGAAAAATGACAGGAGGTAATGAGAACCTTCAAAACTAGGGAGGCCAAGCCCATGATGACACTCTTCAGGTCACTTGTTCTATCTAGGCTGGAATATTGCTGCACTCTAACAGCACCTTTCAAGGCAGGTGAAATTGCCGACCTAGAAAATGTACAGAGAACTTTCACGGGGGCGCATAACGGAGATAAAACACCTCAATTACTGGGAGCGCTTGAGGTTTCTAAACCTGTATTCCCTGGAACGCAGGAGGGAGAGATACATGATTAAAATACACCTGGAAAATCCTAGAGGGACTAGTACCAAACTTGCACACGAAAATCACTCACTACGAAAGCAAAAGACTTGGCAGACGATGCACCATCCCCCAATGAAAAGCAGGGGTGTCACTAGCACGTTAAGAGACCATACAATAAGTGTCAGGGCCCGAGACTGTTCAACTGCCTCCCAGCACACATAAGGGGGATTACCAACAGACCCCTGGCAGTCTTCAAGCTGGCACTGGACAAGCAACTAAAGTCAGTTCCTGATCAGCCGGGCTGTGGCTCGTACGTTGGTTTGCGTGCAGCCAGCAGCAACAGCCTGGTTGATCAGGCGCTGATCCACCAGGAGGCCTGGTCACAGACCGGGCCGCGGGGGCGTTGACCCCCGAAACTCTCTCCAGGTAAACTCCAGGTACTGCTTGTAAATATCTTGAAAAAACATCGATACACACGAGAATGTATTTATATCCATCATTATATCTGGATAATTTAGACATATCACCCAAATCACAGGTTAATATCACTCTGGGTTTAGGAGCAATTATTTTCCTACGAGGAAACTTCTTAGGTTTAAGAACGTATAATTGGAGGTGTCTGCGAGGAGGAGAGAAGACTGCATCCCTGTGTATGTCGGAATAATCCACCTGCGGTAAATGGTAAGTGATTTTTGTTCATTATCTGAGTGAATCTTGTTCTAATATTGAAAAAAAAAACTTTTTACACATAAATGATTTTAGAAGTGTAATGTATTAACCAATAAAACTTTTTAATGCAATTAAAGATATGCCTTATTCTTCTTCTAATCGAGAATTTTTTTTCTTTGCCAGATGCGAATATAATGCGGTTGTTGGAACTTATTCGCGCAAATCAAATCCGACAGGAGAAAATGATTTGCGAGTTGATGGGATTGTTAGGAGCGAGATCCACCCAGCCTCCTACCCATCCATATGGAGATGCTGTTGCTACCCCTCCTACCAACGAGACTTCTCCCCGACCTCATGTGGATGTTGAGACTGTGCCTCCTACTCAGGCGGTTGATGTTAACGCTTTTATTCAGGATATTGTAACTCCTACCCACGCCGAGATCGCACCTTCTCCCCAGTCTCATATGAGTGGAGAATGTGTTAGTAGTTGTTATTGCGATAAATGCGTATGGAGCGAGATGGAATATTTTATGACAAATTCCCAACCTACTTCATGTATGGATGAGGATTCCCCCATTTATTATCCACCAGCTTCCCCCCCAGAAGTTTATTGTATAACAGATGAGGAAGAAGATGATGACCCTGAACAAAATGCACAGAAATTCTACAAGAGAAGAAAAATTACTCTACGTTGATTTTAGTCAATGAATTGTAGCTTTTTTCAATGAAATTGTATTTGTTTGTATTACCAGAAATGTAATGGCTGTATAATAAATAATGAAAAAAATATTGTGTATTAGTGTTATCCTGAAATGTGTCTTTCTGATGATGAAAATGTTTTCACTATGATGTATATGTGTCCCCTTATTAACTTGAATGAACTAAAAGGATCGACATTGATTCAGCCTGTGTTCTGGGTCAACACGTGACGTCACTGATATAGGGTCGACATGATTCAGCATGTGCGCGTGACGTCACTGCTATGTCCCCTTATTAACTAAAAGGGTAGACAAGATTCAGCCTGTGTGCGCGTGGTCCTTTTTAGTTCATTTAACTTAATGAGAGGAATACTGACGTCACTGACATAGGGGTAAGTCGACAAGATTTAGCTTGTGTGCGCGTGGTCCTTTTTAGTTCATTTAACTTAATGAGAGGAATACTAACCGCCGAGTAAACACCCTTCTTAGTTCATTTAACTTAATGAGAGGAAACTTTTAGTTCATTTTAAAATAATAAGGGGAAGATGTTTAGACCTGTAGTAAGCATGCCCCCATAGGAGGAGTCTATTTTGAATGCTTATACCCAGAGGGGGGATTCCAAAAACTTGATCCGAGGAATTTCGAAAACCCCCATAGGGGGGGGGGGGGGAATCCAAAAACTTGGTAATATCGAGAAATTTTGGGATGGGGGTGAAAGTGGGAGGGGCAATCCAAAGAGATCATAAGAATTTCGAAAACCCCATAGGGGGAACTTCAAAAATTTGATCCGAGGAGATGGAGAGCACAAGAAAATGAAATTCAAAAAAAATTCGAAAAAAATCGGAAAAAAATTCGAGGCGCGGGGGCGATCCGGACGACGCAGCAGAAGGCGCGGGCGGGGGTCGCGAAGGGCGCGGGCGGGCGCGCGGGCGGGCGCGCGGCGCGACGGCGGGTCGCAAAGGGGGGGGGGTCGTGGGGGGGGGTTTTGGTTGGGGGTAAAGGGTGAGGTAGTCCGGGGGGCCGAGGCATGGTAAAAAACCGGAAGAAACACCTAGGGTAAAAAGGTCCCCCTCCAGGCGGTCCTAACCCGGTACCTCGCTCAGGGGAAAGGCCTAAACCCGGGAAAAGGACCCTCAGGGGAAGGGCCCTATCCCGGGAAGAGACCGCTCAAAAAGGGCCTTTTCCAAAAAGAGACGCCCCAGGGGAAGGCCTTTTTCCGGAAGGCCCACTCAGAGGAAAATTTTCACAAAAAACAAACCCAAAAAACCCCAGCAATATTGAAAAACAAGGTAATTATTATTTTGTGTGAGTGTTATAGTGAATGCTTCCTTGACCAAACCCCTAAAGTGATTATTACTTTCCAGGTTGAAACTTGAATTTTCCCCATAAAATTTTTAATTCTCCCTATACAACCCCCTGTTACGCAAAAAAATGTGGGATAGCTGGGGGTTGAGCCTGGGCAAGGGGAAGGTAAAAGTTAAACATCTCAACCCAAACGGCCACCCCGGCTACCCCCTCAAAAAAGAACGCAAACGGTATGTTTACTTCAAGGGTTGGGGAACAGGGGTTAGGCAAAAATCCCAATTAGGAAAATATATCTATTTAGTCACCATAACATAACATAACAGAAAAACCTTAATCCTAAACGCCCAAATGAGGGTACACACAACAGCTGGCTGGAGGTTTAGCCACCATAACCACTAGGCTTCGTCAGCGTCAGGCCGTCATTACACTACAAACCTCATTTCTTATTTCCTCACTCATCCCACAGCACCCTGACCATGTCAGCCTGGGTGAACATACAGGTAAGCCATATGAGAGCCTGTGGCTTGAGTTGGATAAACAAAATGAGTGTACAACTACAAACTTATCTTAAATACACAGCATCTCCGACGCCAGCCTCTACACACCATGCTAACGTCACGTGACTCTCTAACCACGCTTCCTCTGCGTACCCAAACATCCTTGGAAAATAAATCATTAACAGAATTTCTTTATAATTACAGTTAGAGTACTTTACAGTACCCCCCAAAGCACATTATGAATTATAAAATTATTCTTTACAATTATAACATTCATACTATTATGGCACACTTCTCCATTATATGTACATTACGATGTCATGCAGAACCCTGCATAACAGTAGCATATAAGGAGTCTTTTGGTTCTGGTTGAGGAAGTAAATGAGTATCTAATGGTGTGTTTTTGTGGGTACCGCAGTGTTGGTTGCACGTTTAATTGTCTCAAAGATGGTATCGAGTTGTGTGTCAATATCTGTGATTGGTTTGTTGTTGTAGTCATAGTTCAGATTTGTGTTGTTGATGGTGTTTTGGAAGGACTCCCAATTGGCCTTCTTGTATGCTGGTGTTGGTGGTGTAGGAATACAAATTGGGTTTGTCGAGATATGTAGGATGATGGGAATGTGGTCAGATCCAGTGATGGGGCCAGGAGCTATGTAGTGTTGGAGGAGAGTACTGGTTCTGCGAGTATTGTCAGGTTTCCCTTGTCCTTGGTGCCCATAGAAGGTGTTGGTGTGGACCTAGGTGCCGTAGATGTTTGTGGTTTGAGAAGTTATGTAGTTGTGTGCCTATTTGGTTGGTGGAGTTGTGGTTGAAAGCTGGGTGTTTAGCATTCATGTCTGCCAGCAGGTAGGAGGGAATGTTGGTGTGGTTGAAGACGAGAGAGAGGTCGTGTGCACTGATGGCTGTTGGGTCTAGCGTAAGTGGTGAAGAATATGAGGGGTCCTAGTTGAGTGTGTAGTCTGACAGCTAGGGAGTGTTTGTGTGAAATGGAGTGGTAGGAATTCATGTCTAATGGTGTTGACCAGGATGGCAACTCCATCGTGTGGGTCGTGTGGGGATTGTCTGGTGGTATAGCCAGTGTCGGATGCGTTGGTGTGCCTGTAGGCACGTGCTATTTAGTAGAACTACATCTGGTCTTTCTGCTTCGATAAACTCGGCTATCATGTGTCTAATGGAGTAGTAATGTCTCACATTGAGTTGGATTACCTTGAAGATGTCTGTGAAGGTTGGGTATCAGGAGAGTTATCTTCTGGTGAAGGGTCAGGCCCAGCTATGGTGTGGATATTAAAGGAATCAGGTCGTAAGCCCATGAAGGTGATGTTCCCCGAGGTGTGAGTGTATGTATGGTCGCGGAGGCGCTTCCTGGAGGGGGAGGGGGAAACCCTTCTGCTTTGTGGGTTCTGTGTTCTTTCATGTTCCCTGGATTGTCTTTCAAAAGTGGGTGCTGGTTTGGGGTTGGTTGATTTCCTCCTGTGGGCTGAGGTGGATCTTGTCATGTTGTGTATTTGGTTGGAACTATCTAACTTGGGCGTAGGAGTGGAGGAGGGGCAAGGGGTGGAGGGGATGGGGGTGTGTGGGGGAGGTTGGGGTGGCAGTGGGGTTGGGGGGTGGGGAGCCTCGGGGGTGCATGGTAGTTTGGCTCAGGCTGTGGAGGGTGGGGAGTCATTGGTGGGATGGGTGGGAGGGGGGGGGGGGAGGGTGAGCGAGTGGGGAGGGAGAGTGACTGTGGGGGCTGGGGAGAGGAGGGATGACTAGTTGGGGTAGGTGGTTTGCTGCGAGTATAGCATTGAGGGCAAGTGGGAAGTCTAGCTGGTATATCTGGTTTATTGCTATGGCTGAGTGTACAGCTGTAATGATTTTGCAGGTAAGAGTGAGATCAAGCGTGTATGCTAGTCCTTGTGAGCAGGGCCAGATTAAGAAGTCTCTGGGCCCTAGGCTATTCAGATTGGCGGGGCCCCTTTGAGTTAGGGTAAGCGAAGAGGACCCTTCCAGCTTGGGGGTGGGGGGGGGGGGGGGGTCGGTCGGTCGGTCGGTCGGTCGGTCGGTGTGAGCCTGTTTAAGGTCTAATTAAATACATTCTGGCTATTTAGATTAAATTTAATAGGGAAAGTACATCAAGACAACCAAAACCATTTACCAACAGCCATTATAACTATCTTGTTAAATCATGCATTTTAAAGAGAATAAACTCAATACAGCATAGTATTACTAGATTAGGCTATTAAAGTAGTGACATCATGTACCTATTATATTCAGCATAACCACTACAGCACTATTATTCCCTTTATAAGTCACTGACCATTATTGTCATTGCATCATGCTTAAGACTATCAAATCATATAAACTTAAGAAAGTAAAGAATTGTTTATATTCACAGGCACTTCTTAAATAAACTTTTTTCTGGATTTCATATTGGCAAAATCATCAATTATATTCTGAAAATCAATATTTCTTGTTAGATCAGACTCAATGGTCAACAAGGCTAGGTTACACAATTTGTCTTGGCTCATTGTTGAACGGAGTTGGTTTTTCACTCTTTTCAAAACGGAAAATGAACGTTCTCCTTCACAGTTAGTAGCTGGAAGTGTTAGGTAAAGGCGATACACTGTCAACATTAGGGAAGGTTTCTGAGATGCCTGCATTTCTTAAATGTTTCAAAGCAGCTGAGGGCGCACATTTTTCAGGTGGAGCTTTAATCTGATTCATATACCCAGAAAAATTAACTTTCTTCAACAAATGTGTCCTGAACATCTGCTGAAAGGTGTTGTTGCAACTTCTCTCAATTCTGCATCTGGCATAGTAGTAATTTTGAACAGAAATCCAAACTTGTCATTGAGATTCTGGTAGATTTCTTTTCACCAATTCTGTAATCAGTGAATCCAGAATGACGAAGTATGTAGCTGTCTTACATTTCTGCCTTGGTAGCAACACAATTTCATTGTCTGGCTCTTCAAAATTGCGTTTCCTCTTCCTTGACCGCTGATGATCAGCCCGGTAAGTGTAGTCTTTCATCAGCAGTTTAGCTTTCTCTTCAAACATTTCAAAAGCTTCATCATTGCGAAGTGAGCTTACAAATTCCACTAAGCCTGCATAGAGGTTAGCACAAGTAACCATTTCATAATTTCAATTTTCTGAAGTGTCTTGTTCGTGGCATTTAACTGTTCCAGTATACAGTCCCAAAGCACACAGAGTAAGGCCAATTTAAAATCTTCCAATTTTGATGCTAAGCTGGCTGCTTCGCTTCTTGTAGTTGCTGTCTGGTCTTCATCCTCTGCTATTTGGATCAAAGAACGTATTTCAGCAAAGCTGTCTTTGAAAGCATGTGTTGCATCATGCTGCGCTGACCACCTTGTTGTTGATAATGATTTGATGACATCTCCATGAATGGTTGACTTGAGTATACTCCACCGATGCGTTGAAGCAGAGAAAAAATTAGTGTGCTGGTTAAAAAGTCCAAAAAATGAAACTGCAGCGACACAAACACTCCACAGACCAATGACCCAACAAGATTAAGGAATGTGCTGAGCAGGCACATATTCAGCAAGTGGGTTGATTTGCTTGATACGGGCTTGCAATCCATTATATTTACCCGACATGTTACTTGCATTGTCGTAGCTCTGGCCACGGCAGTCCATAATAGAGATCATGTTCAAGCAGAGTATCCAGTACTACATTCATCATTGTTTCTCCATCATGGCCTGAAAGAGGAATGAATTTCATAAAGCGCTCTACAGGCTTACCACTGGAGTCGACAAAGCGAACAATGAATGTCAATTGATCTGTATGTGAAATATCTGGTGTTGAATCTACACTTATTGCAAAGTATTTTGCAGTTTTCACAGCTGCTATGATGTTATTGAGGACCTTCTTAGTCATCAGTTCAATAAATTCATTGCATATAGTAGATGACATGTAAGATACAGTGCCTCTTCCTGCATTCCCAAGGCGTGACACATGATTTGCTAAGAATGGATCGAATTGTGCTAACAGTTCTATGATCCCTAGGAAATTGCCATTTTTTTCCGAACCAAAAACCTCATTTTCTCCACGGAAAGCAAGTCCTCTTAGAGCTAAGAATTTTACAACAGCAACAACTTTCTAGAACTTTTCTCCAATAAGTGCGCTCTTTTTCAGTTTGATTTTCCAAATGAGAATCCAAAAAGCCTTTTTTCTGTGCACGAAATACACTGGCTAAAATGCAGCTCCTGTGAGTGGTGCTGTTTTCATGTTCCTCGAAACGCTTGGAATTTTTCCAGTCATTGAACCCCTGTGTGAAGGTATTTTGTTTGGTAGAAAATAGCTTGCATGCTGAACAGTACACTTTTCCTGAGCTTTCAGCGTATACCATCCATGATCTTTTCAGTTTCTGAATTTGCAAGCTTCCTATAAAACATAGATGACTTTAAACAACGACGACTTCCATCATCATAAATCCTTGCTGATTTCCTAAAGTCAATGTTCAGAGTTTGACTGAAGTTTTCTGCAATGAATGCATTACGTAGAGAATCTGGGATTACATTTGGCCATGAGGCAGGATCTTTTAAGACAAATCCTGTGGATGAAATGTCCGTTGAGACATTGAGAGGAGACACAAAAGAAGTAGATGCTGGCTGAGAAATAATGGAGGGAGGGCTTCCTGTATGATCTGACGTATCTGCAGATTCAACTGTACTGGTAACATCAGAAACTGTTTTCGTGAGCATGTCTGTGATCTTTTTGCAGCTTCCTACATCTTTTTTTCTGTTCTTGAATTTTCTTCTTTCTTTTCTGTGACCCACTCGCATAAGAACGTCCAACATCACGTTCACGAGATGCCATAATGAGGATGTATCACTGTCTGTAATCATGCAAATACAAATTTTTCATTATCAATTATTATTTTTTTAATTATTAAATTTTTTTTGTCAATTGGGGGGATATGGCCCTTGTAGCCCCCTTTCCTCTGGCTGCACATCTAAAAATTCAAAACGTTACTAGAAAGGAGTCAAATACAGAACTTTTACCGTAGATTAGGTTAGTGATTTGGGCCACGAATATTTTACTAATTCATCCTCCTTGATCTCCAATTTACTTAAACAGAAATCATACTGAGTCCAAGAACAATGCACAATGGTATTTATATTACCATTTTCATAACTAAACTAATCATTATGTTTTGCATGATATATGGCCTACCACCATAGATAAGGACATGAGAATTAAAGAATGCAGGGACAATTTTGGGTTTCACCCAACCAACGATTTTCTGATGTGGCTTATGTGTTTCTGGGGAAATATGTAGTAAATTAATTGATGTTCTACATCACTTCCATCGCAACTTGAAAACTAAGGATTTTGCGACGGAAAGTGATGTAGAACATCAATCAATCATTGAGATCTGTTTATTGAAATGATAAGACTTAAAGACAGGACAAAGTGCTTTTAAAACCTACAAACGGAAGTCAGTTTGCGTTCTAGGTTTTTCTTTATAGTATTTTTACCAAAAATGCGTCTTTACTGGTCCATGCGTCTTTACTGGTCAAGTAACCCTATCAGGTACCTCCCTTAACATTTAGAGGTGAAAACAAACATTTATCCATACACATCAATGTCTATCAACAACACTTCAGTTAATTTGTCACAGTACAAGTCTAGATAACGTGTAATTACTACAGAAAATGGGAGAGGAATCTTTCATACTCGCCCATTAGCGGGAAAACACAGCTGTTCTGATGTAAACAAAGGCGTGTTGAGTGTTGCCATCTATGGTTAGGTTTATTTATTTTTATTTTATTTTTTCATTATTTTTGTTTTGATTAATTTTTAAACATCAATTTTACTCTCCAAACACTTGAACTTTTTAGGTAGGGACCCCTTTGCACTTTCACCATGTGCGCAGTCTTGGATGAGCCCCTGAACCCCTTGGACCGTGGGGCCCTAGGCAAATGCCTAGTTTGCCTATGCGGTAATCCGGCCCTGCTTGTGAGTTGAGGTTGGATGGGCTGGTTGTGGGTTGGGGTGTGTTCTGGGCATGCCGTGGGGTTGGTTGGGTCCAGGGGAGTGGGGGGTTGCTCGAGGGGGTGGGGAAGGGGGGTGGGGTGAGGGTTTGGCAGGGAGTGGGGTTCATCACCTTAAGTGACTTTTGGTAATCCCTACGTATTGGGCAAGAGTTTGATACGGCAGTGTGGCGTTGATTACAGTTGATGCATTTTTTTGTGGCTTTGCAGGTTGTCCAGTAGTGGCCTGACCCTGCACACCTGGAACAGGTTTGAGTGGCAGTGCAGGAGTCTTTTTCATGTCCATATTTATAACATTTCAAACATTGAGTTTTGTGGTGATAGTTGATGGAATAGTCAGGTGGTATGCGAATAGTTTTTTTCCAGAATTCCTTTCTGGAAGAGTCTAGAAGCTTCGTCAGGTGTGTAGCAGCGTATTTTAAGAATGTTGGAGTTAGGAGGTCTGTATATGTCGTCTATAGCGACCTTATTCTAGTGCTGATGTCACTTATGAGGTCTGTTTTATCGTTCTCATAGGCAGTAAGGAGGAATGAGTCAACTTGTTTTGCAATTACTGTGCTCTTGCCACGATGTTTTGGGCTCCATAAAATGGAGAAGCCGGCATCTTGCAGTTTGTCGGGTTGCAGTCGCTGTGTAGATGCCGTAAGAGTTTGTCAAGGATAAGTTTGAAGCCTGTTTCTGTTTTGTATATTCTTGACTGAGGTGCTTGAGTTATGTTGAAGAGCGTGTCCCTAACTGATACAGATTGGTGGTCCCCTTTGGAGTACTTAAGGAGGAGAGTGAAGGAGGGCTCCTTACGTGAGGTAGGGGGTGGGGGGGGGCGGGAGATTGAGACGTCGGCATGGGATGGGGAGAACCTTGCGGTTGTTCCATTGTGACAATTGATCATGGGGCAGGGCAGCCAGTCATATTGGCTCAGAAAAGTACCGTGGGGCGTCAAGCGTATGCTCTGGTGTGTGTACCTGCCAAGATTTGGCACCATTTGAACGAATACTCCCACCGACGCAGGAGCAGGTTCGCTCGGTCCAGAAGAGAAGAAAGGTGGTTAGAGAGGAGAGAGGCGTGTTGGTGTTACCCAAGCGATGTAGTCTAGCCGATCCACTGTGTGGGTATCTTTAACCACCTCAGTGAAGTGGGTTCGACTGGCTTTTTGGGAAATTACGACGCAAAAGTATTCTAAACCCGTGTCACACACAAAAGAGATATTGGTTAAAAAAAAGCTGTCTAATTCTCAGAGATGCCGACACAACCGAACATGGGTAAGAGGATGTCAGTATGCCAGGATTACACATACACAAAGTACAGAGGTGTGGTGGTGTTGCTTATGAACAATGTACCAGCAGACGTCACCCAACAGGATGAGGTGGGAAGACTTCACCCAGCTGCAAGAGTGCAGAGGCCAACGGTCTGCCCTGAGGCAGGCAGCCAGTGACGCACAGAATCCTGGAGCCAAGATGAAGAATGCCCAGAAATCAACCAATCAGGCAATGTCTTCTTGAAACAAGAAAATCAATGCTATTTTCCTTCAACAAACATATCAATAGTTTCTTCCAGCAAGGGGATCACAAGGCAGCCAATCAGGAGCAAGCAAAGCGTGCAGCCAATCGGGAGCAGGTACGTCTGTCCTGTGTGGAAGCTAGCAGAGGAATTGAGGCAGGTAGGAGAGGTATTGGACACTATCTATCTATAGATTCTAGGTAAGACCCCAAGAAGGGGTGAGTGGGGAAGTGGGGATAGAGGAAGAATAGGTTGATTAGAGGAAGGGTTATTGTAAGAGGGAAAGAACCAGGGCTTAACCTAGTAGCTGAGCTGAAGGCGATTCAGGAGTTCGTGCGCAACTAAGGGACTGGTAGGGGGAAGGGGGGGGGAGGATGGCGACATGGTAGAAGGTATCGCATGGTAGAAGGGCTTTATTAAAGGTCCATACCTGTGAGTTACAGGTTAGTGAGTCAAGATTTTAGCAAGGTTATTTGTATATAGGAATTGGGTCAGGAGCTAGTAATGAGTAAAGAGGTTGTGTGTGTTTGCTGGTCTGCGTATTTCGTCGTCTAGGTATGAGGTCCAGTAGTCATGTCGGGTCTCTAGTCTATTTGTTTGTCGCTAAGCTGTTTCCAGTACACGTTTAGAGCAGGGATGTTCGCACGGGCGTGGACACTCTTGTGATGAATTCATCCCATCGGGTGTTGAGCACCCAGCGTAAGGCTTTGTTCTGGATGTGTTGTAGTTTACGTCTGTCACAGCTGCTAGGGAGAGGGCTAGTGGGCAGTAAGTTATTAGTGGACGGATGAGGGCTTTGTATAGATGTATTTTCATTTTTTTGGAGGCTTGCCATAGCTTGGACAGCCCCGACAGGGCCTTGGATGCAATGGCTGCTTCTGGTTGATGTGTTTGTGTATTCGCATGTTGTAGTCTAGATTAACTCCTAATACGTTGGTTGTCTGAGACAGGGATGTTTTGGTGGGTATCAGCTATCCTGAGTATTACTGGAGGAGGTGGTTTGCGTTTCCTGTAGTGGAAGTAGGTGATTTTGGATTTTGCAGGGTTGGTTTTTATTCTCCATTTTTGTTCCCAGTGTGTAATCTGGTCTACTTCGGTTTGTGTTCTGCGGGCTAGAGTGGTTATTTGTCTGTGGGTTGTGAGTTGGGTGATGTCATCTGCATATGCAAGTGTTATTGTGGAGTCAAAGGCAGGTGCTGGGATGTCGTTGTAGAGGATGTAGAGGGTGGGTGAAAGGACTGAACCCTGGGGAACTCCAGCCTGTAGTGGGAAGTACTGAGAGAAGCATCCATGGAACTTAATCCTCATGGTCCTGTCGTCTAGGAAGTTAGAGTAGTTTGCTGATAGTCCGAGGGAGGTCGAAGTTGGAACATAGCTTAAACTTTAAGCCGTTGTGCCACACTGTCATAGGCTTTCTCTACATCTTTTGCTACTAGGGCTGTCTTATTCCCTTGGTGTTTATGTGGATGTAGTTTAGAATTAAATTCAGTGCGTCTTGAGTGGAACGGTTTGATCTGAAGCCAAATTGGCCATTGTATAAAAGGGAGTTTGTTTCAAGATGTCTACGTAGTCTTGAGTTTATCATTTTTTCATAGATCTTTCCCAGTACTTCGAGTAAGCTGATGGGGCGGTAGTTTTTTGGGTCAGAGTGGTCTTTATTGGGTTTTGGGATGAGGATAGCAGTGGCTGCTTTGAAGAGAGTGGGGAAGTAGCCGGATGCAAGTGATGCATTGAGGAGGTTGAAGGCTGAGATGATAGTCAGGGAGGTGTTTTAGGATGATGTGGTTGATTGATTGATTCATTCATTCATTAGAGGTTTGCCGGTACTTCCGGCCCGGGTCTTCTCCATATGGTGACCCGGCTGTGCAGGCGCTGATCTAGGAACAAAGTTTGGGAGGGGCCCGACGGCAGAATTTTCGGTTGTTTAAAGAGCATTAGCATTGCCGTTTCTCCACTAACGGGATTCTTATTTGTTAATTACTGGCGGACTGACCTAAATGAATGGGCATAACCATCTGCTCTAGGTGCCAGTGTTTCTCTTTGGATCCAAATGAGAGGGCCGATTTTTCTGAGAAAAAAAAAAACACTGACCTTACAATGTGAGGAATTTTGTATCTTATTAAAACTTTATTAAAAGTAAGAATTTAATAGCTAGAGACTTTTACATTAGACATTAACTTAAATGTAGAATATATATATATATATATATATATATATATATATATATATATATATATATACCTGCTTAAGACAGTAAGCATTATACTTTATATTACCTATAATAGTAGCCTTAAAAGTAACATGCAAAGGTTATTACACTGAAAGGATTAATCACACTGTAGCCTAAGCAAAGAGAAGACGGCGGTTCCTTTCCGCAAACTTGTTGATCACACGATCAACAGGAACATGTACATCGTTATGGACGGCGAGTAGTGCGAGGCCGTTGAGGCGATCCTGACCTATGGTGCTCCTCAAGTATGTCTTCAGGCGTTTCAGGGCTGAGAACGATCGTTCGGCTTCTGCATTTGAGACTGGCAGGGTCAGTAGGATGGTAAGGAGCTTCGCGATGTTCGGAAAACATACGGGCCTCGGCGTATTCCTTTGCTTTCTTGACAGGTTCGAAGGCCGGAGCGGAACATGTCCACCGCTGTGTTTCCGTCTGCACGAGCAAAAGTGACTCAACGTCACTTTCGTAGAGTTTAGTGGCTTTAAGAACAGTATCCATGTTTGCTTTTGAGCCCCTGAGCAGCTCCTTCAATCGGAGAGCAACGGGCACAGTGTCATCATCAAATCTGCTCTTCAACTCAGCGATCACATGGTCAACGAACGGAATATACACCGAGCGCCGATAGTACTCCTCAGCAGATGCCGCTGGGACATTCGCGCGTTGTCTGTCGTGCACAGACTCTGGGAATAGGGACGTCATCGTGAGCTGAGCCCACTTCAACTAGAAGATCTTTGAATTTCACGAACACAGCATGGAAGTACTCCTCGGCATCCGCTCTAAATTTGGAGAATAGAGTCCCGATTTCACGAATCAGTGCGTACGCACATACCAGGTCACCTTCCTTTTTCTGTAGGGTTCTGCTTGGCTGAAGCGTGTGTGCCAAAACGGACTCGGCCACAACCAACCCAACGAGAAAGCGGGGGTCCCGAATCGCAGCGAGTAGGAGTCCTACGTTGGCATCCAACTTCATCTCATCCTCCAGAAAAATAGCGATGAGAGGCAGAAACTCGATGAACACGAGGACAGCATCGTGCCGCTCGACCCATCTGGTGGGGCACAGGGGCACCAGCTTTTCCCGCTTGGCTGAGGATAGCTTCACGAGTTTGGTAAACCGAAGCGTCCGGATGTTGCTGGAATGGATGAAGTTGTACACCTCGTTCAGCGTCTGGAGGGCGAGTTTGACTTCTTTGACATCACAGGCCTTAGTCAGCACCAGGTTCAGTCGGTGACTGAAACAGTGGATCGGTTTCGCCAGGGGGTATTGCTGCATGATGATGGCGGCACAACCTCTGAACTTCCCCATCATGGCACTCGCTCCGTCGAAGCCTAGCCCTCGGCATTTTGACATCTCCAAGCCGTGGCCCTCGACGGCGTGGATGAGCAGTTGGGCCAGGCCTTCACCAGTGAGGTCATGGGCATGAACGAAAGCGAGGAAATCCTCCTTGACATCTTCTTTGATGTGTCGAATGATGATGGTTGCTTGTTCCTTCCCTGAGACGTCAGTGGTCTCATCCATTAGCACTGCATATACCCCCGACACTCCTGCCAAGATCTCCTCCTGCACCAATCTACCTGCGAAGCGAAATAGGTCTCAGTAACATCTGCCCTCAGCGTGTATTTTACTCGAGGAATAAGAGAGCTATTTTATGGTGTGACTTCCATGTGTGACCCACCTGTGATATCGATCAACTCGTTCTGAATGGTCTTGCTGATGAGGGTGGAAATCCTGGTCCGGCTGACAGAGCTGGTGAGGAGGTGGGTGAGGTCGGAATCTCCTCCCTGGGCTCGATAACGTAGCAGCGATAACGTAGCAGCGCTCTAAAGACTCCCTCTCCGGTCTTGCTCGGAACAGAGAGGTCCAATGGACCGTCATCCCGATGTCCACGGAGGGGCAGCATATTTCGTCCGCAGAAGAGGATGGTTTCAATGACTGGAACCAACAGGCGCCGGTTGGTTTCTACCTGCTCCTTCCTCTTCGAGTGTAGCATAGTGTCCACAGCCCTCGTCGGGTTTCGTACAGTGTCGACAAACCCCTCCATTTTCGACATAGCCGCCGCATGATATCCGCACGCGTTGTGGTTGTTGAGCACTTCGGTGGCCTTTTTGTATTTGCACATTGGTTTTAACACCAAGATGCCCAGCCTCTGGTCTCCAAGTCCGCCCGTGTCCCCGCGGAACACAACACAGGCTATGCAGTATCCGCCCTTGTTCAGCTGTGAGTATTTTAGCCAGGGGTATGTGGAGCACCAGCTTGGCTGGAATCGCCTTCTATGACCACCTTCGTCGCAGAGGGGTAGCCAAATTCAGCAGACGGGGCCTTCTGATAGATTATGGCCATTATCTCGGCGTCTGTAGCCACTTTGTTTCCAATGAAGCTCGCAACGTCAACTGGAGCTGCAGGCAGTGTCAGTGTGCCAGGAGTAGAAGAGAGCTCCTCGTCCTCATGCTCCTTAACGGCAACGTCAGCTTCGACAGCTGTTGATGTTGAAGTGCCTGGATGTTTCTCGGGCTCATTGCTGTCATGGTCACCATCATCACTCTTCTGGATCACTTTTGTCTTGAAGAACGAGGCGATCTTCCTCTCACTCCCGGCTCGCTTCATGTTACACTCCTTGTGAGAATGAGAAGGAATTAACTCAACAAAGCTTTACCTATTTTCACTGAAACAATAAAATTGAAACTGGCATCCTTCAGAGTGATGAAAAAAAAGATAGTCCTTTACTGATAGCTGTCGTTGTAAGTTGTTACCGTTTTGTGGCTGCTGCCGTTAAGTAACTAAGTAACAGTCAAGTCAAACTATATAACGAAAAAAAATAGAAAAGGGTAAAAATGGAAATATAGTACCAACGATAATAAATAAGTTAGTACAAACTTTCACTGCCAGTTTGATTCGAATACTATATCTCGCAGAATTTTCTGTTGTTTTCAATAGTGGTCTCAACACTTTTGTAGCTTGAATAGTGAGATAATAGCTCACTATTCAAGCTACACATACTGACTCACTGCGAGCCGGGCACGAACCAGGACGAAAGGGTAAGGGTTCATGAACCATTCAGTGACCTTATTGCACCAGGTAAAGGGGCCTGTTTTGGGGCCTTGTGGGACAGTGCCAGAGTGGAGTGGGTTGGAGCCTTGGAGCTATGCCTACGGTAGCCTACCATGAAAGAGTATAATAATAATAATAATAATAATTAATAATAATGATATTTTTATTAGGCTAAGTTTCAACATATTTACCCATATCTCTGAGATATGGGTAAATATGTTGAAACTTAGCCTAATAAAAATAACAATTATTATTATTATACTCTTTCACGGTAGGCAAAGCTCCAAGGCTCCAACCCACTCCACTCTGGCACTGTCCCACAAGGCCCCAAAACAGGCATAAACACAATAGCCTAATGTATTAATCTTGCCCTGGCCTCTTTACCTGGTGCAATAAGGTCACTGAATGGTTCATGAACCCTTACCCTCTCGTCCTGGTTCGTGCCCGGCTCGCAGTGAGTCAGTATGTGTGTTGGAGCCTTGAAATACCGGGGGACGGTGACTCACTGTCACGGGGTCACGCCGCATCAGCCATCTGATGTTACCACGTGCTCTCAACATGCAACACTGCTTGACGCTCGCTGAGGCTGAGCCTCGCTCTCTCAGAGCCTGCCTGCCTCTCTGGGTGTTATGCGAAATTTCTTTCAAGTTAGGAAATTTCCACGATTTTTTTGCCACATCTCATTATTCTCAGCATCAATACAGCTCCAAAATGTTTATTATAAGTATCCAACCTTAAAAAGCATTTTTGTATTGTTATGGAGCTAGAGGTATTAGTGGTCTGTAAACTTGCAAAGTTGCAAAACAAATTTAAATGCATCCCAAAGCAGTGGCGTAACTACGGGGAGCCTGGGGGGTCCGCCCCCTCTCCCTCACAAGAGCTGTGGCCCCCCCCAATTGAAAAGGAGTATCTGCATAGATTTGTGTCTAGAAAAGTAAAATATATATATATATATATATATATACATATATATATATATATATATATATATATATATATATATATATTATATATATATATATATATATATATTATATATATATCGGCTTTAAAATCTCAAATAATTCGGGAGGGCATGCCCCCGCCATGTAAAGGATTGGCCCCTCCTTCCCCTCGCCCCAAAATGAAAACCCAGCTACGACACTGGGCCAAAGCCCAAAGAGGGCCAAAGGGGGGGCCCGGGCCCCCTGGGCCCCCCCTTATATCCGCGCCTGCGGCTGTGGTCCCCGGTTGGGGGTGTCATTCATCTTCTTCTGTCGTCTTTCTTGGGCCCTTGGGCCCTCTGGCTGGAGGGTAACTTCTTCTCTCTTGCGGCGACCCCGGACGGGAGTGTCATCTCGCTTCTCATCTTCATCAGCAGGCGTCCACTTGGGCTTCATTGGCAGGCATCGCCAGGGTTAAGGGTCTTCGGACACTTGTCGCCCCGTCAAGTTGTTGGTAGTGTGGCATGGGTTTTAGACGAGTTCAGACTTTTACCTAGAAAACAGGTACAGGCTCCTTTGGATTTTTTTTTTTTTTTTAAGTGATGGGGGAGGGGAGGTAGGGGAGTGAAAGAAGGAAGAGTAGGAGAGTTAATAGATGGAGAGGTCGTGGCGACTCTTCGTTGTATGTGGCGTCGTCAGCGAGGCAGTGAGTGGGCAGCCAGGATGGGGATGAGAGTTCCCAGGTCACGGACGGCCAGGTACACCAGCCGGGCTGCGGTGTCTTCTCGGTTCGGGTCTCCAGGCACCATTGGGAAGTGCCTCCGTCGGAGTGACACCATCGCGGGGCGGGGCAGTCGAGGAGGTAGTGCACTAGTGGCTCGGGGACCATCTGGTTGCAATGGCAGCAGCACTCCTCTCGCACACGGTCGATGAGTCTTTTGGCAGTAGGGTAGCCAAGTCGCAGCCGGTGTATCCCAACCTGCAACTTCCTGTCTAGCCTCCTCATGCTCGGCGGGGGCTCCCCTCGGGTCGCCCTGTCGTACCAGATCCGGCTCCACGATGTACCTGGCCCTGGTAGCGGGCGCCTGGCTGCAGCGGCTGCCCACAGGTCGACCTGTCTGCGGCCGATGGCGATGGTGGTCACTGGCTGGGGTTCAAGGGGTGCTGACTTCGCTGCGCCATCCGCCGCATCATTCCCAGCGAGGTCGATGTGGCTCGGAATCCAGTTGATTGTTGCTTGCCGTCCCTGCGCATTAAGTGTCTGCAGGTCCTTCCTGATGGCAGTAATTAGCCGGATGTTGTCCCTGGGCTCCCTGTGCTTGATGGCCTGGATCGCCACTCTGGAATCGATGTGAATGACTGGGGGTCGCCGATGATCCAGGAGTGCATGTTGCAGGGCCCTCTGGATGGCATGAAGTTCTGCCTGGAGGATGGTGCAGTGATCCTGGAGTCGCCATTCGGCCGTCAGTGACATGGTGTACCCTGGCACCTGTGTGGCCAGCCTCTGGATCCCGAGAGCCATCGGTGTAATATATGGCGCACCCAGGGTGCTCTGCTGCTGCAATACTCATTGCAGCCCTTTGCTGCAGCACGTGTTGTGGACAGTGACGCTTGCTAACTGGGAGGTCTTGGATGTGGACCACAACTGCTTCTGGTGCCCAGGGCGGGAGTACAATGTGGTTGATGCCAGAGGCTCCTGGGGCTTTAGGAGGGAGGCGCTGAATGAGAGCTTTAATGTCATTGGCTGTGATGGGGGTGTCCAGTTCCTGAGTGGCAGTGAGTCAAGTTGTATGTACCTGTCTGGTACCGTTAGGTGTACGTGGTCAGTGTTCCATTGGTCTATTTGTTGTGTATGTGGCAGTGTCTGGTAGTGGAGGGTGTGGGTGGAAAATATTCTCCCATATTTCCTTGATGTTTGTTGCTGTTTGTGGGTCAGTGATGTTTCTGTTTTTGTGGGTGATGTGTTCGAATTTGTTGTTGTTACCTAGGATTTTGTTGATGAAGTTCTAGAAAGTTTTGGGGTCTTTTATTCGTTGCTCATTTGCCTGGTGTATGAGTCCAGCCCAATGGGTGTTGTGGTCCTGCTCCAGGCTATGAAGTATGTTATTCCTGAGGTAACGAACGAACGAACGCATACTCTCAGGTAAGACCCACGAGTGGGTGAATGGGGAAGTGGGGACAGGCGAAGGGTAGTCGGTGAGAGGAATGTCTTGAGTGATGAGATAAAGTGCCAGGGCTTAACCCAGCTGCGGAGCATTATGAGGCAGTGTAGAGGGAACGTGTGGGGAGCGCAGAGAGAGCAGATTGCAGACAGTGCTCGCTGGCTGGCTTGCCTCGTACTGAGGTGAGGTGGAGGTTGGCAGCGCGTTAAATGTCACATGTCGGGAGGCTCAGATCTTGTGTTGTTGTTGTTGTGCTATGTCTCGTTGATGACTGTTCCACACTTTAGCCGTTTAAAGTCTCTCTTGGTCATGTGATATAGGCGCATTCTGTTGAGAATTTGGCCTTACCTGCTGTGTTTATTATTATAAATATAAACACTTAGCTGATAAATGACAGCAAATCGTCTACACAGCCGCCCCTGCAGACGAGGTCTAGATGCTGTCGAAACCATCACAACAGTGGGCTGTCAAGAGATACAATTTGTGAGTATAAATTACCCCTAGGGGGTGTTATGTCAGCATATTTCATTCGATGATGGCTGACGAATACTTACTTGTTTGGACTCAAAAGTCCACACCTTACTGCCGATTATAGGTTGATTACAAACTCCTTGTGACTCAAGAATTGCGCAATCCCCCGATCTACAAGAAATTCGTAACATACCTTGCTCTTTGTAACATGAGCTATGGTGTTCTCAACACCTTCGACAGATATCGGTGACTTGATAGAAGCTGAAGTGTCCTTGGATGTCCACGTCTTCCATTGTCTAGGAAACGCACACTGGTACACTATGTTCAACAAGATTTGTCTTTATTGTTCACAATGTATCACAAGAGAAGCTGATCACACTTCTCTAAGTGTTTGTGTTAGAGATACTTTGTTCACACTAACGCACAGATCAGTGTCCTTTGCTGGTTATCCTGGCGTCAGTGTGACTCTCTCTAGAGTCAAAAGTAATCTGCCGTCAGTACACCACCCCAAGCCGTCACTGCCCTAGCACAAAAAAAAAAAAACGCTGACCTAGTACCTTGCATCCTTGTCACCGTTTAAAGTCTCTCTTGGTCATGTGATATAGGCGCATTCTGAGGTTGGAGCAGTTCAGATGATTCACGAGGAGGGATAGTACGTTTTCAAAAGAAATTTTGTTAGGATGTTTGCAGGTATATTTGACGGCGCCTTCCTTCAGTAAGTGGAGTAAATCAGCTGCACTCATATCAGTTGGTAGATTGGGCGTGGTGTAGAAGGTTAGAGATCGGCTAAAGGTATCACTAAAGTAATGGCCGCTTTCTTCTGTGTCTTCTTCGATGATTTCTTCTTCTTCCTCGTCTGAGGGTTGCTCATAATACTCTTGTTCCGTGTCGTCTTCTGTGATTGTGTTAAGAGGAGGCTGGGAGCAAGGGTCAGTTGTGGCTTGTTGGACAGGTGGGCAGTGAGACGTGGTAGTAGACGGTGGCGTGGGTTCTGGAGTGGAGACTTGATTAGGACCTGATGGTGTGGTGAGATTTACGGTGTCAGGTATAAGCTTGAGGAGGTCTTGAGATGGTGGTGTGTCTGGAAAGTTGAAGCTTGGCATGTTGTTGAGGCGAAACAGTTCGTTGATTGTTGTGTTGAAGGAGCCAGGATTAGCAGCATTGGCAAGGTGGGCATACATCATGCAGTAGAGCACCTTGGATGGGGCAGCGTCGGGAAGAGCAGAGAGTGCTAAGCTGGGTGAGGATGGTTGTGTTGTAGCTTGAAGGATTTTTGTTGTATCAGATTGAATTTTGGCAATAGCTGCATATGACGGTGATTTGTTGTTGTTTTTCTTGGTTTCAGCGATAATTTTCTTGGTCAGGACTTCTTTGCGAAGAGGGCATTTGGCTGCAAGGGTGTGGTGAGATCCTTTGCAATTGAGGCAGGTAGGAGAGGTATTGGTGGTGGAACATTCCTTGTAGTTATGCCCATCTTTACAACAGTTTGTGCAGTATTGTTTTCCTTTCATGGGACAGTCAGGTGTCGAGTGGTGGTATGAGTAACAAGTCCAGCACGGCGAGATGTGGGCGAAACGTTCCGGTTCTATGTGGCTGGGATGGATATGATAGTATGAGATTGCCAGACCATCTGACAGTGCTCTATTCGCCATATCGATGCTCGTGAAGGTTATCTTGATCATGGTTGAGGCGTTTGGGATTCTGGTGATGTGTTCAATCGTTGCCCAAGTATTTTGTTCTTCGATTGAAGTTTTGAGTTCTTCATTCGGTAGTGTAGTGATGAGTTTGTCCAGTCGTTTAACGAAAACGGAACGTTTCGCCAGCAGGGAAGGTGAAGGGGTAATGGTGAACTGTCGGTCATTGAGAGTCTTGGTAGATGCGTCGGCCATAAGTTTGGAGGCTTCATAATCGTCTGTACAGACGACGATGAATGAGTCTTTCGTCGAGAGTATCGATGTGAATTTGATCTGCAGGCAGGTCCTTACAGCGACAGCTAGGGCGAGTTTAGTGGAGTCGTTTATTACTCCACTATTAGGTTTAATCCTTACACGATTTGCTGACATCATGAAGGAGTGGGCAGACGATGATACGATGAGTAGAGGTTCCCCTCCCCAACGGGGATCGCAGGGACACTACTTGAGGAGCGACTGTGGCTTGCCAGTAGCAAGGCCAGCAGTGCAATGTGTCTGTCTGTCTGTGTCTCTTTCCTGAGGTATTGGACACATACACGACAGGAGCAGCAGCAGCAGATGTGGACGTTCGTGTAGCAGCAGCCGACGGTGCGGACGTGCCTGTAACACCGGCCGGCGAGTGAGCCGCGGCCTCGAGCTGCTTGGTGATTGGTCACTGCGTTGACCAATCAGAAGGCGCCTCAACCCGAGAGCACATGAGAGTATTTTAGACATCCCTACGATCCCCGTTGGGGAGGGGAACACTGCTTACTCACGATGCATTACTCTAACAGGGTAAAGATCAAACCTGTGAGTGGGACAGTCAACTACTCGTCCAAGCTAGCCCTCGCAGCTACCATCAGTCCTTTATCAGTCGTTGATCTTCCTCGTCGTGTAGGACATTGCGCCGCGATGTGATCATATGTCCCACTTAGTCGACACGTACGCCTCTGACCCTCTGACCCGTGTACGTAACGAAGACTTGAGTATGGAAGTCCTCCATCACCACGTACGATGGTATAGGGTAATTTAGGGACATTTTAAGGGAAAAAGACCCTTCTGGCATGCCAGCAAGCGGTCCATCACGTCAACGTCCCAATGTCGCCAAATGTATCGTACCATAACGCCCAAAAACGTTCCTTAAATCACTCTCATAAGCTTCAAAAGGAACATTACGCACCTTGATCCAAGTGTAAAACCGTGATACATCGTGGAGGCGGACATTAACACCAGGGTTAACCGGCTTAACCACATCCTGGTACCTGGCCACCATATTTTCATAAGTGCTGCTCTGCCGGAATTTGACGAAAAGCCTTGAACTACCATTCAGCGAAACGCCATAGAGCTCCTCGTTTGCGATGCCATACATGTCCCTTAATATCACCGTCAGCAAAAGATGGGTGTTCTGGCTATTGAGCGAGCCCTTCACAAGTTCAAGACAATGTTGACACGCCTACGTCCACCTTCCGCCATTATGAAAGTACTGCCACCTGCCGCCAGGGGTTTAGAGAGCAGCTCCACTGTCGTCCTCTCTACACAAAGGCTGAGAGACGAATGCCCTTAGCGATTTGGTCACGCATCATTTCGCAGAATTGCAATCGGCGATCTGGGTCTTCCTCCAAAAGGCCATGCACCAGTCGTGGGAGGTATGGTTTTAATTTCACCTTACACATTAGGTGTCGCAAGGATGTTCTTGGTATGGATAGTTCCATTGAAGCGTGTCTTGTGGACTTTTTTTTGGACTGTTCACAAATGTCAAAAGACATTCTTTTCTCATTTTCTTTAGCCATAGAAGTCTTGAGACCAGATTTCGGTAAATTAACCACCGAATGTGTGCTTTCAGATATATGGCTAGGGTAGCATATAAAACATAGGTTGGGCAAATGTATATGGATGTGCTAGACACATTCTTGTCAGGGCGAGCCCTTTTAAACTGCCAACTATAGTAAGAGTACATTCCACCACTGAATTATTGGTTTTGACTAATTCTGAAATGCGTATCTCGCCAAATGCTTGATGCATGTCCTCTACAAAAATTTATGCTCTCTCCCTGCCCCTCTCATGCACTACTTTCAGACGTACATTAATAGTGAGATTCTCGGAGGGCTTCCAGAGCAGTATAAATTTTTCCGAGCCTGTAAGGTAATTTTATGGCTTTAAAGAGTAAGCCGTCTACTTTAAAACATATTTCTTGTTTTTGGATGCTGTTAAGGATAGTTTCTGCCATGTATCCTGTTGCCGGGTGGTAACTGGTTATCAACAGAGCACAGGTTCCATCTATCTCAGTCTTTATTTTCTCTTGGAGTTTGTCTTCTCTCATCGTGTTGAATCTAGTTTTGAAAGCCTGCTGATGAACCACCATCGCATTTAACAAGAGTCCGTCGTCCTTAGTATATGCAGGTTTGTCATTTCCTTGCCTGCTATTACGATAAACTTTATAAACCCTAGGTGTTGTTAGTCTAGGGGATTTTTCAAGGAGAATTATTATCTAGTTCTATCGTAATAAGGTTGTAGGGAGATCGAAAAACTTTTTAAAATGTATCTTTAATATAGAATAGATATTGTTATAGACAAAGTATTTTATTGTACCTTATTCTTAATATATACAGACTTTATATACTGCTTAAATATGAAGACCTTCAATTTTGGCTGAATGAACCTTTCATATACAGTTGAACAAAAGTTACATTATCTTCTATTTTCTAAGATTAGGCTGATGGCTTAGCAAACTCGAAGTCTCCACAGACGAGAACTAATGTATAAGGAAAATTTCACAATTTCTGGTGACTTAAGCGAGTAAAAGTAGTGCAAAAGTTTCACCGCTTAGGTTAAAGTGAGTAAGCTGTGGAGACTCTATGCAGAGAGAGGTGCTGTACTGCTTATTCTACCCCACTCACACCTGACGTCAGCTTGCTTCAGGCGAGTGGTGTAGACGTGAGGCCAAACAAATTGGTAGTTACCCATTTCCTCACCAGAATAAATATATACATATAATGAAAAATGGGAAAGGTGAAAATTAATATTTTAATATTATAAAGCTGATTACTCTCTTTTTAGCATTTAACGATGGTAATCGCAGTATAATATTAGAAAGATGAACATATATGAAAGACATATCATAACTGCATCTCTGTGCAACACCTGCACATGACCAGCTCTCCATCTAGGAAACTTTTTCTAGAGGCTCCAAGGTAACAGCACTCTTGAGCTCAAGTGAACACCTGAAAACTTTCAAAGTGTTGCTGATGATGGTTCCCAAATCTCAAAAAAATAGCAAAAGTCTAATTCCGTCAGGTTTGGAGAGACAGAGTATTGGTAAGCTCTTAGGACTCTTGTTCTGCTTGTTCAGTGGCACATTAACGAGCAAAGCGGTGTCAAGTTCGCACAGTCTAAAGACTTTTCAGAATTTTCTTCGGCTCACTTTGTCACATGGGTTGGAGCAGAGTTCGAATATGGTGTGTGTGAAGGCAAGCTTGTAATAGGATTGGGTAGGTTGATAGGATTGTCCTTTAGCAAGGAAGTGACATATTCGTTGCCTATAGGATATTATGAAAAGTAGCATTGTGAATGTGAACAGTTATTGCCTATGTCTCTTACCAATTATTGCACTTATGTTGCAACAATGTTCCCCATGTGTCTTACTAGCTATTTCAATTAGGATAAATTTTTTTTTAAAATTTTATTGAAAATACACTTCATTACAACAATGAACCCTGTAACCAAGGGTGAAAAACAATTAAATCATAAAACATACACTGTTGCACCATACCGGCATACACAGTTTACCTATAACACATTACATGTGACATAAAAGCTAACAGATACACACTAGCTCTACATATGACTGAACATACGTTATAGAAGAATCACCTACACCAAAAATACAATACATTAATATACACATCCCTGACCATATTATGAATTTTGCCCTTGAACGGCACTTACTAAACATGTACCTATATGGCTAGGTGCACAAAGAAAAAGGTAGTGTATGTGGTACTAACCAGTAACTTGGCCTGACATTACATCAAGTCATAAACTTAACTAGAGCAATTTAATAAGTGCATACATGATGCATGCATCTGTTAAAACCAAGAAAAGAACATAATGCCGTATAGTGACTTATACCGGCCTTTCCCACTTCCCTAAACACATTACAACTCTTACCTAATAATTGATTATTTCCCCTCCAACACACTATGCCTAAACGACACAACGGCTACATCATACATTCACCAATACACCTAAAACATAGGTATGTTATACCACAAGAATACAAATGCATACCCAGTCATACAATTATAAACCCAACATGTATCCAAACCCTCACCTTGTTCTTGTCCAGACCAGAGCTTTGGTGAGATGGGTAAGGAAGAAGGATCGGTAAGGATAGAAATATTGGAAAAGGGTGGGAGGGGGGAGAGAGGTAGGATATAAAAGGTAAATGGCCCAACCACTTTGGTGTAATTTAAAAAGTGTACGTGAAATGATAAGATATTCTTTAAGGGGTATAAGACTAACCCATCAGTCACATAGATATAACAGATATATAAGTACATGACTCTGAATTGGTAGTAATTATACAAGTTGCAATTGCTTTTTTTTTTTTGCGATTACACAACGGATATTTATGCGACAATGAAGGCAATAATTTTCTGGCCAGTTTATAGAATTTTTTTTTATATTTAAAAACACAGTATACATGGATGGTATTTCATAAATCATTCAAAACAAAAAAAAAACGCGAAAACTTTATATAAAACGACAAATTTTAACTAAACAGAGGACTACCGGAAAAATAAACTTTAAACCCCAAAAAAAACTTATAACCAAAAACCCGACAGTCTTATTCATATTGTATATGGGAAATTTTATATACAAAAAAAAAATTTCATTATAAACTAATGCATTGCACACTCCATGGTACTATGATTATTTTAAAAAAAATTATATAAAAAACAATATCATTATAAACTAATAAAATTGTACACTCAATGGTACTATGGTTATATAAAATAACTAACAGAAACCTACATGGACTCTTGAAATTGAACATGGTGTTGTTTATTTTTGGTTTTGCATATATTGGAAAAGGAATCAAAAACATGCAAAAAGCCTTTAATAATTAACAAAGACTTTTACAGATCTAGCATGTATGATTACATATGAGGAAACACTTTAAGACACCTAATACCTCGACCCAAACCCCATATTTAGTTTCTAAAAATAATTAAAAACCCCCAAAAAAATATACCTTGTTGGTACGGGATATTAGAAAAGGTGTTTAAATTGAACATAACTGTCTATATCACCAAAAATGATAAAAAAAATCATGTGATATACGGGGTTAGAAAAACATCCACAAAACTGTGCCAAGGAATTTGAATGCCAAAGATTAAAATATGGGGACATTAACATTCATCGACCCCCCCCCCCCTCACGTGGTGACCATCGTAAAAAAACAACTTGGCAATGAAACTTTTTTCCCTTCAAAAAATTTTAAAACCTCTCGGTTGTTAGGGAATTCCCCCATAAGGCCAGTATAACTTGTACTTTTTGCGGTGATATCCATGGCTTACGCTTAAGTAACTAAACAAAACCTAAGGGAATCCAGGAAAGACCCAACATACTTACCAAGCCCCGGCCATCGGGAACCCGGTTCACCCTTTGCAAGGCGGGAACATATAGAATTTTGCTTTTTATATTATTAAGCGCCTGCCTTTTTAGGTTTATCCAATCTCAGTTCCACCGCAAACCATCACACACAGACCAGGGAACTTTTAAAATCCGACCCCAAAACCCCCCTTACCTGAAGCCCTGCACCCCCCATTTGGTGCTACCCGGGGGGGGGTTTTCCACCCCCCCCGTTGCCCTTACCCCACCCCCATTTGCAGCACCCTTTGAACGTAAACTTCGATATTTTTGCAAAAAACTATTACCCCAATTTCCCATATGAGTATTTCTGCAATACGTTCTGTAGATACTGCCGAAATTGCCCTGATCCTAACTGTTACCCCGGTTTTCCCCGCAACCCCACGATATTAAAGAAAATCGCCACCACGTACATTATTGCTTTGTACATCATTTGATACTCCGTAACGTCTTTTTTAAAGGCCGTAAGGGTTGAGATGTTCTCCCATAAGAAAATCAAAAACCCCCCCCAACCCACGAACGATTTTTCCCAAAGGTATAAAAAAAAAAAGTAGACGCAGAAAAGCGGTTTTTCGAGACCGAAAGTAAGAAACTGCCCCCCTTACCAAACCCATCCTATTTAAGACCGATTTTGATGTTTTAAAATTCCTGAAAAACCTGTACACCAATTCCGAACCCCTTGGTGCCCAAACTTAAGTTTAAAAAAACCCGTCCCATTTTTCCCCCCCAATTATACAGCAAAAAAAAAAAGCAACCCCGTGCAATTTCCCTACGACAACATAGTGACCATTTCCCCCAACCCGAATCCGTTGCGCATTTCTAAATTTTAATAACAAACGTAGCATTCCTCACACTCGTTAAACCCCCGCCCCCTCCACCATTTAGCATGTCGATCATTAAAACCCACCCACCGGATGCCCCTTTTCACCCCCCGCCCTGAGGAACCGCTGCTTAACATAGGGGCCCTTTAACCCGGGGCCCCCAAAACCAAGAGCCTAAACCCCCCCGGCGAACATGTGCAGAAAACCCCCTGGCTTAACCAACCCCCCCACCCCCAACTCGTAAGACCCTTTCTCTGCAATTCCTGAATGTCCCCTTCTCTTAAAGGGGACACCCCACCACACCCCATACTTTTCTTAAACAAATGTTTTTAACCTACTGTTCTCGCGCAAAAAAAACCCCCGCCTTTTACCTCGAGTTGATCTAAAGCCTTTTTAACCACCAATTTTTGAGTTCACCCTCGGCCCCCCCCTTCATTTCCCTTCCGATTTCCACTATTCTAAGTTGTACCCCGACTGACCACCCATACCTTTCGCCTAACCCCCCCCCCCATGTCCCCCCCCATAAATTTTTTTGCTTTTTGACGCACATGCCCCCAAATTGCCCCAAAAAACTCAAACCCCCATCCCACCCGCAAAAACCTCCCCCCTTTTAACAAAAACGTGGATCATCTATACCCAACCAACACGTGCATGGTCACTGCTCCGGTCCCACACCAAAACCACCACCACCAGCCATAAAAGGGGTTTGATAAAACAAAAAACAGCTGGGAAGGGGGGGGCCCCTTTCCTCAAACCCGTTCCCAAAGGACCGGGTGCCCCAATTTTTCCGTTTTCCCCGTACGCGTAATAGCCCAACATACAAGGTATAACCCTCTTACAACTCCCTCCAAAACCCCGCTTCAATAAAAAAGCCCCAATGAATCCTTTTCAACACATCGTAAGCTTTTGCCAGTCAAGCCCGGGACACCCCCCCCCTTGACATTCCTCCCCAAAAAATTTCCCTAATACGTACATTCCCGTCCCCCATCTCCTACTGGGTTTGCCTACTGCCCCGTGAATAAAAGCCCCATAACCCTTTCCCATTTTATTTCCTAAAATTTTGCAAGGGTTTTATAGTCCGAGCACAAAAAAGCTCATATGCACTCAACCCTCCCCCCCCCTTTTTGGGGACCAAACAAAAATTCCCCCCTCTTTGCGACATACCTAACCTCCCCTCCCTGGATCAATTCAAAACATCAACCAAAAATGTTTTTTACTACCCCAATCGTCCTATAAAAAAAAAATTTTAAAAAGCCCTATACCCGGGGGCCTTTCTTTATAACAAAAAAACGCCTCCCCTACTCCTCCACCGAATTTTTACCTTTTAGTACCATTTTATCCCCGCACTTACAACTTTTCTGAATCCCTCCCACCAGGCCACCCACCCTGGACCCCCCCCTACCCCCCGCCGTAATTTTTCCCCAAACCTTTAATCAGCATAAAAACTCATGCTGTCCATGGTGAGGGGGTACTTGACCCGGCAGGTAACCCCCCAAAAACCCGTGCATACTTCCAATTGCAAGAGGGACGTCACCTGTTGTCTGACCCTGAATTTGCCCCAAGACACAACCGGAAGGTTTTGTCGCCCCAGAGCACTTCTTCCATACCTGCTCTGCTCGAACCGCATTAAAACTTTTCATTGTGAATTTCTGCAAGCCCACTACGAGATGTTTAATGTCGTCAAAACCTACTACTTCCACCCTCCACATAGGCATCATTAAGCTGCCCCTCCAAATAGTTTTGTAGCCCAAACCTCCACCTTGCTTCCTCCTTTCCCCGCTTCTTATAATACGCGGATTCCGGGTTTGGCACGTGTTTCCCACCATTCCAACAACATTCATCTGCCCTCCGCGTTTCCCAGATATTTTTCCCCCAATCCTGAAAAGCGGACCCATCCCTTCCCCCTCCAAGAGCCGCCCATTAAATTTCCAATACCCTGAATAAACCCTGATCATTCCATCCCATCCAAGTCCGCTAGCACTGCACGGTGATCGGAAAACCCAGATCAAGGGTCTGCACGCGCCCAACTCGAATTCTTGTGAGCTTAAATCCTATCCAGTGGGCTGCGTAACCTCTGCTCTGCGACAAACGTATGTTCCACCCCCCACCCACCCTCCCCACTACATCATAAACCCCTACATCCCCCAGCAGAGTTCTTAGGACAGGGAGAAATGCACCCTGCCCCCTTGGCTCAACATCCCCATGGGGGATAATTTCAAATTCCAATCCCCACCTAAAACCGAAATTAAAGGTTTAAAAACCCGGATGTGAAATGTTAAAACCTCCCTCACAAAGTCTATTTTAACTTTAGAGTTACGTCGCTGGCATATAACACCGATAAAACAAACTCTAACCCCACCCCAATACCCATCCACCCTTGCCACCCTTCCATCTCCCCCCTCCTCCATCCCAAGATGCTCCAAGGGCTGGACTCCCTTCACTGCTATAGCCACCCCTCCCTTTAATTTTAAAGAATTATCTCATACATTCGGTAGCCTTTCAAACCGTAACTCTCTACCAAATTTTTAATTATGTTTTTTGCATAAAACATACATCCACATCATAAAGACGCAAAAAACCACTCCATCCACACTTTTTTAACTTCATTTCCCTTAGCCATTGGCATTGATAGTAACACACTTGAATTTACAAAAAGGTGGTTTACCTCTGTTTTTGGGTTTTTTCCTGTTCCCACTCGCACATTAGACTGCCGTCTTTGTCATTTGGCTTTCGAGACCCCCCTCTCCCCCACACTCTACCCTTATGCTGGGACCTTGAAACTATCCCTTCTGTGACAGGCGGCTCAGCACTTTCGCCCACGATTTCCTCCCCGGGCGCTGTCCTGGTGTCAAGAGTCATCCATATCCCACGCTCCCCCCGAACGTTTGTGGGACTACCATCCACGTGCATCTCCTCGTGGACGAAGCCTCCTGGTGAACCTCCACCACCACTCATGCGTCCGTATGAACGTGGTTTTGTCCTCATTCCATGGTAGGGGATTCCTCAGTCGTTAACTCACGAAAACGCCGTCGAAACAACAGGGCCCATG
>NC_069463.1:9929502-9946016 GCF_026875155.1 Cherax quadricarinatus | reverse complement strand
GTTTTCAGTAAAACAGATTGAAATTTTTTGGGGCCTCGATGGAAACTGATATTTCTGAGTATGTTAAAATGTAGGTCTGCATGCAACATAAAGGCAATCTAATGGTCCTAACCAACCAAGGGTGTATCCAACTATAGCGAACCGTGGGAAAGATTCGCAGTTTGTTAACAAATTTCCAATGTTCCCTCCGGGGAAAACAAACTCTGTGTGTTATGGTAACCATTCACCCAGATATTGTGAGTTAGTTCCTTTGCAGAAAAGACTCCCGAGACAGTAGCAAAGCTTTTAAAAAAAGCTTTCTGCGGGGCATAACCCCTAAGCCCCTAGTAAAGAAAATGGAGGTGTTCTGTAATGAAATTTTTAAAAATTTGTGCCCCTTTGTACAAAACTTAAATCCACCATTGTTCCCTCTCCCCGCCAGCAAGGGGTTGCGGAACAAAACCAAAAAGAAAGTACTTGATGTTTGAGAGCCACTATCAATCCCAACAGGGGAAACTTGGGATTAAGTTATACCTGATGTGCGTGTGCTAAAATTTGCTTAAAATGTTTCTATGGTGACACCCCACATTATGCATTGTATGGTTAGATAAACTTTTTGATTATGAGTTGTTATTTTCCCTAATCCAAAACCAAATTACAACCCTGATGATTCATAGAAAACTCGTACCAGCTTAGCTAAAAGTGTTTTTAAAAGAACCCGTGAAACACTTCACAAATCAACAGCAGAATTTACAAGAGTCGCAAAAAAATCGACCAAAGCCATCCAAAATCAAAGTGGGGTTCGAGAGTTATGTGATTAATTTTAACAAAACCTGCAATCCCAAGTTTGATCAAAAGTTTGTTGGTCCTTATCGAGTATTTGAACATATCACTGGTAATAAGTAATTTAGGAGATTAGTACTGGTCAGTATAAAAAATCGCATTTAATCATATAAGTTAGTATGTTGATAATGATTTTCCAACCCAGACTAATGTGACAGACTCTAACAATCCCCCTGATCCCGTACTCCCTTTTCCCCTGAACTCAGAGACGATCAACCTGAATGTTGTTTTTTCCCCACGTACACGACAGGTATTGAGAAACCTCAAGTATCATTTTAATTCCCAAACAGATTTCCTCAAATACAGATGAGTTAGCCCAAACAACAAGTTTTTATCCTCCCCGAGATGACACCCATTTTGCATAGTCAATCTTTCCCAGCGAGTTGGGGTTAAATGTAAAAACCTGTATAGACGAATAATTACATATAAACTTATCATATTCAAGAATTTTTTTTTGTGTTCAGTTCTCTCCCATTCTGAGATTTTAACATCTTTTTGAGTGCACCGAATCTCCCTTTCTGTTAAAACACTTTTTCTTTGTTATTTTCCCTCCCCAGAATCCTAGATCCAGAATACGATCGACGATAAAATTTTTTTTTTATCATTTCTATTGTGTACTCAACATTGAGTTTTAAGTTTGCTATATTATCCCTTTTATTGCATTACGTTTCATTTTACAAAGCTTCCTTTCCAATGTTTTACTTATAAAAGTTATAAGTTTAATTGTTTTGTACTTTGACATTGATAGAATCACCCAAGCCTCCCACCTGCCATCTCTAGTTTGTTTTTGTTGTATGTCGGGACCAACGTTAGCGTCGCCGAGCTTCAGTAGTAGTAACCAGTTCCCTAACCCTCCAGATTTGACTCGCTCCCAACCGTCTCTCCCTGATCACTGTCTATTCATATTGTGCTGCCCTAGCAGTATTAAAAACCCCCCTCCATGGGGGTACTGGGGGTGGCAGCAGTGTTGGGTGAGCAGATAGGTTGGCCCTGAAAGGGGGCCCCCCCACATTATCTGTAATTAACTATACCGCCTCGTGAGTATTACTTTACCCAAATCCACGTGTTCGAACTCCCACGATAGGGTTTTTCAGGGGAAGGCAAACCCTGTGTCACAAACCTTTTGGAGTTTTATGATAAAAAAACAGAAGTAAGACAAAGAGAGAGGGGGGGTTTATTGCATCTTTTGGACTGCAAGAAGGCCTTTTACACAGTTCCTCAAGAGTTGTGCAGAAGCTAAGCTCAGGGAATATAACAGGAAGGGCACTGCAATGGGTCAGGAATACCTGACAGGGAGGCAACAACGAGTCTGGGCGTAATGATGTTCACAGTGGGCACCCGGACGACGGGGGCCCCAGGGGTCGGTCCCCAACCTGGGATTTTTTTTTTGGAACGACATGACGGAGGGT
The DNA here is from genome assembly GCF_026875155.1 of Cherax quadricarinatus. Lineage (NCBI taxonomy): Eukaryota > Metazoa > Arthropoda > Malacostraca > Decapoda > Parastacidae > Cherax > Cherax quadricarinatus. The sequence continues at coordinate 9,943,785 of NC_069463.1, read as the reverse complement.
TAGATCAAAGTGCCCCCTTTTCAGATGATGTAAGTTAATAGGGGAAATTTAAAACTGATGAGGACCAGGGAGGACTTCAAGAGCCTGGACAATGGGGCACCTGGTCCAGCAAAGGCTTCTCGAATTTTAAAACCTGCCCCAAAAGCAAAATCATGAAGATAGGGAAGGCAAAGAAACCACGCAGATATAGGCTAGGTGGCCAAAGATGCAAACCCTCACCAAGGAGAAAGATCTTGGGGGGAGTATAACACCGGCATGTCCCCGGGAAGCAACACAATCAGATAACGCTGAAAGCATATGGGGCCTGGCAAACCGGGGAAACAGCTTTCCAATACCTTAGTAAGGAATCATTCAAGACATGCCCCGTGTATGTCGGGGGCCCTACTGGAGTTGCAGCCCCTGTTTGGAACCCACATTGATAAAAACGTCAAGAAATAAGAAAGTAAAAGGTTTGCGACAAGGTTTTAGTTCCAGAGCAAAAGGGAATGTCCTATGAAGAAAGAAAAGGGAAATGGGGCCCTGCGACACGGGAGGACAGGGGGGTCAGGGAAAAACATTAAACGCATAAAAAACGCGTGGAATGACAAGGGGGCAAAAACAAAGGGTGTTCCAGGGAGGGGGCACAGAAACAAGAGGCCCAAATTGGGGGGTTTAAAAACAAATAGTCAGAGAAAATATAGGAAGTTTTTTCAATCATAGATTGTAAGGCAGTGGAAAAGCCTAGAAAATGATGTTTGGGGGGCAGGAACCAACAATTTTTAAAACGAGGTTTTATAAAGCTCAGGAGTGGGGGAGAGGGGGCCAGTAGCAACCCGGGAAAGGCGGGCCAGGAGCTAGGACTCGACCCGCAAACCCCAAATAGGGGATACAAAAAGTGAGTAACACAACACACACACACCACATACACCCCAACACACACACACCACACCACACCCTCACACACACCCACCCCAGGAGCTCGGACTCCCCCCCCCGCAACTAATAGGTATAAACCCCACACACACAACACACACACCACACACACACAACCACAACACACACACACACAAAAAAAATGCACACTGGGGAAAATGCTGTATTTACGCAGCAATCGGGGTATTTTCCAAATGGTTGCAATATCCACTGGGGAAAAAATACTTTGCCATTTTGAACTTTTCTGGTGAGTTGTTTCAAATTCATTTTTTTGATCACACTCCTACATAATGACGCAATGTTGCAATGTCCATCGGGCAATTTTACATTTTTTGGGGTCTACTTTGGTGGGGGTGTTTTAACCTCCCAAAAAGAACTTGAACCCAGTGGGACCCGGCGGGTGGACATCCAAGAGTCGTTTATCTTTTTGGATGCCCCTAGAATGGGCTCCTCCTGATGAGGAATGTGATAGAGGGATGTTTGTTCAATCCCCCTAAGTCTTAAGTCAATAAAGTTCATTTGAATTCTTTTCGTTTTTATTGTTCTCAAAGTGCTAAATGAAAACCCAAGTTTGGGGTAATCTACCCCCTCTTTGAAAGCAACGCTTAGCCAATTTATCATTCATCATGCATCTAAACCAATGTGGATGGAATCCCAGCAGTGCATCTGACTCCACTGTCCACAATTTTACCATATCATTTGGGTTCTGAAAAAAGCATGCCACAATTTATACTTAATAGTTGAGAGCATTTATGGATGAAGAGAATCATTACAATTAAAGGCCCAACCCTTAGTACATGGACACATTTGACAAGAAGATGGAAACAGTTCTGTTTGAAGGTAGAGGCCAGTTTTATGCCTCCAATTTTTTTTATGAGAGCCATCACCTGTGTGACGACAGCAGCAGTCCCATGCACCGGGGACTGGTAAAAAAACCCTCGACGTAAAAAGGGGGGGAAAGATTGTTCTGTGTGACTAATTTAAAAATCCAGCTTAAGGCATCAGTTTGCTTAAAGACGAAGCTTTGGTTTGTTTTAAAGAAGATTTTGGGGGAAATGGAGAATGGTTTTTTGGAATGGGGAATACCCGGAGCGGGGAAATGTCTCTGTTGTCCAACTTGAAATAGACATGTACTGGTTCATCGGAGGTGGGTTTCCAGTTTTTTTCATCCATCGGGAAAGGGATTTTCACCAGTGCTGAGGAAAGTTTGGAGGGCTTCTGTCGGGGGTTTTGAAGGGGCTAGAAAAGATATTGACCCAAAAAGGATTTTTCTTTCAGTAACACGACTCTAATGTTTGGGATATTAATTCTTTCCGCATTTTTAAAAATTTTTGGCAGAAAGAGGGCATCCTAGGATGATCCTCTTTCTTTTTTTTGCATTTTTCCACCCTCCAAGTTTCCCCAGTCAGACACGAGGCAAGTGTGGCGCTGATAATCAACCAATGTTTAATTAAAACAAGTACATCATTTTCAAAATTTTTTAAATTAGCCCATACCTGGGATAAAAACCTCCCAAAACTCAAGTGCCTCACCCTTTCTTGTATTGGCGACAAAGTTTGTTACAACGGCCCAAGTATGGAACCAAACCCCTAGATACCTTATTTTTAAATTTCTAAAAGCCCACATGCAACGGGACGCGAACTGTCCCTCTCTGCCGAGGGGGACGCCTGTTGGTATCTTTGTTTTATCCCCTGAATTTTTAAACCAAGGGTCCTGACACAGGCTGTACATGATTAAGAATTTTTTTGGGTTTTGGAAAAATCCGGTAGTGTAAAATCATTTTGTCATCAGCAAAAACTAACCATTAATGAGGGGGCTGGCTAGGATGGCTTTAAAAGTAAGGGCATTAATCAAAATGTTGAAAAGGGTGGGACTAAGCCACCTCCCTGTGGGGTTCTAATTCAAAATCTTTAGTTACACTTCTATGTCCCGGGAACAACACAGACGACTTTCTTTTGACAGGAACCTTTAATCCACGGGAAGCCATCCCCAACATCCTTCTGGAAATTCACAATGATTACATGTCTTTTGGCTACATAAAAAAGCGGATTTAAGGTAAGGAACGTAGTGTATGAGCTGTCAGTGTGCAGAGTGAGAAAGGTGGTAATGCAAGATGCACCTCCTTCACATAAGCCATCAACCAGGGTGACAAAAATTTCCTTAATTCTGTGCTAAGACGATTAAAATATCCTTTCAAATGTTTTACACAAGCAGCTAGTAAGGGATTTGTTTAGCATTAAGAAAAATTTTAGGAAGAATAAATAAAAAAGTTTTGTTATGGAATGCAGTTAAAAAGCTGAGTAATCTATAACCCACTGTAGTGAACTGGTCTGTGGGGAGCAGCGGGCAGGATAATACTGCCCCCTCTAGGGGCCTTAACAACAACAACATTTTGGGCATGCGATGGGCCCCCAAAATGGGTGTGATTCTCCCCTATTTTATCCATTTATCACCGATGCAGATTACTGGTTTTTAAATATGGGTGTAGTTATAATTTTTCTCTTGACTATGCAAACATACCATCCCTGTAGAACCCTTTATTAGATTACTATCATTATATTTTGTTGTTGCAAAAGTACTTAAGTTCTATGTTCAAAAAAGCCTAGAGATGGCTGGTTTCTATCACAACAATTTTAATAACATAGAATCCGGGGCTACTGGTGGTGATCCTGCCTACACACCCAAAAACAGGGAGCGTTTACGAAACCCTGAGGGCTAGACTGTGCCCCCATTTCAACGGCTGCTAGGAATGGAAGCAGGGTTTTAAGATTTTCGAAAACTTTTTGGGAGCCCTTCCAAAAGAAGATCAGATAAACTAAGTCTGCTCATCAATTTTGGTCACCTAAGATATATGAGGCTATTTTGAGGTAATACCTACGAAATGCTATAAAAACCCCTCAATCTCATATTTTAAAACCCTACAAAGAATCTTTCACCTATCCCTTCAACTCGCCGCCAGCAATTGATAGTCCTTTTGGGATACTTTCAAGCACTAAAAAATTTTAGAAAGGGACGTCACTTCCAAGCGGCATGCTCATATTGTGAAGAGTCCATCAGGGATCTTTTATCAGGGGGCCTGCATCACCAATAAAAAGGGAGCGTTTATTGGAAAAAAAACTCTCGACTAGCGCTCCCTTTGACCAGGCAAGAGCTCTAGTTTCACCCCAGAAGAATTCTAAAGTATCATCCACTCAGCCTCTCGAGGGGTAAGTGCGCAATTCCTGACCAAAAGATCTTGCAATGAATTACTGGGGAACCTCCTCAGTGACAGCAGCACAGGTACGGTGTGTTTCTTTGTTTTTTTTTAAAGACTCCACGCCCAAAAGTGCCCTCTCGTAAAGCAATGTGCCAAAATCCCACAAGAAAGGTCACTTTGCAAAAGAGGTCTAATGCATCAACAAGGCTAGTGCCTCCACACTTTTCCATGATCATGCGACTCTGAAACAGGACTTCTGCGGCTACTCCAATTCACTGTCAAGGCAGTTGTAAAAGTATTCATAAAGGAACAAATGAGGGTCTTATTGATAGGGGCAGCTCAGAGAGTTTCTCAACCTTGATTTAGTTAAACGGTCTCCTTGATCTACATCACTCACAGGTACCTTTTCCATGGCATCAACTCTCCTCTATTCAACCTTAGGGTTTTGTAAGGTAAATCTCGATTTAAAGGGAAAGGGAAATTATCAAGATGTCATTTAGCTATTCTCCCCACAATTTTTGCCTATGTTATCCTTGGTCAGGACTTTCAGAAGCTGCATGGTAGTGTCACTTAAATTGGAGGTGAACTGCCTCCTTTGTTGTCGTGGCTTGCACTTTAAGGGGAGACCCACCCAAAACTGTTTGCAAATCTTACCGCGGATTGCCCTCCTATATCGCTAAGTCACGCCCCTATTCTTTTGGGGTCGGATGTTCATTGAGAAGAAACTAGAGGGTGCTGAAGGGGGTATTATAGAACCGGTGATTCCCCCTTTGGGGTGCACAGGTTGTTGTTGTTAAAGAGGTTATAGGGAAAAGGGACTGGCTATCGATTTTTTCTGAGACAATCAACAAATTTTCACTTTTTGTGGTACCCTCTACCTCGAATTACGATACATGAACAAAATTTCTCAGACTACGTGTTTAGCACAATTGATCTGCAGGTGCCATCATCAAGTCCCCCATAAGGAAAGAAGATAAAACCTACACAGGTTTCAGGCTAGTGATGGGCCCGTATCAGTTACCCGAGTCCCTTTTGGGGTCACCAAAGGGGTACCTGCTTCCAACGAATTTGGATTCATCATTCAGGGGAAAAGCAACTCAGGGAACTTTCCGTATTTAGATAATGTTTTCCATTTGTGGGAAGACCCGGGGAACATGATGCAAACCCTTTAAAGTTTTTTTGGAAACCGCCAAGAAGAAAAAATCAGTTACAATGAGGAAAATGCATTTTTAATAAAAGGGTTGCATCCTTGGGTTTTGTAGTGGAAGGAGGTTCAATATTCCCGACCCCGAACGCTACACCTCTAGGGAACTTCCAACCTCAAGACAAAAAGTCCTTCCGAAAATCTTGGGGCCTTTGCTTATTTTCTACAAAGGGTCTAAACTATTCAAGTAAAGTCCGCCCCTTTATGCTACCACATTTTCCCGTGACAAAAAGGAAACAGAAGCCCCTTTTCCCTACTCTCAAACAGGACATTGAAAATCGATTTAAGCCATTTATGAGTCCCTACCATTCGAAGTGGAAACGGATGCACTGACATTGCCCTTGCGCGTCTTATCTCGGCAGGACACCAGTACCCTTTTCGAGAACTTTTTAAGGATCAAGAAATGTTTGCTGTGTAGAAAAGGAAGCCCAGGCCCTCATAGAACAGTTCGCCACTGGACATTATTTAAATGGTAGACATTTCAAACCCTAAAGGGCTGACCCAAAGGGCCGTGATGTAATTTCGACAAAAGGACAAAAAAGGTAAAGAAAGACAAGTATTACGCTGGAGGGTGGAACTACGGTTATGACTTTGATATTCGTACCGACCCCGGGCAAAGAACATCCACCTGAGATTCTTGGGCCCATGTGGAGCGATGTCATGATTTTCAATCACCTCAGCTTCCACAAGGGTTTTTTTCCCCAGGAGTTACACGCCCGTACCCTTTTTTCAAATCAAAAAACATGCCCTACTCAGTGGAAGATGTGCGACAAAATATCAAAATGCAGAGTATGTCAGAGTGCAAGCCAAAATTTCATCAGCCAGAGAAAACTCATCTCATAAAACCCCCACCTTTTGAAAGATTGAAAAATAGATTTCAAAGGCCTCCCAAGCACAAATCAGAATAGGTATTTCCTTACATAGTAGATAAATCAAGGTTTCCCTTTGTATTTCCCCTGTCAAATATGGGTGCTTCAACTGTTATTTTTGCCCTTTTCCCGTTTTTCTCTATTTTGGGATGCCAGCTTTTCCTTTAGACAGGGGGTCCTCTTCTGAAAACAACTTAGGAGTTTTTGGTAGCAAAGGTATTGCCTGCAGCAGAACAACAAGCACAACCTCAAGGCAATGGTCAAGTGAGCGGGTTTAATGGTAATTGGGAAAGGGAGTTACAATGACATTAAGTCGCGCAATTCCTGTTCAACACTGGGAAAAATGTCCCCACCCATTCTCTTACTCTATTGAAACACTGCTTGCACAGCACTAATGCAACCCCCCATGAAAGACTCCTCAAAAAATTTCCTCGTTTCCCCTACGGGCCCCGTGCCCACTTGTTATTATCCGGACCCTTCTCCCGAAAGTCACCGTAGGGTTAACAAGACGTCCTTTATGGGGGTTGGCTCCTGCAAGCTAACCACATTACGCCCCCATTCGCTACCAAAAAGGTGAAGAGACTACGTATCTACAAAAGACTTTGCCCAGTTGAATCCCTTTGGTGGAATCTCAAATACACAAAAGATGTGAAAGATGCTTCGTTTTTTCCTGGAAAGCCCCTTTAACTACCCCTATGGAAATAGAGGGTTCTGCTCGCAGTTAACAAACCCCGCTGGAAAAAATTGAAACCCCGGTGAAGAGGTCAAGGGCTACGAAGGGCGGGGGCGGGAGTCGCCCACCTAAAAGTTTGGGGGATTAAATTTTCGATATTTTAGAAGGGGGAGATTGTAGTGATACTGTCCTGTGGGGGCACGCAGGATAAAACTGCACCACCTCTAGGGGCCCTTTAAAAACAAAAAACATTTGGCGTGCTCATGGGACCAAAATATGGTTGGATTCTCTCCTACTTTATCCCTTTTTCACTGATCAGATTACTGGTGAGTTTAAATAGTGGCCCGTAGTTTAACTTTTCTCTTGAATATGCAAGACAACACCATCCCTGTGAAGCCATTATTAGTTACTAGCATTATTTTTTTGTTGCAGAAGTACATAAGTTCTATGTTAATAAACCAAGGAGATAAGGCCCGTGTTTCTATCACAACACCCATATATAACATAACGTAGATAAGTATGTTTATGGAGCAACTTGCAATTAAAAAGACTGATGATGTTGATGGCCCCAGGGCCGGATTAAGAAGTCTTCGGCCCTAGGGTATTCAGATTGGCGGGGCCCCTTTGAGTTTCGGGTAAGGAAATTATTTTTTTATTTTTAGTCTAATTAAAAATTTTTTATTTTTAAAATAATAAAGAAAAGAAACCAAATATTTTTTAAAAAAATTTTTAATATTTTGTTTAAATTTTATTTTTAAAAAATAAATAAAAGTTTTTTTTTTTGATTACTTTAAATATAATATTATTTATTTTAATAAATTTTTAAGTTTTTTTTTTTTTAAATATCCCTATTTTTTATATTATAAAACTTAAAAAAAAAAAAAAGTAAAAAATTTTTTATTAAGCATTTTTTAAATAAATTTTTTTATTTTTTGGGAAAAAAAAAAAAAATTATATTAAAATTTTATTTTTTTAATTAAAATTAAAAATTAAAATTTTCTTTATTTTAAAAGTTGGTTTTTATTTTTAAAAAAAAAGAACGCCCTCCATTTGTGCTGGGGTGGTAAAACGTTTTAACTATTAACATTGGAAGTTTTTTAGGAATTCCGCACAAAAATTTTCAAAGCATAAACATTTTTATGGATTTAGGATTCAAACCCAATAACTAATTCTTTTAAAAAATTTTCCTAAATCGTTAAAAGGTTTTCCTTTAAACCTTTCCAATTCTGCATCTTTCATGTATAAATTTAACAAAAAATAAAAATTTTTCAAGGATTCTTAATTTCTTTTTTTTACCCTTTTTAATATGAAAAACAAATGAACGATATGTAGCTGTCACATTTTTCTGCCTTGGTTGAACAAATTTTTTCTCTTTCAAAATTTCGTTTCCTTTTGAGCTGATGATACCCCTAACTGTACTTTTAAAATTTAGTTTTTCTTAAAAATTTCAAAAGCTTTTTTTTTGGAAGTGACTTACAAATTCCAAAAAAGCCCCGCATGGGGTTGAAAGTGCCATTTAATTTCAGTTTTTCTAATTCTTTTTTCTGGCATTTAAGTTATTACAGCCCCAAAGCAAGAGTAACCAATTCAAAATCTTCCAATTTTGATGCTAAGCTGGCTGCTTCGCTTCTTGTAGTTGCTGTCTGGTCTTCATCCTCTGCTATTTGGATCAAAGCAGAACGTATTTCAGCAAAGCTGTCTTTCAAAGCATGTGTTGCATCATGCAGCGCTGACCACCTTGTTGTTGAAAATGATTTGATGACATCTCCATGAATGGTTGACTTGAGTATACTCCACCGATGCATTGAACCAGAGAAAAAATTAAAAGTGCTTGTAAAAGTCCAAAAAATGAAACTGCAGCGACACAACACTCCACAGCACATGACCCAACAAGATTAAGAGAATGTGCTGAGCAGGGCACATATTCAGCAAGTGGTTGATTTGCTTGATACGGGGTTGCAATCCATTATATTTACCCGACATGTTACTTGCATTGTCGTAGCTCTGGCCACGGCAATCCATAATAGAGGGATCATGTTCAAGCGAGTATCCAGTACTACATTCATCATTGTTTCACCATCATGGCCTGAAGAGGAATGAATTTTATAAAGCGCTCTACAGGCTTACCACTGGAGTCGACAAAGCGAACAATGAATGTCAATTGATCTGTATGTGAAATATCTGGTGTTGAATCAAACTTATTGCAAAGTATTTTGCAGTTTTCACAGCTTGCTATGATGTTTATTGAGGACTTTTAGTCATCAGTTTCAATAAATTCCTTGCATTAGTAATGACATGTAAATACAGTGCCTCTTCCTGCATTCCCAAGGCTGGACACATGATTGTAGAATGGATCAATGTGTAACAGTTCTATGATCCGCTAGAAATACCATTGTTTTCCAAACCAAAAATCATTTTCCTCCACGGAAAGCAAGTTCTCTTAGAGCTAAGAATTTACAACACACAACTCTTTCTAGAATTTTCTCCAATAAGGTGCGGTCTTTTATTCAGTTTGATTTTCCAATGAGAATCAATAAGCCTTTTTTCTGTGCACGAAATACACAGAAATATGCTGGCTGAGAAATAATGGAGGGAGGGCTTCCTGTATGATCTGACGTATCTGCAGATTCAACTGTACTGGTAACATCAGAAACTGTTTTCGTGAGCATGTCTGTGATCTTTCTGCAGCTTCCTGCATCTTTCTTTTTCTGTTTTTCTTCTTGAATTTTCTTCTTTCTTTTCTGTGACCCACTCGCATAAGAACGTCCAACATCACGTTCACGAGATGCCATAATGAGGATGTATCACTGTCTGTAATCATGCAAATACAAATTTTTCATTATCAATTATTAATTTTTTAATTATTAAATTTTTTTTTCTGTCAATTGGCGGATATGGCCCTTGTAGCCCCCTTTCCTCTGGCTGCGCATCTAAAAATTCAAAACGTTACCCATAGTTTACTTTAGTGATTTGGGCTACGAATTTTTTACTAATTCATCCTCCTTGATCTCCAATTTATTAAAACAGAAATCATATGAGTCCAAGAACAATGCCCAAGGGTTTTATAAAACCTTTTTTCAAAACAAACTAATCATTATGTTTTGCATGATATATGGCTACCCATAATAAGGCATAAAATTTAAAAGAATGCGGGGACAATTTTCGGTTTTCCCCCAACCAACGATTTTCGATGTGGCTTTTTTGGTTTCTGAGGAAATATATAAAATTAATTGATTTTCACATCACTTCCGTCGCAACTTTAAACTAAGTTTTTGCGATGGAAGTGAGTAAAACATCAAAAATTGAATCTTTTATTAAAAATGATAAAGATTTTAAAAGACAGGAAAAAGTGTTTTTAAACTAAAACGGAAGTCAGTTTGCTTTTTTTTGGGTTTTTTTTATAGTTTTTTTTCCCAAAAATGCGTCTTTACGGGTCCAGCGTTTTACTGGCAAGTACCCTATGGGGACCCCCTTTAACATTTAGAGGCGAAAACAAACTTTTATCCATACACATCTGTTCCCAACAAATTCAGTTAATTTTGTCACAGTAAAAGTCAGATAACGTGTAATTACTACAAAAAATTTGGGAGAGGAATCCCCCATATCACCCATTTGCGGAAACCAGCTGTTCTGATGTAAACAAAGGCGGTTATGTTGCCATCTATGGTTATGTTTATTTATTTTTATTTTTTTTTATTTCATTATTTTTTTTTGTTTGATTTTTTTTAAAAAAATTTTCTCTCCAAAACACTTGAACTTTTTTGGTAGGGGCCCCTTTTCACTTGCACCCGTGCCAGTCTTGGGTGAGCCCCTGAACCCCTTGGACCGCGGGGCCCCCCAAAAGCATGGGGGCCTAGGCAAAAGCCCAGTTTTCCTATGCGTAACCGGCCCTGGTCAGATGGCATCACCACAGCAGCTACCTAATGGGTTTTGGCCTCAATGGAAAAAATGAAGCAAGTCATCACAGGTAGTCATTTTTGTTCACTAAAACTTGGCTGACCGGGTAGTGCTGGCAAGTGGGCTTTGGGGGAATTCTGCTTTTGGGGATCAGGACTGCAGAATAGTGACTCTTTAAGGCAGCTCTCGACTGGGACTGTCGCGGGGTAGTCACGGCAGGGGTACTTTAGCACTCGCAAGCCTAAGGGTCCCTTTGATGGGTGGTCATAAAAGTCTCGGGAAAAAGCTGCCTTAAAGGGATGGTGGGGTGATAGTTGCCAGTGAAAATCATGGCGACGACCCCCATGATTGACTTTGTGAGGCCCGGCGGGCATAATTTTTTCTGTACGGTGCTCGACTCACGTATCTGATGTAACACTGATATCATGGAAGGGGTCCACGTGGGGGATATGAAACGGGGAAAATTTATTACTTTGGTCAAGTACAGCCACACTGCAAACATGTGGTATCATAATTATGCATTGTTGCTTTAAAAAATATTTTTTTATATGTAAATAAAACACTAAGGCTTTTACAAACTGTGGTAAAAAAAGCAATGGCTGAGAGGAATAGTGTGCAAGTTTATGTACTGAATTTTCAATTTTTTATCTCAATCTTTCTAGCTTACTGAAAAACTTTTAATTTTCTCACTTGAAATTGCAAATCAACACTGGCATAACATCAGAGGGAACTTGTGGGGTACATCGGGGGGGGGGGGGGGGGGGCCATGGTGGCATGAGGTGATGTCATGAAGTGACAAGTAGCTCAAATTTCTAAGTACCGTCCACAATTTAGGGGCCCCTGGTTAAAAAAAAATGGGGGAAAAAAAGATTTTTTAAAAATGTGTTGTTTTTTTTTTTAATGGGTTGTTGTTTTGGGTGGGGTTGGGGTGTTTTTTGAAATGAAAAAAGGGGTTTTTATAATATTATGTAAAAATTTTTAGGAGTTTATTGGTATGGAAAATTTAAAAAATTTTTAATTAAATAAAGGTTTTTGATTTTTGGGGTGAATTTTAAGTATGTTTTTGTTTGGGGAGGGTTGAAGTATGGAGTAAAAGTGGGGAAAGTGACCAATAAGGGGGGGAGGGCCCCCTCTCAGGTAGGCTGCACTCAAAATATAGGGAAGCCCGGGGGAAACTCCCCCCTCCAAAAATACCAAAACCCAATTTGCCATGTGGCTTTTGGATATCAGGCCCGAACAACACATGCTTTGGGAAACCTGTGGGTTTTGGGCCAGTGACCGGGGATCCCCCTTCTTGCTGATCCCATAACCTGGTGCCCATGTACTAAATCCACGTGACCGGCACTCTAATACGCTTTAGCCAAAATTCACAAACGGACAGCATCAAGAGTGGTGGTAGGTGGAATCAGGTGGTGGGCAGGGGGGCAATCTCCACCTTGACACCCAACCACGTGGCACGCATATAATACCCTCTAACATCAAAAAAGATTTGTAGAAAAGTCAACGCTAAGTATTTTTGTGCCTCTCTTAGTCCTTAACTTTACTAGGTAAAACCAAAAACTTTACCACACAAAAAAGTTCAAACCAAAAAACCCATGCAGAGAACGCAGAAAATTTTTGTGGGGAAAGCTCCCAAAAGCTTGAGAAAATGTGAAATAAGTGAGTATGGGCCCCAAAATAATAATGGAACACTACCGTCTCACCTAACTGTGCTCAGCAAATTTTGGTTTAAGGGGGGCGGACTCAGCTCCTGGCCCCCCCCTCTTCACTAATCGCTACAGGCATCTCTCTCCCCTGCTCCATGAGCTTTTTCATCCCGTCTTAAAAAAGGTGTGTTTTCCCGCCTCTACTACATCATTGCCAGCTATTCCCCTCCTAACAACTCTATGACTGAAGAAATACTTCTTAACATCCCTCATCATTGATCTTCAACTTCCAATTGTGACCCTTGTTTTTGTGTCAACTCTCTGGAACATCTTTTCTCTGTCCGCCTTATCTATTTCCCTTTCGTGGTTTTGTATGTCTTTTTCTGTCTCCCCAACCCTCCCCTTCATGTCGCAGGGCCCATTTCCCTTAACCTGTGTCCAAAACAGGGGAATTTAGCCTATCTGATAAGATTTTTCCCAAATTAAAACTAAAAATAAATGAAAGGGGGAAAGAAAAAAAAATAAAGCATGAAACAGTTTTCATTTTTAAGTGAAACATAATTCACAGAACCAAGGCAGCTTAGGTGGGAAAAGTTTTAGCTATACAAAATAGAAAGGGAAAACTGTATGGGTGGTAAACTGCACAAATTTACTGCTTTACTAATATTTTTTCCTTATGGCTATAAATTGTGTTTACCACTATGAATGATTATAAAAACTGCTACTTGTAAATTTCTACAACCGTTGGTCGGAATCTCTTATCGTGTTCCTTGGGTCAGGTGTAAAAGCACCGGCTATGTGCAGTGTCTGCGACATAGGCCCAGTGTGGCGGGAGTTTAAATGACACTAAAGGTGCCTGACTTTTTCTATGGTTTTGTGTGTTTAAGATTTCGTTCCCAGACACTTTTTCATCAGAAAATGGGTGTAACTTTAGTCATTTAAAAATAAATCCCACAGAACAAAATCAGGGCACCTTTAATTCCTTTCCCCCTTAACCCGCTCATCCAAGTCATAGACTCGATTACAGAAGTAAATTCCCCCCTACCCTTTTCCAAACACTTCTAACCTGAGAAAAATTCTTTTTTATTTTATCAGGCAAAAAATTTTAGGTTTTAAAACTCTCATTGTAAATTGAAAAGTGAAAAAAAAATAAAACCCAAAAAACTTTATTTAAATGCCTAAGTTTTGACATACTATTAACATGGGGGAAGGGTTTTTACCAAACCTTTGGGTTTTACCAAGCTCGGTTGTTACCAAGCTCTGGTTTTTACAAGCCTGGGTTTTTTCCCAAGCCTGGTTTTACCAAACTCTGGTTGTTACCAACTCTGGGTTTTTACCAAGCCCGGTTGTTACAAGCTCTGGGTTTTTATCAAGCTCTGGTTTTTATCAAGCTCTGGTTGTTACCAAGCCTGGTTGTTACCAAGCCTGGTTGTTACCAAGCTCTGGTTGTTACCAAGCTCTGTTTTACCAAAAATTGGTTGTTTCCAAAAATTTTTTGTTACCAAGCTCGGTTTTTACAAGCCTTTTGGTTGTTATCAAACTCTGGTTTTTTAAAGCTCTTTGTTACCAAGCCCGGTTGTTACCCAAACTCTGGTTTTTTACCAAGCTCTGGTTGTTCCAAGTTGGTTGTTTCCAAGCTCTGGTTTTACCAAAACTCTGGTTGTTACCAAGCTCTGGTTGTTACCAGCCCGGTTGTTACCAAGGGGCTCTGGTTGTTACCAAGCTTGTTGTTACCAACTCTGGTTGTTACCAAGCTCGGTTTTTACCAACTCTGGTTTTGGGTTACCAACTCTGGTTGTTTCCAAGCTCTGGTTGTTTTCCCAAACTCTGGTTGTTACCAAGCTTATACTTGAAGTGGGAAAAATGACGATATGTATTCAAATAAT
>NC_069463.1:9899672-9929002 GCF_026875155.1 Cherax quadricarinatus | reverse complement strand
AATTCTTATAGTTTATTTGGATATATAAATATTTGTACAAGGAATTATAGTACTTGTTGGGTGTACATGCCAAAAAATCCTTGTATGCAAAGCATTATGGGCAGATTTAAAATTAACTTAAAATTAACCCTTTGAGGGTCGACAGGCCCTCTCCGAAACTCGTTCTCAGGGTCGGCCAAATTTCAAAAAAAAAAAAAATTATTTTTTCTTATGAAAAAATAGTTTTTTTTTTTCTAAACATTATAGGCTAAACAAAAAAATTTTAACGTCAATACTTACCGAGATATGGAGGCGTGAAATTTGCCAAAATTGAACAACATATGGTAACATCGCCGACTGCCGTCACCCGGTATTTTTCTATTTACTTTTTTATGTACTATTTTCAATTATTTTTCAATTTTTCTTTTTCTGAGTAACTTTTATGGCCTCTGAGGCCAACATGATCAGTATTTTGTAAGTTATTTCTTTTTCAATACTACCAATAAGGGCGTAAACACTGTTGTCATTATTTTGTTTACAGAAAATATTTACACAAAAAACGATATGAAATGTTGTTTATTACTTTTTTTTTCTATATTTTTATAACATATACAGTCACAGGGAATGTTTCTAGAAGTTCTGCAGCCTGTGGAATTTCTTTGAAACATGGTGTCATGCACAGTGGAGTTTTAAAACCCCTCACAATAAAACGAGTTTTCTCTGCGTTGTTGTGTGCTTTTTTTTTTGTATGTGCAAAAGACGTAACACCTCTTCTGAGCCTTTTTTTCTTAAAAGCAGTAGCGGGGCAGTTTTACCAGGAAGTGATCACCATGCTTCAGACGAGCAGGTAGTTTTTATATTTGGTGGGCGGTCAATTGCAGGTGCTGTTCCTTGGTACTTGAATACTATTTGTTGATGACAGACAAACAGAAATTCGCCGTACTGTGGTTTTTTTTCTGGTGCTCATCTTAAACAATTATAAGGGATTGAGCATGGAAAATGTCCAGAAGATGGAAAAAAACAGTTTTGATGTACACTTATAACTCTTGCGAACACAATCAGCAAACCCAATCTGCATGTCACATTTGTCCACTGAACGCATGTTTTAAGGTGTAATCAATCACAGCTGCAGGTTTTGAATGGGTTCATTTCTCTCTCTATGCTGCCTGCCACTGTCTGCCATTTTCATTAGGGGGGAATTGATGACAAAAGTGTGACTTCTCGTTTGTCATGCCACCCGAAATGCCATGATGTCATTGGCAGCAAACGCCTGCACCCTCACCCCTACGAGTGCCAGCGTCAAACCTGGGCACATGTTTTTCCGATTTGCACGCACTGTGCCACACACATCTGTCATGTTCACTCGCAAAAAAATCACTGAGTGAGGGGCTTGTGTACCAGTTATCTGTATATAATATATGCCCCTTACCAGGTATGGTTCTATCATTGTTCGAACCATATCACCTGAGATGCCCAATAACTTCCCTGGTATTTTGCAATGTATAATTTCCCAGTGTACACAATAATATCCAATACCAGACCACGGGTAACAATCACAAAGCACAAACAACTTTATCCCAAAAGCGTTTCCTCTTGCTTGGTATGTACTGCTTGAAAGAGGTCTTCCTTTGAACAGAATCAAAGACTCGTCAATTACAAGCTTCCTGAAGGGATAAAAATGCTTTACTGAATTTCTGTTTCAGATACACAAACACATTCCTAATCTTATATAACCTGTCAGTTCTGTCAGGCCTGGTTTTATCTGAGAAAGTAAAGCATACGTAACATTAGCACAAATCGATTCACTGGCATTATATCACTGAAACCTGGTGTTGCAATCAGGGGGTCTGTTGACCAGTATGATTTCATTTTGTGTTTATAACACATGTGGCATAAGCATTATTGTGGCAAAGAAAGATACATCTCAGCCACAGTTGCCTCCTTCCACTGGTGTAGACGTGATTTTGGTGAAAGTAATGTGTTTTGCCATGGTGTACTCGTAGTATGTGTTGTTTTCCATGACATACTTTTCATCAGTGGTTCGTCAAAAAATAACTGGGAAACATTCCAGTTCAGTGGCATTGTTCCCAAGTTTCACAAGATGGCCGTATTTTCCCCTTTGGCTGTCATCAAAACTGGTGGGGATTTGGAACAAAATTGGGCGCTTCCTGCCAATCCCAGGTGCGGTCTGCTGGTGGGTACTGGACAATGACAGGTGGTTGTGGTTGTGGAGGTTGTGGTTGTGGTTGTGGAGGCTGGTGTGGTGGGTGAGTGGGGGATGGTGGCCTTTGTTCTAGATCAGCTGAGGCAGCGGCGTGGGTGGCAGCGTGGGTGGCAGCATGGCCCACTGCTGGTGCCTCACTGCCGGCACCACTACCACCACGCACATTTTCCATCCCAATTGCAACAGTATCTTCGTCATTTTCACTGTCTGTTCCTGTTGTACAGCCACGGGATGTACTCCGAGATACACTCCTTCCCCTTGGTATAACATATGGCACACTACCAGAGCGCATATATCATCGTATATACTGACGCTTCACTGGGGAATATTGCACTTCACTATCACTACTGGAACTAGTTTGAAGAGCTTGTAGTTCATATTCACTATCACTATCATCACCATGCTCTCATCTGAGTCTGGGATTTGGGAAAATAGAAGTTTCCTCTTGGGTTCTGGAACAAACTGAACGTGAACAAGAGGGCCCAGCACCAGAGGTGGAAGGCTGAGGGTCGTCTGGGTTTTCCTCACTATTACCGATATTATGGTCATTAGTTTCAGTCAAAACCTCACTAAAACCACGAAACTCATCTTCACTGGCACTTCCATCACTATTAGAACTGTCACTGGGGAACAAAAGTGTCCCAATTCGCCGAGGAGTGAGGACCTTCTTACCGCGAGGCATGGTGGACATTGTTTACTAAGAGGGCATTCCCACAATGCACCACTGGGTCCCAGATTTTTTTTCTACCGCGCACACCGACCGCGCAGACCCATTCTCTCACACCTAGGCCTACCAGCCTTTTCGCGCGAGATTTGAGGCCGCTAGAATTTATGCGTACTAGTACGTCAAAAACCCCTACGCGTAAGACGTATTAGTACGACCAAAACCCTCAAAGGGTTAACAAGCAATGAAAGGTTCAGTGGTAGAAATTACAGTAAACAATTTACAGTATGAAGTACAATTGAGTATTTGAAACAATGAAATTTGAACATTTCGATAATGAAGCATTATAGTTGTACAAATTTGTTGCTTTACAATGTATAACAAACAAGATGATCAATTTACTATATGTTGTCTTGAAGTTTTAAGATTTAAGTAATTGGGAGAATTATTGGTAATGTTAAATATTGAGTGTTGATTATTTAGTCCTGGGCGAGTAAGTGGATTTTTAGAACAGTCTTAAATTGATTTTCAGGCCTGGTTACTTTAGTATGTTCTGGTAATGAATTCCAGATTTTGGGGACCTTTATGTGCATAGAGTTTTTACACAATGTGATATGGACACGGGGTACATCAAAAAGAGATCTGTCTTGTGTTATGGTCGTGTGTCCTGTTAAGGTTGATAAGGAGAAGTTTGAGTGGAGGGTTTGTTTGCATGTATTGTTCTATGTATGTAGTAGGCACATGTATAAGTGTGGATGTTCTTTATGGTGAGCAAATTTAGTCTTTTGCTGACTTCAGCTGAAACGTGCAACTTCCTTAAATGAGGACTGCCTGTAGTACAAAATGGGTCTAATAATGCTTATGTTACTTGTTTTGTATTGATGAAATACTAATTTACTTTTCACTTGGCATGGCAGTCCTTCTAACTCCAGACCACCAACTCCAATCAAATCTGATACAGAATATGAAGTAGAAAGACAAAGAGCTGACTTTGCTGATGGTTCATGTCAGACAGATGAGAACAAGTGGTACTGGATGTGGGGAGAGCTTCCAACACCACCACCAAAGACTCCAACACGAACAACCAATTTAAAATTTGATACTCCTGCTGGAAAGACTGAGAGTGAAAAGCTGGCAAAGACAAGTAAGGAAGAAGGTAATATACTTTCATATTTTATGTGATGTCTAATGCAAAGTTTAAATATGAAGATTGTTTCACTCAGACGTTGATGTTTCTTTTAATTAGTATAGTTAACTGGATCATTCTGACAGATGATTCCTTTTCATTATGTGCTTCCCTGTTTGTAGTTGTGATACTGATGGCACAAGTGATTTTCTGATTCTTTGTTAGATATAAATATCCCTTCCTTTTCAAGCATGGAGTTACATAGGGCAGTTGGGTGACTTACAATTATGCTGTAGTGTTTGTAAAGCCACTTTTATGCATAGTAAATATGCAGTGATTTTGAAAGTTTAAATGGTTTCTGTTGAATTTTAGATTCAAGCATCTGATGACTATAATTATCTGTGATTAGTTTAAAATTTAAGATATATATCTAATACCAGTTAGAGTAAGAGGTAGATGGGACAAGAGGAAAATGACAACAACAAGTAAGAGGGAGGTGAAAGTGTATAAACTAAAGGAGGAGGAAGTTCGGGTGAGATATAAGCACCTATTGGCAGGGCCGGATTACCGCATAGGCAAACGAGGCATTTGCCTAGGGCCCCGCGCATTTGGGGGCCCCCGCGGTCCAAGGGGTTCAGGGGCTCATCCAAGACTGCGCACATGGTGCAAGTGCAAAGGGGTCTCTACCTAAAAAGTTCAAGTGTTTGGAGAGTAAAATTGATTTTTAAAAATTAATCAAAACAAAAATAAATAATGAAATAAAATAAAATAAAAATAAATAAACCTAACCATAGATGGCAACACTCAACACGCCTTTGTTTACATCAGAACAGCTGTGTTTTCCCGCTAATGGGTGAGTATGGGAGATTCCTCTCCAATTTTCTGTAGTAATTACACGTTATCTAGACTTGTACTGTGACAAATTAACTGAAGTGTTGTGATAGACATTGATGTGTATGAATAAATGTTTGTTTTCGCCTCTAAATGTTAAGGGAGGTACCTGATAGGGTTACTTGACCAGTAAAGACGCATGGACCAGTAAAGACGCATTTTTGGTAAAAATACTATAAAGAAAAACCTAAAAACGCAAACTGACTTCCATTTGTAGGTTTTAAAAGCACTTTGTCCTGTCTTTAAGTCTTTATCATTTCAATAACAGATCTCAATTGATTGATGTTCTACATTCACACTTTCCGTCGCAAATGCTTAGTTTTCAAGTTGCAACGGAAGTGATGTAGAACATCAATTAATTTACTACATATTTCCCCAGAAAACACATAAGCCACATCAGAAAATCGTTGGTTGGGTGAAACTTGAAAATTGTCCCTGCATTCTTTAATTCTCATTTCCTTATCTATGGTGATAGGCCATATATCATGCAAAACATAATGATTAGTTTAGTTATGAAAATGGTAATATAAATACCATTGTGCATTGTTCTTGGACTCAGTATGATTTCTGTTTAAGTAAATTGGAGATCAAGGAGGATGAGTTAGTAAAATATTCGTAGCCCAAATCACTAACCTAATCTATGGTAAAAGTTCTGTATGTGAGTCCTTTCTGGTAACGTTTTGAATTTTTAGATGCGCAGCCAGAGGAAAGGGGGGCTACAAGGGCCATATCCCCCCAATTGACAGAAAAAAAAAATTTAATAATTAAAAAATTAATAATTGATAATGAAAAATTTGTATTTGCATGATTACAGACAGTGATACATCCTCATTATGGCATCTCGTGAACGTGATGTTGGACGTTCTTATGCGAGTGGGTCACAGAAAAGAAAGAAGAAAATTCAAGAAGAAGAACAGAAAAAGAAAGATGTAGGAAGCTGCAGAAAGATCACAGACATGCTCACGAAAACAGTTTCTGATGTTACCAGTACAGTTGAATCTGCAGATACGTCAGATCATACAGGAAGCCCTCCCTCCATTATTTCTCAGCCAGCATCTACTTCTTTTGTGTCTCCTCTCAATGTCTCAACGGACATTTCATCCACAGGATTTGTCTTAAAAGATCCTGCCTCATGGCCAAATGTAATCCCAGATTCTCTACGTAATGCTTTCATTGCAGAAAACTTCAGTCAAACTCTGAACATTGACTTTAGGAAATCAGCAAGGATTTTGATGATGGAAGTCGTCGTTGTTTAAAGTCATCTATGTTTTATATGGAAGCTTGCAAATTCAGAAAATGTGAAAAGATCATGGATGGTATACTCTGAAAGCTCAGGAAAGGTGTACTGTTCAGCATGCAAGCTATTTTCTACCAAAGAAAATACCTTCACCCAGGGGTTCAATGACTGGAAAAATTCCAAGCGTTTCGAGGAACATGAAAACAGCACCACTCACAGGAGCTGCATTTTAGCCAGTGTATTTCGTGCACAGAAAAAAGGCTTATTGGATTCTCATTTGGAAAATCAAACTGAAAAAGAGTGCACTTATTGGAGAAAAGTTCTAGAAAGAGTTGTTGCTGTTGTAAAATTCTTAGCTCTAAGAGGACTTGCTTTCCGTGGAGAGAAAATGAGTTTTTGGTTCGGGAAAACAATGGCAATTTCCTAGGGATCATAGAACTGTTAGCACAATTCGATCCATTCTTAGCAAATCATGTGTCACACCTTGGGAATGCAGGAAGAGGCACTGTATCTTACATGTCATCTATATGCAATGAATTTATTGAACTGATGACTGAGAAGGTCCTCAATAACATCATAGCAGCTGTGAAAACTGCAAAATACTTTGCAATAAGTGTAGATTCAACACCAGATATTTCACATACAGATCAATTGACATTCATTGTTCGCTTTGTCGACTCCAGTGGTAAGCCTGTAGAGCGCTTTATAAAATTCATTAATCTTTCAGGCCATGATGGAGAAACAATGATGAATGTAGTACTGGATACTCTGCTTGAACATGATCTCTCTATTATGGATTGCCGTGGCCAGAGCTACGACAATGCAAGTAACATGTTGGGTAAATATAATGGATTGCAAGCCTGTATCAAGCAAATCAACCCACTTGCTGAATATGTGCCCTGCTCAGCACATTCTCTTAATCTTGTTGGGTCATGTGCTGCGGAGTGTTGTGTCGCTGCAGTTTCATTTTTTGGACTTTTACAAGCACTCTTTAATTTTTTCTCTGCTTCAACGCATCGGTGGAGTATACTCAAGTCAACCATTCATGGAGATGTCATCAAATCATTATCAACAACAAGGTGGTCAGTGCAGCATGATGCAACACATGCTTTGAAAGACAGCTTTGCTGAAATACGTTCTTCTTTGATCTAAATAGCAGAGGATGAAGACCAGACAGCAACTACAAGAAGCGAAGCAGCCAGCTTAGCATCAAAATTGGAAGATTTTGAATTGGTCTTACTCTGTGTGCTTTGGGACTGTATACTGGATACGGTTAAATGCCCACGAACAAGACACTTCAGAAAATTGAAATTGAAATGGGTACTTGTGCTAACCTCTATGCAGGCTTAGTGGAATTTGTAAGCTCACTTCGCAATGATGAAGCTTTTGAAATGTTTGAAGAGAAAGCTAAACTGCTGGTGAAAGACACAGTTACCGGGCTGATCATCAGCGGTCAAGGAAGAGGAAACGCAATTTTGAAGAGCCAGACAATGAAATTGTGTTGCTACCAAGGCAGAAATGTAAGACAGCTACATACTTTGTCATTCTGGATTCACTGATTACAGAATTGGTGAAAAGAAAAGAAATCTACCAGAATCTCAATGACAAGTTTGGATTTCTGTTCAAAATTACTACTATGCCAGATGCAGAATTGAGAGAAGCTGCATTAAAGTTGCAACAACACCTTTCAGCAGATGTTCAGGACACATTTGTTGAAGAAATAGTTCATTTTTCTGGGTATATGAATCAGATTAAAGTTCCACCTGAAAAATGTGTGCCCTCAGCTGCTTTGAAACATTAAGAAATGCAGGTATCTCAGAAACCTTCCCTAATGTTGACATAGTGTATTGCCTTTACCTAACACTTCCAGCTACTAACTGTGAAGGAGAACGTTCATTTTTCTGTTTTGGAAAAGAGTGAAAAACCAGCTCCGTTCAACAATGAGCCAAGACAAATTGTGTAACCTAGCCTTGTTGACCATTGAGTCTGATCTAACAAGAAATATTGATTTTCAGAATATAATTGATGATTTTGCCAATATGAAATCCAGAAAAAGGTTTATTTAAGAAGTGCCTGTGAATATAAACAATTCTTTACTTTCTTGAGTTCATATGATTTGATAGTCTTATGCATGATGCAATGATAACAATAATGGTCAGTGATTTAAAAAGGGAATAATAGTGCTGTAGTGGTTATGCTGAATATAATAGGTACATGATGTCACTACTTAATAGCCTAATCTAGTAATACTATGCTGTCTTGAGTTTATTCTCTTTAAAATGCATGATTTAACAAGATAGTTATAATGGCTGTTGGTAAATGGTTGGTTTTGGTTGTCTTGATGTACTTTCCCTATTAAATTTAATCTAAATAGCCAGAATGTATTTAATTAGACCTTAAACAGGCTCACACCAACCCCCCCTCCCCCCAAGCTGGAAGGGGTCGCTTCGCTTACCCGTAACTCAAAGGGGCCCCGCCAATCTGAATAGCCTAGGGCCCGGAGACTTCTTAATCCGGCCCTGCCTATTGGCAGAAAGGTGGGCTGGTGCAAGTATGAGTAGCGGGGGGGTTGAAGAGGGTTGGAATAGTTTTAAAAATGCAGTATTAGAATGTGGAGCAGAAGTTTGTGGTTATAGAAGGGTGGGTGCAGGAGGAAAGAGGAGTGATTGGTGGAATGATGAAGTAAAGGGTGTGATAAAAGAGAGAAAGGTAGTTTATGAGAGGTTTTTACAAAGCAGAAGTGTTATACGAAGAGAAGAGTATATGGAGAGTAAAAGAAAGGTGAAGAGAGTGGTGAGAGAGTGCAAAAGGAGAGCAGATAATAGTGTGGGAGAGGCACTGTCAAGAAATTTTAATGAAAAGAAGAAAAAATTTTGGAGCAAGTTAAACAAGTTAAGAAAGCCTAGGGAAAGTATGGATTTGTCAGTTAAAAACAGAGTAGGGGAGTTAGTAGATGGGGAGATGGAGGTACAGTGGTCCCTCGCTTTTCGTAGTTCTCGGCAATCGTAAATTTCGCCAATCATAGGGGTATTTTCGTATAAACATGGACTCGCTTTTCATAGGTTGACTCGCGAATAGTAGTTTGTCCGGGACGCGTAAGCACGGTGTGAGCCGGGGAGGCCTCCCTACCCAGCCAGTCTGGCATTGTTTACCAGTGAGTGAAGGTCCCCTCAAGTGCTCCTATGAAATATTTCATAATATTGCACTCATTTTAGTGCTTGCAAGTACTAAATAAGCTACCAGGGCTCGAAAGAAAGCTCCTAGTGCCAAGCCTGTGGTAAAGAAGGTGAGAAATATGTACAGTGACAAAGTCTTGGGCCATTTTAGGGAAGTGTTAGAGACGCCAGAAACAGAGCTCTCTCCACAGTTATTTTGCGAGACAGGACTCCAGTGACTCTCATGGTGGTCCTAGTGGCATTAAGAAACAGAGAAGAGAAGTAACCCCAGAAAAACAATTGGTACCTGAGGTGTTGATGGAAGGGGATTCCCCTTCCAAACTGTAAACAATCCAGTCTCTCCTCCTCCAGTCTCCCATACACTAAGAAGAATCTCCAATAAAGGTAAGCATTATGCTGTTAATGTTTCATTCATCATTTCCCATTGTATTGTTTATGTACTACATGTATATTTCATGTAAAAAATTTTTTTGTTTTAATACTTCTGGGTGTCAGGAACGGATTAATTGTATTTACATTATTTCTTATGGGGAAAATTGATTCGCAAATCGTAAATTTCGTTTATAGCAGCTCCTCCAGGAACGGATTAATTACGAAAAACAAGGGACCACTGTATTGGGTAGATGGCGAGAATATTTTGAGGAACTTTTAAATGTCGATGAAGAAAGGGAGGCGATAATTTCATGCACTGGCCAGAGAGGTGTACCATCTTGTAGGAGTGAAGAGGAGAAGGATGTGTGTGGGAGGTGCGTGAGGCATTACGTAGAATGAAAGGGGGTAAAGCAGCTGGAACTGACGGGATCATGACAGAAATGTTAAAAGCAGGGGAGGATATAGTGTTGGAGTGGTTGGTATTTTTGTTTAATAAATGTATAAAAGAGGGGAAGGTACCTAGGGATTGGCAGAGAGCATGTATAGTCCCTTTATATAAAGGGAAGGGGACAAAAGAGAGATTGTCTTAAACTAATACCTAACTTTATTGAAGCAGATATGTTTTCCAGAAAATTTTATTTCTTGACCCTAGGAACATCAGTAATATAAGAGATAATTTTGTCAACAAAACTGAAGTGCCTCTAATGCACATTGTTCTTTAAGATAAGTAGTGGAGAGCATTGATATAAAATACCGACGTGATGGTACAGACACAAATTAGCATGACGTTTCGTGCACATATTGGGATTTATCAAGAATTGTTGGTGAAGTGATTAAGCCCTCCCTTCCCTGCATGGGCAGAACATTTATAGAGGGTCATTGTTGTGTTTGTCTTTACCAAGATAGGGTAAGCTGTCCATAAAAACCTACAAATTTTTTGTTGAAGTCGATAGTATAAATTTATACAATGCTTCTGAGGGGCACATACATATTTTAGGCATACAAGAAGTGGTAATATAATCTAAATAGGGCTGCAATTTGAAATGAGTTAGGGTAGAATAACAGCCTCTAGTATGTAAATTCAAACCAACAATTAAAGTTAATACCTAATTTTCCTAAGTTACGACTTCTCAAAAGCTTTTCATGCTTCCAACCATTAAAATTTACTTAATATATAAAATTATGGCAATAATGATCACTCTACATATCATGTATGGTAACCATTATTGGCACTAACTTGACTGTTCTCAAAATAAACATTGTCGTTACCCTAAGATACTGTACTTACCCTCTCCTATATCAGTGATCTTCCTTACATCACTCAGTACATCAAACAAATACTTTTTCTCTCTCTGATAACACTATCTTCTCCTGCAAGACTTTGACCCTGTCATTCTAAACAACTTAGATACTGAATTTATAATCTACATACTTATAACAGTCAAGTGCTTGCTCAGCATAGAGAGGTACTATATGCTACTGTATTTTGGAATAAATTTTTCAACACAATAAACCATAGAAGTAACATTTTTTCAAATTATTAACAAAAATCCTAGGTAGTAGGTTGGTAAACAGCAACCGCCCAGGGGGGTACTACCGTCCTGCCAAGTAAAGTTTTACAACGAAAACCTTTTATTGTTTTACATGATGGTAGGATTGCTGGTGTCTTTTGTCTGTCTCATAAACATGCAAGTTTTCAGGTATGTCTTGTTACTTTACTTGCACTTAGGTCACCATAAACATACATGTACAAGCATACATATACCACCCCTCTAGGTATTCTTTCTTTTTCTTTCTAGTTCTTGTTCTTGTTTATTTCCTCTTATTACATGGGGAAGTGGAACAGAATTCTTCCTCCGTAAGCCATGTGTGTTGTAAGAGGCGACTAAAATGCTGGGAGCAAGGGCTAGTAACCCATTCTCCCGTATAAATTACTAAATTTAAAAGAGAAATTTTCGTTTTTCTTTTTGGGCCACCCTCCCTTTGGGTGGGATACGGCCTTTGTTTTGGGAAAAAAGAAAGATTAACAAAACTCTTCAAGCTTTCAGGAAGCGTGCGTGAACCTGTTGGATAGGAAGTGAATGGAGATGAATGGTTTTATGACATGGCGTGCTGTTGGAGTGTGGGCAAAGTAAAAGGTTATGAGGGATTTAGGGAAACCCAAACTGGGCCCTTTAGTCCTGGAGGTGGGAAGTACAGTGGGCTGCACTTTGAAGGAGGGGTGTTGATGTTTGAAGTTTTTATCTGTAGTATAGGCATACTTTTGGCAGACAATGATGGAGTGAATGATGATGGGAAAATGTTTTTCTCTCTTTTTTGGGGGCCCCCCTGCCCCTTTGTGGAAAATGGCCGATGTTAATAGATAAAAATAAGAAATCTATGGTTCACCTCGTCCACTCTCAAATATCTGAATAACATTTTAAACTTCTTCCATACTCCATTCCTTCAATCTGATATCCAAACTTTCATCACCTAAATTTTTTTTTTATCCTCCTCACCTTACACTTTCCTATGTTCACTTTTAATTTCTTTACTACCCTTCCAAAACTCTCAACAACCTCTGCAACTTTCTTCAAAATCTCCCAAAAGCACAGTTTTCACACCCAAAAAGCAGTTTGGACAACCCCCCCAAAAAAACTTTGTGTTAGTTCTTAAATTTTTTAACCCAAAAACCCTCTTGTCAACCCCCCTTGACTTTCCCCTTCCCCATACAACCCCATTTTAGGGAAAAAATTATGTCACATTGCTTCCCTATCTACCCTATCATATGTTTTTTTTCCAAATTCCATAAATTCAACAAAACATTTTTTTAAAACTTTATAAAAATTTTACTTTTGGGACCCTGTTTTTTAAAACTTAAACACTTGGGCCCTTAAAAACACCCCCTTCCCCTTTCCAAAAAGGGGCCCCCCCCTTGTTCTTTGCCATCCTACTCTGCCCTTACTCTTAATTTTTCTTTGTTTTAAACTCTACCATAAACTTTCCCCGGGAATACTAAAATTAGGTTTTTTTCCCCTAAAATTTTTTGAACTCTTTTGCCCCTTTCCCCTTTTTATACAAGGGCCTTTGAAATTCCCCTCTTTCCAACCCCCTAGGTCCCTTTAAACCTTTTCCCCATACATTTATTAAATAAAACCCAAAAAACCCCATTTCCAAAATTTTTAAAAACCCCCACCTGTTTTAAAAAACTTTCTTTTCTTTATCCCTTCAATCCCATTTTTTTTCCTTTTTATCCCCTTTCATTCTGGCCACGCTTATGGCCCCCCCCCCCCCCCCCTTTCAACTGACTCTTCCTCACAACTACAAGAAGTTTTTACCTCCCGCCCGTGCTGAAATCCCCAGCTTTCCCCAAACTTCATCAACATTGAACGCTCCTGCAAAAATTTTCCCCCCATCCTTTTCCCGATACCTCTTTCCCTTTCCCATTTTTAAAAATGTCATAAACATTTGTTCCCTAAAACTTTTTTCCCCCAAATTTGTATTTTTACCCAAAAAAGTTTTTTGATACTTTTTTATTTATGGGTAAAAAATTTGGCAGGAAAAAAGGGGCTAAAATGTATTAAATTCAAAGGGTTAAAGTAGAGTAAAATAAAAGGGTTTGGGTGTGAGAAAAAGGGGTTTTTAGTAAATTTTTATGCACCTTGGGGGAAGGAAAAAAAGTATAGGGAAAAAAAAAGAGATTTTGGGGAAAAAAAAAAAGTTGAGGGAATTGCATGGGGGGGTTTTTAACCAAGGGGAAGAAATAATTGTGGTTGGGGGTTTTAAAAGCTAAAGAGGAAAAAATGGGTGGGGGGAAATAGAGGGAAAAATTTTTTGGGGGCCCAAGGGGGAAAAGAAAAAAGGGGAAGGGCCCTTTAAATTTAGGGTGTGTAGAAAAAAGGTTTGGTAATAAGTAAAACATATTTTTTGAAAAAGGGATAAATAAATTTTAAAAAGGTAAGATTTAGCACGTAATGAAAGTAAGTTTGTTTTGATTAAAAATATGGGGGATGAAAGGTTCATGGGTTTGGGGTCCAGGGATTTTACATGTTTTAAGAAAAAGGGAAAACTCATATATCGGAAACTTTTTAGTTGTAGCCTTTCAGTTAGAGTAAGAGGTAGATGGGATAAGAGGGGAAAAAAGGGCCCAAAAACAAGTAAGAGGGATGGAAAGTGTATTAAAATAAGGGAGGAGGAAGTTCGGGGGAAAAATAACAACAAAATTGGGAGAAAGGTGGGCTGGGTGCAGGGGAAAATTTTAGGGGGGGGGGGGTTGAAAAGGGGTTTGGGAAAAATTTTAAAAAAGCAAATAATTAGAATGTGGGGCAGAATTTTTTGGTTAAGGAGGGTGGGGGCAGGAGGAAAGGGGGAGTGATTGGTGGAATGATGAAGAAAAGGGTTTTAGATAAAAAAAGAAAAAGGTAGCTTTTTTGAGAGGTTATTTTCAAAGCAAAAAATGTTATAAGAAGAGTAGAGTATATGGAGAGTAAAAGAAAGGTGAAGAGAGTGGTGAGAGAGTGCAAAAGGAGAGCGGATGATTGAGTGGGAGAGGTACTGTCAAGGAGTTTTAATGAAAATAAGAAAAAATTTTGGAGTGAGTTAAACAAGTTAAGAAAGCCTAGGGAACAAATGGATTTATCAGTTAAAAACAGAGTAGGGGTAGTTAGTAGATGGGGAGATGGAGGTTTTGGGTAGATGGCGAGGAATATTTTGAGGAACTTTTAAATATCGACGAAGAAAGGGAGGCGGTAATTTCATGCACTGGCCAGGGAGGTGTATCATCTTTTAGGAGTGAAGAAGAGCAGGATGTGAGTGTGGGGAAAGTGCGTGAGGCATTACGTAGAATGAAAGGGGGTAAAGCAGCTGGAACTGACGGGATCATGACAGAAATGTTAAAAGCAGGGGGGGGGGGGACATAGTGTTGGAGTGGTTGGTATTTTTGTTTAATAAATGTATGAAAGAGGGGAAGGTACCTAGGGATTGGCGGAGAGCATGTATAGTCCCTTTATATAAAGGGAAGGGGGACAAAAGAGATTGTAAAAATGATAGAGGAACAAGTTTACTGAGTATACCAGGAAAAGAGAAGAAGAAAAACTTTATAAAACTGGATGCTTGAATGTGCGTGGATGTAGTGCAGATGACAAGAAACAGATGATTGCTGATGTTATGAATGAAAAGAAGTTGGATGTCCTGGCCCTAAGCGAAAACAAAGCTGAAGGGGGTAGGGGGAGTTTTCGGTGGGGGGAAATAAATGGGATTAAATCTGGAGTATCTGAAAGAGTTAGAGCAAAGGAAGGGGTAGCAGTAATGTTGAATGATCAGTTATAGAAGGAGAAAAGAGAATATGAATGTGTAAATGCAAGAATTATGTGGATTAAAGTAAAGGTTGGATGCGAGAAGTGGGTCATAATAAGCGTGTATGCCCCTGGAAAAGAGAGGAATGCGGGGGAGAGAGAGAGATTTTGGGAGATGTTAAGTAATGTATAGGAGCCTTTGAACCAGTGAGAGAGAAAATTGTGGTAGGGGCCCTGAATGCTAAAGTAGGAGAAACTTTTAGAGAGGGTGGTAGGTAATTTTGGGGGCCGGGTGTAAATGATAATGGAGCCCTTTGATTGAACTTTGTATAGTAAGGGGTTTTAGTTATAGGTAATACATATTTTAAAAAAAAAGGGGATAAATAAGTATACGTATGATGTAGGGCGAAATGACAGATTTTTTTGGATTATGTTTTGGGTAGATAAAAGACTGTTGAGTAGATTTCAGGTGTACATTTTATAGGGGGGCCAAGATATATCAGATCACTTTTAGTTGTAGTACACGAGAGAAAAAGGGTAGATGGGATAAAAGGAAAAATAGGACAGGGAAGAGAGAGGTAAAGGGTTTTTAAAAACTAAAAGAGGAGGCAGTTAGGAAAGAAAAACAGCTATTGGGGGATAAGGGGGCTAATGAGAGCATAGGCAATGGGGTCGAAAAGGTATGGGGTGGTTTAAAAAGGTTTTAGAGTTTTCAGCAGAAGTTCGTGGTTACAGGAAGTGGGGGGCGGGAGGGGGAAAAGGAGTGATTGGTGGAATGATGAGAAAAAGATGTAAGGGAGAAAAAGTTTGCTATGGAAGTTTTTACAAAGTAGAAGTAATGCAAGGAGGGAAGAGTATATGGAGAAAAAGAGAGAGGTTAAGAGTGGTGAAGCAATGAAAAAAGAGAGCAAATGAGAGAGGGGGTGAGATGTTATCAACAAATTTTGTTGAAAATAAGAAAAAGTTTTGGAGTGAGATTAACAAGTTAAGGGAGCCTAGAGAACAAATGGATTTGTCAGTTAAAAATAGGAGAGGAGAGTTATTAAATGGAGAGTTAGAGGTATTGGGAAGATGGAGGGAATATTTTGAGGAATTGTTAAATGTTGATGAAGATAGGGAAGCTGTGATTTCGTGTATAGGGCAAGGAGGAATAACATCTTGTAGGAGTGAGGAAGAGCCAGTTGTGAGTGTGGGGGAAGTTCGTGAGGCAGTAGGTAAAATGAAAGGGGGTAAGGCAGCCGGGATTGATGGGATAAAGATAGAAATGTTAAAAGCAGGTGAGGATATAGTTTTGGAGTGGGAGTGGTTGGTGCAATTATTTAATAAATGTATGGAAGAGGGAAAGGTACCTAGGGATTGGCAGAGAGCATGCATAGTTCCTTTGTATAAAGGCAAAGGGGACAAAAGAGAGTGCAAAAATTATAGGGGGATAAGTCTGTTGAGTATACCTGGTAAAGTGTATGGTAGAGTTATTATTGAAAGAATTAAGAGTAAGACTGAGAATAGGATAGCAGATGAACAAGGAGGCTTTAGGAAAGGTAGGGGGTGTGTGGACCAGGTGTGTTTACAGTGAAACATATAAGTGAACAGTATTTAGATAAGGCTAAAGAGGTCTTTGTGGCATTTATAGATTTGGAAAAGGTGTATGACAGGGTGGATAGGGGGACAATGTGGCAGATGTTGCAGGTGTATGGTGTAGGAGGTAGGTTACTGAAGCATGGGTTAGAGTTTTTACGAGGATAGTGAGGCTCAAGTTAGAGTACATAGGAAAGAGGGAAATTATTTCCCAGTAAAAGTAGGCCTTAGACAAGGATGCGTGATGTCACCGTGGTTGTTTAATATATTTATAGATGGGGTTGTAAGAGAAGTAAATGCGAGGGTCTTGACAAGAGGCGTGGAGTTAAAAGATAAAGAATCACACATAAAGTGGGAGTTTGTCACAGTTGCTCTTTGCTGATGACACTGTGCTCTTGGGAGATTCTGAGGAAGTTGCAGAGATTGGTGGATGAATTTGGTAGGGTGTGCAAAAGAAGAAAATTAAAAGTGAATACAGGAAAGAGTAAGGTTATGAGGATAATAAAAAGATTAGGTGATGAAAGATTGGATATTCAGATTGGAGGGAGAGAGTATGAAGGAGGTGAATGTATTCAGATATTTGGGAGTGGACGTGTCAGCGGATGGGTCTATGAAGGATGAGGTGAATCATAGAATTGATGAGGGGGAAAAGGGTAAGTGGTGCACTTAGGAGTCTGTGGAGACAAAGAACTTTGTCCTTGGAGGCAAAGAGGGGAATGTATGAGAGTTAAGTTTTACCAACACATCTTATATGGGTGTGAAGCATGGGTGATGAATGTTGCAGCAAGGAGAAGGCTGGATGGCAGTGGAGATGTCATGTCTGAGGGCAATGTGTGGTGTGAATATAATGCAGAGAATATCGTAGTTTGTAAGTTAGGAGGAGGTGCGGGATTACCAAAACTGTTGTCCAGAGGGCTGAGGAAGGGTTGTTGAGGTGGTTTTGGACATGTAGAGAGAATGGAGCAAAAACAGAATGACTTCAAGAGTGTATCAGTCTGTAGTGGAAGGAAGGCGGGGTAGGGGTCGGCCTAGGAAAGGTTGGAGGGGGGGGTAAAGGAGGTTTTGTGTGCGAGGGGCTTGGACTTCCAGCAGGCGTGCGTGAGCGTGTTTGATAGGAGTGAATGGAGACGAATGGTTTTTTATACTTGACGTGCTGTTGGAGTGTGAGCAAAGTAACATTTATGAAGGGGTTCAGGGAAACCGGCAGGCCGGACTTGAGTCCTGGAGATGGGAAGTACAGTGCCTGCACTCTGAAGGAGGGGTGTTAATGTTGCAGTTTAAAAAACTGTAGTGTAAAGCACCCTTCTGGCAAGACAGTAATGGAGTGAATGATGGTGAAAGTTTTTCTTTTTCGGGCCACCCTGCCTTGGTGGGAATCGGCCAGTGTGTTAATAAAATAAAAATAACCAGGAAAGTGTACGGTAGGGTTATTATTGAAAGAATTAGAGGCAAGACAGAATGTAGAATTGCGGATGAGCAAGGAGGTTTTAGAGTGGGTAGGGGATGTGTAGATCAAGTGTTTACATTGAAGCATATATGTGAACAGTATTTAGATAAAGGTAGGGAAGATATTTATTACATTATGGATTTAGAAAAGGCATATGATAGAGTGGATAGGGGAGCAATGTGGCAGATATTGCAAGTGTATGGTAATGGCGGTAAGTTATCTAAATGCTGTAAAGAGTTTTTATGAGGAGTTTTTTTGGGAGATGGTGACTTGTTGAAAAAAAACAAAATTTATAATAACCAGTTCCGGAATTTAGGTCTTTATATTATACTATTTTGTTATTTTTGGCTTGTTCAAAAGGCTCTGCATAATATGGGCTTTGCATAAATTGCATGAATTTTTCTCACCCTTTTATCCATGTAATGTATTGTAACTGTAAATATACCTCTATCTTTTTGCTTTTTTATTTGGGGCCAATTCTTTTGGAAATTTGACATTAACTGTTATTTTTTTTAGCATTTGTGGTAATTGTAAAGTGTGTGTAAAATATTGTTTTGTTTTTGTGTAGTGTTAACCTAACTTGGGTGTCAGCATTTCAAATAAAATTTCTTGTTTCTAATTTAACTTTATTCTGGGATGTTTGTACCACCTAAAATTATTATGCTTCTTAACTCTGTTGGTTATGTCTTTACTGTGAGATTTTGATAGTAATATTGTTCTTGATGTGTGGCATCTTGAGATGTGTTAAATTTCTCACTTCTAAACTCTGGTCAAAATAGCCTTAAAATATGTCGGCTAGGTAAAAATAAAAAAAAAAATGAAAGAAAGATGGTCTGTAAAGAGAGGGTAATGAGTAGGTCAGGGAGGTATGGTGTATATTTAAGAATGTATTGCAAGTGTGTACAGCAGAGGTTGGTGGTTAAAGAAGTGTTTGTGAGGATGGGAAGAGGAATGACTGGTGAAATGATAGAGGTAAAGAGGGTGTAAGGGAGAAAACGTTCGTATGCGAAAGGCTTTTGCCATGTGAAAAAAATGTATGTATACAAAAGGCAGAGTATGTGGAGTGAAAAAGAAGGGGTGAGGGAGTGTGAAAGGAGAGCAAATGAGAGAATTTTACTGGGAATACATAATGGTTTTTTAGAAGCATTGTTAAGTTGATTAAGCAAACGAATGGACACTTTCCACATTATACCCAAAGAATATGCACCAAAAGTTACATACTTGTAATGAAGCCAAAAGCAAAAGAAAAAACATTGTAAAATGTGAGAGGCCCATAGGCTGGTTTTCCTGGTGCCCAATATAGGACTCTCAAACGTATGAACATGATAATTATAAAAGCCACATTTCTTTATCAGATTGTATATATTCAAAAAATAGGAACATTGCCAGAAAAACACGTACTAAAGGTGAATGCATTTTAAATGTAATAACCAAGAAGAATTTGTTTCGAGTATCATACGTGCAAGTTCTACAGTTTTTCAGGAAGTGTCTAGGGTCAGCCTTAGTGTAGTGTTTTGAAGATGTGAAGTGAACAGAAGTATATATGGTATTTATGTTTAATAGGATTAGGTATTCCTGAAGTTAGGTGTTTTTGATGGTTTTAATAGCTTGCTTTTGTGTTGTGTGCAATTTGTTTGAGATAAAATAAGTGAGGTAGAATCCCAAGTGTATATTCCATAGGCAAGTTTGAGTAAAAATTAAAGTAGGCAGAAAAAGCCACTGTGAATAAATAGTGAACTTCCAAGTGATTTCATGATTTTTCACATTATCAGGAAACTGTAAAAATAAAAAGATTTTAAGATGCTGTGTGATATTCAGTAAGTTCATTGATTTTGAGGAGGAAGAGAAGGCAACCTAGGATGCTATCTTGGGATAGGTGATGGTGAATGTAGTGCCCTCATTAGGTCACTTTCCTTGTGTGGGAAATAGCTGACTGAAAAAGTTTAATGAATGTTAAGACAATGATTGAATTTATGATGGTGAATGTATGTACTACTTTTCTTTCGGAGAAGGTCACCTTACATTGGTAAGAGACAGCCGGTTATATTTAAAAAAAATTTTAATTTATCCATGGAGGCAAAGAAGGGAATGTACAAAAGTGTAGTGGTACCAAACACTTATATGAATGTGAAGCTTGGGTTGCAAATGCTGCAGCGAGGAGGCGGCTGCAGGCAGTGGAGATGTCCTGTCTAAGGGCAGTGTGTGATGCAAATATTATGCAGAGAATTCGGAGTGTAGAAATTTGGAGAAGGTGTGGAGTTACTAAAAGTATTAGTCAGAGGGCTGAAGAGGGGTTGTTGAGGTGGTTTGGTCATTTAGAGAGAATGGATCAAAGTAGAATGACTCGGAGAGCGTATAAATCTGTAGGCGAAGGAAGGAGAGGTAGGGGTTGTCCTCAGAAAGGTTGAGGAGGAGGTAAAGATTTTGTGGGCAAGGGGCTTGAATTTCCAACAAGCATGTGTGAGCGTGTTAGGAGTTAATGGAGACGAATGGTTTTTGGGACCTGACGAGCTGTTGGAGTGTGAGCAGGGTAATGTTTTGTGAAGGGATTCAGGGAAATCGGTTATTTTTATATATCCAGACTTGAGTACTGGATATGGGAAATAAAATGCCTGCACTTTAAAGGAAGGGGTTTGGGATATTGGCAGTTTGGAGGGGTATGTTATATATCTTCATATATGCTTCTAAACTGTTGTACTCGGGTGCCTCTGCACAGTGATTATGTGTGAGTGAGGTGAAAGTGTTGAATGATGAAAGTATTTTCTTTTTGGGGATTTTCCTTCTTTTTTGGGTCACCCTGCCTCGGTGGGAGACGGCTAACTTTTTGGGGAAAAAAAAAAAATCTTTCATACTTCAGTTAAAGTATTAATGTCTTCATGCCATCTCATTGTGCCTCGTATCTCATTGTAAAGGACTGTGTATTTATCTTAAATTGTCAAGTGGCTATCCTTCAGATTTGTAAGCTTCCACTTTCCTTGTATTACATTTTTTCAAGGCAAACATTCATTATTTTCTTAATATCGTACTCACTTCATTTGACATCTGTGGGAACTGCTCAATGATAAGTCTACAGATTTTACTAAAGCATAATTTATCCTTTAAAAACAATTTTATATTAAAACCATGATGTAAATATAATGTTTTTTGTTTGTATTTCATTCATAAATTATTGGATAGTAATGTAGATAATTACTGGAATATTGAACATATGATATATGTTCTATATAGACTCATATCATCCATCATCACATCATCTCCTTGCTAGGTACATAGAAATCTGCTCATTATGAAAAGGCCTGCAAAATTTGTAACTTAATGGCAATCAAAGTAGTACGAAAGATGAAGGTTGCCTACATATTAGAAGTAGTAAAATAAATTACCTGTGTGGTGCTAGATTGTGAAATGCAGCATATACTGTATGTATAATTCTGAATTACTGTACTGTATATGTAGTAATTACTGAAATACTGTATATATATGTAGTAATTACTGAAATTACTGTACTGTATGTAGTAATTACTGAAATATTTATTGTGCTGTAGGTTCCAATGTTTGTACTGGACTGCAATTAAAACTAAATTCAATACAGAAATTGTTTAGGGTGTATTTGCTTTTTTTTTTCTTTTTAATGTTTTCCTCTTGTGGTGTATGATGTAGTAGCATGTGTGGTGGTTCTCCCTAGATGATGAGCGCTCTGTGTTGGGCAGTATGTTTAGCTTCAGCGCGCCACTAAGAAGGCTCGGCATAACCCTGAGAGTGAGGGCATTTATCTCGATGATCTCAACTTGGATGAGCTTGACCCAGAGGTGGCTGCTTTGTATTTTCCACGTAACTTCAAGGTTCCTGAAAAGCGGGGATACAACACCTACTCATCTGGTACTGTTGACAGAGGCTGTCTGCGAAAATTTTAGTGTTTAAGAGAGTAATGCAAAACTCTTAATATTGTTGACTTTGCAGAGTAATTAATTTTTTTGCTTAACTGAAAAGCATTGAAGCTTTTAATATCTAAGCTTTTTATAAACTATCCTTTATGATAATTATATTATTGACATTTTGTATAGGCCCTCAGTAAAATCATGCACAAATGTGTTTTTGATGTCTTACATTTTTACATTTTTTCAAAGAACTATTATGCTGTGTGGTACAGTAGTGATATTTGGAGGTAGAGAATAGGTGTTATTGGAAAGATTTAGCTCAACTTTTTCCTTTAATTTTTGTAACAAAATTTAAAAAGTGATCCCAAGTACTGGGATTATAATTTAGTTTCCATGTTTCTCATTTATCTCAAAAAACCTTTGAGTTTTTTGTTTGGATATTAAGTGATGTAAGTTTTCTTTGAGCACTTCATATTTGCAGTCCTGAATTAGAGATACTCAAGATATTTTTTTAAGCTTCATATGGATGGATGTGGAGAAATTGGCTATAATAGTAGATTGTGCATCTGCGTTGTTTTGTATGATCTTTTTGACAAAGTTGGAGGAACTATTGGAAAGCTTCTAGTGCCTACAAGGAAGTTTCCCAAATGCTGGTGAAGGGTTTATTATTCAAGGAATTGGAGTGAAAATGATTAGCTGCTGGATGGGCAAGTCAAGGTATTGGAGAGATAAACAATATTTTTAAGATTTAGGTGATGACAAAATAGAAGTAGTGATTTTGTGCATGAGGCAGGCAAGAATAGGATAGGTTAAGAGTGATAACCCCACAAATGAGTATGAAAGGAAGTATGCAAGGCAGCAAAGCAGGTGGAAAGGAGCAAAGCAGCAGGAATGGGCAAAGTTGAAAGATATTGAAAGCCAAATGATGATGTAGTTTTTAGGGTGCATGTGTTTAATATAGGGTATAAAAGAAGGGAATATGCCAAAGGGGATTAGAAAAGAGCATGATAAAATAATTCTTTTTTTAAGAGGAATTGTAACCAGAGAGAAAACTAGGAAAGTTTACGTAATTAATCTTAAGAGAATGGGGTAAAGTGTTATAGCAGAATTATGGAACAAGTTAAGGTTAAAAAACTGATACGTAGTAGAATTGAGGGAAATAAGTGAATCTGGAATGAAAAGGAATGTGTGCATAGTGTTTGCATTAATGCATGCATGAAAGGGCAATGCTTAGATAAGGGAAAGGAGCTGTTTGTGGCATCTGTAAATTTGAAAAAAAGTTTCATGATAGAGTGGATAGTGGAAGTGTTTGTCATTGGTGTTGTGGATAAAACTAAAAAAAAAAAAAAAAAAAAAAAAAATAGTAGTGCATTAGGCTTAGGTTAAGGTAAATGAAGACAGGTGATGGTCAAGATTTTTGTGTGCTGTTGGAGGGTGAGCAAAGTTATAACTTTGAAGGTTTGTCATTTGATTGGTGATGTCCATTAAAACTTCGGAAGGACAACCCGGGAAAGAATGTGCGGTTTAACATGTTTTCCATTTTTGGGGTCACCCTACCACTGTAGGAAAGAGTCTGTTTTTAAAATCAGTCAAGGCTGAGATCTACAAGTGTACTAGTACAAAAAAAAAAATGGAATATCTACTGGTACAATAGTTTTTGCAACAAGGGAAGTACTAATATAATTAATTTGCCAGATGAAAGCTCACTGAGTATATAGATGAAAGTTTGAAGTTCTGTAACCTAGTATTAGGTTTATCCCACTTTTTTTACTTTTTTTGGCAAAACAAGATGCATGCTGTAGTAAGAACTGGTATATTAATACACATTGTCTTTACCTTACAGTTGTACCATTTTTACAGGTGGCCTCAAAGACGAAGATGCTGAATCTGGCAATGGGCCCTCACTTCCACAATCGCCTCACAGTGTGGAAGGAGCAATTGGGGAAATCAAGACATGCAGTGACTCAGATTTTGAAGACTCTAGGCATCCTATATTTGTTTATAAGTAAGATCACTTTTATTTTTGCAGGGTTTTTTCCTTATGGGCTCAGATTTATTACTATTAATTGCAAAATCATACAGATAAACAGTTTGTATTTTAAATGCAAGGTACTACATAAATTGTTTCACTGAAAATAATTATTTTTTATTTGGCTATACTGCTTTGGAGACAATTATTTTAATATGCTGGGTTTTCCAGTAGTGAGTTGACCCAACTAATGGTTTAGTTGAAAATTCCATTATGTTTTGCTTTACAATTTTATGAGATGAATAGAAATTAAAACTTGTTCTGTTAACCATTGTATCAGTTTATACATTGGTTAGGATTAGGAAGTAGGCCTTTTATTAATTGTCAGTTAAAAAAAGACTTGCTTCCTAATCCTGTCTACTTGAATGTTTTAAAATTTGCAAGAAGGGTTTATCCCACAAAAGGGATTTTCCCCCACATTTTCCTATTAAGAAGGATATTACATTTTAAATTAGTTTAATTTTCTAGTACAGTTCTATTTTTTTGTTTTTGGGGCTACGACGATATCGCTTTTCTCTTTGTGGAGTTTAATGAGTATGAGGGAAAGTTTCCTGAGAGCCTCTTCCCGCAAAGCCTAGGACTTATGATGATTTCTGTGAGAATCTACAAATCCCAGATAATCCTGACCTTGTAATAAGGTTTGGGGGCAAATACCTCAACTGGACTACTGCTGCTCCTCAGATTCTCTCCTAGTACTGTTCCAACGACCAATCCCACAGGTATGGAGAAAAATTTTTTGTTAAGCGGAGAATTGTGTCAGGAGTGTGATTTTATTCTTCATAAAATATGCTATTGTAGAATAAATGGTTCTTTTCATAGTAATAATAATACAGTATTTTTTTTTCACACTGGCTGTCTCCCACGAGATAATGCCTTGAAAAAGAAACACTTTCACCATCATTTCACTCAGTGCTCAGATGCACTTTTGGACTCCAGATATCCCCATCCCTCCTTTAGAGTGCAGGCACTGTACTTCCCACTTCCAGGACTCAAGTCTGGCTAACTGGTTTTCCTGAATCCCTCACAAAATGTTACCTTACTCACACTTCAACAGTTTGGCAGGTCCCAAAAACTATTTGCCGCTACTCCTATCTAACACGTTCACACCTTCCTGTGGATGACCAAGCCCCTTTCACACAAAACCTCCTCTGCCCCCTCCCTCCATCCATTCCTGTGGTGACCCCTACCCACCTTCCCTCCACTACAACATTGAAACCCTGTTTATATTTTTATTACATATATTTTTTTCCTTTTTTTTCAGAAAACTAGCAGATATCTCAACAAGGAGCACATGCCAAAGAAGGAGATACGAAAACGTTTCAGAATCAAAGGGGATTACTCTTGGTTTTCATCTTGGAGACGTAATAACCAGACTGAAGATTTAGAGAGCAATAAAGAAGGGAAGAATGACTCTGACAAGAGGTAGCATCTCAGGGCAGTATAGAGGTAGGAATAATTTTTTTATTAAATGATTTGTAAAGAAATTTTTTTTTAGAAATTAAAAGGGATGAATTGCAAGAGTAACATCTTTGAGTATAGTATTATTACAGATGTTCAGAAACACATTAACTGATGCTTAATCTGGAGTTAAGGTAAATTATTGATATTAATTTCTTAGTTTTAAGAAAATTAGCATGCTAAAACTTTTTTTTTTTTTAATTTTTAGACTAATATCATTCTCATTTATTAAACATAAATCTTGTATAATATAGATTTTGAAATGTTTTATTGTCGGCTGTGGTGTAAGATAATAATGGTAATGTATAAATATTTTTTTTTATCTTTGGCTAATTTCTTTATCCTACTCAACACAGTGTTAGGCAGCCTTTTGTGACTCCAATTCATCTCTGATCATTTCCTGCTAATTCCAGACTCTCCACCTATGAAAGCAGAATCTTCTTTTCTCCCAAGATTTTGCAATCTTGAGGTATTTGTGTCGTATTGCATGCACTGAACATTTGTAATTCTATCAGTCTTTTCTATTTCTCCATCATTGCTGTTTTATTAATCTATTGAGGAAAAATACATCTTAAATTATAAATTGCTAGACTAGGTATGGATGTAACTCTCTACTACAGATTTGCCAATTCTCTTTTAAGCTCCGTCAAGGAAGTTCGGCTTCACCAACAGATGGCACTTCAAGCATTCATGATTCCAACCTCATAGAAGTGACTGCTGCTGAGACTCAGACAAGCTTACCTGGAACTCCAAGAAAGAAAGGACTTCATAACTGCCAAAATTGGAACAGATTCTTCTGAGTCAGAGGACCTAGAGGATAGAAAAGATGGAAGTTTTCCCATGGAGAAAGATTTAAGAAGAGCTTAAGATTATCATCTGATCAGATTGTAAGTTTATTAGTGATTGTAGCACTTACTAACTTCTCTTGAATTCCATTCAAATATTGTACCATGCTTTTTCCAATTACTCTTGATAAAAAATCTGGTACCTTTTGTTGTGTGTATATATATATATAATCTATATCCATATCCATATATCCATCCACCAATCCTGCTGCTCATCATCTTGATGCACTGACTGTGTTAGTCTTCATAATCATTTATGGGTCTTCTCTCCTGGTAAATCTAATTACATTTTGACCCATGCATGAGATTTCTTCCTCTTTCATCATCTACATTCAACAACTTGTAAAAATATTTTCTCTAATCCTCTACCCCATAATTCCCACCCTGTAAGAGACAAGCCAATTTACTTTTACATCATAACAAAAAAAAAAAATGAAAAATGTACCATTCACTGCAGCATGTATCCTTTTGCAAAAATATTTTGAACAAGACTCACGAAATCATAACGACACAATTGCAAACAAACCATACCACGGGTGGGGTTTGAACCTGCGGTAAGAGAGTCCAACTAAGTATATTTCTACACCATAGGAATGTTAGCTTAGGCACCACTGTATCCACAAATGCAAGTTTTTACAGACGAATCTCTGCTAGCATGGCTGTGACGAACTCTAGCTCAAGTCCCCTCAAAGCTGTCTACATGACTCAGGAAATCGTAATGACACGATTGCAAACAAACTGTGGCTAACACGACGGTCTGGAGTTTGAGACACTCTTACCATGGGTTCAAACCCCACCGTGTTATGGTTTGTTTGCAATCATGTCGTTATGATTTCGTGAGTCATATTGACGGCTTTGAGGGGACTTGAGCTAGAGTTCATCATGCCCATGTTAGCGGGAGATTCGTCTGTAAAAACCTGCATTTGTGGACACAGTGGTGCCTATGCTAACCTTCCTATGGTGTAGAAATATACCTAGTTGGATGTATCTTATTGAAGCTAGCTGGCCCAGTGGCTAACGCGACGGTCTGGAGTTTTGAGACACTCTTACCGCGGGTTCAAACCCCACCCGTGGTATGGTTTATTTTGAACAAATATTTTTTAAATACTTAGGTTGACCCTAAAAAAGAAATACATTCACCATCATTCATTCAATAGCTGTTTTTCCAAAAGTGTGCAAATATCACAATTAAAGCTTTTCTCTATACAATAATTTATTTAGTGTTGTCTTTGAAAAGAATCTTGTTTAATCAATTTGCAATTGTTTAGGTGCCTAGCCTTCATAAGGCTTGGAAATCTGATAAAAAATTTGCTGTCTTTAAAATTCCCTAACAGGCCAAACTTAATCTGCGTGAGGGGAAGCAATGAAGCATCTTCTCAGTTACAAACAGCTTACCAGGGAACAACTCGATGCAAGTGTCATATATTCTTGTGGAACTATGACGACAGATTGTCGTGTCTGACATTGATGGCACCATAACAAAGTCTGATGTTCTGGGTCACCTTTTACCAATTCTGGGCAAAGATTGGGCTCAGAGTGGTGTAGCTCAGCTCTTCACAAAGATTAAGAACAATGGTTACCATTTCCTCTACCTCTCAGCCAGGGCTATAGGTAAGCCACTTTTACAGTTCAAATATACTAATAAAAAGATGTAACAGAGTGGATCATTTCATATAAGTAAGAAAAAATATATTCTGTTTTATAAAGGCAAAATTTTTCGGTGCTAGCTAAATTTAATAGCTCTTGATCAAAGGATTGGGAGATACTCTATTGCTTCCTTTGATCAACTGATTACATTCTATTTCCTAGGCATTGTATGACCCAACAGTTCAGATCATCCTTCCAAATGGTAAATATCTCTTACCCCTCCTTTAGAGTGCAGGTACTGTACTTCCCACCTCCTGGTCTCGAGTCCGGCTAACCGGTTTCTCTAAATCCCTTCTTAAAATGATAACTTGCTCATACTCCAACAGGTTGTCAGGTCCCAGAAGTCATTCGTCTCCACTCTAATATGCTCACACATGCCTGCTGGATATCCAAGCCCCTTGCACACACAACTTCTTTCTCCCAAAATATGAATCTAATATATACTATTTCATAAAAGTGTCATCTCAGAAAAGTTGGAGGGAGGAGTAAAAGAGACTTAGTTTTAGGGACTTAAGCATCCAGCAGGCTTGTGTGAGTTTTAGATCAGAGTGAATGGAGACAAATGGTTTTTAATGGATGTTCTTTTGGAACCCAAGCAAGATGACCTTTATGGAGAATTTCAGAAAAAACTGGTAACCAGACTCAAGTTCTAGAAGTGGGAAGGGCAGTGCCTGCACTGTGAGGATGTTGCAGTCAGAGGGCAATCTAATTGTGATGTCATCATACTTCAGAAAGACAGTGATTGCACAGTTGATGGTGATGAACAATGGTCACCTTGCCTTGGCAGGAGACTCCTCCAGCATATTAGATGGTTGGTCACTTAGAATATATTGTGTATTTTTTCAGGACAAGCACGCATTACCAGAGACTACTGAGGTCCATTAAGCAGGGAGACCTTTCATTACCTGATGGACCTTTACTGTTGAATCCACCTATTAATACAAGCTTTCCATCGTGAAGTGATTGAGAAGAAACCTGAAGA
The DNA here is from genome assembly GCF_026875155.1 of Cherax quadricarinatus. Taxonomy (NCBI): domain Eukaryota; kingdom Metazoa; phylum Arthropoda; class Malacostraca; order Decapoda; family Parastacidae; genus Cherax; species Cherax quadricarinatus. The sequence goes on along the minus strand of NC_069463.1, from coordinate 9,900,202 downwards.
GTTTTAGAGAAATCCTGCTTAAGGGATATTAAAGCACTCTACCCTGTGGATAGAAATCCCTTTTTACTCTGGTTATGGAAACAAAATCAATGTAAGGAGAATCATCATCATTTTTTTTTTTAAGATGTGATAACCAAAAATCTTTCTTCAGAAGGGCCCTACTTTACAGTGCTTTGCTTTACAGCATTTCACTTAATGCAGCGGTGTTTCAATTTTACCCATTCTTCATATATTCAAACTTCCTACAATAATATATTTACCACTCACTATAAGCTAAGGACAAAAATATTTTAAGGTAAGCAATGTGTGTTACTGTATATGCATTTTTTAGGCCTAGCTCTGTTGCTCAGTTAATATATGATAGTGTAAGCAAGTTAGCTGGCTTTCATATGCATTTGAAAGTGAAAAAAGGCTGTGTTTCACTTTACAACAATTTTTGCTTTACAGCAGTAGCCCAGAACCTAACCTGCTGTACAAGCAGGACCCGCCTGTACAGTGGAACCTCGGTTTTCGTCGAATTCGGTTTTCAA